>OX387287.1:5955235-6579768 GCA_947562105.1 Shargacucullia verbasci
GCCACAAAAACTGCGCTTGCACAATCTCTCCTGCTTCCAATTCTTGACTACGCCGACACCAGCTATCTTGATCTCAATGAGGACCAACTTGATAAACTTGAGCGACTTCAAAATTTCTGTATAAGATTCATATTTGGCCTGCGCAAATATGATCATGTATCTGACTTTCGTACAAAGCTCAAGTGGCTTCCAATACGCCTCCGCCGGAATTCGCACATTCTTCACCTCCTGTACAGTATTTTGTACAATCCAACCACTCCCCACTATCTTAAGGAGCGTTTCAAGTTCCTCCATGACTCACATTCGAGATGTCTAAGGTCATCAGAAAATCTGACATTGGAAATACCGACGCATTCCACCAATTTCTTTGGGAAATCGTTTACAGTGCAAGCTGCTCGCCTGTGGAATGCGTTGCCCGTAAAAGTGAGGCATGCTCAAACATTACCAACCTTTAAAAAACTGGTAAAAGAACATTACCTATCTATTTAATTGCTGTAAATTGAACTTCCTTCTTCTCTACTAGTATATTTATATATATATATATATATATACATTGCTATGGTAGTATAAGTAGGTATATTATAACTGTATTTAAGTATGTATTATTAGACAAATTATTAACTATTATTATAATATATATGTATATATATAGTCAGTATAAATATTACACTATTAATTAATTGTTACACCACAGACTACCCTTATCTTTTCGTCTTCTATTCTTGTCCATCCTAAGGTTGTCTGGTAGAGATCGCCGAGTGCGATAAGACCGCCCTTTGTACATTTCTTTTAATATATAAGTTATATCCAAATTTTTTATTGGTGTACAATAAAGTGTATTTATTATTATTATTATAACATAGCATCACATCTGTGTTCCCCGAAGGGTGAGGCAGAGGTTTACTATTGTACCTACACCCACATATCGCCGATGCCATTATTGGGTCCCATGTAATTGGGGACTAACCTATTGCCATCTACCAGGCACAGATCCAGACTCCGTGTTGCTAAGAATTTCCATACTGAAAAACCCAATAATATTGCGCGACCCGGGAATCGAATCCAGGGTCTCACGCTTGCAACCCCTAGATCACTGAGGCAGTCATAGTAGTTAGTATATTTAATGTTTAATATTTAATCAGGTTCGGTTAGCAAGCACAATTTTTTTAAAGATTTATTTTTGCTTTTATTTATAATGCCATAAATGTACAAAGGTAGCTTAAACGAAGTAGTACGTACAAGGAAAGCTGTTATATTAACAGGATTGATTTCGCATCCAAGCGTTCGACGAGTCAACATCTCCTGAGGATGCCCCGTGGAGGGGCGAAACACGTGCCGAGGATCGGTTTGGATTGCATGTTACATTATATCCATCGCACCTTCTGCATGTCATATATTTGCGGGCGAGAGGGCAGTGCTGCATGCACCCAAGCCTGAACTAGTATGGCAGAATTAAAACTAAATATTCTAGTTGCATATCTTGTATAGGATTGATTTACGTACTTTGAAAGTCATCGTTTCGCTGACGTTGCTTAATGGTGAGTGTTTAAAACGATTGCTATTTGCCAATGGAACCCTAAAAAGATAGATATTCATCTTATCTCGTTGTAGCTATCTGGACAATTTAGATTAACCTCATTCAACTACCTTCGCGTGTCGATCGCGATGATTGACAATGTAATGACTCCTTTACTAGTAGTAGTAGTAATGCTGGGGCCGTACGCCGTACCTATATTATTTTTTGAGTGGTCTATGAAACTGCAAGAGATGCAAGTCCGATATTATACCGGATGATATTTTTTTACCGTATCGGGAACATAATATGGTATATTATCTTCGTTGATTGCTTCATTTGTTTGGTCGCAAGCGCGACCGCTAAGCGTGAGGTCTTGGACAAAGTGTTATTGCGTTATTCTGTATAGAAATTCTCAGTGGCAGCATGAAATCTGGAACTGTGCCCGATTGAGAGCAATAGGCTTGCCTCTTAGCTTGGAGTGTAGGTGTAGTATAGTACACCTCTGACTAACCGTTCGTGGAATACAGACATGATGCTATGTTATGTTATTATCTACATGGAATAGAACCTATATATATATAACCAGTCCTCCGGTGTCTGGCCGCAGTTTTAAGACATACCTGGGTCCAAAAAAAGTTACACGTATTAGAAATGTGTTTTGTTACTTTCCGTCAAAATGTGGCGAAACACTCACATGAATGCACAGTCCTAATAGACGCAAGCTAGCGTCCTAATACTAATACGTTCCCGTCTGACGTCATTACATTTTGATCAGTACCCTTAGTGTAAGTTTCTTTTGACAAATTCATTTACTACATCGAACGCGTTCGGCGCTCAGATTGGAGGTGAGCACGAAACGTACCAATCGGAGCGCCAAACGGGTTGGATATAGTAAATCGAATTTGTCAAAAGAAATATAAACTACTGGTCCTCGGTAGCGTCACGCAGCAGTTTGTGTGGTCAAAATTATTTCACACTCGCAAACTTTCGCGTTTAATCCAATTACATGGCAGTAAACGAGTAAAGTTCGTATAAATTAAAGTTAGCAGACTCTCTGTTCCAGAACACAATGATGTCAGGGTGCTGCCGATCGAGTGAGAGGGCCGCTGTCAAGCGCTGCTCGTACACCGCCATGGCCTTCCCACGAAACCCCACGTCCAGCGGTACTGTCAACTCAGGTTATTTTACTACACTTCGTACGACTATGAAACAGCTTTCCATGTTACGAAGTCGACTGGCGCCGTACTACAATCCTACCTATTGAAACGTCATGTTCTCCTTCGTATCGATAGTACTTACGTGCGCAAATGTTGTTGGCCCAGAATATTCTTTATTGCAGCTGTTGGGACACACTGAGCAAGCAGTAGATGTGATATACTAAATATGTATTGTATGACACATTAACATAGGCGAAGCGAGTTCGCGATCAAATTTATCCTCTCAATATATCCCCACAATTGCTCGTATTGTTCTTCCATGGAACAAATTGAATCCAGAGTCATAACAAATATGTGTAAGGGCAGTTTATGGGTGAAAGGAACAGCCAGTGAAATTACCAGAACATAAATTTCGGCAATATTTTATCTCATTCTTTCATGGGCGGTGGTGATCACTTACCATCAGGTGAAACGTAATCTCGTTTGCCTTCTTCTATAATTTAAAAATAGTAACGAAAATAATCTCTAAAACGTTCAAAATAAAAAATTTATTTAAAAAAATTGAAATCCCCACCACGTTGTAATTGTAAAAGGATCTAATAAAAAAAATACCCCGATTTAAAGTAGACACTTTTTAAAAGATTTCAATAACGTTTGTCCTTCTTTCTGGTTAAGCAGTAAGAATTTGGTTCTCACGCTCTGCCACTACATGGCGCTTTACGATGAGCATTAGGTTTTCTAAATCGCGCTATTAAGATTTTCTTGTGAAGAATGACCTTCCAAGCAATTTTTTTTTATGAAAATATCTCATTTTGGGACCTATTTCCTTTGTCTTTAAAAATCTCAATCTCAATCTTGATCGATAAATATGGACTTGATTTTGATTTATTGATTTGCTGTTTTGTTTTTGTTCAGGTACAGTCAGCCTCAAAAAGATGTATACACGTAGCGAAGTTTAAACGCTTATTCTTGGAAAGGTTTTAGTCAAAGTCGTAAAATTTCAATTACCATGTATTTTTATGTATCTACAGATACTACTGCGAGGAACGCGGGCTGTATTTTTTTTATGAGATCCCTACTTTAATTGCAATGATGTTATGTAATGGCAAATAACCCAAGGTATCAAAAATTTGCCTATAAAAGTCATTATTCGAAACAGCTGGACCGATTTTGACGGGAATTTCACCGGCAGATAGCTGATGTTATAAGCAGTAACTTTGGCTACTTTTATTTTAGAAAAATGATTAGGGTTCCGCGCGCAAAAAAAAAGCACGTGTTCGTAATCCACGCGGGCGTAGCCGCAGGCGGAAGCTAGTTGTACATAAAAAACCTTCCTCGTAGTTAAGAAAAGAGAAGTGCAACTAAGTAATTAAACAACAAGTGCAACTAAGTACTTCGCAGTAGCTACCTAAAAGTTTATTACTATGTGCATCGCCTTTCAATAAAAGTAAACTAGTAAACCTTAAATTTGTTTTTAAAACGCTTTTATTAGCTTCACCTGTAACTAACTATGTAAAAAAATCTTGGAAGTTAAATTTGACCCACTTCCCGGTTTCCGATTAAGCTGAAATATAATATTGCATACACGTTACCGATACGATAACAATGTGACATAATCTTAAACTAAAGTTAAAAATAAAACGGTGAATTATTAAAAAAATAAAAAATGACTGATGATGGAGCCAAGAAGCAGAAAGTGCTAGAGTTCATTTAATGCTGTGGACTATAAAATATAAAATAAAATATTATAGTTTAAAAAACCTAAAAAATATATTAATATATATTATTGAATCACTAATTCAAAAAGCATGGAGCGTTTTGTCTAAATTAATTAAAAGTACACGTTTACACAAGTTTTGAATTAGTCATTGGATAATTAATGTATATTAATATAATTTAATTATTTTTTAAATTTTTAGTGCCTGATAAAAGCATTTTTTTAGTTTTTTTTAACTATAATATTAATCTGATATAGTTAAAAATCTAGGTGATTTCTTTGTTTAATACTTTGATTATAATAATAATATATAATAATAATAATTTATTCATCAAAAATAAGAGTACAATAAGTTACAAATGTAATGCTATACAGAAGTTGTTGTGTACACAAAAGTTTAAACATCTGAAGCCAAACTAGGCAATAGCCTGTATTTCGGCCTTCAGCGCCTATCCCCTCGAGTAGCAAAATATAGTGACATAAAATTTTAGCATTTTGTTATAGGTAGGTAGTTTAAGATCAGAAGATTACGTTCATGATCTACATGTCTTATATACTTGTACCACTGTGCATGGATATGTAACGTTTATATGTTAATGGATATACCTGCACATACAATGTTTATTTCAATAGTTATTTGTAAACATGCACAATATTTTCGTGGATATAAATATATATCTATATATATAATTCCGCACGAATTCGCATCTATTCGTGCGGAATTATATATAATACGGAATAATCCAATTTTGGTTGTATAGTTTAATTTGAACGCATTCTATAAATAATATCAATTATTCACACGTATCAGCCGGAATATCAATATTAATAATTACAAAAGTACAGAAATAAAACCAACTGACTCATTGGTGTAGTGTAGGGGCGGTTCTAGCCCACGTAGCGCCCGGGTGCAAAAAATACCCTGGCAAAACTACCCTCTAGTAGGCTCAAAATTCGGGTACAAATATAAATGACAAGCTTCCGCCCACGGCTTATACGAACCCATATAGTTTATTTTCTAAATTAGAACAATGCGCTGTTTTTGTATCTAAGTCCCGCGAGCAGCGCTTGGCGCCCCTGAGACCCTGTGCCCGTGCACACTGCACACCGTGCACCATAGGTAAAGCCGGCACTGGTCTAGTGGTTGCAAGGGCTGACTGCTGAGCGTGAGGTCCTGGGTTCGATTCCCAGGTCGAACAAAGTTGCTGTTACTGGGTTTTTATGTATATAAATTCTCAGTAGCAGGATGGAATTTGGAACTGTGCCCGCTTGATGGCAATAGGCTCTTCCCCTATTATATGGGACTTAACAACAAAAGTAGACCTCTGCCTAACCCCTCGGGGATACAGGTGTGATGTTATGTTATGTTGTTATGTAAATAAAACCAAAAAATAATTTACTCTTTACAGGTAATTCGCTGAAAAACTCGAGGAACAACACGAGCCTACGGTGCAAAATGAGGGGACAAGAGAGTCACGAACCATGCGTGCCCACCGTTCACGTGTGTCATAACGGCAGGAGCGTAGTCGCGCCGCCCGTCCATGACTACAGTACCTGCAGCAAACATTCCTACCCACAAACCATGAAACAACAAATTATTAATGATAGAAATACTTACTTAGACACTGCAATGCGTCTAGTAAATGAAAACCGGACACCATGCTCGCCAGTGTGTTGCACCTACCCCGCCTCTCCCACTGAAACTATCGCAGTAACACCTGAAGGAATAGTCAATAGTATTTCAGAAGAAAAGGGAGACTATTCGGCGGATGAACCGGAAAAATATCTCAAAGAAATTAAATTAAGAATTATACAACGTGAGAAAGGATATGAATAGAAATAATTTATACACACATAATTATTTCTAATAATTTGTCAATTTCTTAACGCCGTACTGTAAATAATAGGGATTACGTAAATACTTTTAAGATATTGATTTAGAGTAATATTGCTCCACAAACCTAGTTTCTGGATACTAAAATATGTTAATATGTCTTTAATTTTCAACCGTTGCTATGGCTTTTTAAATATTGTATACAATAATAACCGTAAAAACAATATTTTAACCTTCTATAATATAATCTAATCGTACTATAATAAAACTCTAGGACCATTTCTGTACATAGAATTTTGCATTTTCGATATGAATCTATTGATGAAAATTTGTAAAATAATAATTTAATCTTACCGTGTTTCAGTACGTAAGTTTCTAGTAGTGTAAGTTTCTTTTGACTAATTCGATTTACTTCACTGAACGCGTTCGGCGCTCCGATTGGTTGAGAGCATGAAACGGACCAATCAGAACGCCGCACGCGTCGATGTAGTAAATCGAATTTGTCAAAAGAAACTTACACTAGGGGTACTGATGTAATACATACAATTTTGCGGAAGATATGCTGGCACAGCCAGTATGTATTTAATAAAAACTGGACGCGTCTCCACCAGCAGTTTTATTGTTCATATAAAGAAAAATTAACATTTTTCTTCGCTTCATCCCTACACAGCTGGTTGGGACAAGTTGATGTGCCTAAAAAAAATTCATTATAAACGAGGTAGGTACCCATCCGAATTGTTGTAGACTCTATATTCACAAAGTATAATATTATATTGTTAAAATAGTCATCGAGTTGAACAATAGCGGTTGACAGGGAA
Organism: Shargacucullia verbasci; assembly: GCA_947562105.1. Taxonomy (NCBI): domain Eukaryota; kingdom Metazoa; phylum Arthropoda; class Insecta; order Lepidoptera; family Noctuidae; genus Shargacucullia; species Shargacucullia verbasci. The sequence goes on from OX387287.1 coordinate 5,962,278, forward strand.
TATTAATTTAAAATTTGACTCGATAAGTTAGTCTCGGAGTGTACAGTGTCATTTCACTATTTATATAGCTGTATCCATACAATACAATATTTATATACGATGGATACGTAAAAAAAATTGTAATTTCACTTGTACCTAATTGTTACTTGAGGATAAACAAATCCACTATTCTAACACTAGTTTACATGTACAATAATATAACGAATTAAATAACATAACATAGCATCACGCATGTATTCTCCAAAGGGTTAGGCAGAGGTGTACTATTGTACACCCACATTAGGGGGCGTCCATTAATCACGTGAGGCTCGAAAGGGGAGAGGGGGTTTGACAAGAATCACGAAATAGTACAAGGGGCGGGAGGTGTAGTAAGATATCACGTGTATTTATTTTTTCCACCTGCTAATCCGTGGTCCGAGGATGATGTACATTAAATATGTTCATGTACTAGTACAATATATGTTTTTCGCATGATTACACCATTCCTTTAATATTATTTTTATGCCAGTCTAAAACAACCTGCAACCTTTCTGTCTAGACATTATTATCATAGCCCTCAATTTCAGAATATAATTAGATTATACTTTATACCTATATTTAAAGACCTAAAAATTTTAATAATAATAATAAAAATTAGTTTTAAACCTCACCACGTATCACCACGGGGGAGGGGGGGTTAAAAATGCTAAAAAATACATCACGTGATTAATGGATGGCCCCTTACGCCGATACCGTTATTGAGTCCTATGTAATAGGGGGCGAGTCTATTACCATTTACCGGGCACAATTCCAGACTCTATGCTGCTACTGAGAATTTCCACATAGAAAATTCCAATAAAACTTCGCCCGACCTGGGAATCGAACCCAGGACCTCACGCTCAGCAGTCGCGCTTGCAACCACTAGACCAACGAGGCAGTCAATTATTAAATTGATTATTTAATAATAGATTTGTCGAGCGTCCCATATTGTTTTACAACGAATAGATTTTGTATTGCCTTCCTATATTTCCGCCATTTTTGGGCATCACTTTACAAGCCGCGTTATTCCTCGCAAAGCAAAAGGCGGTCTTATTGGAAGAGCCATATTTAGCAACATGCACTTATTGACTTATGGATGGAAAAATAACATTATATCCTTGAACATTGTATTTTTAAATCATGTATAACTATACTAATAAACGTGGAATGAACTTATGTCAAACTTTTTACGCAGTATGTCATAAACTTTGTTATAAGACATACTGACATTATAATGTTATACTGAAATTATTAATGATAAAATTTTATTCCATGTTTGTTAGTAATGCTCGTATTTATCCAAAGATTTCCTTAATCCTAAGCAAATAACTTCTCTTATATTATAATATGGTGAAAAAAAAAAGTTATCTTTTTGGATGGACTTGAATGCAAGTCTACAATGTAAGACTGAGATTAAAAAATTAGCTATTGTTTCACCAATATGTGACGGCGACAACAATTTTTCTCGTTTATAATATAACTGATTGATTTTTATTTCTTTATACATACATTTCTTAAATAGAATAGACTTAATTACTTTAATATTATCTTAGATCACCAAAATATGAACAATGTAAAGGTATCTTGTAAGAATGTCTTTTGTTTAATGTTACCTATGGACGTACATTTTGTATACCCATACACCCTTTGTATGTAATACTAGGCTTTATGTACCACTTCCATACAGAGGTTTATTAGATGTTTGGCGGACGTTTTCACACTTAAACTGCAATTTAAGTATCTTAATTGCCCCAACTCCGATATAATTAAATCATAAAACGACTGGCGTCCCGAATTCAGTTGCAATGTTGGACTGTGAAAACGTCTCCACTGAATAGATTCTGTGATCTTCAGGATAGGAAGATGTGATTAAAAAAAAATACAAATGTTTTTATATATATAGATTTTTTATAAGTTTCGAAATTAAATTCATGTTTATTTTTCGTCGTAATAAGACTTTGAAAACTGAATTTTTATTTCATTAACATTCAAAAATAATAATTTTAAACTCTTTCCTGGTTAGAATGATGTCGATATTTTTAGATTTCAATCACAAAATTTCGACGACCTTTAAAGAAATAACTTTTCTCAAGGTTTTCCTAATAGTTCGTCTTTGGTAAATAAGATCACTGCCGATATAGTTAGGTCGTCACCTTTTATTTGAGCAAATAAAGTATATCTGTTATCAAATGTAGGAACAAAAGTATATTGTTACAAAATATAGTATTAAATGTTTTACTTAATTATTATAATAATCCGAAATAACGTACATTACGTTATAATAAAGTAGGTACGGTTGGCAACCCTAGATACAGTAAAAAATCTGGTTTGGTCCTGCTTTTTTTGTTAGTCAAATTACTTTATCGACAACTACTTAGTATATAGTTGGGACCCTATAATAGTTCAGACAATTACAACTAAGTACCTACATATTTTTTTTTAATGTGCACATTTTCTTTATTTCATAAATCAACATTATAAATGTGTTATGGATTTACACGATAATAAAAGGGTTGGCTTTGTTCATTGTTTGTCAAGTCTTTCATTTCACTTCATCTACCTATAGTATCAACCTATATTATTCACCGGTGTCACAGCAGCCGCTGTTTACGAGACCTGATCCTAGGTTCGATTCCTAGATCAGGCAAAACATTACCTACTAGATTTACAGATAAGAATTACTCAGTAGCAACCTGGAGTGTCTGGCAAATAGCGGAGGCCCGTTCGACATTGGCGAATGTGTGTATTCCCACGGTTTACAAAAAGGTATAAAGTTGTACAAAGGCACTAGTTTAGTAGGGTATATTTGTTGTATACAACACACCATAATACACGTTTCATCTCTTTAAACCACGTGAACTCAAATAACCTTACTCTGGGTATAATCCCTTAACTACCCTTGATCGTCGTCATAGATATCTATACAATATGATACTCATATAACAATACTGCAAAGCTAATAGTACCCCAGTCGCACATTACAACACTCATGTACGTAATTATTAGATGGTATATCCTCCTACGGGTTGTTATGATAAGGAAATTGAAGTCGGTGTTTTGAGAAGTTGCCCATCTTTTATTATTAACAAAGGATGTGTCCATATTAAAGCATGACACAAAACAACCCCGGTAAAATTCATTGTTGTGTCGTAAAATATGTACAGGTTGAGTGGCTAGAGGTATGGAGGTAGATCCAGAATTGATGCAATCGGACAAAGAGTAATTGAGCTTGAAAGGTGTTGCCTCAATCCGGACACCAAATAAATTCACATTTATGATGATTTATGATCAACTTGCTCAAAGAAAAATAAACTTAAGTATAATGTGACCTTATCCCATAAAATTATAGAATTGAAACTGGAAAATTCTGGGTGACAGAGTCAAGGCCGATTTCTTTTACACGTTCATAGTCCTTATTTGTTAAAATATAATAACGTCAGTTATATTTGGAACAATCGTTCTGTAGTCCATTACAAAAAGTCGGCGGAAGATAGTCGGCGAAAGATATTTACTGGCAAGATACACTTATTAATCTATATAAATAATTAAAATCAATCAAACCAAAAATGTATGTAAGCGCATAACTTCAGAACGGCTGGATCTATTTCGATTCAACTCTGTGATAATCCCTCCCAATCAGTTGACAAGGTAAATGACTACTTCGCCAATGTAGGTAGACTTCTAGCTTCCAAAATACCTCAGCCGCGGCCCCTCGACAGTTCCACCTCAAGGAAACTAGACGCAACTTTTTCCTCTTCCTTAAATTCCTCGTTACACTCTATGGCTCTATACAAAATTGATGACTCAGAGCTAGACAACATTATTGTTAGTCTAAAGGACAAGTCTGCTGTAGGAATTGACGATATACCTACTTCTGTCATAAAAGCAACTAGATTCATCGCCATTCCAGTGCTAGTTCACATTTTTAACTTATGCCTTACATTGGGTGTCTTCCCTGACATCTTTAAGACTGCGATTGTCTATCCAATTTATAAAACTGGTAGCAGAGACAGTGTCACTAATTATAGACCAATATCGGTTCTAACAACTCTTTCGAAAATTTTAGAAAAGCTCATTAACATTAGACTAACTAAGTTTCTTTCAAAATGCAAAATCATGGCTAGTAACCAATTTGGCTTCCAAAGTGGCAAGGCTACAGAGGATTAGGTTACGTTTTGGAACTATCGGATACATTAATTAAAAACCTTGAAAACAAAAGTAAAACTCTTGCGATATTTTTAGACCTCTCAAAGGCTTTTGACACTGTCTCTGTTCCCATATTGCTCTCAAAGCTAGAGGACGTTGGAATTCGCGGTGTTGCCCTGGATATTTTTAAAAGTTATTTGACAGGTCGCGGCCAACACATAAAAATTGAGAATCACCTTAGTTCAAACAATGTCTAAACTTCGGTTCCCCAGGGCAGCGTGCTTGGGCCTAGCCTTTTCCTAATATACGTGAATGAGCTGTGCCGTTTGTCTCTCCCCATCGTAGAATTGTTACTTATGCCGACGACACTGCTCTAATTATTCACGGCCGCAATTGGAATGAGACGGCGATGAATGCTGAACGAGCTTTGAGTACTCTTATGAAGTGGTTGAGTACAAATCTCTTGACACTGAACGTTAATAAAACCAAGTTTATTGCTTTTTCTATGAATAAGTCTGGGCAACCCCTCACTCCCATTGCCCTTCGCGCACACTCGTGTTCTAACCAAACTTCAGACCCCCTTTGTGACTCACAAACTAGAATCCACCCAGACAATTAAATATCTTGGTGTTATAGTTGACTGTCATCTTAAATGGCATCAACAAATTACCTCTATCGTAGGTCGTCTAAGAAAACTCCTATATGTTTTCAAGAAACTCAGAACTGCAGCGGATTTTAATATCCTAATATCCATTTACTTTGCACTGGCTCAGTCAGTGTTGGGTTACTGCATCACGGTTTGGGGAGGGGCTCATAAGACAGCGATGCTGCAGATCGAAAGAGCGCAAAGAGCAGTCTTGAAGGTCCTCGCCAAAAAACCGATTCGTTATCCCACAACGTCACTCTACTCTCTTTGCCAAGTCCTAACTGTTAGACAGTTGTTTATTTTTAAAGCAATAATTCGTAAGCATTCCTATCTATATTATGAGCCAGATAAGTGTAAAAATATACGTCGTTATGATCGCGTATGCTCTGTTGAACCTCACAGGTCAGCTCTAGCACGTCACTATTTTCCATATTTAAGTTCTAAGCTCTATAATAAAATAAACAAAATATTAAATATTTATCCAAATACCATTAATGATTGTAAGAAAAAACTTGATTTTTGGTTGAAATCACTAACCTACGACTCAACAGAAAGTCTCTTAGGAGTTTAAACACACACGCACACACATACACACTCACGGCTTCGATTTCACATTCTGTATTTTACTTTTAACTGGTCAGTCCAATGTATGTAATCTTACTTTTATGTAGTTTTTCTGTTACCCTTTTACTAGATCTGGAACACTTATTCCCTCGATAGGAGACGGGCGTTGGCAACTGCGCCGCAGTTTTTAACTTTTGCAGCTGCCATCGTTTATATCTGTTTACAATTGTATCTGTTTCTGTTCCAAATAAACGTTTTTTTTTTTTTTTTTTTTAATAAATTGGAATAAATCTAGTCCAAAACATATATTGATACTTTGGGTAGAAGTAAACAGTTGAATTATTTTTGACGACTTTTTATGAAAATGTACAATGTACAATAATTCTTCATAGTCCTCTTATACTTCTTGGTGAGGAGCCATGATGGTGGAGCCGATGGCATCGAAGACCTGATGATGGATCCTGAAGGTTACAGGAACTCGGTAACTGTTTATAGTAGAACCACCGTGTTTGGGCTTGTTTCATTTGTCTCGATCGGTACTTTTATCCTAACTAGTTCTGATGCCCTGATGATGCTGATGATGATGGGAAGTGTTTACAGGAACTCGGTTACTGTTTATAATAGAACCATCGTGTTTAGGCTTGTTTCATTTGTCTCCATAGGTACTTTTATCCTAATGCTAATGACCTGATGATAATGATGATGATGATGATGAAAGGTGATTACAGGAACTCGGTTACTGTTTATAGTAGAACCACCGTGTTTAGACTTGTTTAATTTGTCTGGATAGGTACTTTTATTCTAACTAGTGCCGATGACCTGATGATGATAATGATGATGGGAGGTGTTTACAAGAACTCGGTTACTGTTTATAGTAGAACCGTCGTGTTTAGGCTTATTTCATTTGTCTCGATAGGTCCTTTTATCCTAACTAATGCTGATGACCTGATGATGATGATGATGATGGGAAGTGTTTCCAGGAACTCGGTTACTATTCATAATAGAACCACCATGTATAAGCTTGTTTCTTTTGTCTCGATAGGTACTCTTATCCTAACTGCTGCCGATGACTTGATGATGATGGGAGGTGATTACAGGACCTCGGTTATTGTTTACAGTAGAACCACGGTTTTTAGGTTTGTTTGATTTAGTACAGCGATAACCTGATGATGAGGTTGTGAGGTGCTTTTAGAAATTATATCCACCGTGGTGTGTGAGTTTAGGAATTTGTAATTTAATCAGTACCTCTATCACGAGTTTTCTAACTATTTACTACCATAGTAAAGTAAATTTAAATGATAGCGATTTTAGTTCTTCAAAACATTCGTGCTGGTCTATTGTAGCCTAACATAAGCAACTCCTGTAGTTGGATCTGGCTACCGCATGTTAGAGGGACGTAAACAGGGCCCGATCTAAGGGGGGGCAAGCCGGGCAATTGCCCAGAGCGGCAAAAATGAGGGGCGGCAAAATTAAGGGCGCCAGGCGTTTACACGGAGAGAAAAATCTTATAAAATTTACAGTGCTGAACAGCCCGACAAAAAATTAGTTTGTAGGTGTTAGTCCAACAATGTTAAAAAATAAAAAGTTCAAAGTCCACGCTTTAACGGTTATATATTATATTTTTGAAAGGCACGACAGATACACAAGAGTAGAAAGCACGATAACACTAAGGACACTAGTAGGGAAGCTAAAGAAACATAAAAAACAGATTGAAGGATGTAAGCGGCTAAAAGCAAAAGTACTAATTTAGATTATACGATAAATCAGCTGATAGCAATTTTTAACGTAAACGAGCGCGTGAGTGCCTTGCGCTGCGGCGATCAAAGGACTGGCGCGTGCGCATGCAATGGAACCGAACGGCGCCCGGTCGCGGCGGAAACAGCCGATGAATTCCGAACTCGATGTGTGGCGGCTGCGGCGCTACAGTAGCCCCCCGGGGAGACCGTTACTAAGGTCGATAGTAGTCGGGGAAATGAACTCTTCTACCACTCCGGGTGCAGGTAGACGTCTTGTTTGCTGGTGCAGATGACCCACTTCCAGGATCAGTACAGGCTGTTAAAGTAGTCGAGTGGTCCCTGTGACGGTCCTGGCCGACGCTGTATGGCGGTTTGAGGCGATCTACTGATACGTTGACATCTTTGCCCCGTACTGCAACTTTAAAGTACTTAGCCTTTCTCTCTAGTACCTTGTAGGGACCAGCATACGGCGGCTCCAAAGATTTCCGCACGTAATCCTGCCGCATGAAGACATGAGAACAGTGTTGCAAGTCTTTAGGAACGTAGAAGGTGCCGTTTCTATGCCACGCAGTGCCTCTTGGAGTCAAGTCAGCCATGTGTTTTGCCAGACGGGTGGCAAAACTGGTGATGTCTTCGACGGTATGGTCATCTGATGGTGATAGGAACTGGCTTGGCAAACGCAGAGGCTCGCCATAAACCAGTTCAGCCGAGGATGCTTGGACGTCATCTTTCCAGGAACTGCGTATGCCGAGCAGAACGATAGGCAAGATTTCTATCCATTGTGTGTTATTGTGGCACATAATGCCTGCCTTTAATTGACGATGCAGCCTCTCAACCATCCTATTTGATGCAGGATGATATGCTGTGGTGCGGAAGTGACGCGCGCCGACTAGAGATGCGATGGCCTTAAAAAGCCCAGACTCGAACTGCCGACCGCGATCTGTGGTGATCTGCGTGGGGCAACCGAACCTCGATATCCACCCGGATACCAAGGCGGCCGCGCAGGTTTCGGCAGTGATGTTCTTGAGTGGTATTGCCTCCGGCCATCGTGTGAAGCGATCAACGATGGTGAGGCAATATCTGTAATCAGAAGATGGTATTAGAGGCCCTACGATGTCGAGATGTATGTGGGAAAATCTCGACGAGGTTACAGGAAAATGGGAAACTGGAGCTGAGGTATGTCGGGTGATCGTACAGCGCTGGCAATGAAGACAGCATCTACACCACTCTCTACAGTCCTTACGAATCCCCGGCCACACAAATCTTTGCGTGACCAGTCGCACGGTAGCTGTACGTCCGGGATGACTCAGACAGTGAAGGGCATTTAAAACCTGTTTCCGTAACTCAGGTGTAACGTAGGGTCTGGGAGATTGGCTAGATACGTCGCAGTATACCTTGATGTCTGAGCCGTCCAGAGTAATCAACTGTAGCTTTAGCGACGATCCTTTTTCAATAAGTGTCTGAAGTTCGGGGTCCGCTTCTTGATATCGGGCTAAAGCCGTGTAATCAATTGATGATGTTACTTCTTCAATACGCGACAGGGTATCAGCTACAACATTTTCAGTACCAGGTATGTAACGTATATCTGTAGTAAACTGTGCAATATAATCAAAGTACCTGTATTGTCGGGGCGAGCAGTTCTCCCTAGAATTCCTGTAAGCATAGGTAAGTGGGCGATGATCAGTGAAGACGACAAAGTTCCTGGCTTCTACCATGTATCGAAAATATTTTATTGCCTCGTAGACAGCAAGAAGTTCGCGATCGTAGGGACTATATTTACGCTGAGCTTGGTTTAACTTCTTGGAGAAGAACGCAAGTGGCTCCCACTGTGTACTGACGCGTTGTTGAAGCACTGCTCCTACGGAGGCATCGGACGCATCAGTCAATATAGAGAGTTCAGCATTAGGATGAGGATGTGCAAGAAGTGCAGCGTTAGACAGTGCTCTCTTACATTCTTCAAATGCTTCCAGTTGCGGCTGGGACATTTGCACTGGATCTGAGCCTTTGACTTTTCCTCCGGCCAACATCGAGTTAAGTGGGGCTTGGGTTTTTGCAGCATTGGGTACAAATCTTCTATAAAAATTTAGCATACCCAGAAACCTCCGCAACGCCTTCACCGTGCGAGGAACTGGAAACTCCTGTATTGCTTGGACTTTCGTGCCGAGAGGTTGGGTACCAGCAGCAGATACACGATACCCAAGAAAAGTTACTTCAGGCTGTCCCCATACGCATTTTGTAGCATTTACTAGGACACCGTAATCCCTTAGGCGTGACAGCAGCTGGCGCAAGTGCAGATTGTGCAGCTCTGGGGAGGAAGAAAATACCAGAATATCATCAAGATACCCGAAACAGAAGTCATTTAGACCGGTAAGTACTTCATCTATAAAGCGTTGAAAGGTTTGAGCTGCATTTCTAAGGCCGAAGGTCATGAATGGGAACTCGAACAACCCAAATGGAGTAGTTATGGCCGTTTTCGGTATGTCAGCTTCATGAACAGGTATTTGATTATAAGCTTTGACCAAATCAATTTTTGAAAATATGTTGCATCCATGAAGCTGCTGTGAGAAGTCTTGAATATGGCGAATGGGGTAACGGTCAGGTATAGTACGAGCATTAAGCGCGCGGTAGTCACCGCATGGTCGCCATCCGTCATCTTTTTTTTTTTACCAGGTGAAGAGCTGAAGGCCACGGGCTTTTGGAACGCCTAGCAGCACCATTAGTCATCATTTCCTCAAACTCCTTCTTTGCGATCCTCAGTCGCTCAGGATCCAAACGCCTAGGTCTGCTAGTAACAGGTGGGCCAGAAGTCGTCTTGATAAAATGCATCGTATTATGTTTTGGCTTGAATATACTCACAGTACCTGCAGGACGAGTCACCTCCGGGAACTCCCGCAGCAGCTGGTGAAACTCAGTATCTCCTGTGACAGTTTTGACAGATGACACATCATCGGGAATCTGTTGTGAGGATGCGGTGACGAAAAGCGATGTGGTGCTATCAACTAGTCTGTGATTACGGCAATCAATAAGTAGATTATAAAAACTGAGAAAATCTATGCTTATAATTGGTTTTGATACGTCAGCCATGGTAAACTTCCAAATAAATGAACGCCGTAGGCCTAAGTCTAGGCTTAGTTGTACTGGACCATAAGTGTGAATGATACTTCCATTAGCAGCTGTTAAACTGTACTTAGCTATAGTACAGGACGTCTTGATAGCAGACCGAGGAAACACACATAAATCCGAGCCAGTACGACAAGGAACATCATTTTAGAATATCGGTCAGTAATAAAAAGACGGCCTGATTTCGATGGGCAGTCGTAGGCCGCTAATTCCGGCTGCCTCTTGGGTTTTCCGCCTCCCATTGACAAGGCTGCCGACATTTCCTTGCACGGACACCATAAGTGAAATGGTACCAACAATGTGGGTGGCGGCTGTGGTTGGCGGGACTTAGATCTACCTTGCCTCATATTGCTCTTAATTCGTGAATGTGACCTACCACGTACCTGTCTTTGGTTGTCAACTCGAGTGGACAGCGACGCGATATGCCTAGTAAGTTCTGATATTTGGCTTGCCATCTCTTTCATGAGGGTAGATGTACCTGAGTCCCCTAAGCTTGCCACGTGAAGGGGCCCGGCTGGGGCAATCTCGTTAACCGTGTCCGCCAAGTCCGCCAATTTGTCCAACGGAAGGTCCGGTTGTGATGCCAAAACTGTTTGCAGGTTGGTCGGTAACCGATTCGACCACGAAGTCTTCAAGAAATCTTCAGGTACCGATGGCCCAGCCAAATGTTGTAAATGCCGTAAAAACTGCGACGGTTTTCGGTCACCTAACTCCTCATGCATCAACAACTGCTTAACTTTGCGTTCCCGAGATGCCGATAAACGTTTAATAAGTTCGTTTTTTAGCTTTTCATACTTGTTCGTAGCTGGCGGATTTGTAATCACATCTTTTACCTCGGTGGCGTAGCGATGTTCCAACACAGATACGACATGATAGAATTTTGTCATGTCTACTGTAACATTTGCCAAGGCAAATTGGCACTCCATCTGCGCAAACCACATTTCTGGATCATCTGGCCAAAATGGTGGTGGACGAACGCCTACACGTGAAGATTCAGCACCAAAATTATCTTCCTTAGTCATAATATAGTCGGGTCACCAATATGTAAGTGTTAGTCCAACAATGTTAAAAAATAAAAAGTTCAAAGTCCACGCTTTAACGGTTATATATTATATTTTTGAAAGGCACGACAGATACACAAGAGTAGAAAGCACGATAACACTAAGGACACTAGTAGGGAAGCTAAAGAAACATAAAAAACAGATTGAAGGATGTAAGCGGCTAAAAGCAAAAGTACTAATTTAGATTATACGATAAATCAGCTGATAGCAATTTTTAACGTAAACGAGCGCGTGAGTGCCTTGCGCTGCGGCGAACAAAGGACTGGCGCGTGCGCATGCAATGGAACCGAACGGCGGCGCCCGGTCGCGGCGGAAACAGCCGATGAATTCCGAACTCGATGTGTGGCGGCTGCGCCGCTACAAGTTTAAGGTTTTTTTTTTAATTACTGTTTTAGCCAGCGGCTTTAAATTCTTAGACGGACCAGTATATTTTAAAGTAATATCTTATAATTTTCTTAATGCTGTCTCCTAATAAGCAGCCAAGTAGGAAGAAAAATAGGAAAGAAGTAACCAACTGTTTTCAGCACCCGAAATGTAAAGATTTTTTACGATTTATGAGTTGAGAATACAAGGAAATTTTAATAATTACATTCTTACATTTCTGAACTAGCAACCCTTTTCATTTAGTTTATGTTTCACAAGGATTACCCACCCGTGTTGAGAGAAGTAATTATTTCCGATAGTTTGTATCACATGAGTAAAAATTCCTAGAGAGCCCAAGCTTCTTAAAGTTAATTCGGGAAAAAAAGGCACAATTTTGTAATTTTTTTTTCGACTACTCATTTTAAATCGATTTATTAAAACCATAATATTAGAACGTATAACATTAGAAGAATATTGTGTAAAATTTTCATGAAGAAATATAAAAAATACGGCAATGGCAGCAATTATTTGGAAGCGTTTCGGATAAAAGTAGAATTGCGATGAATAACCCCCTCATAACTCGGTGCTAAATCTTATGAAATCAAAAAATCAAAGTTCTTTCGTTAGATAAAACGCTTTTCCCAGGTAACGTTGGGAGGGTTTTTCGAAATTTCAATTTTTCACTTTTTGGGAACATATTGAAGAGAAAATGCGATTTTTGCGAAAAAAAAACGGCTAATTTGCTATTGTAAAATAAAAAATATTAACAAAATTGAAAAAAATCTTCTCCAGCGTTACCTCGTAAATTATGTACAGAAATAGTGTTCAAAATTTCAAAAGGTACGGTGCAGTAATTTAGAAGTTATGACGGGCACCGACTTTGAAAACGTGAAAAATTTAAATTTCGTAAAATCCTCTCTACGTTACCTGGGGAAAGCGACTATCTAACGAAAGAACTTTAAACTACTAGAACTTTAATAAATAGATTTCGACTGTACCGTCAAAAAGATTCACAAAAATGTGCCTTTATGCCCGAAATAAGATTACCCCCTTACCCCTTACCCCCCCGTTCCGTGGAACTCTTTTATTTCTAACCTAAGAGGTCCCCTGACTGCAATGACAAAATTTGTCTGTTTAGTCGAGTAAATGAGTGGCCCTTCGCTTTGTATATACAGTTCGTTTTTTGCAGGGCAGGCTGTTTTATACATTTTAGTGACAAGTTTTTATTTGCCGCTATTGGGCAATAAATGGGGTTGTGATATCTTAACCATTTTTTTTTTTATATTACTCGTGTGATGATGATAAAAAAAAACTAATTAAATCGTTTGCCGCCAAAGATGTAATATTTGTTTTGCATGTAAACCCTATCTATGTGAAATTCAATTTGATACCCATATTGTAATTATAGATGAAACATGTTTTTTCACATTTGAAAATGGAGCCCTATTGCCACCATATTGAATGTTTAAAAAATATATAACCAGTATCACTCAGAATGATGTAAGGATTGTAACGATACCCCATACATCCAAATTTATTCAGGTATTTAAAAGTTATGGTGGAACAAAGAAATTCACATAATATGTATATACATACATACATGAACCCTGAAAACATTACACTCTTTTTTTAGTCAGTCGTGTAAAAAGTAAAAATATGATCTATAGCGACGTGTGTATTTGCAAAAATAATAATGATTAGCCTAATTTGACGCACATTAAAATAAATAGTAATGATATAAAATAAATATCCCAATTTTTTCCGTAATGTTCATATCCTTATTTTTTCATAAAGTATGACATGTTGGACATGTTCATAGTTAAAGTGAATCATTCCGCCTACTATATGGTGAGAAATTTAAATTAAAAAAGTCGATAAAAAAGAATGATTTCCAATCCATTCAGTATTTTCTGAGAAATTCTTGGACGAACATACATACATATATACTCACATATAGACCCTTGTTTGGTATACTCGTTCAGAAGCTCCAGTAGACTAACATATGTGAATATTATACAATTCCAACAATATTACATACATACGTCGGTCGGTTAAAAATTGTACCAACCTATCTCTGGAATACTCATGGAATAAAGTCATGAGGACTTAAAAAGTGTCATTGTAAGGGGCGGCAAATATTGTTTTTGCCCGGAGCGGCTAAATTGCTAGATCGGGCCCTGGACGTAAAAATTCGCGTACAACTCTTAGAAGTCCAAAAACGTCAAAATCTAGTTAGGTATGAGTTATTTATAATAACTCGTAACTAGATATTGATTACAGATTGTGCCAGATGCCTCAGTGCTATACCTACATAAAAACACACAACCTTAACTACCTAAGAATTATTACTATTTCAAATCGCGATTGGCTACTGTTGCCTTTCTCCGAAGCAGGATGCTGCCAACAATCGGACAAGGACGCGCTTCTGCTAAAATTAAGTATCTAGTGGCCTTCAGGCGTTGGGTATAAGTAATAATATTTATGGCAAAATGAAATCGGGCACCGAAAATAGACAGATAAACATAGATTGCTATCCATTTTGCAATACTGGTAAAAACTTAATTTATTTATAGGCGTAGTACTTAAGGTAAGTAACTAAATAACGCCTGAAAAAAATGTCATGCAATAACTGGAGCATCAAACATTCGTTTTATTATTCCGTTAAACAGATTTCTCTTCATTCATGTGTGAACAGAATCATCGGTTCAACCATGCCTTTGATTATTTAATATATGATTTTATTTGTTTAATTTGAAATGGTCTGAAATTTTGCTGGAAAATAGTTCCTTTGATTTAAAATTGATTTTGTTTTTGATACTACAAAATAACGAAACTTTACTAGATCTCAAATATATGATAACACCAAACAGCTAGAAGTTACGATCAAAATATAATTCGCTCTGTCGCTCAGACGGAACCAACTTACACGGCAAGGTGTTGGCTGATCAGGTCAAGAGCCAAGATTTTCTAGAATATATTCAGTAACCTCTAGATAATTTATAAATGGGCTGTAACTTATCCACTAAATACTATGTTCGATAGCTATTTTAGAAATTCGACGGCTGTCGCGTTCGTACCATGGAGGCAATCCTCGAGCGATTAGAGATTACGTCGAAATCGATATACCGAGAAAACAAGGCTGATATCTCTCGCCTTACCCTTTCCGAATTCTATCAGCAAGCCATTAGAGATAATCTACAGTTTAAACTTTCGAAATGTGGCAGCGGTTGGACGCAGTCGAGATTTTAGAGAAGATCTACTTATTTGAGGAAAATACATCTTTAATAATGATGATTAATTAAGTCGATAATCGCGAGACTTGGCTCCATGTAACACTAACCACCTATGCTAGTCGATGCACAGGCTGATTCAAGCTCCGACAGTTGCGACCCACGTACGTAGGTTGGTTACGAGCTAGACACGCTACGTGAAATTGCTACGAAGTTCAAATAACCGATTTGAAAATAAGACCCAGAATGTAGAACGATAAATAAAACAAACAGATTATGTAGGATCATGAACAGGTAAATAGAACGCACCCATAACAAAAATTTGTGTGTCCAAAAAAGCATCCAGAATGCTTACAAGGAACTATGTGATTTCATTTCATGATAATTTTAACTATAGATCCAGAATCTAGAACAGCATATGTTTCATCGTGAGCGCAGCAAGACTCGACGTAGCTAAGTATTTACAAAGTAGGTATCACTTACCGGTGACTTTGAAGAAGCTAAGTAAGCTGTACCTATTGCATGTTATACTAGTAGGTACAATTAGCAAAATAATTTAAGTGTTTAATTGGCTCTAAGTAACTCAAACTTGCGAAGTCATTTGTTTTTTAATTGTGTTTAGCAGCGGTGACATTTTACTACATAAGTACATACCTGTACGGTACGCACAGTGACATCCGGAATGATGATAGATAATGAGATAGCTTTGGCCTTTGTATTTGCCTACACGTACATTACCTGCTCATTGCGTATTTTTAGTGTTGATTCCGAGTGGTCGCAAGCGCGGCTTCTGAGCGTGAGTTTCTTGAATCAATTCCAGGGTCAGGCAAATTATTATTTGGATTTTCTGTATGGAAATCTCCTGTAGCCACCCGGACTTTGAAATTGTGCCCGATGTCAATATTCTTACCTCCTATTACATGGGACTCAATAACGGCATCAGCGAAATGTAGGTGTAGGTTCACCAGCAATAAACCTCTGCAAGCGCTTTGCGGAATGCAGGCGCAGAACTATGAAACTCAATTTTATTTCTAGAAATAACTTACATATACGGTTTTGAATAAAAAGTTGCGTATAAAGACAAAAAACTGCTAAGGAGAAAATAAAGATCGTAGTCCCTACGTGAAAACGACAAAATTAACGTGATTACCTTCATAGGTAATTTGGATGGGTAATAGGTAGATATAGATCAAGTAGATACTTATTTATTGCTTTTTATTACGACTGTAATTTTTGTGGTGTCCTTAAACTCGACTACCCGCACATTTCGCTATCTCACAGTAGTCACAGTCATTCAAATGGTATAGAAATAGTCTTTCCCAACTTCAATAAATCTCGTTTCGCAGCGACAATACCTGCTTATTTCCTCATAGCAATATGCAATTGTTCACATTGATATTAACGGGTTGTTACTTTTACACATAATTTTTTCCTATCAATTATTTTGATTTATGTACTCGTAAGTATTTAGATAGAATATAACGTATTTTCAAAAAAAATACTGATTCTCAACTAGTTCAAAAAAGTATATAGGTTCTAGGCAAATATAAGGACCGGCTCTTATTGTTGCGGCGTGGAGTTATCGATGGTGGAGGTATTTTGAAAATGATGACTCGATTACGTATTCAATATGTGTAATTAAATCGTATACGTCCGCTCACAATCGCTGCAAACGGCCGAGTGAAGACGCTCGCGGCCGGCGCGGGCGGCTCGCGTGTTTCGCGCGGTGTTTGTGTGCGTGAGGATGTGCGTACGACACACAAGAAGATCGCTTCGACATGCCGCCCCTCATTGAAGCCTTGCTGCTTCAATCTGCATCTTGGTCTGGTGTTGCCAGAAGACAGATCCTGGAGAACGATCTTCTTATTGTTCCAGATGATGTTTTGATATCTGCGACTCTAGCAACGCCGTCTGTTCCAGGGTGTATACAAATTATTCTCCCTAACGGCCATTTCATGGGAGGAAGTTGCTCGTTTTTGATAAGCACGAGATCTCCAACGCGTAGCGATCCTTGTGAATGTTTCCACTTAGAGCGAGGTTTGTGATGTATTCTTTGTGCCATCTTGACCAAAATCAAGGCGGTGAGTTGGAACATCAACGTAGTCTGGCTCTGGTATTGACGTTAGTGCTTTGCCAATTAGGAAATGACCAGGGGTGAGTGATAGCAGGTCTTGTGGATCAGAGGATAATGGGCTAAGGGGTCGTGAATTTAATATTTTTTCAATTTGTGTCAATGCTGTATTTAATTGTTCGAAAGTTAGATTTGAGTTACCAATTACTCGTTTAAGGTGATGTTTGACTGATTTTACCCCGGCTTCGTGAAGACCGCCAAAATGTGGTGAGTGTGGAGGACAAAAGCTAAACTTAATTGATTGATTTGCAAGTGTACTTATAATGTTTTCTCTATCCGAAGATATCATCTTACTCAACTCGTTATGAGCCCCAACAAAATTAGAACCATTATCGCTGTAAATATATGACGGTTTGCCTCTACGACTGATGAACCGTTTTAAAGCTAAAATAAAGTTTGCTGTGGACATATTGCTAACCAGTTCGACGTGAATGGCCTTCGTGGTGAAGCACACGAAGACACATATGTAGGATTTTATAAGCCTACAGCCTCGCCCTTCTTTGTTAGCGATCATAACTGGCCCTGCATAATCTAAGGCTGTGGATTGAAAAGCATACGTAGTACTTAGCCTTTCTTTAGGTAGATTCCCCATTATGGGCACTACAGTGTTGCCACGGAAACGACTACATGTGACAGAGTTTCTAGAAACGTACCTAGCTAAGTCCCGTCCTCGTACAGTCCAATAATTTTCTCGAGTAGCATATAATAAATGTTGCGGCCCTGCATGCATTAGCACCTTGTGCGTGCTATTAAATAAACGTTTTGTAAATATATGTTTGTTATGCAGTAGAATCGGGTGTTTTTTATTGTATTGATAGTCTGAATTTCGAAGACGACCACCTACTCTTATTAAATTTGAAGTATGATCGAAAAATGGATTTAGTAAAAGTAATGAATTTCCAGGATTCAATGGCTTGTTTGATTGCAATGTTTTATATTCGACAGGAAATATTTCCTGCTGTGAAATACTAGCGAGTTTTAATGTAGCAAATTGTATTTCTGAACTATTTAAAGGTCCAGTGTGTTTATTTTTTGTGTTTCTTATAAAGCGTAGTACATATGCCATAGATCGGATCATACGTGAAAATATTGAAAACTTGTGGAATGGAAACCGTGATTCTGAAGATAGTGACGTTATGCAAGTGTGTTCTTGTTTTAAATCAGGTAAGGACTCGCTATTATTTTTTAAATCAAATGAAGGCCATAATGATTCATTTAACTTTAAAAACTGTGGACCCTGCCACCACTGCTCGCAGTCTAACAACATCTCAAAATTTATGCTACGCGTCAGAAGATCTGACGCGTTTAAATTTGTAGGAACATGCTTCCATGATTTATTGCTTGTTGTGGACTGTATCTCTCCTACTCTATTCCGTACAAATGTTTGAAGTTTGTTGGTTGGGGTGTTGAGCCAACCGAGAACAATGGTGGAATCTGTCCAATAGACAACTTCGTCAAATTGTACTCTTAGTGATTTGATGATCTTTTCACTGAGCCTAGCGCCCAACAAGGCTCCACAAAGTTCCAAACGCGGTATTGTATGAGGTTTGAGTGGCGCTACCTTGTTTTTTGAACATAATAAATGGACAAGAACGTCATTATTCTCTGCGACAGATCGAACGTAAACGCATGCTCCGTATGCTTCTTCTGACGCGTCTGTAAATATGTGCAGTTGTAAATTTATGTATTCGCTGTGCATGACATGCCTAGGAATCTTGAGCTTATTTAGAAGTACTAATGAACTAATGAATTGTAACCATTGCTTTTGTGTAGTTTCTGGTATTTCATCGTCCCACGAAAGCTTACCTAACCATAATTTTTGTAATGTTATTTTTGCTTGTAATATAGCAGGTGTGACTAAACCTAGTGGGTCGAATAACTGTGAAATCGTGGATGAAATATTCCTTTTTGTTATTTTATTTCGTTTCTTTAAATTTATATCAAAACAAATGCTATCAGTTGTGTGATCCCAATTAATTCCTAGCGTTTTTGAAACATTACTAGGACATAGATCAAAACGATCGTTAGAAGTACTATCGTTTGGTTTTATTTTGTTTAAGACATCTGAATTATTTGAGCACCATTTTCTCAATGGAAAACAACCGCTTTTAAGTTGTTTGGTTACAGCTGTGTAAATATGAAATGCTTGATCGACGTCAATAGCGCCGGTGATAAGTTCATCGACGTAAAAGTCTTTACTAATAATTTCCTGAATTACTGGATCCTTGCACTCATTGGCTAATTGCTTCAAGCATCTTATTGCAAGAAAGGGAGCTGAAGCAGTGCCGTAAGTGACGGTATTGAGTTCATATGCCTTTACAAACAACGCTGTGACTCGCTTACGTCTATTTGGCGATACATTTTTGCGATGTCCGCCGTTAATATGATATTATGCTGACGAAAACGTAACAATATTGAAAACAAATCGTCCTGTATTGTTGGACCTACCTTTTGTAACTCGTTATATGAATAACCTGATGATGTTTTAGCAGAACAGTCGAAGACGACCCTAAGTTTGGTTGTTAAACTCTTCTTACGCTCGACTCCATGATGAGGAGCGAAATAACAAATCTGATCACTACTGTCGTTTTTTGATTCTCTCATATGACCTAAACTCTTATATTCGTGAATAAAATTTATGTACTGATTTTTTAATTCAGGATTACTACGAAATTTTTTCTCCAATTGCAAAAAACGAGATTTCGCTAACTTATATGAGTCTCCTAAAACACACGGTGATGATTTTAATGGTATGGTGACACAAAACCTCCCATCTGATAGGCGATTGATTGTATTGACAAAATTTTGTTCGCATTCAATTTCTTCTGGAGACCAATCTAATTGTTTGTTGGGTGATGTTACTATATTGTCTAATTCCCAGAATTTTGCAATTTGATCGCTTAATATTTGCGAATCTGAAAAGTTACACGAGGTGAATGAATTTATTCTGTTTATTGAACCACCCAATATCCAACCTAACTTTGACTTCTGCAATGTAATATTTTGGCAACGTAATTTAATTTGTTTTGGTTCAATTAAATCCCAAAAAATACCGTTACCTATTAACAATTCTATATCGGACGGTTTATTGAATTCGGGGTCTGACAATTTTATATATTTAGGAAGCTTTAAATCTGTTTATTGATTGGTGTACTTGGCCAAGGATTAGTGATTTGTGATATAATGACACAAGTTATTGTTAAATTAAAATTAGAATGAAGTGATTGAATATTCACATCACAACATTTTGTTGAAACTGACACATTATTTTCTAAGCTGTTGATAGTCGTAATTACGTTTTTTGTAGGTAGCTGCAGTTGTTTACATAAACGTTCAGTTATAAAATTAGACGTGCTTCCTGAATCTAACATCAGTCGCACACGCTGTTGCTGATCATCAGCTGAGCGCGCATTTACGCACGCTGTTGACAACAACCCTCGTGGCGATAAAACTGCGCATGAAAATGAGATTTGTTTTTGTGTATCCTCGCTCGATATTTCTGGACATAGTAGTGAATTGTGGTTTTTATTGCACCTTTTGCACTGACCTGCCAGACATTTTTTAATAGGGTGATCCCGTCTTAAACAATTTAAACACAATTTTAGTGAATCGGCCTTTTGTTGCCTTTCTTTATGAGATAAATTTAAAAATCGTTTACAGTAATATATTAAATGCTCAGACTGACAAACGGGACATTTAGGTTTAGAGTGATTAGTACTGTTGCTGATTAAACTGTGAGTTGCTGACTGTTTATTTGTGTTCGGACTTTTAAATTTACTTTGTTCTAATGTTTCGAGTAACTCTGCTCTATTTCTTGTAAATTTTAATAAATCTTCGAACAGTAATATATCTTCTTCGTGTGAAGCTTTAAATGTTTCCCATTCTAATAGTGTTTGAGAATCAAATTTGCTCGATAATAAATGTATTAGTAAGGTGTCCCATTTTTCCGTGGGTTCACCTAATGTGGATAAAGACCGAATGTTTTTTACAAAACTGTCAACTAATCTTTTTAAATTAAATGATGTATCCTTTTGTATTGAATAAACGTTGAATAAAGATTTGACATGGTTAGCGATAAGCATTTTTTTGTTGTCATACCTATCGCAGATAAGTTTCCAGGCAATAGTGTAATTGCTTGAAGAAAAACCTACTGATTTTATTACCAATAAAGCACTGCCCTCTAACGATGATCGCAGATAATGAAATTTATTGATCGGACTCAAGTCGGGATTATCGTGAATGAGCGACAAGTATGTATAACGAAACTCGAGCCAGTAACCGTAAGTGCCGTTAAACTTGGGTAACTGAATGACGGGAAGCTTTACACTTGCCTTGGTGTGCTTCACCACACTGTCCCCATCCAAACTACAATTATCATCGCGCAATGTTGTCGCCACTGTCATACCTAACTTCGACTTTGCAGTTGCGACGGACTTAAAGTGCATGCCCTCGAATACGTCGCGTTCTTTGAATTGATCACTTGAACTGGAAGCAATACACTCAATTTCCCCTTGAATCTCGTTATAACTATCCAATAATAGTTCTATCCTTGATATCCGCAACTCAAGTTCCAATTTTTCTTCGTTACTTAAAATTTCTGGTAAATTATTGACATAATTATTGAATAATGTTAAGCGACCCTTTAAATTGCCGCGTTTCTTAATTAGCTGTTGTTCTTCAGGCATGTTTGCTAAAAGGAACAACAAAATTGATGAAAACAATTATACGAGTACGACAATACTGATATGAAAAGAGCGCACTCTAATTTCGCGTGCACCCTGTTGTTGGAACGTGCGATGCGCTCGGCGATGGCGCGCGGACGGGAGGCCGGCCGGGCGGCCGCACTACCTACGTGAATGTTATCAAATAATATGACAACCTCAAACGGATGAAAACATTTTTTAATGACAACGATAAACAAAGCCAGCAATATTGTAATAAACCTTTGGTCTAAGTGAAAACCAAATACCTAATTGTTTGTGATTAGGTATGTACCTAATGTTGACGTTACGAATAGAAAGTCAATAAAAGTAGCAAAATGTCTAGGTAGGTATACAATATTGTTGCTTAATAGTTATTTACCGCTCTGAAAGTAGAAATAATGTATCAAAGTCAAAGTCAAAGTTTTTTATTTCAAGTAGGCCTTTTCAGGCACTTTTAAAAAGTCGAGACTCTAGGCGCACGGTTCCAAAGGGGGTAGGTCCTATGGAGAAGAGACCGGCAAGAAACTCCATGGATACTCTTTTCAAAAACAAAAAGTTAATTTACAATTAAAATCTTAAATTAACATGCATTATATAAGAAAAAATACAAACTTAATAGAATGCTACTTACACAATGAGGCAATACAACATGAGTTAAACAATTGTTTCGAATATAAACTAAAAACGGGATAAACAGATCAAAGCGGATAAAACAGAAATAAAAAAATACAAAAAAGAATAGAAAATATTGAAACATCAAGAATGTCCAGATATGTAAAGTGAATCTAATATAAAATAGAATTAGTAGACACAATGGATAACCAGGGAAGCCACATGTGCAGAAGATATTCAACGCCACACGTCTCTATCGTCAACATAGTCTTTGATCCTATAATATGCTTTCTTTGTGAGAACAGATTTAACGTGGATTTTAAATTTCTTACCGGTAAGATCGGTTACAGTTTTCGGTAGCTTGTTATAGAAGCGTACACCGTGTCCTAAAAATGATTTATTTGTTTTAGTCAATCTAAATTTTGGCACCACTATTTTGTGTATGTAGCTATCGTGTATTTACGATTGTAATGTTATATTTTATGTAGGTACTTAATAATATTATGTTGCGTATTTGGTGTGTAGTATTGTAAGTTTATGTATTTATTTGTTATTTATACATAATTTATATAATACCTACTTAATGTTAGTATTATGAACCTATCGTAGATAGTGTAAATATGTATTTGTACCTACTTGTTGATATCAACTGAACGGTAAGCTCGATTTACCTGGATACCTACGCGAGTATCCTAGTACGTAACGTAGTAGTTAGTACGTAATGTTAGTGTAGGTTTATAGAATAATGTTAGCGTTAGCATGAAATTGTAGCAATTGCCAATTAGTAGCTCAAATGAATACGATTGAAGGTTATAGGTAGGATTATGAAGGTCCTCCCTATGTGCTGAATAGCTGTATTATGTATTTGTTTAAAAGCTAGCTAGTGTAGCATAGTTGTGTAGTTTGCTTGCATTTGAAATATGAATAGACAACACCGACACAAGTGACACAATTGAAATGTGTGTGCAGGAAGGTAAGTAAAAGGATTTGGCTTATCTTTACAGTCTCCCCAGTTCGCCACTCGCGATGCTGTCCGGTTTCTGTAGGTAAGTATTCCACCAATTCGCGCCAACTCCCAACTCCGCTGATGGCTCGTTTCTTCGCTTGTTGACGAATCGGGCTCGATGGACCATATGTTGCGGCGTGGAGTTATCGATGGTGGAGGGGTTTTTGAAAATGATGACTCGATTACGTATTCAATATGTGTAATTAAATCGTATACGTCCGCTCACAATCGCTGCGGACGGCCAGTGAAGAGTTGAAGACGCTCGCGGCCGGCGCGGGCGGCTCGCGTGTTTCGCGCGGTGTTTGTGAGCGTGAGGATGTGCGTACGACACACAAGAAGATCGCTTCGACACTTATCTCTCTACTAGGTTCTTATAAAATACAATATTAAAAAGTAAAAACCGCACTGAAAAGTTGACCAGACAAATGATGAGATAACTGAATATTTCATTACATCTTTCTTCATCTCTCTCGTTCTTCTGCATCTCTCTTCGCCATGAATGGTCGTTAAATGTAATTACCGTAAAATTGTCTTACATACTTTGCTCCAATATTTATTGCAAATTTAAGAAATTATGAATATTTTTAACCTATTAATTATTAAATATACTCACATGTATTCATATAAAGAAGAACATCTTAGCTAACACATTATTATGTATAAATTAATATTATGAAGTATTTTATTATACATACATAGCATCACGCCTGTATTCCCCTAAGGGTTAGGCAGAGGTGTACTATTGAACACCCACATTTCGCCGATGCCCTTATTGAGTCCCATGTAATAGGGGGCCAGCCTTTTAATATACTTATATATAAAACAATTATTAAGGAGCAAAGTTACCCAATGTCCAGGGTATCTTTGTTCCTAGATATAGTGTACAAGCGATATCAATAGTGAAAGCTTTTGGAGCAAAGCTATAATATCCGTTTTCCGTTATTTGAATTTTAAACAAAACGCATATCATATCATTCACTATATAAATATATGTATACCTACCCACAAAAATCAATTTCCTAAATAGACATTCGTATCTTGTTTTCAAATTGGATAAACATTTTTCCCCTTCAGTGCTTTGTGCATGACTTGTCGTTTTCAGTAAGTAATAAAGAAATAGATTTCAAGCTAACAATATCTACTTGCGTATATAGTGAAGGCGAACATCGTGTGTTAACCTGCGCACCTGAAAGAGCATCGTTAAGTTTTTATAGTGTGTGTAGACCACCAACCCGCATTAGGTCAATGTGGACTGAGGCCTTAAAGGAGAACGAGGAGGGTTGTGACAATTTTTACTTCAACTAACATATCTCAGTCAAGAAACATTTTACATCTGTGAGCTGTATAAGTCAATGCAGCTCAATCCATACTTTTTAAGAAACAATCATCAAAACTAATGAAAGGATTAAGGTTTCTGAGAAAATCTACAAAAACAATATGTACTCCCCGTGTCACAACTCTCCTAATACCAAGGTAAGTTGTGACTGATACCAAGGTAAGTTGTGACACATATATTTAGACTATTTGGTGATAAATAATATTTAGACTATTTGGTGAATAATGATAAATAAATTACACATTTATTTTGCAACAAAGTGCTTTATTTCTTATTTGGCATGTCTGTACGAACTAAAATAAGATGTAACATAGACATAAAAAGTATTAGTATCTTAAATAATAAAGTGTGGCATCTTTCTGAGATCTATTATGTTAAAATCAATCTGAAAATCAAACTCTAATCTGACAAGCAATTATGACAGACGTATTGAAGCTCGCCCCAGCCTTGGCATTCGATGCACTGAACCCACTTCCCTTTTGATTTGCTATTAGCAAAGCGCTCAAGGCAACACAAGCAAAAACAATTATTTTCTGTATCCTTTTCGACTTCATCCTCTTCTTCTTAAATTATTTAAGGTTCTTCTTTTCCTCGCTTAGAACATGCAATTTTACTATGGCAGCAATTTCATCCTTCTATGGCAGCAATGGCAGCAATTTCATCCTTGGTAGGTGTGTCAGTAAGCACAGCAGATTCGATCTTGCGTCTATTCGGTTGGTTCCTTTTTCTTGGCGGATCTTTTGGCAACGGCCTAAGTGACTCTGGCGAGAATAACGCAACTAGGCGATTTGTGACAGCTTGTCACAACTCGCCTATTTGAAAAAAATCGTGAACCGGTCATAAAAATAATTCGTAATTTCTAAACAAGTGCCAATACAAAAAAAGCAATACCACGCTAGGAAACTTGAAAAACTAAAGCATATGAGAAAAAATATCGTAACAGTGCAAACATAATAGGTAACAATATATATGTAATCAAAATTTTGGTAAAAAGCCACTGCGCCAATCGTCGGCTAAGGTTACATTATTACATTCTTAAAAAGTTAAAATATATAAATTAATCGTTTGAATAAATAAATTGTTCCAATTGAATAGAAATAGGTAACCGGTCGATCGGCGTTGCCTGAAAGCATTTTTGATAAAATTATCGAGTCTGTATAGTCGATTGATAAATAATCTAATTACAAAAACATAAAAAAAATAGAAGAATATCTAAATGCTAATTTCTACCAGTAATTTTAGCGCAAGAAAAAAAATCACTTAAATTAAATTAATTATCCACTGTATTGGAATTTAGGAAAACTAAACTATTTATAACTGCAGGACGTGGCTGGTGTAAATTGAATTGAATTTTTCCTCTGTCAATGTGTTCTCATCATTGCAAAGGTAGATAGAGAATAGTATTCCATAGGTAGATATGTATGTATCGCTTCTATAAAATATGTATAGGTACTTTATCTGCAATTCTGCAAGCGTTTCTAACGACAATCGAAACTTTCGATAAAACGTGATGTTGGCTATAATATAACCGATTAACATAATTGAAATATATATAAAAGTCTAACAATAATATTTATAACCTAAATTACATCTCTACCTAATAGGTAGAACTATTCTAACTAAGCTATCATAGCTGATTTATTATTTTATTAATATGTATATTTATTACTTATTAATTTTGTAACGGACATAATATGTGTACGAGACTAGAATTTTAAAGTATAACCACTACTGGTTTTATGGACTGTTTTTATACATGCAGAGTTTTTTTTTGCACTTCATGATATTAGTAGACTTGAAATGTCTAACATGGTAGTATAACATATGTTGGAATAAGAATAGGTAAATAAATAAACATGGTTGGTTATACATCCAACCCCAAACCTTTACTTATAGGTACTCCAGGTCGTGATGGGAAGTAGCGTTACCTCAGTGACGTAGTGCGTGACAGCTGTCCAGCCCTTAACTTGCTTGCTCGGCGTGGTGACTAACACAATGATTTCTAATTTGAAAAGTATGTAACGTTAAACATCAAAACTACTATTATAGAGCAGTGAAAAGGCGTTATCTGGACTTGTCACTTAAGTTGGTTGCTGAACTTTTCTGCACATTGCGATTTGTAAAATAGGTACGAAGGTAAATACACTATTAACTCAAAAATCAAGTGGCGAAACGCACGCATTTATAATAACTGTTCCTACCCGGAATAGGAATTCGATAAGGCAAAACCTGATTCACTTTCCACACTGACATAGCGAACACGTTGCTCCGATGTGGCGATCCCGCACGAGGGGAGGAGGAGCGTGTATCGCGCATTTGATTCGCGACACTTATGGCTAAATGGAAAGTCTCGATCTCACATCTCAGCAAATATTAGGTGTGCAAGTAGAAACTCGGCTCTGAAGTTGGTTACATTAAAAAAAACATCATGAACGCATCTAATTCGCCCGTTGTTTTAGATAAATGTAGGTTAGTCATTGTTGTTTTTATAACATAAGTTTCAGTTATTTACAAGCTGTCACTGTGTGTGTATAAATTTTATAAACGTGGAAAGTGATAAGCAACATTTACGCCATAGCATTCTATTCTGTTTTCAAATGAAAAAAAAAAACGTGTTCAAGCTATGGAATTGATTAATTCGACTTTGGGTGAACATTCTGTGAGTCATTCAACAGTAAAAAAGTGGTTTGCAAGATTTCGTGACGGAAATTTTAATCTTGAGGACGATCCACGTTCAGGTGCAGTAAAAAAATTTGAAGACGAACAACTTCAAGCTTTACTGGACGAAAATCCATGTCAAACTCAAGAGGAGCTTGCACAAAAGTTAGGAGTTACTCACCAAGCAATATCACTTCGATTGCATGCAATGGGAAAAATACAGAAGGAAGGAAAATGGGTTCCTCATAAACTAACGGAAGACAATAAAAATCGAAGAGTTGACGTATGCATAAATTTGCTTTCTCGGTTCAAAAAAAAGATTGTTATGCATAAAATCATTACGGGTGATGAAAAATGGATTTTTTATGATAATCCTAAACGCAGAAAAGCATGGGTTGATCCAGGCCAGCCGTCAACATCAGTTGCAAAAATGAATATTCATACCAATAAAGTGTTATTGTGTGTCTGGTGGGATTGGAAAGGAGTAATTTACTACAAGCTTCTGGAACCTGGTCAAACTGTTACAGCTGAACGTTACCGAACTCAATTGATCAAATTAAGTGATACTATGGAGGAAAAAAGACCATTTACGGGCCAAGGAACGCGGAAAGTGATGTTGCTGCATGACAACGCTCGTTCACATACAGCAAAATCAACTCAGGAACTCAACTTTTCCTTAGGCTGGGAAGTTATCCAGCATGCGCCGTATTCCCCAGACTTGGCTCCTTCTGATTACTACTTATTCAGATCGATGTCGTCATATTTAAAAGACCAACGGTTCACGAAAGTCGAATGATGTGCGAAAATGGCTTGATGGCTATTTTGCTTCGTTACCACCAAGTTTCTATCGCGAAGGCATTCATCAGCTACCCGATAGATAGCAAAAGGCCGTAGATAGTAATGGCGAATATTTCGATTATTAATCTTTGTAACCAGTATCTTTTCAATAAAGTTGAATTTGACAAAAAAATACCGAGTTTCTACTTGCACATCTAATAATCTTCATTAATATCAGCTAATATCAGCCTATTCAATAATCTAAGGTCGAAATCACATCAATAATCAGAATTCATGCGTACCTACGCTTCTTCATCTTCATACAAAATAGTCATAAAAAATGCGTATCGATGATGTATTTTCACCCTTACCTTACGCTATTTGTTTGATTTATAAAAACATAACACATTTTGGCATGTGACATTTCAGATCTAGACGAAATAAAATACTGTTTCACTAATAGAGGTCTGTAGATTTTTATGTTTTTATGAATAAGGGCGTTAGTTTATTACCAAACAAGTCGTCTAAATTATTCCGAAACGATGTAACTAGTGCAGAAATTATGGCGGAAATAAGTGGCGCTGGTTCAGTCCACTGGGTTCTATGACGAAGTTCGCACGTGCGCGCCGGGTTTTCGAGTCGCGCCAAAACCGTCTGCAAAACTTTGACATGTGAATTTCTTACAATAAAAACAAAACATGTGAAATTGTGAATGACAAAAAAAAACGAATTGTTTTAGTTTGCAAAATTTGTGATTGAACTTGAAAAAAATAACAACTTATGTAAGTATGCAGTACGCATCTGTCACCGTGATTCTGACGCGACAAGATCGTTTAGTTTTGCTCCTGTTTGATTATTATTGTACGTGGGATAGTTGTGCAATTTTACGTTAATGAGTGTTATACTAAAGACATTATATTTATGGACATAACTGTGGAGTTTTAGTGACAAATTTTAGTGATATAAACATTTTTTCATGATATTAATAAATAAAATTTCATCATATTTTAATTTGACATTTAGATTTGACAGTTATTCTTATTAAAAAGTTTTCTTCTTAAAAGTGATGGAAAGCGGTTGCAATGAGGAGGACGGTAGCAGCCGTCATTTTAGTAACGTTACTTTGCGTGCTGTGCTACATAATAACGATATTTCTGATTTAGAATGGGATGATAATGAAGGTTCGTTGAGAAATTGTAATAAAAGGACTAGAAAAGATTCTAGTCCAGATGATAATATACGGGATGGAGAATTTATTACGGTGGATAAGCGGGGTAAGAAGGCTAAAATTATGACACCACCTTCTGGATTCTCTCCAGGCATGACATATCCGATTGATTATCCAGAATATGTAGAAGTGTCAATTATTGCAAAAGAGATCCTTCCGAAACAGATTGCACTAGCAAAATTATTGAACAACGAGAAAATTCCAGACATTTTAAAGGTATTTTACAAAAGTCCGTTTAAGGTATAAGATTTAAAACCCATGATGCTGCGGAAAGAATGTTGTCGTCTGAAACCTTTAAACAAAAAGGTTGGATTTGTAAGAAAACGAATGAAGTGAACGTTTCTTATGGTTTAGTTAAAGAAGTAGACCTCGATTTGGATGATGATAGTATTAAAGACATATTAGAGTGTGATTTGGAGATTTTATCTGTCAAACGTTTGAGCAGAAGGGATAATGAAGGCAAATGGATTAAGAGTGAAAGTATTCGCATATGTTTTAAAGGTTCTGTTTTACCTCCATATGTTTTTACATACGGCATAAGAATGAAGGTATTGCCGTTTAATTTTCCTGTCACTCAGTGCTCAAACTGTTGGAGATTCGGACACATTAAATCTTTCTGTCCAAATAAGAAACAGATATGTCCGAAATGTGGTGGCGAACACGAAAATTGCGGAACTGCTCAATTTAAATGTATAAATTGTAAAGGATCTCATATGTCTCTGATTAAAAGTAAGTGTCCTGCATTTTTACGTGAAAAAGAAATAAGAGATATTATGGGCAAATATAATTGCACTTATAAAATGGCTCTAGCTAAAATTAAGGAAAATAAAAATGTAGTGGCGAGTCCGAATTTAATTGCTGTTGATGAATCAACTAAAACAGATACAATCGCAGGTAGAAGATATTCAGATGTTGTTAAGCAATCCTTATTATTGACTGAGAGTTTAAACAGCGAAGAAGATAAAGATGAAGAAAGAATGTCACCAATTTTGACTTCACATAAAATTTCAGTTCGTGTTAAAAAACCATCAAGTAAGCCTAAAATTGTAAAGATTAAGAAAGGTAAACCTAAGAGGGTTGAATGTCAAATGGAAGGAAAGAAAAATGTGAAACCTGAATTGATTGAGAAAAATAATTTTGAGTTTAAATCGGGTGGTTATAAATCTCCAAAAAAGGAAAGGTTTAATTTCAGGAAGTTGTTGGAGAAGATAAAAGAAGTTTTCAATTCAAATAATGATATTGGAAGCAAAATTACATTTATTGTGAAATATATACTGTCTGAAATTAGGACCTTTATTATGAGCTTTCTAAGTATGGATGTTTTGATGGAGATAATGGGATGCACTAACAATGGCTAGTAACTATAATATGGCGATGGCCTTGAGTCGTTGGAGGCGCGATAGTCTGACGGGACCTTACAAGATTTGGTTATAAGATTTTTTGTTGTTGTTGTTGTTTATGTTTTTGTATCATTATTTGTGTTACCTTACGAGGCTGACTTGGCGCATAAGCGCAAAAAGCCTCATCAAATAAAAGAATAAAAAAAAAAAAGTATGCAGTACGGTGAGTTGAACAAACTTTTTTACTGTTAATCATCCCATCGTTGGAGAAACTACTATTTTTGTTTTTGTATGTGGATTATTATACAAAAATTGCCAATAAATCAGTGTAAGGTACAGACAATTATTTTGTCAAGAAAACACGAGATTCTACATTCTAAAAAAAGTAAGTCGATACCTACGTGTTTTTCTAAATACTATAAGATAGAGTATAAATTACCTTTTTCATTCTTATTGTATGTTAACTAATGATATAAAAATAAAATAGGTAAGACAGAAAAATAATTTACATATGTAGGCACTTAAGCATAAATGCGCATTTTATTTTGCAACGATGACACACATTTTTAATGATATAAAACGAATTGTTATAAACCTTAGGAAATTTTCTTTTTTTTCTTTGACAATTGTCAAAATATCTTAGATCGAATAATATAGTAATTAATCTAAGATGACTACATATTTTCACAGTTACCGTTTCACAAGTACGATTTGTATATAGTCCAAATATGTATAGGAAATCAAATACAATAAGTAAACATTGAATTGATAAAACTGGTATTAACTTTAATTTGTAATTTAGCAAATTACATACATATATTATTCGTTTGACGGTCACTTACTTTTGATATTGCAGTCAACATTAAACTAGTAACAGAAATAGATTCACATAATATGAATGATTATTCTGTATTTCAATGAAAATCTTTCGAAATAAAATCTAAACCTGCTCTAGACTATCGAGAGCTGACATTTATTAAAATGAACTATTTCTGATTTATACATAGGTACGATAGGTCAGACAACCGCGTCCGGCTAGCGCTGGTGTTACAGACCTCGAAAACTAGATATAGGATTAGTCAAGATAGATAGCAGCACCGTCATATTTAGTTAATAGTAACATAGAAAAAATGAAATGACATATACTATACATATTCACAGTATGTACTAAGGATCTGAATCGAGAAAAACAGGCATGATCTTGACTTAAATTATTACGAAGTTGTTCTTCTTAGGGGTGAAATTTTGAAAAACGCCAATTTACATGTACCTACTTTTATTTCTAACCAGAAGTACGTGTACGAAATTTCGTGCTTCTTACTTTGAAAATTACTAACTTCGATACAACCGTTCATCCCTTATCCCTTTACCTCCTTAGAGGTGAAATTTACAAAAATCGTTTCTTAGCGGATGCTTACGTTATAACATAAACCTATATTCCAAATTTCAGCTTTCTAGACTTAGTAGTTTTGACTGTGCATTGATAGCCAGTCAGGACAAACAATTTTATAAGTTTAGAAGATAGATGAAAAAAGAGAAAATTCTAACAAACTTTGCCCTAGAAACAAAAAAATTTAAGCAGACTGTAAACAGCTTTGCGATAGATTTTTGAAAATTAGAAAAAACATTTTTTTTTTTACGTATTAAATGAAAAATGATACTGTGTATACGTTACCTTAGTTGTAGACAGTTCACGTTGAATACGCATGAATTCTAAATGATTACACAATTGATTGAACAATAGAAGACAACTTAGATTAAAAGGTATCCCTGACCTTATAATTCATGTATAAAGGTTAATGTAGGTAATTTACCGAGAGAACACAACGAAAAATTTACAGAAAATAACGTAAAAAATTAAAAAAACATTTACTTGTTTTTTATTTTTTAATGTGTTATTTTCTGTATTTATTGATTAAAAAGTAAAAGCTTAATTATCACTCAACACCAATACATTTGAAATGCTTTTTTGAAACTAAATTTAAATTTAACTCTATCTTCTATTTGTAAGGTAAATTTTCTAAGCGTAGATATCCAAATCCGAAACCGAAACATAGCGAAAAATACTGAAAGAGGAGTCTCGCGGGCAATTTTGTTGAAAACTGAAACGGTATCTTTATATTTTTGACAACTCTATTTCCTAGCAAAAATTGAAATCGTTCATTTTGAAAAAAAAAAAACAAACTCTCTGTATTTTTGCTCTATCCGCAGGGTCGGCTCTAGTCGATGTTGCGCCCGGCTATAATTTATAATTATATTGTGTTAATTTCAACGCTATGTGTCAAGTATGTCGAAAAAAGAGAACTATCTCGGCGTGCGCTGCATAAACCGTTAGAGTTACACGAAGATAATGTATGGTGGGATTGTTACTCTTAAACAGCTCAAAAAAAAATGTCCGCGACAAATTTATCCGGTTGTAGGCCGCTTTTTATAGCGAAAAAATGCACGGGTTCGTAATCCACGCGGGTGAAGCGGCGAGCGGAAGCTAGTTAACGATAAATTTGTCAATCTTCTTTGCGACAATGTTGATTTGAGATAGTTGTTAATTATTTTTATTTTAATAAATGATCTTTCTATGTTTGCTACAGTGACTGACAATCTGAGGTAAATTCTAAGTGTTGTGGATAAATTTGGGAATACTGAATTATTCGTAAATAAATAATTTAAAATATCCAACAGCGTAGTGGAATCATCAATAAACATCGGTCTTAAGTCGATTTCATTAAAGTGAATCTACATCTGAAGAGCCAGCATGGCACAGTTTTTTTTTTTAATTAGAACAATGCGCTGTTTTTTTCTACACTATAGATAAAGCCGGCACTGACTATCCGACAGTGATAAAGATCAAATTCAAGCATTTCAAGAAAGTAATGACATCCGCAGTATTAATTTTTAATAAACTGACTCTTTTTTTTTTATGCATTTGATTGATTGATTTTGTTGTCATTTTTTCGATTATAATTGAAGCAACAAAGTTGCATTCAGCTCTGAAAATCTATCTCATGAATTGTTGACGCAGAGAGCTTAGGAAACATTTATACCTGCTGCATTATTTACTTCATATAGAAAGTGATATCTTGATTTATAATTCAGTTATTTTCCGTCCACTTGGACACAGTCTTGACTTCACGCCTGTATTTGTCATCGCCTACCGGAGGGTTAGGCAGTGCACCTGGCCCTATGTACAACCTCATTTCGCCGATGCCGTTATTAGGTCCTGTGTTATGACTCGAGACCCGTGCTTATTAATTGGTGGCTGATTAGTGGGAATAAGCTCGCTTCCATTAGAGAGCACAATTACATACTTCGGGTTGCTACTAATTCTAAGAATGCGAGCCGAGATTTGCTTCTCGTATTATAACTAGAGTAACGAAGGACTCAATATCAAACAAAAGCATCATTAAAATGCAATAACAATATAATCAGTACGTTTGGAAAATATACACCCATGGGAACAAGAAGAAGAATTTAAAGGGCAGTATGTATTTTAAAGCCGTGTAAGCCGGTCGAGTCGGCACGAACTATGAAAAGATAAAGATTAGTCAGTCAACAAAATGGTATCGAGGTGATATGCAGCTTCACTCGTGGAGGCTTTTCCCTTGCACTTTCCACCAAGTAAATTGAGTACGTTACGCACCAAATAGAATATCTATGAAACAATGACCGAATAGTAAAAATATTTGTTGGTATACAAGCAGACTCCTTTAGTGATATACATACATAGATATTCAGACACTGCTGTCACTATATATTCTAGAAATTATCATTTATATCCGGAAATACCTACAATTGTTTAATATCAATAGTGACTTCCACAACATTAATACTTGGAACTTACGGAGGGAAGGACTGCTTACGTTACAAGGACGTGCTCACGCACAACTTATTGGCCTGTGATATACCTGCGGAAACGTGGGAGGAGCTTGCATTACAACGGACAGGCTGGCGTTCACATGTCAAAATCGGCGTCGAAGCTTTTGAGAGCGCTCGTTTGTCACAAATTGACACCAAACCTCAAGTACTGAAGACACACCCCAAGCCTTCCTATAATTACACTTACAATAATGCCGGTCAGCTTTACTGCCACATTTGTGACCGCATTTTTAAGAGCAAATTCGGATTTGCGAGTCATATCCGGGCACACGCTCCAAATTAGCTTGGGTCGCCATCGCCGATTCGGCGTGGAGGACTATATATATTGTATATACTTACAAACACAAAATAGTGGTACATAAATTTAGACTGACTAAATCAAATGAGTCATTTCTAGGTAATGGCTTGCACTTCTATAACAAGTCACTAAAAACTATCACCGATCAGACTGGTTACAAGTTTAAATCCTATGTTAAATCCGTTCTCAAAAGTAAAGTCTATTATAAGTTCAATGATTACGTTGATGATAGAGACGTATGACGTTAATTATCTTCAGCCGTCCCCAAAAGACGTTCTCCGTCTTAGCAAAATACCTACGTCACAAAGAGGCAGCGGTTGAATCTACTTGTTAATATGCCAGTCATCTAATCCTATCATACGTGTAGATAGAGGGATAAGTGAAGAATGGGTGGAGGCTACGATCGGTTAAACAGGGTTGCCCCCTTCTAGATAATTTTGAGGGTCATGGAAGACTTTAAAATATGAATATGTGACCCACTGAGTAGTACATACGAGTATTATGTAACTTTCAACGGTACAATTTGTGTTTCTATACCTAATTTTCTAATTTACGTCCATCGCGTAGTTTGTTTAGTGGGTTCTCGTTGGAACCGACCCTCACAGAATATTGTAAACGGTAAAACGGTAAACAAAATAAGCATGAATGAAACAATATTCGCAACCGAAATACATAATCAGCATTAATTTATTATAATCGCCGCATCGATTAGTCCATAGGTTACTTAAACTTGCATATATTAGCTAAAACGTGTAAATATAGACAGCTCAAGCGAAAGCCTAAGTGTGATAAAGATCGGGTGTCAGGTTAAAAAAATAATTGCAAGCTTCTTGGAACGCACATGGGTTATTTTTCTTTAGAATGATAAGCAGATTTTTCAATCATAGTTAATTAAAGTGAAGCTGTTGTTCTGTTGTTCATAATATCTAATAATATTTTATTATCATGTAACGATACGTCTGCGTTGTTCCTAATGAAGAAAAGGCCTTCATAAAACGCGAATGTATTTTGAACTGGACTTATTACTATAACTAGAAATAAACACATAGAAAGTCGAAATCCAGTCGGCACGGTTGGGACAGTGTCCAAGCGATTGACTGCCTGCCTTACATGTCGTGGGTATGATTTCCACAGAATAAATCCAATCCTACTAATATTATAAATGTGAAAGTTTCGTGGTTGTTGTAAGTTGAGGATGGATGGATGGATGGATCTTTGTTACTCTTTCACGCCAGAACGGCTGAACGGATCTTAATGAAATTAGGCACAGAGATAGATTATAGTGTGGAATAACACATAGACTACTTTTTAGCCCGGGAAAATGTACTGGTTTGTAAACCACGAGGGTGAAGTCGCAAGCGGAAGCTAGTATTTGTATAATATCATCACATTATATTATGAGTTTTCGCCTTCCTTCGACCTCGATCGTCGTAACCATGTATGTTAAAAATCGTGTTTGTAAAAACTCATACCTATCATAAACGCGGACACATTACTTTCATACATTTTTGGCTTACGTTATCTATAACAGTGGAGATCGAGGTAAACTCATACGAGACTCCCAGCTCAGCTTACACTTACTGAAATTCCATTTTCGCCATTCAATACGACATTCGGTTCATATTTATTGCTTAGCTAGAAGATAATACGTAGGTACTCCGTAGGCTTGGTAACAAGCAACGGAAGCTTGATTGAATTGAACATGTGACCTAACAGGTCTCATATACACTACACAGTACAATCGCTGTAGCCTCTATCCTGCTTGAGTAGAATTTTTCTTTTCACAATTTATAATTCTAGATTTCGTCACGCAAACACGCGTTAATATGTCATAAATATATATATATATATATTTTATTAAAATTTTTGTGTTCACGAGTTTCGTATAGATAACATCGTACCGTCAGAAATAAAAGTAAATGCAGTAAACAATATTTATCGGTGTTGGTTATAGAGCCAGGGTGCAGCTTTAATTATTTAATGTAAATATCTGAATTAATGAGGCATTTTTTTTTAACTCACCTACTAGTCTTCTTTTATTGCTGACTGAAAAAGCGGCCCCACTTGTTTATTTCAAAACCTATACATTGAATATACACCCTGTGCCCGCGATTTTTCATACAAATTTTGAACCACGATATCACTCTTTAGGGACGGATTTCCGTAAAATCCTTTTTTGACGAATCTTTGTAGGCTTTATGTTTTAAAGTAGAGATTTTATTTGTTAACTTCCTATGGTACCTATGATTTGTTGTTTATAATATAAAAATTCAAGATTATTAGGTGTCACTTTGAACAACGTAATAAATACGATTAGCTATCTATGCTCGAGAAGTGAGGTCAGAAATTGTATAGTAATTTTGTTCCGGTTAAGTAAACACTCACAAAAGTAAGCAGCGATATCCTAACGGTTGAAAGCTTCCCTTCCATGCAGGAGGCTCTGAGTTCAGGCCCGGCCCACACATCTGGCTATTCTGAATCATGTGCGGATCAGAATTTAATTATCACT
Source organism: Shargacucullia verbasci (assembly GCA_947562105.1). Lineage (NCBI taxonomy): Eukaryota > Metazoa > Arthropoda > Insecta > Lepidoptera > Noctuidae > Shargacucullia > Shargacucullia verbasci. The sequence goes on from OX387287.1 coordinate 5,999,633, forward strand.
TGCGTTTACGATGAATAAAAAACATTTTGAGGAAACATGCACACCAGGTAGAGCTCCATCAAGTTCCCGAAGGTGTGTGTAGTCCTCCAACACGTACCAGGCCATCGTGGTGGATAACCCTTCTCATATTGAGAAGATACCCTTGCCCAGCAGTGGGACAAAAATGGGTTGAATTTATTATTATTATAAGTAAACATTGGCTGAGAAATGACTACCTTTTGCTCTGTGATAAACATATCGTCTCTTAGCTAATAATACCATGCAAATAATATTTGATAAGTTTTTAGAAGAGACAAAAATCTATTTAACTCATATGAAATTCTCTAATGAAAATCTAAATTTTGTAAATGTGTAATGTATACATAAATACAATACAATACACTTTATTTCACACAATTAACGAAATATTTTTCATAAGATAAAATCAGTTTTTTGTCGCTTTTGAAAACGAATCAAATTTTATTTGCCCGGTATTGTTACCTAAGCGACAATATGTAACTTTTACGTATACTTGGATATGTAAATCGGCGTACTCGTCTTTTAAATGGACCACCTCTGCCTAACCCTTCGGGGACTATAAGAAGAGAGGTAAGGTAAGACGCACGATCTAAGGCAAATTTATTGGATGCTTATTCAACAAATATTGTGTGTTTTTCCACACACGTAATAACTGTTATGTTCTAATGCAAAACAGTCTTATTTTGAAAACACCAAGTGTTAGTTGTTCAGATGTGGTATGTTATTAGAATTTATTATTTTAGTATTCTATAGTAGTATAATTTTAAAGTCCGAGTAGAATGAGGTCAGGAATTGTATATGTAATAATGTTGCGTAAATTTTTCAGTATGTTCTTTAACGCGACGTTATAAGTTGGCTTTATAAACCACGACTTTTGATTGGTCTTACAAGTGGCGTGTGCACAGATCCAAATTTTCGAGCTGCTACTGAGATTCAGAAAGTACGCGAAGTCACGTGAAGTAACATAACATTACGCCTCATGGACTATGACTGCCTCAATGGTATAGGGGTCGCTAGCGCGACTGCTAAGCGTAAGGTCCTGGTTTCGATTCACGGGACAAAGTGTTATTGGGTTTTTCTGTATGGAAATTCTGTAACAGCTAGGACTTTGGAACTCGCCTGGCTCGGCCCCTATTACATGGAACTATGGAGTTTTTACCCTGTCTGGGTAGGCAGAAAATTTTAAATGCTTACTTACTAAAAATACCTCCTGCAAGTTGGTTCTGGTTCGTCGTTTTGTCGATTAAATAATGATGTATGTGATTTGCCACCTCAAATATCCATAGATTGATTGATTTTATAAGAAGAAGAAGCTTCTGTGTTTTTCGGATTGCTCGTGTTTTTTTGCTGCCGTAGGAAAATTATGGAAGTGAATTTTGGGTGTGGCAGAAGAGGCATTAATGCAGTGGAAATGCGTTCCTTACGTAGTATGTGCGGTGTAACTTTGAATGACAGATTAAGTAATAGCGCGATAAGAGATCGCTGCGGTCTGAAAGAAGATGTAGTGACAAGGATAGAGAAAAGTATGCTTCGTTGGTTTGGTCATGTAGAGAGGATGGATGAAAGGCGATTAACGAAAGGAATTTATAACGCGGTTTTTAGTGGAAACGCCAGGACTTTATTGATGATGTCCTCCAAAAAGGTCAGGTGCGCAGTACCCCCAACCCATTCATGTATGAAACGATGCATTAATGCAGATGAAGCAAAAGGGTTATAAAAGGATCGTACCACGTGGTGTTCCGTAGTTTCTGCCTACCCCCATGGGAAAAAGGCGTGACTTTATGTTTGTAGGAAAATATGTATATCGTGTATGTGTAACCTGCGTCGTTCCAGACGGTTTTATTGTTTGAAAATAGTAGGCAAGGGAAACAGAACAACCGATTGCTGTGTATGCAACCGGTGAGCCAATAATATGAATCATATTGTTTTGTTTTGAATTTACGATTGACTTTACATTTAGTTTGCAAATCTGGGGGCCTAGACAAGTGGCAATCGTTCCATGTCGATTCCATTTCGAAAATCGATATCGCTTAAGCGATGTCGATCGCCAAGTGGTAGACAAAGTAACATCAGCAAACCGAACGATAAGTCGAAGCGTTCTTTCGATAAAAATCAGCTTTTTGGCTATGGTTTCGTAATGAAACGTCAAATTCAAGACGCCAATTCTGTCAACCGGGCCGCGCCAAATATAAACAAACTACATTTGGTTTGTTATTAAAATAAAGTTTGTTCGGTGAAAGTGTAATTGACGAACAATATTGTGATAACATTAACTAATTAACTAAAATATTCATAGGTAAGTTCCTTAACTTCGTTAAATAATGTTAAGTTCCAAAATTACACAAATTTTATGATACTATATACAAGCGGGAACTGACTGTTTCTTTTTTCATTTTTAAGGATAATAACAATGGAAACAAAAGTGCGAGCCAGTAGTGAACAGTTTTCGACCCTTTTGGAATTCATAGAAAGGTAAGGAAGTATTCCCGGAGACCATGAACTTGATTAAATTCATATCACTTGAGAATGCTTAATGTAAACAATGACGTGATCCTAATGATTCTAACAATACGTTGCTTATTGGCCTATTCTTTCTTCATTTACAGTCACGGCGATCTTTCCAAGCCCCGAGGTGGACCTCAAGGACGACTGAAATCTGAGCATTTGTGGTGCCAGTTGGCGACAATGTTAAATTCTATTGGTGGTGGAGGAAATAAATCGACGTTTACATTGTGGATGGTACGAATATGCTTATACCTACCCATTTTATTGTTTTGTAAAGTAACGCCTGTGTTGTCTGAACCTCCTGTTATTACCTTGCTTGTTAAACTTTGAAAGCCTTATTCGAAAATAGTATGACAGGACCTGTATAACATAGTAGTAATGATAATGTTATAAGCAATATTACGACGCATGGGGTTTTTAAAATGATATGTTTAGTTAAGTAAATGATTTATTTAATTATATCTAGGTATTACTTAACATAAACATTTAAAACGAAACTTTTTTCAGGGTTCATCACAATTCATCTCATCCCCAACACCGGCCGTTACTCCACCACCTGCCATGCGCCAATAAATTATTTTGATTGACTTTGAATATGATTGGTTTGACCACTACCACAGTAAGGACAACACAAAGCGCATAGATAATATTTAAAATTATATTACAAAATATTTTATTTTTAATTACATAATAAGTAAGTAGTTTATTTTTAAGTGTAGGTGCCTAAATATTTTTAAGTTATTCATTTAAGTAGGAAATTAGATTAAAAATATAAGAGAGCTAATTAAATAAGAAAATTATAAGCTTTATGTTTGACTTTGACTATTTTTATTTTAATAACACACCCAGAATGGACGGAGGTTGTGAAATATGATAATTATGAAAAGAAGAATGTGAATACAGAGATGACGGCTGAAGAGTATGGAAGGAAAGTGCAACATACTCCACCGACCTCTAATAAGTAGTGATGAGGGCAGTAGAATCATGACACCCAATAAAAAATTGTTAAACATGCTACAATTGTGTAGAGAATGAGTCATTTATTATTAATAGTCAATTAGAGAAACATAAATATTGATATTTTAATGAAATTTAATATAACACCAACAGCTGACTAACAATCAGCCATATTGTTTTGCTTTTCTACAGGGTCCAAGCGTTCGCTAAGATGTCGATCGAACGATTCGATATCTCAGCGATGTCGATTGTCAAGAACGCCACTTGTCTACGCATTTGTATGAGATTAGCGATCGAGTCATTCGATTTCGTCTTCGTTTCGTTACGCGATTTGACATTGTCTACCAATTAGCGATCGAAAACGATTAGTCACGTGACATTTCGAAAGCTTATGTCAATTCCATACATTTCAGATTTATCGAATTTCGCTATCGTTAACGAAAATGACACTTTGTCTAGGCCCCCCGATTAGAAATACATCGAACGTTTGACCCAGTGGCTAAGCGGTTGGCTTACTGCGGTACGTGTCGTGGTTTGTGACTTACAAATAGATGTTCCGTATCTGGGTGTGATGTGCTTAGGAGAATGATGTTTGCAAACTCTTCCAATGATACAGTAGAAAGCATCGTATCGTTATTGAAATCTAATCAGAATTAAATGAGCCTAATGCCGCATGACTGTTAGCGTATCTAATACCTATCTAAACTTCGTAGATGTAGTAAGCACAGTAAGTTATAGCAAGGAGTCTCTAACTTACTCATACTTGTGGATAAGTTTTTGTACTAATTACTGATTCCAAACCTTCATTTGTAAGTTGTATCTTGGACCAGATCGATTCACAATACATGTCATGTCTAAAATTTACGGGTTTATTAATAGTATTAGTCTGTTATAGCGACTGAACCTGTACTATCATTTTTTTCTTGTCAGTATGAAACGTAGTTGTCTCTTGTTTTGACGGCACGGTTGGCGGAGGGGTGGAGCGATCGTCTGCTGCATTAGGTGTCGCGGGTTCGATTCCCCGTACAGAGCAAATATTTGTGTGATCTATAGATAGTTGTTTCGGGTCTGGTTGCGGGTGTATGTGATATGTATGTTTATAAAATGTATCCACGAAACAGGAGAAATCCGAGAGAAGGGCAAAGTTTCTTAAAAAAAATGTTTAGAACTGTGCCCAGTATCAACATTTGTAATGCAAATTTTACTGTGGAAAATTTGAACTGAGATAACTACTCTTTATTTAAGAGCTCTGAAGTCGAAGAAAGAGCTGTTTATCTGCGGTTCAAGTGTTTTCAAAGCGGCAATTACACTTTTCATCACGTGCTGAAGTTATTGTGGTGTTGTATTTAAATATAGCGTTGTTTATATTATTTCACTGGAACAATTAAGACCAGTCTCCTATTGGTAGGTACTGGTAGTATGTATACTTTATGAATTTTAAAAACAAAATTAATTACATAACATAGCACCACGCGTGTATTCCCGGAAAGGGTAGACCGAGGTGTAGTTTTATAACCTCATATCTCAATAACCATTGCTTGACCCGAGAATTGAACCCAAGACCTGACGCTCGGTAGTCACACTTGCGACCACTACACCAAAGAGGCAGTCCAGAAAATCCTACTTTATCATATATAAATCATACTAATATTCTTACTTCCTATCCATATCCTACTTTAATATTATAAATGTGAAAGTTTGTGAGGATGGATGGTTGGATGGATCTTTGTTACTCTTTCACGCCAGAACGGCTGAACGGATCTGGATGAAATTTGGTACAGAGATAGATTATAGTCTGGAATAGCACATAGGCTACTTTTTATCCCGGAAAAATGTTCGTAAACCACGCGAGCGAAGCCGCGAGCGGAAGCTAGTAACTTATATAGAAGTGACATCACACTGTGAACTTAGTTGTTTGAACCACCCAAACCAATCAACATACTGGGTAAGACATTAATGGTATCTTTACGACAAGGGACGCCAAGGGCCAGCATTTGGGTCAAGGTTAGGCCGTTCTCAAAGATCATACTTCATATAATCCCTGAAGTCATAGGGGAACACACATTAACAGAAGCAGTTTAAAAGTTTATCGTTATGGAAAATTAAACCTTTCAAACTTAATCCCAACTGTCACAAATATATTGACAACAGTTATGTGTCAATTGTATGTATATAAATACTAGCTGTTGCCGACAACTTTGATGCGTGTATTTTGATTTCTGATCTCCAACTATAGCTAAGAACTATCCAGGTGACCCTAAACTACAAAAAGACGTAGTAGTTTTTGTAGACTTCCTTGTTGAAATGAGCCATAGCCCGTCAATAGAAAATATATTGTGCCGCCGCGCCGGGTGGATACAGTGTTTTAATGAATGTATTAGATACCTATCGTTACAATAAATGAAGTATAAATAGGTATTAACACTAGTATAGTTGAATTATCTTTTTACCCTCCTGGCCTGTTCATCTCAAACCAGCAGAGCGGAAAAATTTCCACAACCGGACTGTTAAACTTTCTGTTAAACGGTAGCTAATCACACTGAGGCCCTAGTGTAAGTTTAGAGAGCACAATACGGACCAATCGGAGCGCCGAACGCGTTCGATGCGTTAAATCAAGTTTGTCGAAAGAAACTTACACTAGGGCCTCAGATTTATTTTCGTGTACATTGAGCGAGTCCACAAAGGCGACTTGGGAAAACAAGGTGACATTGGGAATTATATTACGGAGTAACTTAGTTGTAAATATTTTCTTTGGGATGTTTTAAAGTGCTCTATCGCATCTATTTGTTAACTGTAATGGATAGATATAAGTTTTATATGTAAATAAATAAATGTTAAGGCCTAATAAGGGGCCATCCATAAATTACGTCACACTTTAAGGGGGAGGGAGGGGGTCGACGAAGTGTGATATTGTGTGACAAGAGGGTAGGAGGGGTCCTAAATTTCGTGACGTCACATTTCAAAATCTATTATAATCTAAGTGTTAAACACGAACTTTTAACTATTTCTTTACGATAACCTCAAAAACATATACATACAACTATATCTGTGTAAATATAAGATACCAATTGTTTTGTCGACCACTCGCTCTCCTTGTGTTACGCGCCAACCACCTAGGCGCCCTTTGATAAATGCCGCCAAACGCATTGCGCCTAGCGGTGACTTCTTTGTTTCTATTTCATTTGACCACTGACTTTCGCGGATGAAACAACGTCGTTCTTAGTTCTGCTATTTAAGTTTAAAATGAACAAAAAAAAAGAATCACGCGTTCACGCTCGCCCATTCCACTTTGAACCTTATTTTCAACTAAATAGAGATCATTTTTGTTTAACAATGTTTCTTTTATTTACACTATAGACAAATTGTACGTACCATAAAATACAGAAACAAGGTTTCGCGCCAAAAATGAAGTTTAAATCTCAAAATCTCACATCAATTTTGTGTCAGTGAAATGGAATATTTACTAAAGTAACTGTATTTTATTGTTATAAAAATTGTATGTATTGTATTATTCTGCTAAAGGGAAGAAGCATTTTCATACTATATGTATGAAAAGTATGTAAATACTTTTCATACATATAGTATGAAAATGCATATGCAAATGCATATGCAAATGCATATGCAAATGCATATGCTATAGAAGTTAGAATCATATCGTTTTTTTTTTTTCTACACCGAATATTACTCATCAATATTCCCGATTTCAGTTGTTTAGCCACCTAATTTTGGGATAAACATTTCAAGTAGGCTTCATAATCATAATTATATTTATTATTTGAACAAATATAAACACATTTATAAGATAGGTACTTACGGCACGTCACCATGACGTCACTATATTTTACGGCAAAATTATTTGATTTCAATTGTAATTATTTGTTATATGAAAAGTGCTGTAAATATTAATTTTATTGTAATATATAGACTTTCAATGACGGGTACGTAACCACAGAAAAAGATGACTCCGAGGGTAAATTCGCTCCACTATTACTTCAGTTAGCTTTGGATCTTCGAGCGTCATCACATTTGAAGTAAGTTCCGTATGATAGCTATTGCCCTAGTGTCGAAGCATACTTTTTTAAGCGATCATGTGGCATCTGTGGTCTATATTTTGCATCATACAAGCTCAATAGCATCATAAGCATCACAAGCATCATAAGCCAAAAAGCGGTATCTCAAAAAAATACAAATTTCTGATTTTTGTTGCATCTGATAGCTTAACAAATTCCCTACAGGTTAAATGAAGTTACATGGCGCTATCTCAACCAGAAACCACCTAAAACCTACTAAGAAAATATTGCATATCTCAAATTTATACGATATTACTAAGGAGCTGAGAGGTATATCATTATTTTTAAACACAATGGCCGTATATTTACTTACGATGGAATCGCTTAGAGAAGTTCTTATAATTGCTGGCCAAAATTTCATATATTAAGTCATATTTTAAGTCTGCTGTTTTCACTCACAGGATAGTAGTTTATAATGAGAGTTTTGTACCAACTGGTAAAGGTCGACAAAATTCCGTCGTACCTGTGTTGGCATTATTTGGGAGGACAAAGGACGAAATTAACAGTGCATATTACCATTTTTTACTGTTTCACCTAGATGCCAAAAATATAATTATATGGGTTGATAACTGTTCAGCGCAAAATAAAAACTGGACATTCTTTTCTTTTCTAATTTATATAGTAAACTCGGGTGAAATCAATGCTGACAAAATTGTTATAAAGTTTTTTGAAGCCGGCCACACTTTTATGTCTGCCGACTCATTTCATCACAGAGTTGAATTGTCTATGAAGCGGATGAAGAATAAGATTCATGACTTTGAAGATTTTTATACCGTTGTGACTAGGAGCTGGGAAAAATGTGATTCCAAAAAAGATGGACCACAATGACTTTTATGAATGGCAAGATTACACAACGCAATACAAACTGTCTCGCCTTAATCCACGTCCTTATATCTGCGATATAGTGCAAGTGGAAGCTACGAGAGGTAGTTTCGATTTTAATTACAAGACATCCTTTGATAGTGAGTATATAACTGCTAGTATTATTGGAAACAAGATTTTAAAAACGAATGCTCTTCCACCTCCAAAGAAGAAAACCATGCTTAACGGAATTTCGCAAGCCAAGAAGAACAATATTTTGAAATCCCTTCAAAATATAATACCAGGCAATAGACTGTCATTCTGGAGGGAGCTCCCTACTTCTGAGTGATTTATGACATAGATGCATATTTTCAAAATTTAAAATTTTCTAATTATGTTAATCTTTAGTTTATTAAAATTATTTCCAAATGCACTTTTTTCGTGTTTTATTTTCTTTTACATGGATTTTTACCAAAAATGTATAGAAAAACATTTGTATGAAAATTCCTATGAACACACTATAAATAAAAGCGGTAACTCATATTAATAAACATATTATTCGAAGCCCAATAGCGGTATCTCAAAAATGAGGTAAAAAAAACATATTTTTCCTTTTTTTAAAAACATCAATAAGAAATATGGGTATGAGTATCTAATATTATGAATGAATAATTTTAAAACTACTTTACTAAGTTGACGCGAAATCAAAAAAACTAAAACATGAATTTTCTCGAGTCTCACTTTTTTGAGATGACGCTTTTTGGCTTATGAGGGCAGCAAGGCCACTAATCAACACAAGCAATTACATAAGAGGCAACAAGAAGTTTTACCTATCGCGAAGTTTCGTTCTCAAAGAATTGCTGCTAGACGTGCCAGAGAACTTCTTTGTGTGGATGATGACGATGATGCTGTATGGTTGGATGAAAAAGATGTTGACACAACTAATGTTCCTGACATTAACAACCCAAACGAGAACGAAGTGGCTGCTATGCCAGTTATAAATAATTTGAAGGAGTGGGTTCAAAGTCCATGGACTCAAGATTATTAAGTTTGTATCTTTAATTAATATAATTCTATTAATATTCTTTATTTTGTTAATTTCTTTAATTAATATAGTCAATCGTTTTTTGTTTTGTTAATTTCTTTAATTAACATAGTCAATCGTTTTTTGTTTTGTTGATTGTTTGATTTGATGTTAATTCTATTAAAAAATAATTTAAATGGAAATAAAACTGATTTCGGAACCGCTGTTTTCATTCAATAATTTCTTAATGTAAATTTGCAAAATATGTGACGTCACACTAGGGAGGGGGGGGAGTCTCACAAATGTGACCAGCTGTGACAAGGACGGGGGAGGGGTAAAAAAAGCATGAAATTCGTGTTACGTAATTTATGGATAGCCCCTAAGTGTGATCAAAATTTATCGTGATTGTAAACAAATTTATTGAACTCTTTCTTCTCGTCTATCTATAGAACACAATATTATTAGTAGTACCCTTCAATTTAAGCTCATCCAATTAAGCCCGCTGTCACACTCAGAGCTAGATGCTAAATTAAAAATAAAATCAATATTTGATAACAATAAACAATTTCATTAGAACTTCATAAATTAATGAGGCTGTCTCACGCAAGAAAGTGTTAGTTCAGCGAGTTTTTCTTTATTTAGGCTCCAGTTAATATATCTCGACTCTATCGAAAACGCCCGCACACGTATTTCCATTCGTTTTAGTCTTCACGGTAACACCGGTCCAGATCAATGAAAACTCACATTTTAGCACAGCGCTTACTATCATCATCATCTGCCTAGCCTTTTCCCAACTACATTCGAGTCAGATTTGCGGCTGAATATCAGTATTTTACACGGAGCCCTCTGACCTCCACCAACTGCGAGAGACTGATACTCTAATGCTGTTATTAAACTTTTTGTATGATATCCGGGACCAACTGCTTAACGTGCTTTCTGAGGCACAGAGGGAAAAATGGTCGATGTGCGACAAATGATCACACATCCAAGAACTGACCGCGTCAAGTGTTCCTTAACCTCGCAAATCAACCAATCTGTGCGGTAGCGATGTAGCTACGAGCCGCTACCAAACACAACGCTTACTAGTGATTTATTTTTTGATAATGTATTAATTTTTTTTCTCAGAATGTCAACAGGTTCAGCTATAGATATACGGGTACAATCATAATTATTTTTTACTTGTTTCCGACCGCGGCCATTACGTAATTTCAAAGGTTTTTTTTTTTGCGCGGTACCCTATTTTTTTCTCAAATAAAAGTAGCCTAAGTTACACCTTATAATATCAACTATCTCCCAGTGAAAGTCCCGTCAAAATCGGTCGAGCCGATTCGGAGATTAGCCGGAACAAACAAAAATTTGTATCGAAAACGACACGAATTCTCAAAATGAATTCATTTTGAGAACCAAAATAGATACCTTTATATTTATGACTAGCTGTGCCCGCGACTTCGTTCGCGAGGACGTCGGAACTATTTTTTTCTAAAATAAAAAAAAAAAATCTAAAATAAATGTAGCCTAAGTTACTCCTTATTATATCAGCTACCTGCCAATAAAAGTCCCGTCAAAATCGGTCCAGCCATTTCAGAGATTAGCCTATACAAACAGACAGACAGACAAAAATTTTAAAAAATGTTATTTTGGTGTATGTACCGTATATATATATTCATACGCATGTAGTAAAAAACGGTTATTTCAATATTACAAACAGACACTCCAATTTTATTTATATGTATAGATGTATAGATTTACAATGCGATCAAGGTAAGAATAGGAATGTGAATGATCTCTACCTGCCAACTGTCACTTGAAAAGTAAGATTTGCAAAGAAATTATTTAACGTACATAACGTTTTTTTTACTACATTATTTATCTAACAGATTAGTATTACAAAATCTTTTTGTTTTTTTAAATTAAAATGTTATAATTTAAAAAGTTTTAATTGGTTTTAACAATGATTTCATACGTTTTTTTCATATATATCACAATATGGCCGATACTTATTCCTATTTCTATTTGGATGGCATTGTATAGGTGAATGGTTAAAAATAAAAAAATTTTTATTCATGTAGACCAGTTAAAGGCACTTATGAATAGTCAGACTCTAGTTGCCACGTTCCAAAGTGTTGTTTTCCTATGGAGAAGAACGGGCAAGAAACTCCATGGTCACTCTTTTAAATTCTGATTATTTAACATTCAATATATTGATAAATACATTATTTCCTCAAAATTATGTCAGGAAAATGTAGTGCTAGGTCTAGACTAAACAAACATGAAACAAACTGATAACTAAAAATTTCTGACGGTACTGCCATGACGGCTATGAGCTGACCAGTCCCAGCAGACAGCACCCGTACACGAGTATGACGTATGTGTCAGCGTCACTCAACTCAACCATATTGCAGGGAACCAAATGACCCGACACACACCGCCACCATCAGCAGGACATTTGAGTGAGCATGACAAGCTCAAACCGCCAGACAGTTATCATGTCTATTAATATATAATTATGGCTACACGATTCTCACATAATAACAAATTATAAGTTATTTTATCGGTCTCAATACGGTCTTCAATACGGTATTCAATACGGTCTCACGATGGATGCCAATCCCGTTAATAAAACATTGTAGATAAAGTGTATAATCAAACATGTCAAAATGTATAAAAAAAATAAAAATAGAATAATTAAATTAATACAATATCAACAAAAAAAAAAGAAAAACACATCTGGTACATTCAATAGAAATAAAAAATAAGTCAATTTTTATAAACAATTAATTAAAGTGCCAGCGGGTCGCTATGTGCAGGATGGAATCGTATGCCAGACATTTTTATCCTTTCGTTCGTTAGTCAAGTCGTCAACACTACAATTTATCATCTCATGTATTCCCTGTATTCTCTCATCTCGTATCAAGCCGGGTCAAGGGCAGAATGGAGTAGGGTCAAGGATATAACAGAGAAATTATAATAGTGCCATAGCAACGTTTTGATCTGCGGGTGACATGTTATCATTAATTTGTATATGATGACATTTTTTAAATAAACACTACAACAAACTAACATTTCGCCATTACGCGTGCAAAAGTCGCTATGTTTTATTATCGTTTTTTTCTGTAATTTTAATCGTTATTTCATTACGTACATACTGTAAAAACAGCTATGTTATAAGTGCTATGTTATAAGTATTTAAAGAGTTACGGAATGTAGCCGTCTCTGGGTACTTTCCAAGAAAAACAGTTTTATGCGTCTCCTGTAAAGTGTGTAAAACACATAGCGATTATGGAAAGCGCAGCGACGATTTGTAATGTGTCGTGGGTACAATTTAAAGACATTTTATAAGCGTTTTTTTTGGTCTACAGAGTAGGTACTACCGAGACCTGAAACAACCAAATCACTCACGTAACTTATATCTTTTTGCAGTCTTCTTTTTGGTTGATAACCAGGAAAAATAATGTATTTGTCTTTAGTTTTAATGATACACGGATGTATTTAAGATTGACTGCCGTTACCTTAAACAAAACTAGGCTTTTACAATATCGTTGTTTTTAACAACGTTGGACAGGTTCAAATATACACAAGTGCACACAACAGATTGTGTACACTAGTTGAGTCTGTACAACCTAAATATTTTCTTTGGAATATGTTTGTATTGTTGATCTCTCAATTGCATATCACAAACCCTTTGGCTCGTAGACGGTTTATGGTTGTAGGCAACATGCTGACAGCAAAGCCCTTCTTTCACCGATTACATAATGCCCTGCTGTGGTTTTAGCCAACAGCTGCGGTATATTTTGTGAAAGCTAGACGTGTGTGGTTTCTTGTTATCTACCCCTGTTTTTAAACTTATCATGTTACCTTTGGTCTTTAGAGTACCAAGTTTGTGTGTATTATAAAATACAGCCAAGGATAAGACGTGATAAGGAGTACATCTGGATTAGCTCTATTTATTTGACTAAATTATAATTTATGAATATGTATCGCTGTTTTATATACTGTACCTAGAATATAATTTGTGAGTTAAGTTTTTTTTATTTTCTTACCATATTCCAAACTCAAGTAACTCACTTGGTCATTCTTAATATATATAACTTTGATATCGAAAAGTCGGGAAGTTGAGGGTTGAGGGGGGTTTAGCTCAAACCCTTATATGCCAGTAGTAGTATAATAATAATAATAATAATAAATTTATTTATTAGAATATTGTTTTTACAAGGTCGTATACAATAAATATCATGTCCATAATATTCTGCCGTTTCCAGCGTACAAATGTTCGAAACAGTAATTAATTTATTTGGAATCTAATAATAATAATCTCTAATAAGAAATATGATTACAATGTCTAAAGAGTTTAAAGGTCAAGAAATAATGATAATAATTGTCAGAGATTCTTAAAAATAATGTCAAGTTTTAAAATCATTAATTAAATCAGTACATTGTCAAAATTTATTTAACAAAATTATCAGAAATTAAGGCTTATAGTCTAGGTCTAATTTTAATTTTGTGTCAAATTTTTCGTTTAAATAGTCATCTGTTAAGTAGTAGGACTTATATACTAGAAATTCGAATAATTTATTTTTAAATGTCATAAAATTCAGATTTTTAAAAACGTTTGGAAGCTTATTGTAAATTCGAATTGCCATGCAGTAAACATTATTGGAAAATAGAGCAATTCTTTGTCGTGGTGCATGCAATTTGTGTATATTTCTACTTTTCCTAGTTACAACGTCATTATGTGTTTGAAAAAGATTAATATTTTTATGTACAAAGATACATAATTCAAATATGTATAAGGCTGGTAGTGGTAATATTTTCAATCTTTTGAAAAGAGGCACACAACTATCTAACGGTTGAGCTTTGGTCATTGACCTAATACATTTTTTTTGGGCTCGAAAGACTTTACTTACTTCAGGTGAATTACCCCATATTATAATGCCATATCGCAGAACTGAAGATTTATTTTATTTATTTATTTTTATTTTATTTTATTTAGAAAACCAACAGCGTTACATATAATATCTTATAGAACTTGTGTATTACAGTAAAGTATGGCCAATAATAGGTTTCCCTGTGTAATTAGAATAAGTATAAACATGCGAACAGACTACAAAGAGGATTTAAATTTACATATACAGTGTTATACAAAGTTAAGTTTACATTTTAAGTTCATTATCTATGTGTCAAATAACAATAAGAGCGTTGTTCATTGTTTGCTTGCTTTTAAGATTTTTACTATCCGTGATTTGAAAGTGTTCTTAGAACAGTTAAATATATCAACTTGAGAGAAGTCAGAGTTGTAAATTCGAGCAATACGGGTCAGTACACAATTTTTAGCATAATTAGTCGAGTGTCGAGGTACGTGTAACATGGGTGTGTGACGAGTGCGCCGCAGCGGAGTGTTAAAAATTACCTGCGCCACTAACTCCGGGCAGTCCAGGCGACTATTGATTATATCATAAAGCAAACACATGTCCAGTACTTTACGCCGTTCTTCCAGAGTTAGCAGACCATGAGTTCGACATACGAAGATACGTAGCCGTGATAGGCACATAGTGCTGCATTTAAGCCAGCCACATGGGTTATTCTATTTAAGACAAATACGAATTTCCCTAATCTACTACATAGGTCGTCAATGTGTGCTTTCCAGTTACAGTACTTGTCTATTGTTATTCCTAAAAAAGTTGCACTATCGACTTCTTGTATGGTGTCATTTGCGTATTTTATTTGTAGTTGTTGACGTTTGCTGTTATACGTTTGGAATTGAATTAATTTAGTTTTATTTATATTAACATGCAAATTATTATCTTTTAGCCATTGTATTATATTGTTCAGTGTGTCATTGATCTCATTTTCATACTCAATAATGTTCTGGTCGCGGAGTTCGATACTAAGAGTAGTGTCGTCGGCGTATAAAATACAAGTATATGGGGTGACATTGGGCAGATCATTAATGTGCAGCAGGAACAAAAGAGGTCCTAATATGCCTTGAGGGACCCCACAGCAATTCTGTCGGTAGGCAGACCTATACGCTTTTTTTTCTCCGGACACCGTATGCCTAGATATTTCCACGCATTGTTGCCTACTACTTAAATAGCTTTCCAACCAGCTTAACGCATTTCCCCTTATGCCATAACGACCGAGTTTGAAGAGGAGGAGTTTGTGATCTACAAAGTCAAACGCTTTTGACATATCGAGGAATATCGATGCTATTGGCTTTTTTTCATTGAGACTAGAAGTAATCTTTTTTATCAGAGTTTTTTATTACATGCAAGAGTTGTTGATTTATTTTTTCTGTTCTTCTTTCAGTTCAGTTCTTCTTTTAAAATATTATGTTTTGTTATAAAGGAGTATAGTTTGTCGTACATTATTCTTTCAAAAATCGTAGATAGCACTGGTATTAGAGTAATCGGTCGATAGTTATTCATATCGTTTTTTTCTCCTTTTTTATATATTGGGTTGACTATGGATAGTTTTAATCTAGATGGGAATGAACCTTGAAACAATGACAAATTTATAATGTGATTTAGTGGAAGGGATAAAGATTTAGAGCAATATTTTCAGATTTTTGTATTGATATCATCATAGCCAGTCGAATTAGTTGATCTTAAGGAGTTAATAATTTTATGTACTATATCGTCATTAGTAGGAGTCAAGAAGATGCTAGGAGAAATGTCAGTTAGGGCTTGATTATAGTTATTTTTTTTAAGAAGAAGGTCATTTGGTTTATTAGTCATATCTATAAAATAATCATTAAATTTAGTGGCTATAATGTTAGCATCTGTGTATGTGCACTGGTCAATTTGAATCGAAGTAATTTCAGGTATGTCATTTTTGTCTACACTGTACTTTTTAATTATATTCCAAGCCGCTTTACATTTATTATTTGACTGTAGTATATAACGAGTATTATCATTTTTTTGTGCCGATAGTATGCATCGTCTCAGAATCTTACTGTAATTTTGGTATTTCGATAGACTTTGTTTCTTATTAGAATTTGTCAATCTATATTTCAGATATAAACCTCGTTTTTTAATGCAGCATCTTTTAATTCCTTTCGTGATCCATTTGTTTTTTATGGGTTTGTTTGTAATTTTAACTTTGATTATCGGAAAACACAAATTATAGAAAAGGCACAAAGTGTTATGGATGTCATTGAATGCCATATCAGTATCTTCTAATTCATAAATCTCTGAGAAAGAGAGTGACGACATACAAGAAATGAATTTTTGTATATTATCCTGGCTTAAATCCCTGCGTGTTTGGAACCAAAATTTGTTTCTACACTTTAAGTCATCGAAAGATGAATCAAAACAAATAGATTGCCCGGTCTCGTGATCGGATAATGCAAGCATATGTATTTGGGGCAGAGCATTCGCTATGTTACTAGCTATTAGATCTATGCATGATGATTTTCTAGTGGGTTTTGTGATATGATTACAAATATTATAGTTTTGTAGTATAAATTCTAATTCCTGGTAGTTTTTATTTCCTTTCAACGCGTCAATATTCCAATCCCCACATAGTATTATGCTGTTTTTATTTCTTTTTGTTATTTTCTTCAAAATTACGTCAAGGTTTTCAAAAAACACTTTTAAATTTGAATTTGGGGTACGGTAGATACATATTACAAATATTCTAAGGCTGATTATTTCTATTGCACAGTACTCGAAATCGTATACCAAAGGCTTAATTAAATTGGGGATGGGTTTACATTCTAGGTCTTTTTTTACTAATATACACGTACCACCTCTGCGTTGATGAGGTCTTGAAAATGAGGAGACTAATTTGTAATCTCTAAGTATTAAGTTACTTTCTGATCCATGCTTTATAAAAGTTTCACAAAAACACAAAATATCAATAATTGTACCGTCTGTAGTTAGTTCCTGTAGGGTTATTTCGAGTAGATCTGTTTTATTTAGGATTCCTGCAATATTCTGGTGAAACAATATGCATTTACGATTAGTCCCGAAAAAACGTCATTTTATTAGCTTCATTTGAATTTATAGTCGCTATATCTTTATTGTTTTCTGATGGACAAAAGTGTTTTTTCTGTATTTTAAAGTAATAATGAAATGAAATGAAATGAAATGAAATGAAACGAAATGAAACGAAACGAAACGAAACGAAACGAAACGAAACGAAACGAAACGAAACGAAACGAAACGAAATGAAATGAAATGAAATTATTTATTTTGCAATTAGGATTTTTCAATCACTTTTACACGTCTTTTTTAAACTAGATGGCGTCGGCATATCCTATGACTATCCCTGAGAAGAAACGCCGAAACAAATTCAGGGGTCAAAGTCTATTTTAAAGTCCAGACAGATTGTATTGATGTAAAGGTTTATGTGAGACAAATATAGGGTGGAATAGCCTTTTGAAGAAAGTGCCATAACTATTTGAGCTAACCTGTCGCAACAGAGTGCAAGCATGCATCAGTTATCGTGAGAATTAATGAAATGAAGAGCGCTCAGCCTAGATCTCACTCACATTTACAATGTATAGCGGTTATATATAAGAAATAATTTCAATTTAAACGACATTACAATAACAAAATAATGAAGTAAATAATATAATAATTAATGGCAAAATTTGTATATAAAAAAAAGGAAAGGCTAAAGAGCGGCTCAATCCCAAGCGTTTTTGTCATCTAAATAGTAAATTAATATAATATAATATAATTAATATAATAATGGTATTTTTCCCCTCCTATTAATATTTAAACCATAGACTTAGAATTTCGCTTACGCTTAAAGACCAACAAAGCGTGGAAAAGAGATATCATTTTAATATGAACACTACCCGAGAAAGAAAGAGACAGATGTTAATGTCAGTATGATACAATTTTTTTTGAAGGATCGGTACCTATCCTTTCCCTTGCTTAAGTGTCAAATATATTTTATTAATTTATAAAATAATCGTGCAATTATTGGCGATAAGTGATATTTAGGCAGTCATAATGTCATGTTTCTTTTGCCAATTGTAACGTAACATAGAGAAATAATCCAAATAATTACACGTTTCACAGGTAAATGTGATTTTTTCATCGTACGTTTTGAAACCATATTTTGTGTACGTACTAGTATTAATTCGCCGAGAAAACAAATTTTACCATAGTATATTAGATTTTCTTCCGATACGTCGTAATATTTTGTAGATAAAACAAGAAATAAATAATATTTAGTGTAAATAATAAAATGTATGTTTACGCTAGGGTTGACTGTAGAAATGACTTCACGGATATCGATAAAATGTCGATAGATTTTTATCTGATTATTAAGTATTCGGGCCTAAGGGAACTAGCTATGGTAATATCATACATTTCTTTATCATTATCAGTGCACAAAACTGTGACTAGTGGGTAGCACAAGGTTAAATCTTTGTAGTATACTTATCTGTATGCTGCATACAACATCATCTTAAAATTATTATTATATTTTTTAATACTCTTTGTATTTTCATAAATAAAATTATTTTATCCGTTTATTAATTTACAATAAGAGGATTTAATTAGTAGCGTATATACCTCTATTCATTAGGGCAAGATTTAATCTATCGATACTATACTATATTGACAATGCAAATACACAACCCTATTTTCATCTGACATATCAGTCACTAACACATATGCATATTATTTTTCGGTATCTCCTACAAGCTGTCATTGTTCATCTTTACATTCTAAATCTATGATTTAAACTAATATTTTGTTGGTTATAGTTCGTTATATTGCGAGTGTGTCTTAAAGTAAGAGCTGTGTTCATGCTTTTCCTTAAATTAATATTGTCTATTTCAATATTTAGTTTATAACATACTGTTCTCTTTGATACGTAATTATGATTTTTATGACTATACATATTCTCAGTTCTATCCATGAATTTACAGTTTGGAAAGTTTTGCAGAGACAATTTTATTTCATTATTCAAGGAATTTTCATTTAAATAGGCATTGTTTACAATATTTAACACAAAAACATGATTATTTCTTAACTTATGGAGAGTCAAAATTAGCTCTGATAGAAAATCGTAGGGATTTTTGTCGTTGCTTCCTATGCCCAAAATAATTATATCATCCTTATGCAAGGTTTTTAGGCAGTGGTCTATATTACATAATATTTGCGCACTGGTTGCGTATGGTTTTGAAACTCCTGTTACGGAATAAACGTTATTCCATTTATTGGCGTCCCGCTGAAGCTTCATTTCAGTTCCAAGGTCTCGTACTCTTTGGTCACCGAATATAATTATTTTTGGTACATTCGTTGAATTGGAGGCTTTTTGTGGGGGCTTGTTATGTGTTTTATTCAGAGGTGAAACATAGTTAGTTCCGGCGCATGAGGTTTGTTGATTCATTTTGGGCATTTGTTTCCGTTCCGCATTCAAAACTGGCCGGTCCTTTCCGGATGGAGCTATTATGTCCGACGAGTCTATTTCTGTTTTCGATTTTATTTCCGTATCCCGTGGTTTTTGTTGTTGAGGCGATGGAATGATTTGCGTATGTCGTTCCTGAGCAGTAGGTGAACTGTGCATCATGCATGGGGAGTTTCTAAATGAATCGGTTAGACGGCGTTTGACGTTGTGTTTCTTCGTAGATGACTGGCGGATAGAGGATACAGGGCTTCGACAGATCTGTTTTAAAATTTCAATTTCCTGAGATAAATGTGCAATTTGTTTTGTTTTTTTTTGTTCAACATTTTCGAGGATAACATTTTCCAATTCATTTTGCGTAGATTGTAATTCTGATTTGAGTTTATTTATTTCTGAATTCATTTCATCTCGGCACAATGTTGTAATATATTGTGTCGATATATCAAATTTTTTACTCAAAATTTCGTCCGATTGAGATGAATTAATAGAGATACTCATATCTATATTCTCCAATGACTTACACTTATTTAGTGGTCTTCTATGGGTTATATAGTTAGTGGCTTCCATATTTGGCCTGATCAGTGGTCTTTTGTTATTTTCACTAGACGTGGTGTAAAATTATCGGGAATCGATGTAGACAGTGGTGCCCTCTATATCTGAACTATAGATGTCGGTTCCTCACCTATCAACGGATCGGTTTCTCACCTGTCACCACTTATCAACAGATGTCGTTAGTTGACTAGATTTGAAATGGCGAAGAAGGTGCTGCCCTCTCTAAGAAGCTAATATTTGTATTGCTACTTGACAGCAGATGTCGCCCTATGGCTGTAGGCGTATGGTAGTAGGAAAGTGGTGCCCTCTATATACAGTATAACTGATCTGCTGTTGTCTAACGATCAGCAGTGCATGACGTACTTCTGCTATCCAACAATAGATGTAGTGTGTTGGACGAGAACTGCTGAATAAACTGCTGCCCTCTACTGGTGTGTCTTATGAAAATAAATGTACTAACGGCTGATATTTTAAATACTGGTTCTAGCTATTCGACACCAGAGTTCTTGTAAGTTTTCTCATATGTTACAATTTACGATATTGCCTTTTTTACTATGTTCATGTGAGTTAATGAACGAAGTTAGTCTGCGAGGTGATATTCTTGAATTTACAACCAGTTATTTGCAGAAAGTACGTACAGTTTCATGTAGCACAGGATGTTTCGTGTTTCACTTTTGTCACAGTTTATTCAGTCCACTTGTATATTAGAGTTAAGATAACACTTTCACAGATGTTCCAATCCACATTATTCAATTCAATATACTTTTCAAGACTTTTTTTGCACTTATTATATTTTTAAAGATTATTTATAATACGGATGACAGTTCCAGTTGTTTACATGTTGTGTTAGCCTATAGTTGTAGTAGTACCTAACATCTAGAAAGTAGTAAAGAAAATAGCTGAAAATATGCTTATTGTGGCAAAAAAAAACTTCTAAATATGCCTTCACAAATAACATTGACAACCTTATACCATTACCTAAATGCAAATACTAAACCAGATATTATGGTTCTCTTTTATCCAATCTACATACAGAACAATTTAAAGAGAGGTGTATGTTTTATAGTCAATCCACCAAATTGAATAGAAAAACAAAGCTTATTATTCCAACGATCTGTTAGGAGACCGACCCCGTTAGTCTTTTTAAAAAATAAACTACAATTCACAAACACTAATTTATTATATAAAAACTACAAGTTTGATCTCACTGATTTCCCGATTTATAGTTCCGAGTGCGAGTACCGTTGTGCACTCGTTCCAGATTCTAACTGAATAATTATTGAGTATGAAGTAATCAAGTTAGGTAAAAATGTCAGCTTGCACTTTTAAGTACAATGGAAAACACGTGAGAGTGAAGTGCTGATTGCATTAATGTTAGCTAAGAAATAAGGGTTATAACAGCTCCCCCTTTAAAACGAAGCTTATCCGAATTAGAAAGCGAAGTTAAATTGAAAAATCAGGAAGTCATTCACAATAATAAAATAGAAATTAAGTACATTATTAAAATATAGAATATAAGATCTAGAATTAGTAAAATATAACTTAAAATTAGATATAGAATTTATAGTTAGTTGACAAAAGTCTTAAGTTCTAAATTATTAAAAGAACAAGATAGTTACGTAAATCAATAGTTTAGATTTCTGTTAGAAGAGCACAATGCGGTCAGTCATTTCTACAGAGTCTGACACTTTAGATTGGTATCTGACTGTTCTTTGATTATTACACTGATTGAAAATTTGTACACAACATCAAGAATGATTAGATCTCTGATTTTTAAAACATCTGTATAACCTATAAGCTATGTATAAAAATAAACATGTAATTAAAAAACAAGTAAATGTGGAATAATAAGGAGCATATTTAATAAAATGAGATTCTTGTTGAAAATTATTTAATTCATTTTCTAAATTATCCATCTTATGTGTTGCGTATTTTAGAGAATCCAGATTAATGTTACTTAAATTAATTGGCGACAAATGTGGCAAAGTTTTATTATTAAATATGTCCTTCTTACAACAATCGTCATTAGTTATATCAAAATCTTATTTCTAAAGGAGACTTAATTAAAAAGGAGTTAGTAGTAGTAGGCAATAAATGAATAGTCTTAGAGAAACCGATACAATTTTTTGTTAACTTAACAATTCCTGTGCCAACAACAGAGTAATCTTTCATATCTTCATCGCATTTAATAGTTCGTTTAGTTGTGGCAGATTGAACATAAATCCACTTATTACTTTGCAATTTTTGCCAAATATCAATTTGACCATATAACAATTTAGCATTACATTCAGGAGGTTTTGATTCACAATTTGGGTTACCTAAGCTAGAAAATATTGATATTAATTCACAAATAGAATAGTTATAATTAATTACCTTACAGTTATCTAAATTATTTAACATAGAATAATGCATCCTGTCATCACTTATAGCAATGTAAGTACTTGAAGGTTGAATTAAGGCGAATGTCTTAAAATGTGACTCATCGTGAGGAGTCGGTAATGGTATACTTTTGTAAACAATGAATTTACTGGGCGTTATTAGCGGGATTTGCAGCACGAATATAATTTTATTATTGTAATAATAAGAGTTAAGACGGGATACGTCAATTAAAGAATTAATATTATTTATATTTAAAGGAACTGGGAAATCTAGCCTTCTGTTTACTTGAGTACTATGCTTAGATAATTCACTATAAAGATTTGAAGGACTTATCACACTAGGATGTAGGACATTTACTTTAGAAAATAAGATAGCATTAAGAGTAGTATCTAGTAGGTTAGAAATGGCAAGTAAAGAACCTTCGATTATGTTTAGTAAATTATTTATCTTGGCAGAATAAAGAAGTAAATTATCAGTTTTCGTAATTTGAGTTAAGATTTCATTCATATTATTGATTTGAATGTTTAATTTAATTTCGTTTTGATTTAATTTGTAAATAGTTGAGTTGAAATTATTTATAGTTGATTTGATAACGTGTATATTATCTTTCATTAAGTGGAACATTTCTGTTTCACTTTTACGACAAGATTCAATTGCGGCATCATATTGCCTTGCATCATCTGCATCTAATGTGCCAAAGAAAAATTTTAGGATTTCGCCACCAAATTCAAGAGACCGTTTGACTCTATCTATAGGCTGGTTAGTTATAATATGAGAAGGAGATTGCAATTTGATATAGCTAGATTGTATGAGTACTTCTATTGGGCTAGAAATGTCTTTACATTGGATTAAGTCCTGTGAATGAAGTTTAGTACAGAGAGATAAGGTTTCGTGCAGCAGTTTCTCAACTTTATCGAGATATGGTTCTAAAGATATTAAATCTACATGGGTAATAACCTTCCAGTAATCGTTATAAAAATTAATATTAGTTGTCGGTTCAAAATAAATTCCAGGACTATGTAAAATAGGAATGATACTGGATTCAGCGCGGCAGCCATAACTTAACTGTTGAGGACGCCGAGCTACTAGCGCCCCTGGCGGCCTTTACTCGAACCTACACCTGCTCGGGATTGGCGGAGACAGCTCGGCCAATCACGAGCGGGAGAGATATGTCGATTGAACCACTAGCGCCCCTCGCGGCCGTTTCTCGAAACTACACCTGCTCGGGATTGGCGGAGAAAGCCCAGCCAATCACGAGCGAGAGATATATATCGACCGAACCACTAGCGCACCTCGCGGCCGTTTCTCGAACCTGCACCCGCTCGGGATTGGCGGAGACAGCTCAGCCAGTCACGAGCGAGAGTGGTAGTAGAGTGGGGTCCCTTGTATATAAGTAGGGCAGTTAGGGAGCATGAGCATCATTGACGACGAGCTGCAGTCGGATCACCAGCCCGTGCTCGTCGTCCTGGAAGCAGACACCACCCGACTCGCTCGTCAAGCGCCACGTCCAAACATAGACTGGGACCTTTTCTCAAGAAGGATGGAGGCCACAACGCCTACTCGGCCGATCACCACGGCGGCCGAGGTGGATGAGCTGACGGACGACCTCACTGCCTGCATTCAGAACGCCCTAGAGTCGGCGACCACTGCGTCCAGCGGGGCTCGGGGACGCTACTCGGCGCTCCCCACACACATCTCGCGTATGATCGCCGACAAAAGGCGCCTGCGCAGGCAGTGGCAGCACAACAGATGCCCGTCATTCAAGACACAGCTCAACCGGCTCACCGAGAGGGTGAAGGCCGAGCTCCAGGCACACACCACCGGGACCTGGGAGAGGTACATTGAGGAGGCCGACAGTGACTGGCCGTCGGTACACAAACTGTGTCGCCGCCTCACGAGTACCCCAGCCCCGGTGCGTCCGCTAATGAACAGCGACGGGGCGCTAAGATATACCGCCACAGACCGGGCGGCTATCTTCGCCACCCACCTGGAGCGTCAATTCACACCCAACGCCAACACCGACTCCACGCACACCGCAGCAGTCGAGCAACACCTTGGAGAGTACTTCTCCACGCCGATAGCTCCCGAGGAGGACCCGGTGTTTATCTCCCCGGGCCAAGTCAAAGAGGCCATCCGCCGGACAAAGCCAAGAAAGGCCCCCGGTGCGGACAAAATCACAAACATGGCGCTACGCCACCTACCTCTGCGCACCGTGGCCGCCCTGGCGCGCCTCTATACAGGTATTTTCCGCACCGGGACGTTCCCCTCCGCGTGGAAAGAGGGGCGCGTCATCACCATCCCGAAGCCCGGGAAGAACTCGCTGAAGCCGGAGAGCTATCGGCCGATCACGCTGCTGCCTACCACCTCCAAGGTGTTCGAGTCGCTCCTGCTGCGCCACCTACTGCCCCATATCACACCTCGGCACGAACAGTTTGGCTTCCGTGCCGAACACAGCACGACGCTCCAGCTGTCGAGGGTACTGCACCTGCTCACCGCGGCCGTGAACAAGCGGGAGTACGCCGCTGCAGTATTCCTCGACATGGAGAAGGCGTTCGACCGGGTATGGCACCCCGGTCTGATATACAAGCTCACGCAGACCACGGCGCCCCGTCGCTTGATACAAGTGGTCTCCTCCTTCCTCACGGACAGATCCTTCAGAGTCGCAGTGGAGGACCAAGTGTCCCCCGCGCACCCCATCACCGCCGGAGTCCCGCAAGGCAGCTGCCTCACGCCTGTGTTGTACTCGCTATACACCGACGACATTCCCGCCACGCACACATCGACGCTTGCGCTGTACGCTGACGACGCCGCGTACGTCACCACCTCGCTTACGCCCGAGCACGCGGCCGTCAAAATGCAGCACGCCCTGGACGACCTTCCCGGCTGGCTCAGCAAGTGGAGGTTGTCGGTCAACGTGGGGAAGACACAGGCGATGATAGTCACCACGCGAGCGCGCCACTTCCCTCCGAAACTGCGACTCTTGGGGGCCGACATCGAGTGGACGCGGACCGCCAAGTATCTTGGCGTAACGCTCGACCGTCGGCTCACCATGGGCCCGCACGTCCGCAACACTGTCGCGCGGGTACGAACGACCCGCCATCTCCTTCGTCCCGCGCTCTCCTCGCACCTCCCGCTCCGCGTCAGGCTGGGGGTGTACAAAACGTACATCCGCCCGCAGCTGACATACGCTGCCCCAGCCTGGCTCGCCCTCACGTGCGAGACCCTCAGGAAGAAGCTACGTGCGCAGCAGAACATCTCGCTGCGCACCATCGTCGGCGCTCCTCGCTACGTGAGGAACGCGGTGATACACCGCGACCTGCGAGTAGAGAGCGTAGACGACTTCGTCAAGGGGATGGCGAAGAAGATGTTTCTCCGCGCCGACGCCTCCGCCTGGCCCCACGTCAGGGACCTGGCCCCCTGGCACGCACGCCCGCCAGACGCCAAGCGTTTCCCGCGCGACCTAGTTGCGGACGATGCCGCCCCCACCACCGGACTGACCCCGAGTACGCCGCCCCACACTACACGCGGCGCACTCGAACAATAAGACTCCACAACACAAAAAATAGCACCCGCCGCCACTGCGCCGCGACCTATGTTCACATAGCCGCGGCACAGGAAACGGCCCACTCACACATACAACAGACTCCTCATACACGTATGACTCACGCGGGGGATGTGTCTCACGGGCGGGTGAGCGCAAGCCAACGCACACATTGGGCGATGACTCACAACAGACAAATCGCCCAATACACACAATAACGTCCCGTGTTTGCAACGTAATTGGCTAGCTCCGAGTGCGTTGTAAACACGGGTCAACCCACCCCTTCTGTAGGGGGCGCCACCTAAAGTCGCCACCATGTGCGTCGGCAGACTCCCGCCGGGCCTCCCCCGGGACCCCCCGGGGGTCTCACCCGGCGGAGTACGGACCGCCTGGGTGGCGTGAAACACTTCGGGTGCCCCTACAGAAACACCAGCAGCCACACAAACGTAGGATTTTGTTTATTATCCAATCCATCCGCGGCCAGTGGTCCGACCAAACCCCACGACCGACCCATACTTATATGGGTCGCGTTTGCCCCCTCGGGCAGTGGGCAACATGCCCAGAACCCGATTCCTCGCCCTCCCCTAGGGGAGCGCGTAGACGATCCACCACGATGAGCATCATTCTGTAACCGACCGTTACAAGAGGAACCTAATAAAGTGCAGAACCTGGAACCCGAGGTTTTATTATACAGTCCACAACAGTCTGGTCCTTCGAGCCGGATAGTCAAGATCATCAAGATTAAACCAGCGAGACCGAACCGTCGATTAAATCGTCCAGACTGAACCTGTCAGGACCGAACCTGCTGACACCGCACAAGAGAATACTGCACGCCATCAATTGAACACGGTGGTGGTCACTCGAAGCCAAGCCGACGCCGCTGTAATAGAGGAGCGTAGAATCAGAGAGGAAACAGCGTCACCACATAGTAGAACAGAGAGACTGCGAAGGATATCACTGGACCCGCCTGCTTCACCAACTAATCAAGAGGACTCAACCCGAGGCACACCGGTCGTCCCGACTACTGCAATACTCGCGGTAGCAGGGCCATCATCAGAACTGCCAAGCCAGCAAGACCAACATCGTGCCCGGTCACCTGCGCGATCAGAACGATCTCGGAGGTCAACGACAAGCGTCACTACCAGAATAAGAATGGCAGAGTTGGAAGCAGCTGAAAAGCTGGCGACCACCAGAAGAAGAGAACTAGAACTGGAAGCTGACTTAGTAAAGAAAAGGCTTGCGGCCGAAGTTTCCGCTCTTCAAGACGAGCGAGAAAGCCTGCACGAAGAACCCCTAGCCCCTAAAGAGGATCATCATAGAGTAGATGAGTGGTTACGAACCAACCCACTCAGCTCACGAGGGGAAAAGGGTGACACTGCCGGCACTAAAGAAGAAGCACGGCAGCTACGCTTCGACGCGCCGAGAGGAAGGTCGCCAACACCAACCAGAGCCAGGACAGACATCGAGCAATTGGCAACAACCCTGGAGAGGATGGCCAGACCCCGGGTACGGACTACGGACTTGCCAACTTTCTCGGGAGCCGTGAATGAATGGCTGCCATTCAAGGCGGCTGTACGTGACACCACCAATATGTATCACATATCGACGGCTGAAAACCTGCAGCGTCTAAGAAGCTGTTTGAAAGGAGAAGCCAGGGACGCCGTAGCCGCCCTGCTACACACAGCCACCGATCCCGAAGTAATCATGCGAACGTTGGAGCAGTGCTTCGGCAGGCCAGAGTTTATTATAGACCGAGCCTTTGACGAACTAAAGAGAGTGCCGAAACCGGAATCCTCGCCAGCCGAACTGAACAGCTTCGCCATCAAGTTACAGAACGTCATCTGCGTGCTGCAAACCATTGACCGGCGGGGTTATCTGTCTAATCCCTTGCTGACGCGAGAAGTACTGGACAAGCTAAGCCCACACATGAGAGCGCGCTGGTGCGACTACGCAACTGATCACGAGGGGACAGAAGATCCGGAAATCGTCCTGCTGTCTCGATTTCTCATGCGAGAAGCCGATCGGGCGTTGAGATATACTTACGCCCCACACACAAGCACCACGCCTACGAACACAGGGAAGAGAGGAGCCAGGCCCGCCGTAACTTTGAAGAAAAGAACGAACACCGTTTACGCAATCGTAGAGAACGGAGAACTTGAAGAACGCGAGGACCAATGCCTAAGCTGCAAACAGGCACATCCCCTGATCCAGTGCCCAGAATACAAAGCGCTGACGGTAGATCAACGTTGGGACTTCATACGGGAGAAGAAGCTGTGTTTCAAATGCGTACTAAAGAAACACAGACGCGCAAACTGCAAGGCGAAATTATGTGGTGTGAACCATTGCCGCCGCCCGCATCACTCATCGTTGCATGAGGATCAGAGCAAGTCAGCAGAAACAGAACCAGCAGAGCAGACATCAGAGAAGGAGGGAGCTGTCCTATCCGTGGCTACCCGACCCGCTACTGGACCGAGAACGGTTTTATTAAAGGTGTGTCCAGTCATAGCCGTCGGACCACGGGGGGAGGTGAAAACCTACGCACTCTTCGACGAAGGAGCTACCATAACACTCATTGACGAGGAGTTAGCCAGGAATCTTGGCGCAGAAGGCCCATCGCAGCCATTATACATACACGGCGTGAACATTTCGCAACGAGAAAAGGACAGCAAACTCGTCACGGTGAAACTGCGGGGAGTGAATGGAAAAACGCTTCATCAACTACGTGCACGAACCGTTAAGGATCTGAGGCTGCATCGACAGTCAATCTCGGAGAACATAATGAAGTACGACCATCTGCGGGATATACCAAAAGAGGAAGTGTGCTACGAACTAGCACGTCCCGGCATCCTGGTGGGAACGGACCACTGGGAGTACATAGTATCTCGGGAGCTGCGGACCGGCAGCCCAGATCAACCGGCCGCATCACGAACGCAACTCGGCTGGGTGGTGCACGGAACCGCGCCACGCAACGTAATCTACGAGACCGACAGTGTACTACACGTCTGCGATATTAATCAACACGTAGACGCAAACGAACAGCACGACCAGCGCCTATACGACTTAGTAGAGGCTCATTTCAAAATAGATGCGCTCGGCGTGGCGCATACCCCTCGCGTGAACGAGTCGGATCAGCGAGCCGTAACTATTGTGGAGAACACCACCAAGAGAGTAGACAGCGGCTACGAAGTCGGCCTACCATGGGTGCAAGATGACGTCACAACGCCACCGAGCTATAACGCGGCACTACGTCGACTGCACAAGATTGAACAGAAAATGGACGCTGATCCTGACTTCGCTAAGGAATACACGACGCAGATCGAGAACCTACTAAAGAAAGGTTACGCAACACGGTGCGATGATTCAGAACAGGCAAGCGCCGTCTGCTGGTTTCTGCCACATTTTGCAGTCACCAATCCTAATAAACCAGGAAAGGTGCGACTGGTGTTCGACGCAGCAGCAAGAAGTCACGGAGTATGCTTGAACGACCTGTTGTTGGAGGGGCCGGATCTACTGTTATCGTTACCCGGGATCATATTTCGATTCCGAGAGAAGGCGGTCGCGATAACAGCGGACATACAGGAAATGTTCCTGAGAATCAAGATCCGACCGGAGGACCAACCAGCGCAACAATTCCTGTGGCGAGGCAGCGACAGAGAAGGACCTCCAGGCAAATACAAAATGACCAGCATGATATTCGGAGCGGCGAGTTCACCGTTCATGGCGCATTATATCCGCAACCATAACGCGAAGATGCATGCGGACGAATACCCAAGAGCGTTCGAAGCTATCACCCGCAGTCATTATATGGACGATCTGGTAGCAAGTTACGACGACAAAGAGGAGGCCCGGCAAGCAATCGAACAAACGAGGCGGGTGCATGCCGTTGCTGGGTTCACGCTGCGACAATGGAGCACCAACGACCAAAGCGTGTTATGCGATGTACCCCATGAATTACACGCAACAACACCTACGCAGCTGGGAGGAGAACAGCCCGAGAATAAGATACTTGGACTCTTCTGGAACGCGGAGCGGGACGAACTAGGGTTCAACACATCAATGAACCGAGTCCCGACAGCTGTACGCACACGAATCCGTGCACCGACCAAGCGAGAAGCACTCAGTGCGGTGATGTCCATATACGACCCACTGGGACTGCTAAGTCACTACACTATTAGAGCAAAGATCGTTCTGCAGAGCCTGTGGCGCCTCCATACGTCATGGGATGAGCCGATACCCGCAGAAGAAAATGATCTCTTCGCTACTTGGCTATCGCAACTCGCCGAGATCTCTCGATTACGTCTGCGCAGATGCTACACGTTAGACAAATACGACTACGTAGAACTACACGTATTATGCGACGCTAGTGAACAAGCATACGCAACAGTGGCATATTGGAGAATAGCCTACCGCGATGGGAGTATCGGTGTCGTACTAGTAGCCGCCAAAGCTAAGGTGGCGCCGCGACGCACACAAACCATCCCTCGCCTCGAACTACAAGCCGCTGTCATTGGAGCCAGGATCGCAGACCATATAAAAAAGGAGCACCGCATCGAAATCTCAAGGACATTATACTGGACCGACTCATCAACAGTGGTGCATTGGGTGCGGCATGACACACGGAAGTATACACCATTCGTCGCCCATAGACTTGGTGAGATCGCGGAGCTCACCCACAAGGACGAATGGCGATGGTTACCGACAGACCAGAACGTGGCCGACGATGCTACACGTTTCGACCACACGCCAATAGACCAAAACAACAGATGGTTCCAAGGGCCTAGCTTCCTGCGCCAGCCCGAGGGACACTGGCCAGCGGAACGGGTACTTAACGGGGAAGAAGACGCCGAAGTTCTACACACCAGCGAGGAACCCGAGTATAGAGACAGCAGACTACCCGACCCTGCTTGCATCTCTAAATTTGAAATACTAGTGCGAGCGACTGCACGAGCATTAGCGTTCATAGATATGTGCCGGCGCAGAAGCACGAACATGGAATATCGGCACATAGAAGAGGCGGAGAGAAGGCTCTTGCGACGAGCACAACGAGAAAGCTTTGGGGACGACATAAGAAGAATAGAGTCAGCCCGTCCACTTTCCAAGACGAGCCGCCTATTTAAGTTAGATCCGGTGTTAGAAGATGGCATCCTTCGAGTACGAACGTATCGCGGTAGCCACCGCACCCATCGAGATGAAACGGCCTATCATCCTAGACGGTCGTCACCCACTGACAAGGCTCCTGGTGCTCCGAGAACACTGCGCTGCCGGCCATGCAAATAGGGAACGTGTGACCAACGACCTGCGACAACGCTACTGGATCATTCATCTACGACCTACTGTACGAACCATAGAAAAGAACTGTCTATTGTGCCGAAGACGCCGAGCTAAGCCACAAACTCCGGCCACGGGTGACCTACCACGCGCCCGCCTTGACTCATTCCACCGCCCGTTTACCAATTGCGGGGTGGATTACTTTGGCCCGATGATGGTTAAAGTGGGACGCCGCCGTGAGAAAAGGTGGGGCGCACTGTTTACGTGCCTCACCACACGCGCTGTCCACATCGAGCTCGTCGCATCGCTCTCCACCGATTCAGCGGTCATGGCGCTGCGGCGTATGGCCGCGCGCAGAGGTTGGCCGCGTTTGATGTATTCGGACAACGCCACGAACTTCCGAGGAGCCGATCAAGAGTTGCGAGCCGCCTACGCCGAGTGGGCACCCGAACTGACAGAAGAGGGTCTACTGCACCGGATGGAGTGGCGTTACATTCCCCCTGGTGCGCCCAATCACGGCGGTGCCTGGGAACGACTAATGCGTTCCGTGAAAACCGCTCTCAGCATTACACTACGCGAGAAGGCGCCGGCTGAAGAAGTTCTGAGAACCCTACTGACCGAAGCCGAGTTCTCTGTGAACGCACGGCCACTTACTCATGTGAGTGTCAACCATCAGGACCCGGAGGCGCTCACACCTAACCACTTCCTGTTGGGAACATCAACGGGACTGCCAATAACCGGACCCTGCGACGAAGCTGATCGCCGGATCTGGCGAGCAAGCCAGGCACTCGCTGACCACTTTTGGCGACGCTGGCTGAAGGAATATCTTCCAACGTTGGTGCCACGCGGCGCGCCTAAGAACCATGCGCGACCGCTGCAGATCGGTGACATAGTTATCATCGTCGACCATACACTGCCCCGTAACGTCTGGCCGATGGGAGTCATCGAGCGCACGCATGAGGGACCGGACGGCGGTATACGAGTTGCAACCGTGAAGACAAAGACGGGGGTTTTCAAACGCCCTGCCAGCAAGCTCGTCGTACTCGTCGTGGGTGAAGAAGAGGCTACGCGGGCTGCGCCGGGGGGAGAGATGTTGAGGACGCCGAGCTACTAGCGCCCCTGGCGGCCTTTACTCGAACCTACACCTGCTCGGGATTGGCGGAGACAGCTCGGCCAATCACGAGCGGGAGAGATATGTCGATTGAACCAATAGCGCCCCTCGCGGCCGTTTCTCGAAACTACACCTGCTCGGGATTGGCGGAGAAAGCCCAGCCAATCACGAGCGAGAGATATATATCGACCGAACCACTAGCGCACCTCGCGGCCGTTTCTCGAACCTGCACCCGCTCGGGATTGGCGGAGACAGCTCAGCCAGTCACGAGCGAGAGTGGTAGTAGAGTGGGGTCCCTTGTATATAAGTAGGGCAGTTAGGGAGCATGAGCATCATTCTGTAACCGACCGTTACAAGAGGAACCTAATAAAGTGCAGAACCTGGAACCCGAGGTTTTATTATACAGTCCACAACATTAACGTTCTGAAAATAAACATATGGCAAAGGTTAAGATGTAGCAGGTTTGATTTCATTGATGTGATACTTAATATGTTTACGACCTACTTGTAGGGTCACGTTATGTTTATTGTGTACTTTAACTATTTTGTAAGGACCTTTCCATATGGGTGATAAGGCTTTGCGGAGTCTATGATGGTGTTTTAAATACACCATATCGCCAGTTTTATACGTTATTTCGCGGGAATTAGAATCATAATATTGCTTAGACCTCTCCTTACTGTTGATTATATTTTGTAAAGCTTTTTCTCGACTAAATCGCATCCTATATTGTAGAGCTCGAATATATTCATTATAAGTGGTATTACCAGTGGTTTCGTATAAGGAATTTGGAATATTTGGTTTGTATCCATATAATAATTCATAAGGTGTATAATCAGTAGTACAATGAGGAGTAGTATTGTAGGTTAATATTGCAGTAAATAAATAACAATGCCAATCGTTTTGATTTTCATTAACAAAGGATTTTAAATATTCCTTTAATGTAGCATGTGAGCGTTCAAGTGCTCCATTAGTTTGGGGATGATAAGGAGTAGTGAAAAGAGCTTTAATCTTCAGAATTTCTGTTAGCTGTTTAAATAGATCCGATGTAAAACAAGTACCTAAATCAGTTAAGATAGATCTTGGGAAACCGAAAAGAGACATAAAATGGACGAGACTTCTGGCTATTTCCTCACTTGTAGCCGAGACCATAGGATAAGCACTAGTAAATTTAGTTAAGTCATCTTGTAAAGTTAGTATAAATTTGAAATTTTGAAAACCGGCTTCGGGTAATGGGCCTACGATATCGAGAGCTAGCCGTTCAAATGGTTTAGTAGAAGTAGAAGTTATCTCCATTGGAGCTTTATTCGATTTTCTTAATGGCTTATTAATTTGACATAATTTGCATTTTTTCACATACTCTTCTATGTCAGAGCGCATTCCTTTCCAATAATAGGCATCTTTAATTCGTTTATACATTCGTCTGGATCCTAGATGTCCTGCGATAGCGGAATCATGGTTTTCTTTTAATATTTTAGGAACTTCGACAGGAGTTGGATAAATTAATTGATTTCTATATATAAGAATTTTTATATTAGTATTATGGAAAATGTAGGAAATCATATTATAAATCTTAATGCAAGTTAGTTTCGAGAATGAATCAGAGAAATCGGGTAACGCGAGATCTGTAACATTTGAGTCATTGGTTAAAAGCATATCTCTAAGTTTAATTAATAAGTTATAAACATCTCTAAATTTAGTTTCCTCGTAATGATGAACTTTAATATATAAGAAATAGTAAGATTTATTTTTGTCGTTTATACATTGAATAGTTAAAGGCTCGCGTTCGGAATTTAGTAAGTCAGCGGAATTATCGAGGCGTGATAATATTTCCTCACAGTGAGGCATAGAATAATCAAAGTCTAAAGAGACTGGAATTGCAATTGAATTCGATTTGGATAAATGTAAAGCTTCAGTAAATTCTTCAATCAAAGTATTTGAAGTAGAAAGTTGTTTGGTAAATTGATCTTTAAAGTAATTTTCATAGGTAGAATTATTTAAGTTTTTAACGTCAATGGCGTTAACTGGACAACGTGATAGTGCATCAGCGTTAGAATTGAGACGACCCTGTTTGTGAATAATTTCATAGTCATACTCCTCAAGTTTGAGACGCCAGCGAATGAGTCTGCCACCTGGGTCCTTTGAATTAAAAAGCCAAACAAGTGGCCGGTGGTCTGTAACTATTCTGAATTTAGTACCGTACAGGTAAGGTCGAAAGGTTTTTACGGCAAATATAATGGCTAATAATTCCTTCTCGGTGGTAGAATAATTTCCTTCGGCCTTATTAAGGGTTTGAGATGCAAATGCAATCGGTTTATCTTTTCCAACAATCCCTTGGGATAGGACTGCG
The DNA here is from genome assembly GCA_947562105.1 of Shargacucullia verbasci. Taxonomy (NCBI): domain Eukaryota; kingdom Metazoa; phylum Arthropoda; class Insecta; order Lepidoptera; family Noctuidae; genus Shargacucullia; species Shargacucullia verbasci. The sequence goes on from OX387287.1 coordinate 6,034,568, forward strand.
CCTACAGCGTAGTTACTAGCATCTGTAGTGACTATGAATGGTTGCGAAAAATCAGGGTACTGAAGAAGCGGTGCGGTTATTAATTTATTCTTAAGGATAACTCCAAACGAATAAAGCATCTTTTTTTAATAAAGCAGTGAGTGGTTTCGTAATTTTTGAAAAGTTTTCGATAAATCGGCGATAATAACCTGTGAGACCTAGAAAAGATTTTATATCCTTCGGATTTTTGGGAATTGGAAACTCTGATACGGCCTTGACTTTGTCAGGATTTGGAGAAACACCTTTATCGGTGATGATATGACCTAAATAAGTAACTTCACGTCTTAGGAATTCGCATTTGTCGGGTTGTAACTTTAAATTGAACTGACGAAATTTATCAAAGACTAATCGTAGTTTTTGCATATGATCTTGTAAATTTTGGCTGTATATTATGCAATCATCTAAATATATATAACAATGTATACCTTGTAAACCTGATAATGCGGTGTTCATAAGTCGTTGGAAGGTAGAAGGGGCGTTTTTCAACCCGAAAGGCATTCTATTGAACTCATAGTGCCCAGACATTTTTGAATTAGTACTAATTGTGAATCCTGTTTTCGACGCGTCCGTGGCGTTCATTTTTAATTGGTGAAAACCACTAGCAAGGTCAAGAGTACTGAAGTATTTGGAGTGACCTAACTGGTCAATGGTGATTTTCTCTCTTCGTCATTTAGATGAGAACAGCGAATTAGATTAAGAACTTCATTGATTCGATCAGATTTAGTAGAAATAGAATTAATTTGACAAAAATCAGAGCTTGAATGGTTATGTTCAAAAGGTGTCAATTCGACATGATAATCTTTAACTTCTATGTTAGAGTCGGTAGTATTTAAAACAGTGACATTAATTCTCCTATTAGGTTTTATTGAAACAATACAATTTGCGACATAAATACCATCACCTAAGGTATGATCTAGTACGAGAGCTTCATTGTTGTGATAAAGGTCGGGCGAGTAATTAGATACCGTGCATTCGATAACTGCTTCAGAACGAGCAGGAATAATGTAAATTGGTTCCGTATAGATAATTGGAATTGAACAATTATTTATGGACATAGATTTAGACGAATAATTGATACTTGATTTAAAATGATTTAAGAAATTACTACCTATAATGCCGTCATAATTTTGTAAGTTAACGTCATCATTCGTAACGTGAAATTTATAACTAAGTGTTTGATTTGGTAAATTGAATTCCATTTGGAATGTACCTAGTGTTTCAACTGGAAGTTCTGAGTTATTAATGCCCTTTAATTTTACTATCTCGGAAGAGAGGCTTGGAATTTGCAATAAGCTAGATTTTTTTATAAGACTGATACTTGATCCTGTGTCAATAAGGAAACACAATTGTTCCAGAGCATAGGGTGTGGTTAAGTAAGTATGCGGTAAGGACACCTTTTTATTGTAATTATTTATTTCGAATATAGGTATAGATTTAGAAGTTTCGTAAACACTAGTGTTTAATGATTTAGAATAACGAATTGGTAGATTATTTGATGATACTTGATGATCGATTTTGTTACGAGAAATAGTAGAATCATAGGAGGAGTTAGTATTGCTAGTAGGACTCAACAGAGGTTGAGGTTTAGAGTTAGTAGAACTCAACAGAGGTTGAGGTTTAGAATTAGTAGGACTCAACAGAGGTTGAGGTTTAGAGTTAGTATGACTCAACAGAGGTTGAGGTTTAGAGTTAGTATGACTCAACAGAGGTTGAGGTTTAGAGTTAGTATGACTCAACAGAGGTTGAGGTTTGGATTTAGAAGGACTCAACTGATCAGGTTGAGATTTAGAGTTAGTAGGACTCAACTGATTAGGTTGAGGTTTAGATTTAGTAGGACTCAACTGATTAGGTTGAGATTTGGATTTAGTAAGACTCAACTGATTGAGTTGAGATTTAGATTTAGTAAGACTCAACTGATTAGGTTGAGATTTAGATTTACTAAGACTCAACTGATTAGGTTGAGATTTAGATTTAGTAAGACTCAACTGATTAGGTTGAGATTTAGATTTAGTAAGACTCAACTGATTAGGTTGAGATTTAGAGTTAGTAGGACTCAACTGATTAGGTTGAGATTGAGAGTTAGTAGGACTCAACTGATTAGGTTGAGATTTAGATTTAGTAAGACTCAACTGATTAGGTTGAGATTTAGAGAATTTATGAGAAATAGTAAAACATTGCGTGTCGTTAGTATTATAGCATTTCGGCAGACACGAGACCGAAATGTTATTTAGTTTAAATTATCATTATTAGGATCGGGACAGTCTAACTCAGTAACATCACACATATGCACTGCAGTGTTAGGATTCTCACGTGGCGAGTTAGAGTCACGTTGTGTTTGATTCGCATTTTTGCGTCGTTGCATATTATATTGTCGCTTACGACACTGTTGAATCGTGTGACCTACACGTTTACAATAATTGCAAGTTATTACATTAGAATTAGGATTAGCTTGATAATTAGGATTCGAATTAGCGTGATATACGTTTCGAGATTGCGAATTATTTGAGGTTTTATTCTTAAAACATTCAGATGCAATATGACCGCTTCGGTTACAAATAGAACAATGCTTTTTAGATCTGTTACTTAAATTATATAACTTCTCCTCATCAATAGCATACTGTACTGCTTCATTAAAAGTAGACGGGTTCTTACACCTTACAATGGTAGAAATAGATGAATGGATCCCTAAAATAAAAGTATTAAGTGCCAAATCTTCCATGGCTGCAATCCTACCGGGAAGTTCCTTTTCGTCCCTACAGCTATGATGTATGTCTGACTGTATTCTTGTAAGTAGAGATTCTACCCTGATAGAATATTTAGTAACGTCTTCAGAAGTGGCCTGCTTACAGTTTTGTAGATCCGCTAATAAATGCGTTGCATGTTTTTTCTCGCCAAAAGTTGCCCTAAGGAAAGTTTTTAATTCAGTCCACCCAGAGAAAGATTTTAGGCTACAAGCTACTCGGGCTTTTCCCTGAAGCTGTGACGTGACGTATTTGCTAAGTACAATCTGTTGATCTGGGGTAGCTAGGGACATTGCATTATCGCAATCGGTTAAAAATGCAGGAAGTGATTCCCTATCCCCATCGTAGGGTTTAATAAATTTAGTTAAAACTGACAAGGTAATTTTTTCAGACATTTCTGATTTTTCTTGCTCGTTTTTTAAAGACTCAAGTTTAGGCGGCATTAGATTGCTATAAGTGTTGGACTAATGAAATATGAAAACAGTGTAAAATATATCTAGTCAAAGATAGTACGGATTTAGAAAGAAATAGTAAGGTTCATAAAATACAAAAGTTCATAAAAGAAGTAAAATAAAAATCACAAAACACTCACAGTAACACGAGAATCACTTGATGTGCTTGCATTACTGGAACTCGGTTTCACGGTCAGGCGGTGTGACGTGGCAAATGCTCTTGTGAAATCTGACCGCTGTCCGTGTATAAACCTCCACCTGTCTGGTACTCTTCGATGTTTGAGTTAGATCTGCTGCTGGTGCGGGCTCGTATTGACGCTGAGACTTATCGTCGACCAACTGGGAAGATGGTAGATCAGTGATGCTTTAGGAGCGGGCTCACGCTATACAGCGGAGGCTGATCGTCGTCCTGTGCTTGCGGAGCGGGCTCACGCTATACAGCGGAGGCTGACCGTCGTCCTGTGTTTGTGGAGCGGGCTCACGCTATACAGCGGAGGCTGACCGTCGTCCTGAGGTGTAGCTGACGCAGGCTTAGCACTTGGCTAAGGCTTATTGTCGGTCACAAGACAATCACGGGTGTTTCGGGTTTTGGATACCAGTGTCTACTTCGTTAGACTTCTCTGGTATCCCACTTCTGACACCAATTGTTAGGAGACCGACCCCGTTAGTCTTTTTAAAAAATAAACTACAATTCACAAACACTAATTTATTATATAAAAACTACAAGTTTGATCTCACTGACTTCCCGATTTATAGTTCCGAGTGCGAGTACCGTTGTGCACTCGTTCCAGATTCTAACTGAATAATTATTGAGTATGAAGTAATCAAGTTAGGTAAAAATGTCAGCTTGCACTTTTAAGTACAATGGAAAACACGTGAGAGTGAAGTGCTGATTGCATTAATGTTAGCTAAGAAATAAGGGTTATAACAGATCGCATACGGGCGCTGAAGATGGGTGGTAATCCAATTACTGACAAAATCACACTCGCACACACTTATTTTATTCTTATGCAACTCCACGAAGATATCCTGTTTGTTCCAGTTCATTTTCAATTATAATTATATGTCAATGTTATTTCGCGAACCCTGTTTTGGTTGACATACTTACAGAATGTTTACATACGAAAATCCATTCGGGTTTAATTCATTAAACTACGTAATTATTTGGCTAGTGAATCCATACTTTTAAATATAACTGGATTTAAAAACCAATAAAGTTTAACCAAAATCCAAAGCTATAATTTGGTTAAAGGCTGTTGTTTTTAATATCATCTATCGGGAATAATTTACTGACGTCACAAAGACGGTAGTTTTCAGTAGCTATTTATATACTATCAACATTTTCACAGCCAATAGTTTAGCGGTTTTAGGTAGGTATATTTTATTCTTTAGTCACGATGCGACTGCTCTTTACACACTTCAGCACTGTATAGGCGAGGTTAGGTGTCACGACCTGCATGCGTAGCTTACCGCAAATGCAACGGCGCAGCGCAGCGCCACCGCGCCCGCCGGCGGGGTTAACCGTCTATTTTCTAATTAATAGTTTACCACCAAAGTCTGAGTGGCTTTCTATTGTATTCTCATTATTGTTAGCATGATGATGACTGTTAAAGTGATGAAAGATATCGGTTTTGTGAACTATTTATTTCTGAGTGTAGATTTTCTTCGGAGTCTCCTATTTTATGTATCACTTATGTGTCATTTTTGTTTTCAGATGATCTACCAAAGCTGGAGGCAACAACATATTGATGAATAAAACTGGAGACGAATCACTATACCAAATTCAACATGAGTTCACTCGGTAACGTCTCAAACATCACTGACAACACTTCAGTACCGGTGGACCCGACAGTCATCTTCGGGCAACAGAAGGATCCCTTCTACATCGTCCTACCTATAACTATCATATATTCACTTATATTCATAACCGGAGTACTGGGCAATATATTTACATGTTTAGTGATAGTACGGAACAAAAGTATGCAGACAGCAACAAATTATTATTTGTTTAATTTAGCGATCTCAGATCTCCTTTTACTTATAAGAATACCTCAAGAGATGTACTCTATTTGGTCTAAATGGCCGTATGTGTTTGGACACAGCTTTTGTGTGATGAGAGGTTTAGCAGCTGAAGCGTCGACGAATATGAGTGTGTTAACAATAACGTTGTTTACTGTGGAAAGATATTTAGCGATCTGTCACCCGTTTGTTTCACATAAGATGTCAAAACTTTCGCGAGCAACGAAGCACGTAATATTGTTGTGGGTGGTGGCACTGGGACTGGCGCTGCCACAAGCTCTTCAGTTCGGGATCAGAGAACACAGCGGATTGACGATGTGTCTACAAACAAGGGTCATCATAGAACACTCGTTTGAAATATCGTCATTTTTCTTCTTTTTTGCACCGATGGTCCTGATCTCCGTGCTGTACTCATTAATAGGACTGAAACTAAGAGAAACCAACATTAGGAAAGAACAGGGTCAAAAGGATTTCGAAAGGAGTATGAGATACACCCACAAAATACGACAGAAACATAGCCAGACGACGAGGAGGGTCGTGAAGATGTTGGGTAAGGAAATACAACGTTATTATAATAATCGTTTCTCATATCTTTGTTTGCTTGCATGTTATATACCTACATAGATGAAAGTGTATAGTTAGGAAAGGTATCGATAAAGGAGTATCCAGTAGAAACTTTGACTCCTACATAATTTCAATACGGTTGTATAAAAACTCTTCTTAGATAATGTCTGAACAAAACTTACATAGTAGGTACATTCAATATGAAATCCCTCGGTATCATTACTTGACCATAAACACTACAGTGTCAATTGACCGTACAGAACAAGTTCGGTCCAAAGAGGACACATAAAAAAACTCTTAGTATTGTTATTCTGTTCACATATTTACAACAATGCTATAAAAGACAAACGTTTCCCTAAAATTATTAGATAAGTACTCACACGTCCGATTTTACGTGATTAAGCATTGCAATATACCTAATTATATAGTCAGCAATCGTACGTAGGTAATAATTAATCAATATTAATTTTAAGACTACTTGTCATGATATTGACGCATCTCAATCTATTAATATATAAGATTTCCATCTCCACCATTCCTATTGCTCAAAATAAACGAAAATTGTTATTGGTGCACCAGTACCGCTATCACGAGTTTTCTTACTATTTACTATCAAAGTAAAGTAAATTTTCATGATAGCGATTTTAGTTCTTAGATTGGTTACGTTAGGGATTAGAGTCGCTTATGTCATCTAGTCATAGTAAAGATTTGATTTAGGTACTATTCATGTCATGTTAGCGACTCTAAACCCTAACATAACCAAGTTAAGAACTAAAATTGCTATCATGAAAATGTACTTTACTTTGATAGTAAATAGGAAGAAAACTCATGATAGCGGTACTGATGTGACTGTGATTAGAATAACCTTTTTTTTTTTGATTTGCGTGGTGAGAACCCATCATGGGCTATCCTCCGCCTGGGGGGGGGCGGAGGGGTGTGCCGGACTCCTACCGGCTAAACTCACCACGGTGGTCCGCCTCGACACCATATGGTGGGCCTCGGGAACTCTTAGAAGACCGCACCGAGGCCCACCACGGTGCCATGCCAAACGGCACTTCCCGGAGGGGGTGACTGTAAAGAGGCCACCCCCTCGTGCACGTCCCGGGGGAGACTGTAAAGAGGTCCCCCCGTTACCCTCGCTGGTGCTGTGTGCACGGCGACACGGACCACAGCGTGTCGCCGTCTTCTCGGGGGTCCCTAAGTGAGCGCGCATAGTCCCCACTCTGCGCGCTCGCGACCCCTAAGGCCCCCCGCTAAGGTGTGTTAGGCGGGGGGTTGCGGCGTGTTGCGCGCCGGGTCGGTTGCTCCCCGGCGCCTCCTCCTCCGTCGAGTGGGATCGGCCCTCTCCCGTTCCCGCTCATCGGCCTCCTTCTGGAGCATGACTGCTTCACAGAAGGAGACCACTGCCCTCCAGTTTTCCGATTCTGCCAGCATAGCCGATACTATGGCTGGCAGAGAGAGATCTTGCCCGATCTGGTCGACCAGAATCTGCCGCTCTGCGGCCCACGCAGGGCACGCCTCGAGCGTGTGCTGTGCAGTATCCTGGCCGCCTCCTCCACAATGGTGGCAATCAGCCGTGGCCTCGCGGCCGATCCTATTCAGGTATTCACCGAAGCAACCGTGCCCGGTGAACACCTGCGTCAGTCGGTACGTGACGCGCTCGCTTCTCTTGAGCCAGGCTCCGAAATGCGGCACTATCGCTTCGACAACGCGCTTGTGCGCGAACTGTGGCCGTAAAAGCCGTTCGCGCCACAAGTCGAGCGCGTGCCTACGTGCGCGCCGCCTTAGCCTTTCGAACGCCGAAGCTGGCGCGGTCTCGCCGTCCTGGCGGATAGCGCGGATCCGGTGATACACCCTCGCGTCCATATCCGCCTGGATGTCGAACGGCACATACCGCGCCAGTAGAGTTGCCGCCTCGAAGGATACTGTTCTGTATCCTCGTGCGATCCGTATTGCAACTTTGCGCTGCAGGCCGTTGATTTTCGTCCTGCAGCGCCGGACGCCTGATAGCCGAGCCGACCATACAGGCGCCCCGTACAGCACCACGGATCGCACGACCCCCCCGTAGAGGCGGCGAACTTCCTCCCGAGGCCCCCCGAGATTGGGCAGCAGTCTGTGCATCGCACCCACTACCCTCTCGAATCGGGGGACCAGGCTTTCGAAGTGCTCTTCGAAGCCCCACCGACTGTCCAAGGTGAGCCCCAGGTACTTCATGTACCGGCCCACCTCGACCCGCGCGTCACCAATGCGTATCCGCGAGCTGGGAGGTTCCCTGCCGCGAGGCAGTTTGTGGAACCATAGCGCCTCGGTTTTGTGAGGCGCTATATCCAGACCCAGCGCGCGGATCTCAGCCACGACTGTTGCCACCGCTTGCTCGGCAAGCCGGATGGTTCCTTCCCAGGTGTCACCGCCGGCCAACACCAATGTGTCGTCGGCATAGCAGACAATGGTGATTAGAATAACCTACCGTAACGTAACGTATATTAAAGTATGAGTTCATCTGCAATATATTTAATCACGTTACAAGTTAACGTTATCAATTATTTACACGCTATCTACTATATAAAAATAAGTCGGGTTTTCCTTCCTGACGCTATAACTCCAGAACGCACGAACCGATTTCCACGGTTTTGCATTCGTTGGAAAGGTCTCGGGCTCCGTGAGGTTTATAGCAAAGAAAATTCAGGAAAAATTTCAAAAAGTAAAAAAAATAGTTATTCGTTTCCTAACATTTCAATTGGAAACCATCAAATCAATCACGTGTATTGGGCAAATTTTTATTCAATTTCAACAGCAGGCATTTGTCTTTAAGGTGGTATGTCAACTATTGGGTTTGCTGGAGAACGATTCTCATTGGGATTTAACACTTGCGGATTCAGTTGTTTCATCAAATGCGTACCAAATACGAACGCTGTTCGCAATTATCATCACCACATGTTTTCCTTCACAACCAATTCAGTTATGGAACAAATACAAAGACGACATATGTGAAGATTATCTTGCATCGCTTGCGCATTCAAACGAATAATCCTGACATCCAAATAACCGATGAAATCTACAATGAAGGATTGATTCTGATTGAGGATCAATGCTTGACTATTGCAAACAAGCTACTGATTGAAGTAGGAATGATTGCGCCAAATCGATCGATGCACGATGCATTCAACCAAGAATTAAATCGAGAGCTGCAATACAATGTTGATACATTGCAGGAATTCGTTCGAAATAATGTGCCGTTGCTGAATGAACAGCAAAAACAAGTATACGAAACATTAATGCAAGCGGTGGACACTAATACTGGTGGTCTATTCTTCCTGGACGCACCTGGAGGAACAGGGAAAACATTTGTCATTTCATTGATTTTGGCCACTATTCGATCAAGATGTGACATAGCTTTGGCGTTAGCATCATCTGGAATTGCGGCGACTCTTCTAGATGGCGGTCGTACTGCACATTCTGCGCTTAAGTTGCCACTCAATTTAAACACAATTGATACTCCAACATGCAATATTTCCCGATCCAGTGCAATGGGAAAATTGTTGATGCAATGCAAGCTCATTGTTTGGGATGAGTGCACAATGGCACATAAGAAATCACTTGAAGCACTTAACTTCACACTGAAGGATCTTCGGCGAAATAACAACATCTTTGGCGGCTTGATGATATTGTTGGCAGGCGATTTCAGGCAGACGTTGCCAGTAATTCCCCGTGGAACGCCTGCCGATGAATTGAATGCTTGCCTGAAGGCATCACCTTATGGAATAACGTAAAAACATTATCGCTAACCACTAATATGAGAGTTCAACTCCAAAATGATCAAAGTGCTGCACAATTTTCCAAACAATTGTTAGTCAAAAGTAAAAAATGGAAAAGTCCCAGTTGATGCGACATCTGGATTAATTACTCTTACCAACGACTTTTGCCGATTTGTAGACTCTCAATTAGCTCTTATTGAAAATGTTTTCCCAAACATTAGTGAGAATTATCATAATTATGCTTGGTTAAGTCAACGAGCAATTCTGGCCGCAAAGAATAATGATGTACACGCACTGAATTTCACCATTCAATCAAAAATTGCTGGCGATTTGGTGACATACAAATCCGTTGATTCGATAACAAATCCTGATGATGTAGTAAATTATCCAACGGAGTTTTTGAACTCTCTGGAGTTACCAGGATTTCCACCACATAACTTGCAACTCAAAGTTGGTACAGTTATTATGATATTGCGTAATTTGAATCCACCGCGACTTTGCAACGGTAGTCGACTTTCGGTAAAAAGACTTATGCCGAATTTGATTAAGCCAATCATTATTAACGGAAAGTACGCAGGTGAAAATGTATGTATTCCTCGAATGCCAATGATTCCGACTGATCTTCCGTTTGTCTTCAAACGATTGCAATTTCCAGTTCGCCTTGCGTTCGCAATGACAATTAACAAGTCGCAAGGCCAATCACTTAGTGATTGCGGGATAAATTTAGAAAATCATTGTTTTTCACATGGGCAGTTATACGTTGCGTGTTCACGAGTTGGGAAACCATCCGCTTTGTTTGTGTTAACGTCAGACCAAAAAACAAAAAATGTGGTTTACCAAAGAGCACTTAAATGAAACGGATAATTTGCGGACACGTATAACGCTTCGATTCAGTATTCACTTTGGATTTACTGTGAAATGAAATAAAATTTTTCCTTTTCAAATATAAAACAAAAAAAAATGTTTCTTCATCTTTTAATCACCAAACGAAATGTTACATAAAACGAAGCCATCTGGTGGCGAAACGGAGTTCGCCGGGTTTGCTAGTAATCATATATATATATATATATTTAATTATTTCTATATATCACTCAGTCTGTGTCTGCTGTGTATTTCAGTTCAAAAATATTTTCAAAGATACTATGTGTAGCTTTGCTAATCGTTGTATTTAAGAAGTTTTGTTCTTAGAAATCCATCTACAGATTTTCAAACGTGTTAAAATATGTTATCCTCTTCTTATCTTTTTTATTCGAAAATAGATTCTGAGGGTTTTAAACTTGTGTTCTCTTTTCTAAAGATGACGTTTTTTTTTATATTAACAAAAGTTAAAATACCCATTGAGAATAAACGAAGTAAGAAATCAGAATAATATACAAACGCTGCTGTCCCGCTTTAAATATTTTAGAATATTTTCTTCGTGCGTGTTACATTAAAAAAAGTGAAAGAGAAAAACTTTAATTATTATTTTACAGTCGCAGTCGTGGTAGCGTTTTTCATATGCTGGGCGCCGTTCGACGCTCAGCGGCTCGTGGCGATATACGGAACTACAGAGAACCACTTAGCCAGATCTCCAATACTCCTGTCCGTGTACTTGTTCCTCACGTACTTCTCTGGGGTCTTCTACTACATCGTCTACGTGCATCAATCCCATACTCTACCACGTCATGTCCAATAAATTTAGAGAAGCTTTCAAGGTAACAATTAATTAAAACTTAATTATTTTTTATTGATCAGTTTTTGCATGTTATTATCATGAAATCATTATCACTACATATGTATTATAATACAAAGTCCCCCCCGCCGCGTCTGTCTGTCTAAACAAGATAAACTCAAAAACTACTGAACGGATTTTCCGACGGAGCGATTCATGAGGAAGGTTTAAGTACATAATTCATTAAGGTATTGTGTAAATTGGTTGAAATTGACGATGATTGTTAATGATGTCGGAAAAATCGTGCCGACTGGGAGCTTTACTTGCGTGCGCCGCGTAATCCGAGTTATACATATGTATATCGTTATTATTGAAGAAGGTTGTGGCTGCATGCCTGCAGGCTGCATGTTTACCCGCAAACATCCACGCGGGTAAAGCCGTGGGCGGAAGCTAATTTATTATAATCGGACTGTAATATTTTTTTATTCTTCAATTGGTCTATAAGCTATTTTATGCATGAAACCTAAGTGGATTATATTCTGCTTCACCCAGTAATAACCTATAGAGGAGATTATATTAACTAGCTAAGGCCTTCAGACATTTTACAACACCTCAACATGAATGGTTAGTATTGAAATTGTTTGTGCAACGTGTATTGAGCATAGATCATCAAGAAAAATAAAAACTGTAGGTATAGGCAATACAGTAAGCAAAAATAATTGATATCTCTAAATTATTTAATGTTTTCAAACCTTAATTAATTAAAGATTGTCAGAAATTGTTGTAGTTCAATAAGAATCAGTTGAATTAGTATATATATAAAATCAGAATTCGTTTGTATCTTTAATAATGGCGTACAAAGTAATTATGAGCGATTGCTGCAAATAGATATTAAGACATGATCAGCACGCAATATATAATAATTCATTAGAATAGAAATTGATTTTATTGCTGTAAAATTATTATATAATACTAAGGTGTTATAAAAGTGATCAGGAGATTTTTCGACGCATGTTATGTGGTTTTACATGTTCCACCAACAGGAGAGCATAGACTAATTGTCTATAACAAGTGTTCATTGCTGTGAGTGTTAATGGAATATCATAAAATAAATCTGTCTCGTTTCAAAGAATGAGTCGAGAAGTCTCTTTCTAACATGGAAACGTTTTGAGAGTTTTAAATCCTTATCTTAAAAGTTAATTTTTAGCTAACGTATTGAAATGTACTGTGTAAGACGTTAATCTGTTTTTAACTATGAACTAGAGAGTACACATCGCACCTTCCTATAAACAATATAATTAAAATCAATTTATTCAATTAGTAAATACCTAATTTTTTTATTAATCCTCATAGGTCATGGGCCCAGTAAATTAAATAAAGAAAAAAGTTAATTTAAATTTAAAAGGTGAATTAAATAACAGGCGAAGTATTTTGTGAGTGTTAAGAAAATGGACGATATAAAATTTAAAAGAAATATCGAACCGTTTGACGGGGACAAATATAGTGTGTGGAAACGTCACGTGTAGTGACGTCACGGACGCCGATAAGAACAGTTTAGCTTAGTGTTTACAAGCAAATAAAAATTAAACAACGGTGTTTTTCTCAAAACTTTATTGGCTATTTGGATAATCTTTGTACAATACGTGACATTTGTTGTGGAACAGTGACAGTGTTTTAAAATAACTAAATAAACTTAAAAGTTATACAACTAATAGTGAACAGTAGTCAAATCTACCCTAAACTTGACAAACAAGTGCAAATACTTTAATCAAATACATCAAAACATTATTAACGTAGTCAGTACCTACGTTCGAGTACAGTGCAAGCCTCAAAGGCAGTGAAATTGAACCTGCTGAAACTACAATATTATAGGAAAGCACATAAAAACAGTCCTTTTGTGCATCTGTGAACAGCGCCATCTGTTGCTCTTTGGTGGTATTTGTGTGTATCGACTGTAGTGTGGATCGACAGGGATACTGATAACAGCATTATCGCCCTTACTACTTATCTGTATTCGCTTGCATAACGTCAAACATGGCTAAGTGTGGTGGCTGTGGCAAATTCATGTCGGCAACAGCCGATTCCATTCGCTGTACTAAGTGTCCAGGATCGTATCACAGCATCTGTGTCGGCATTGCTGTGGCAGCTAAGGTATCCTCAAACTGGCTGTGCCCGGGCTGTAAAGCCAAGATACCCAGGGTAGATAACTCTGCAACACCTGTTAAGAGTTTATCTGATGACAGCACAGATGTGGGGGCAGGTGCTGCTCCAAACACAGCAGTTAACAGATCGCCTAACGGTGAGCTGTCTAGAACAACGACATCAGCCGCTCTCGACGTTGCGCACGAAATACGCTGTTTTCGAGAGGAATTGAGCGAGATGAAAGCGGAGCTAAGACAGTTCCGCCAAGTAATGACGGACTTAAAAGCCGATGTGAGCTCGTGCAAGGAACGTTTAGACACGGTTGAAATTAAAGTGTCTAACCTCGAGAAACGTTTTGAGGAGAGAGAACCAGAGTCTTGCGATCGTATAGAGGACACCATCGCTGAATTAAAAATGCAGCTGAATGAACGTGACCAGGAGTTGCTTCTTAATGACGTCATCATAACGGGCATACCGGAGACCAAAGAGGAAAACCCGGTTCATCTCCTCAGCCTAGTATCCCTAAAGCTTGGGGTTACGTTTGACGAGCGGGATGTTGTGTGCGCGGAGCGTGTCGGTATGGTACGCCGTAACTTTACAGTTACCGGTAGTGTGGATGCGGCGGAACCGCCGCGCCCGCGCGCCCTCGCCGTACGACTGACGCGTCGCGCTGCGCGTGACCAACTGATGCGAGCGGCGCGCGTGCGACGCGGCCTTACCACTGCGGATCTCGACTTGCATGGGCCGTCACAAAGATTTTACGTGAACGAACGGCTAACCCCTATCAATGGGAAGCTATTCTTTAACGCTCGCGAGGCTGGGCAGCGGCACAAATATAAATACGTGTGGACAAGGGATGAGCGTATTTATGTTAAGAAAGACGATGGCTTCTCTTCGCAACGCATTCGAACTGATGCAGACTTGGCGCGAATTTTTGGTGTAGGACCAGTTTGATTGTATATTCAGCGATTCGCAATTTACAAGATTGTTTTGTTGTTGTTATTACTGTTATGCCTGTTTCTCTAATACTTATTATTGATATTTTAGCCTTGTCGCAGTATGCCCTGCCTACTAGGTACATTACTTCAGAGGGCGATCTTTGCAGTGACACTAGCCGTACAATTCCTATTTATGTTTACAACAAGTTTATTCCCCATACTCACCCATATCAGATTATTTATTATTTACAAACTACTTTTTTATCTACCTATAACCAGTGTACCTGCGACCTATATACAGTGATAGAAATATTTTGCCTGCTTAAACATTTATACCTAATACTATTTCCCCGTATGCATTGCATTTATGACATAATTTACAAATTATTAATTACAATATATACCTCATCATTTTAATGACGACAAATTACCTAAAAGTTGGATTATTTAACGCGGGCTCATTAGGCACTAACCATGATGAGTTTGTCGCTGCAATGCAACGTTATGATGTTGACGTTATGGCGATAAACGAGACTTGGCTAAGGACGGGCGAAGAGGGGCGCGCGCCTGCCGTGCCCGGGTACCGACTGCGACACGTGCCGCGACCGGTGAGCGTGCGCGGCGGCCGCGGCGGCGGTGTTGGCTTCTACATTAAGCGCGGAACGAATGTTCGTTCTCATTTGTACCCTGTCGATCCTTTACATAAATCTGTGGAACAAATGTGGCTGATTTTGACCATAAATGGTTCAAAAATCGCCATCGGCACAGCGTATAGACCGCCCTGGTTGAATGTAGACGTATTTTTGGACGCGTTAACTAACTCAATAAATTCAATACCATCAAGTAAACACACCATTCTTCTGGGAGACTTTAACATCAACTTTCTTAATCAGACCGATCCGAAAACCATTAAATTAACCACGTTTCTTAATTGTTTTAACTTAAGTCAACAGGTGCGATCAGCTACCCATTTTTTAACCAATACGGAGACCCTCATAGACCTGATATGTACAGACGCAAGAGTGAGAGATCTTGTGGTGGACCCGATAGACGCACTTGGAGCACATGCATTTATCTCAACTACTTTCTATTTTAAAAGAGAAAAAGTTTTGCCGAGGGTCATAACGAGCAGAAATCTCACAAAAATACCGAATGAGAAGTTTCAACGGGATATGGTTTCAATTGATTGGAGCGCTGCGAGTTCGTCATGTGATGTCAATGTTATGATAGCCGATCTCAACAACAATATAACCACACTGTTTGATACGTACTATCCTCGTAAGACTCGTATAATAAAAGATCAGTCATATCCTTGGGTTACTGATAACATTAAATTGATGATGAATTTACGTAATCAAGCCCATGTTCAATTTAAGCGTACCAAATCCGAAAGTAAGAGAATATATTTTGTGGAGTTAAGGGGCCTGGTCAATAAATCTCTATATTATGAAAAAGTTGCCTATTTTAAGTACAATATAAATAATAAAATTAAAAGCCCTAACATTCTATGGAAAAACCTAAAGAATACTTTACTACCTCCTAAGAACGAGTCGGAACTGCCCTCGCACTTTAGTGATCCGAATAAAATAAACGCGAAGTTTTTAGATGTTCCGGGCAATACAGTCTTGCCATTATCCTATTTAACCTACTACGAGTTCAATAGACATGGTGATGGCATATTTTCTATTAAGACAGTTGATCAATCCGATATTCTCAAAATTGTATCTCAAATTAAATCAAATGCAGAAGGATACGATCATATTTCTTTAAATATGTTTATCCTTACTCTTCCTCAAACTTTAGATATCCTTACTTCTGTTATAAATAATTCTATTTTAACATCAACTTTTCCCGACCTCTGGAAAATAGCTATAGTGCGTCCAATTCCTAAAAAAGCCAATCCAACTGAAATAAATGATTTAAGACCTATAAGTATTTTACCTTTTTTATCGAAAGTACTAGAAAAGATAGTTAATGCTCAATTATCTAAATACCTTGAGGACAGTGACATTCTTCCAGAAGCCCAGTCAGGTTTCAGGAGGGGCCGTAGCACTGCAACGGCTCTATTGGATGTAACGGATAATATATTGTCAGCTCAAGATGAAGGGTTGTGTACTTTGTTAGTCTTGCTGGACTTCTCGAGAGCATTTGATGCTATAAATTTGTCTCTTTTGCTGTCAAAAATGGCCTACTATGGGTTTGATACATCCACAATAAAATGGTTTGATAGTTATCTCAGCAACCGTGCACAACTTGTCGAAATTCGTGATATAAATGGCTCAACTATTTGTTCAGACGTGGCCCCCGTGCTTAAAGGCGTTCCACAAGGATCAATATTGGGACCTACGTTATTTATTTTATATAGCGCTGATATTATCCGAAGCATAGAAAATTGTAAACACCATATTTACGCAGACGACTTACAAATATACCTTTCTTTTAAACCTGAACATTACCACTCAGCGATAAAAGCTATTAACGAAGACCTGGAAAGGATTGTTAATTGGTCCGAACGAAATTCGCTACTCCTTAACCCAGCCAAAACAAAGTGTATGTTGTTCGGAACTAAACCTCAGTTAGAAAAAATAATACACAAACCCGGGGACGTCTCTATTAAAGGACAACATATTGAATATGTGAGTGAAGCGCGAAACCTAGGCTTGATTATGGACCAAGGTCTTCACTTTGAGACACACGTTTCAAACTGTGTCAAAAATTGTTTCTACCGTTTAAAGGTTTTATATAAAATGCGTCCCTATCTAAGCGAGGAATTACGTGTGCAGCTAGTAGAAAGTTTGGTTCTATCAAAGTTAAATTACGCAGACACTGTTATAGGACCCAGACTCTTAGCGCGAACAGAGAGACTACTTCAAAGAGTTCAGAATGCCTGTGCACGTTTCTGTTTCACTGTACCACCAAGGAGCCACATTACACCTTTCCTTAATAAACACAATATACTGAAAATGAAATCGCGCCGAAAATTGCACCTGGCTTGTCTCCTTTTCGGCGTTGTAAAGCATAAGTGTCCGTCATACCTGCACTCTAAGATATCGTGGGTAAATAGTCACCGGCAGCGCGAGGGTAGACGTTGTGCTCAGCAACTGGCCATACCGGAACACGGTACCGCAGCCTTTCGGGGAAGCTTTCGATATGCGGCGTCCAAGTGTTGGAACAACATACCTCCTCCAATTAGGGACCTGAGGAATATAGAAACGTTTAGAAATAAACTTAAGTTATTTATTCTAACCTCTCAAATTGAATATAATACTGTTAATATTGATAAATCATTTATCTAATTAATTCTCTAATTATCATGATCAGTTATTTAATTTTAATTCAATTTAATTCAATTTTTAATTATATTGTTAATTTTTTAATGTTATTTTGGCACTCAATTTTATAACAAAAAAAATATAGTATTAAGCAAAAACTTACCGACATGGTTGCGGTTTGGCGGCATAGTTGTGAGTGTTCTCGCATAAGCACCAGTATCGAGGATATTTTGCTGACTGTTTAAGTACTAATACTGATATTGTTCTCAATTAATTTTATTAATTTGTTGGCGAACAATCCAGCTGTCGTCGTTAAAAGTAGTAGGGAAACGACTAGACAGGCTTGCGGCCAACTAAAAAGTGAAGTTTAGGTGGGTTGCGTTGATGTTTTGCAACCTGTCATGTCAAAAGCAAAAATATTCCCGCCTTTTGGGCAAATGAAAAAAAAAAAAAAAACCTGCTGAATTGTAACATTGTACACTTCTTTTATAACTTTTATTTATCTAAATATTACCTTATTTATCTAAATATTTATTACATATATTACAAATATTTTATTAATTAACATTTATATATTTGACTTCGTCCGGATGTCACTGCAGGGGTGCCAACTGAAAATCAGCGCTGGGTGTTAAGCCTAGCATATGCTGAGTTGGTAACCTATTCGGTATGGGTATGCCCGACAGCGCAATTTATTACAATAAGTGTGTAAGTGTTTATTTTTATTATTATTTTTTTTTTCTTTGTATGTTTTCTTATTTTTTTTTTTTATATATAATTTTTGTGCTGACGGTTACGCTGGTACTGAATAAATGCTTTTTCTTTCTTTCTTTCTTCTTTCTTTTCTTTCTTTCTTAAATTAAGGATACGCAATTTATTAAATGAACTTGAAGTGCTTAAAACTGTAGATGAAGAACCACCTACGGAACCGAACGTCGATTAGCAAGTAAAGCTAAAAACACAATCATCGAGTATTTATAGAGAATGAAGAAAGTACTGCCAGACAAATTTTGTCTAAATCGGATTTAATCTATGAAAGAAAAAGTCTTCCAACTCAGCTAGCTTTATGAAAAAGATTGTTAAATTTAAAATTGGAACCAGATATTTCTTTAATGAAACATTTTCAAAACTTCGACGTTTTAATATGTAAATTGGTGGAAGCCGGTGCCAAATTAGAAGAAGCCGATATAGTCACGTATCTATTCATGACTCTACCAAGTAGCTTTGACGGCGTCATCACGCCAATCGAAACATTGGCAGAAGACGGCATAACATTAAATTTTGTGAAAAAAAGACTTATCGATCACGAAATAAAATTAACAAATGAACGACGTGATACGAGCTTGAAAGTTTTGCAGGCTGAGACTACGAAACAACAATCTACGAATCGTGTACATAATTACTGAAAGTACTTCATTAAATGAAACTCAAATCAAGAGCAGAATTATAAAATATCGTTCAAAATAATAAATAATAAAATCAAACATATTAAATGTCATTACTGCGGAAGAAAGGGGCACATACAAAAACACTGTTTTTACAACAAGAAAGGGAAACAATGCTACAAAAATAATAAAACAATCCAAATAGCAAACAAAGCGAAAATTGAAAGTCCTAATATTCCGAGTTTCGCTTTTATGGCAGGAGACCACCACATAGAAAATAGAAAACAAGAGTGTATCACTTTTTCTGGACTCTGGAACATTTTATAAATAGAGAAGATTTAGCGCAGAAAGGACACCGGCAAAATTCCATATATGCTAAGCCCTGAGATTAATTTTAATGTATACATTATGTAAGTATCTTCAAATTAAAAAAAGACCGTCAATACCTTTCAGTATTATCGGTTATGTCGATATTGACATCTCAAAAGTCAAAGTCAAAGATTAATTTGCAGATAAATATGGTTACAAAAGTTCTTACAATAGTAGTATAATAGCAGCTTAACATATTTAATCATAATATGCAACATGCAAATTTTTGGTATTTATTTAGTTTATTCTATTATTTTTTTTAATCTACTATATAAAAATAAGTCGGGTTTTCCTTCCTGACGCTATAACTCCAGAACGCACGAACCGATTTCCACGGTTTTGCATTCGTTGGAAAGGTCTCGGGCTCCGTGAGGTTTATAGCAAAGAAAATTCAGGAAAAATTTCAAAAAGAAAAAAAAATAGTTATTCGTTTCCTAACATTTCAATTGGAAACCATCAAATCAATCACGTGTATTGGGCAAATTTTTATTCAATTTCAACAGCAGGCATTTGTCTTTAAGGTGGTATGTCAACTATTGGGTTTGCTGGAGAACGATTCTCATTGGGATTTAACACTTGCGGATTCAGTTGTTTCATCAAATGCGTACCAAATACGAACGCTGTTCGCAATTATCATCACCACATGTTTTCCTTCACAACTAATTCAGTTATGGAACAAATACAAAGACGACATATGTGAAGATATCTTGCATCGCTTGCGCATTCAAACGAATAATCCTGACATCCAAATAACCGATGAAATCTACAATGAAGGATTGATTCTGATTGAGGATCAATGCTTGACTATTGCAAACAAGCTACTGATTGAAGTAGGAATGATTGCGCCAAATCGATCGATGCACGATGCATTCAACCAAGAATTAAATCGAGAGCTGCAATACAATGTTGATACATTGCAGGAATTCGTTCGAAATAATGTGCCGTTGCTGAATGAACAGCAAAAACAAGTATACGAAACATTAATGCAAGCGGTGGACAATAATACTGGTGGTCTATTCTTCCAGAACGCACCTGGAGGAATAGGGAAAACATTTGTCATTTCATTGATTTTGGCCACTATTCGATCAAGATGTGACATAGCTTTGGCGTTAGCATCATCTGGAATTGCGGCGACTCTTCTAGATGGCGGTCGTACTGCACATTCTGCGCTTAAGTTGCCACTCAATTTAAACACAATTGATACTCCAACATGCAATATTTCCCGATCCAGTGCAATGGGAAAATTGTTGATGCAATGCAAGCTCATTGTTTGGGATGAGTGCACAATGGCACATAAGAAATCACTTGAAGCACTTAACTTCACACTGAAGGATCTTCGGCGAAATAACAACATCTTTGGCGGCTTGATGATATTGTTGGCAGGCGATTTCAGGCAGACGTTGCCAGTAATTCCCCGTGGAACGCCTGCCGATGAATTGAATGCTTGCCTGAAGGCATCACCTTTATGGAATAACGTAAAAACATTATCGCTAACCACTAATATGAGAGTTCAACATCAAAATGATCAAAGTGCTGCACAATTTTCCAAACAATTGTTAGCTGTTGGAAATGGAAAAGTCCCAGTTGATGCGACATCTGGAATAATTACTCTTACCAACGACTTTTGCCGATTTGTAGACTCTCAATTAGCTCTTATTGAAAATATTTTCCCAAACATTAGTGAGAATTATCATAATTATGCTTGGTTAAGTCAACGAGCAATTCTGGCCGCAAAGAATAATGATGTACACGCACTGAATTTCACCATTCAATCAAAAATTGCTGGCGATTTGGTGACATACAAATCCGTTGATTCGATAACAAATCCTGATGATGTAGTAAATTATCCAACGGAGTTTTTGAACTCTCTGGAGTTACCAGGATTTCCACCACATAACTTGCAACTCAAAGTTGGTACAGTTATTATGATATTGCGTAATTTGAATCCACCGCGACTTTGCAACGGTCCTCGACTTTCGGTAAAAAGACTTATGCCGAATTTGATTGAGCCAACCATTATTAACGGAAAGTACGCAGGTGAAAATGTATGTATTCCTCGAATACCAATGATTCCGACTGATCTTCCGTTTGACTTCAAACGATTGCAATTTCCAGTTCGCCTTGCGTTCGCAATGACAATTAACAAGTCGCAAGGCCAATCGCTTAGTGTTTGCGGGATAAATTTAGAAAATCATTGTTTTTCACATGGGCAGTTATACGTTGCGTGTTCACGAGTTGGGAAACCATCCGCTTTGTTTGTGTTAACGTCAGACCAAAAAACAAAAAATGTGGTTTACCCAAGAGCACTTCAATGAAACGGATAATTTGCGGACACGTATAACGCTTCGATTCAGTATTCACTTTGGATTTACTGTGAAATGAAATAAAATTTTTCCTTTTCAAATATAAAACAAAAAAAAATGTTTCTTCATCTTTTAATCACCAAACGAAATGTTACATAAAACGAAGCCATCTGGTGGCGAAACGGAGTTCGCCGGGTTTGCTAGTTATAATTTAAATTGAAGGAATTCTTTTATATTGTAAAATAGAAGGAATTCTGAATTAGCCACCTACGTAAAGCCCTTCTGAAGGGGACCATTGGAATTTCTGAAGGAATTGTGCCAGAAAATTCCAGTAAGAATTAGTTGAATCAGTCAGATTTATACATCATCTTAATAACTGACGAATACATTGTTAATTAAGATGATGTATAAATCTGATACAGAAAAATCAGATAGTTTTAAACAAGCTAGTGAAATACCTGTTCATTACATCCACCATGTAATAAATCTGTAAGAAAAACAGAGGGGCACGCAAACGGCTATTCATTTCAGACTGGATTGACTTTACCTCAGACTGAACCAACATCTAATAAATTAAGAAGAGAGTGAAAGAATTAAAAACCTGCCTGTTTTGTATTATAATGAAAACAAAAGTGATATTTCTATTAATTATTTGTTTTATGCAAAATCTTTAGTATGCAAATGATCTTATAATTTCTACTGCAAATAAAAATACCATGGTAAGTTTCAAAGGGTTCTTCATGAGCGAGTTTAAAATGGTAGACTTAAAAGAAATTATTTATTTCTTGGGAATTAGGATTGAAAGATTAAGCAACAAATACAAGAAATATAGCACACGGGGCATCCTCAGGAGATGTCGACTCGTCGACTGCTGCGTTATTTATTAAAAACCTATGCTGTCCCACTCCTGGGCAAAGGCCTCCCTCCCTTTTCTCCATTTCTCGCGATCCCGTGCTGTATCTGGCCAGTTTTCAACGAAGGCATCCAGTTCGTCCCGCCATCTCCTACGTGGTCTGCCGCGACCCCGTCTCGCTGTCTCAGGACACCAGTTTTGTGCACAACATGTCCTGCCCAGTCCCATTTAAGCTGGGCGGCTTTTGCAGCCACGTCAGTTATCTGAGTTCTGGAGCGCAGTATGATGTTTCGAACCCGATCAGTTAATTTAACCCCAAGTATACTGCGCTCCATGGCTCGTTGGCAAACCTTGAGTTTGGACTTTTGGACGTAAGTCAGTGACCAAGTCTGTGCTCCATAGGTTAGTACGGGGAGAATACACATGTCCATGAGCTTACGTTTAAGAGGCATAGGTAAATCACCCTTGAATAGCTCTTTCATGGACCAGTAGCTCTTCCAGGCATTTTCGGTAAGTCGTGCAATTTCCTTGTCTTGCCGAGCCTGGAAGGAGACTACTAAAAACCTTATCGGTTGTTTAATGTATATTATCCAACGCATTTCCTATTTACGAGGATAATAATGGATGTATAAGCATTGTAAATAATTCTACAAGTCACAAAAGATCAAAACATATTGATGTAAAGTATCATTTTTCAAGAGAACATGTTGAGAAAAATATTATTAAAATGATTTATGTTTCCACAGGTAACCAATTGGCAGAATTTCTCACCCAATGATGACCGAGAGAACGCTTTTCAACTCGGAGAGCTAAACTCGGCTTGATTTAAATGACTTAAGAAATATTAGATGTAACCAATATTGATTTATATACGTTGAGATAAGTGCATAATTAAGTTGAACTGGTATGATTAGGTAGATACCAGGAAACCCAGTAAGGGTTTCCCTAATCCTGCGCAACAAATGTTGGACCATGAAAGTTCTTATTATAACCCCAGGCAAAGGTGTGATAATATTTTTGTATATCATTTATAAGCGTTTGTGTGTATGTGTTTGTAAACGCACCCACGATACAGGAATTATTCCAAGTGTGGGGCAACGTTTTAAAAAAAAAAAAAAAAAAAAGTTATTTTTTAGAAAGAGGGTTTATTTTGAGGGGGCGTGTTAGAATATAACAAAATAAATGTGTCTCGCTCAAACTAATGAGTCGAAATCACTAATAAAAAAAAATATAAAAAAAATAATAAAAAAAAACAAAAAAAAAAGTTAATTTTAGCTAACGAGTTGAAATGCCCTGTGTAAGACGTTACCAAAGAGTATAATAAGTATAATAGAAAAAGAAAGACAACTGTGACCTTTATTAAGTTCATTTTGAAGCGCCGTCTAAATTTCTGCCCCGTAATATTAACATCTATGCATGCACCTATATACCATGAAAGTTCTTATTATAACCCCAGGCAAAGGAAGGTGTGATAATGTTTTTGTATATCATTTATAAGTTATTTTTTAGAAAGAGGGTTTATTTTGAGGGGACGTGTTAGAATATAACAAAATAAATGTGTCTCGCTCGAACTAATGAGTCCAAAATCTCTAAAAAAAAATAATAATAAAAATAATAATAATCAGGGAATATTTCCATAAAAGTGACGTGTGTATGCATCGAGATGTGGTCGCAGTGGACAAAGGACTCACCCCGCTGTCGATGGCTAACGAGAACTGGCGCAAACCTGTGGTACTAACTACCAATGATCGCAAGGAGGTATGGCAAGGCAAGGAGCTACACGGACGCTTTTTCCGAGCTCTTCATGGGCCCGATGTAGACTTCATAGCGTCCGTATCTTGGCTACGCTTCGGTGATCTCTTTGGGGAAACCGAAGGGTTTGTCTGTGCAATTATGGACGAAGTTATCTTGACGAATAACTACCGGAGATATATCATGAAAGACGGGACGGTTGACATATGTCGGGCATGTCACCATCCAGGTGAGTCTATCAGACATATCATATCTGGCTGTTCTCGTTTGGCTAACGGCGAGTACTTACACAGACATAACCAAGTCGCCAAGATCATCCACCAGCAACTTGCTTTGCAGTACAAACTTGTGGATCTTGAGGTACCGTACTACAAGTATGTGCCCGACTCAGTTCTCGAAAATGACCATGTCACGTTGTACTGGGATCGGTCTATCATCACTGACAGGACTATTGTAGCCAATAAGCCTGATATAGTGGTGATAGATCGATTAGCGCGCCGCACGATGATAATCGATATCGCCATTCCGCATGACGAGAATCTCGTGAAAGCTGAGAAAGAGAAACAAATGAAGTATCTCGACTTGGCGCACGAGGTTGTCGACATGTGGAATGTCGATTCGGCTATCGTCGTGCCGATTGTTGTGACGGCCAATGGCCTGATGGCCAAGAGCCTCGACCAACATCTCAAGAGGCTCTCGTCTCTCTCTCGGGGCGGCTGGGTCAAGGGACTGATTCAGAAAGCGGTACTCCTTGATACGGCACGTATTGTGAGGAGGTTTCTGTCTCTGGAGCCCTAACCACCGGTAGCTTGGACCCTATTCCCGATACCGGTTGGTCCCTATTTTTTATATTTATAAATGTATTTTTTTATTATATATATTTATAAATTTAAAAAGATATGTTATTAAATAAATAAAGGAGATAATAATAATAATAAAATTATAATAATTAAAAAAAAAACAAAAAAATTAGTTTATTTTTAGCTAACGTGTTGAAATGCCCTGTGTAAGACGTTACCAAAGAGTAAGTATCACAGAACAGATAAAAGAGGTTAGAATGGAAATGTGGTCGTGGCAGGCGCGCCGCAATTATGATTAGACAATCATACTTCAACCGAAATCACGCGTTCATGCTTTTAGTCGCTTTCGGAGTGCGTCTGTGTAAAGAGCTGCGCTAAAATTGCCGAAAAATGTTTTATAATGCCGTGTTGTGCAATTATTATAAAAGTCAGACATCAAGTATAAGGCAAGGAGGAATTACTTTTCACCGGTAAGCCATAAAGTATCATTTAATCAGATTTTTTTTACAAAAATATGTTTATAATTATGAAATTAGAAATAATGACAATAATATTGCAAAGTATTGTAAAAAATATACATTGCCGGTAATTAAGGTAAGTACATACGCAAATATCCACACGAACACATAGTTCGCGCGCATTGTATTGTGTTCCAGAGATGCGATCTGTCAACTCGCATGGTCCGGCCGCGTTCGTTCGCAATGTTCACATCGAGATAGGAAATAGTGTTGTGCACGTCTCAGATATTTTTTTCGATAAGTCATCGGATTTTTATGTATGACAAACTGACCTCAATTAAGTATGTTTTGTTGAGAAATAGCTTATGTCAAGGATCAACTAATGTAATGTAGTAATAATTTATATTATTTATTTTAGGTTTCCAAATGATCCCAATAACCGAGAGCATTGGATGAATGTAACGAGTAGAGAAAATTGGATACCTACAAAAACAAATACCATTTGCTCGGAACATTTTAATAGCATTTTATTTTTTAAAAAAGCAATTATTATATATACCAAACGTGTGTTATTTAATAAATAAATTTTAATTAAGGGACAATAATAAGATTAAATAACTGTTTTTCTACCTGTGTTATTTATTTACGTATTACACCCAAATCTTGTGAGAACGATTTAAGTCGATACAAATAATAGTAGTTAAGAAATGTCAATAAGTAATTTTATCTATTTAAATAATCGGCTTTTAGAATGCCTAACGTTTATGACAAATAAATAGCTTGTGCGTTCGATATACAGCGTATTTTTTTATGGATACGCACTTGAATTCTAAACAAGTTTCTAAAATATATTCATCGATAAATATAGGTACGTCTCTAACTGGGTAACTGTGATACCAGTTAAAAACGTATTTAAAAAATTGCACAATCGACATATTCTTAATTATTCAGTAATTTTTATTGAATCAACTATTATTTTATTAATTACTCTTTATGACAGTATTTTACACACGAATACCTACTAAGTATTGCTTTTGCATAAATATTACTTATTTTCTATTGTGCAAATTTTATTATTTAAGGAAATTGTAAAAATAACACTTACATGACAACACAAACAATAAACGTCAAAAACAATAACGTTCAAAAATCACGAGGGAAAAATATTCTTATTAGATTTACATTAAGGTTAGTTTTTAAAAGTAGTGATTATCGTGCATTTCGACGAATAGCTGATAAGTATTTTATGTAAGATTATCTTTCCTGGTTAGAATGATGTCGATATTTTTAGATTTCAATCACAAAATTTCGACGACCTTTAAGGAAATAACTTTTCTCAAGGTTTTCCTAATAGTTCGTCTTTGGTAAATAAGATCACTGCCGATATAGTTAGGTCGTCACCTTTTATTTGAGCAAATAAAGTATATCTGTTATCAAATGTAGGAACAAAAGTATATTGTTACAAAATATAGTATTACATGTTTTACTTCATTATTATAATAATCCGAAATAACGTACACTACGTTATAATAAAGTAGGTACGGTTGGCAACCCTAGATACAGTAAAAAAATCTGGTTTGGTCCTGCTTTTTTTGTTAGTCAAATTACTTTATCGACAACTACTTAGTATATAGTTGGGACCCTATAATAGTTGAGACAATTACAACTAAGTACATACATAATTTTTTTTAATGTGCACATTTTCTTTATTTCATAAATCAACATTATAAATGTGTTATGGATTTACACGATAATAAAAGGGTAGGCTTTGTTCATTGTTTGTCGAGTCTTTCATTTCGCTTCATCTACCTATAGTATCAACCTATATTATTCACCGGTGTCACAGCAGCCGCTGTTGACGAGACCTGATCCTAGGTTCGATTCCTAGATCAGGCAAAACATTACCTACTAGATTTACAGATAAGAATTACTCATTAGCAACCTGGAGTGTCTGGCAAATAGCGGGGGCCTGTTCGTCATTGGCGAATGTGTGTATTCCCACGGTTTACAAAAAGGTATAAAGTTGTACAAAGGCACTAGTTTAGTAGGGTTTGTTGTATACAACACACCATAATACACGTTTCATCTCTTTAAACCACGTGAACTCAAATAACCTTACTCTGGGTATAATCCCTTAACTACCCTTGATCGTCGTCATAGATACCTATACAATATGATACTCATATAACAATACTGCAGAGCTAATAGTACCCCAGTCGCATATTACAACACTCATGTACGTAATTATTAGATGGTATATCCTCCTACGGGTTGTTATGATAAGGAAATTGAAGTCGGTGTTTTGAGAAATTGCCCATCTTTTATTATTAACAAAGGATGTGTCCATATTAAAGCATGACACGAAACAACCCCGGTAAAATTCATTGTTGTGTCGAAAAATATGTACAGGTTGAGTGGCTAGAGGTATGTAGGCAGAACCAGAATTGATGCAATCGGACAAAGAGTAATTGAGCTTGAAAGGTGTTGCCTCAATCCGGACACCAAATAAATTTTACGTTTATGATGATTTATGATCAACTTGCTCAAAGAAAAAAAACTTAAGTATAATGTGACCTTATCCCAAAAAATTATAGAATTGAAACTGGTAAATTCTGGCTGACAGAGTCAGGGCCGATTTCTTTTACACGTTCATAGTCCTTATTTGTTAAAATATAATAACGTCAGTTATATTTGGAATAATCGTTCTGTAGTCCATTACAAAAAGTCGGCGGAAGATAGTCGGCGAAAGATATTTACTGGCAAGATACACTTATTAATCTATATTAATAATTAAAATCAATCAAACCAAAAATGTATGTAAGCGCATAACTTCAGAACGGCTGCATCTATTTTGCTAATTCTTTTTTTGTTGTGTATGTAATTGTCAGGACAAGATTTGTATGAAAGAAAAAGATTGAAAAATTGTACGGAAACGTGAAAATTGTACGGAAACGTGAAATACTGGAGGCTGGCCAACAGTGTGCAATAATTCCATGTACCTGCTTCCGTACCAATAAGAATAAGAAGTTTACAAGATGCCAGCATCTCAAGGCTACCGAAAAATTAGAATAATAAATTCCACGTTGTTATATTCTAATACATTAATAATATGTAATGTTAATTTAATAGAGCCCGGGTGGTGAACATTTTACAGCCCAGTCTAGATCTAGCCCTGTCGTTATTTTGGACTCAGGTTAGGACTCAGACCAAAAAACTGGAACTGTCAAAGTAGTTACACAAAAGATCATCAAAGAAGTAATTATCTATTATAGAGGTAAAATTTGTTTGTGTGTAGGGGGTAATCTCCGGAACTAATGAACCGACATGAGTGCTATAGACTATAAATTATAATTGCCCGTAGGTTACGCAGACGAAGTCGCGAGCAAAATCTAGATATGTTTTTTTTTTTCATTATTGCCCCAGTTCTATTACTCTAGTTAAACAGGCACAAGTTTTGATGTGGAGAAGTTGAAATTGTCTGCAGAAATGGGTTGTTAATAGGTACAAAGCGTAAGACCGACGAAGAACAAAGAAGTGATAAGTGGCAAGGCGCACATCATGCGGGTATGGATAACAATGGTGAGGCTTAATGATGCTTATTTCGCTTTCCATTTTACCTTCTGGAATCTTCCGGGTGATTTTATATTTCATTTATCATTCAAATAACATGACCCCTTCATGTAATACACACAACAATAGAAACACAATAGATTTTTGTCTACTTTCCGCTTGAATTTACCTATATAATGAGAATTTATACCAAGCCACCAACACTTGACTTCTTAATATTACACATTTTCATCTCATTAATGTGAAAAACGTGTTAATGTGTAGTGCGGTACATCATTGTCTACAATTACGATGGAGAGAATAGCGGGGCTAAATACTATTAGAAACACTAATAACATATGAAGCGGCAAACGCATGTCATTACTTTAAAAAAGCGGATTATCAAAGGTATTTTTTGTATTTTTTTTTTCCTCTATCCATAATAACTTTTTACGTGAAATAATAATACTTAGGTAATTCAATTATATATATAAAAAAAAACAATTATTTGTGACTGTAAAAATGTAACTGGGTTACGGACGAATCGTAAGGTTGCCATTAGGACCAATAGATATCTATGCAAGTATATGTCACAGGTCTTTGTATTTCTTAACATTTCTAATACTTTGCCGGAACACCTGTATTTCATCGATCAATATTTATTTATGCTAAACGTTGCTATGTTTATTCGTTAAGGCGCACAGATGCCTTCGACCATAGACTTAGAATTTAGCTTACGCTAAAAGACCAACAAAGCGTGGAAAAGAGATATCATTTTAATATGAACACAGTCAGTATGATACAATTTTTTTTGAAGGATCGGTACCTATTCTTTCCCTTGCTTTAGTGTCAAATATATTATTAATTTATAAAATAATCGTGCAATTATTGGCGATAAGTGATATTTAGGCAGTCATAATGTCATGTTCTTTTGCCAATTGTAACGTGACATAGAAAAATAATCCAAATAATTACACGTTTCACAGGTAAATGTGATTTTTTCATCGTACTCTTTGAAACCATATTTTGTGTACGTACTAGTATTAATTCGCCGAGAAAACAATTTTTACCATAGTATATTAGATTTTCTTCCGATACATGGTAATATTTTGTAGATAAAACAAGAAATAAATAATATTTAGTGTAAATATTAAAATGTATGTTTACGCTAGGGTTGACTGTAGAAATGACTTCACGGATATCGATAAAAAGTCGATAGATTTTTATCTGATTACTAAGTAATCGGGCCTAAGGGAACTAGCAATGGTAATATCATACATTACTTTATCATTATCAGTGCACAAAACTGTGACTAGTGGATAGCACAAGGTTAAATCTTTGTACTATACTTATCTGTATGCTGCATACAACATCATCTTAAAATTATTATTATATTTTTAATACTCATTGTATTTTCATAAATAAAATGATTTTATCCGTTTATTAATTTACAATAAGAGGATTTAATTAGTAGCGTATATAGTGGTAGTCATATAATTAAGAACGATTTGTAGAATCAGACATTTAAAAAAAAAAAAAAACCTGTTTACTTTTATGTTCCTTCGTTCCTTCTTAAAAGTAATTAGTTATGTTATGAAATAGCTACATATATATAGTAAATAGGATTAGAAGTAAATATTAAAATCACTTACTATTTTTCTTACAAATTTAATTTATTATCGATAGTTACAAATTCAAATAGTAATAAAGCTGGACAAATAATTAAGAACGATTCTTAAACTGCTGGAGAATTGTTTCAGTAGATTTAAAAAAAGCACATTAAATAAGATGGTGATAATGTAAAAATTGCAATTTAATACATTTTATTCTAAGTTAATAGTTTGTAGCGTGTCCACGGCTTTTAATGACTGCCTTACACCGGCGAGGCATTGACTCTATTAATTTTTTACATTTTTCAAGAGAAATAAAGCGCCATTCTTCTAAAAAAACGTTGTATAACTCACTTAGGTTACCACACCGTCGATTTGAAACCTTTTTCATGACTTCGCTCCAAAGATGCTCTATGGGATTTAAATTTGGGCTGTTTGGTGTCCATTCTAAGACGGAAACTGATTGAGATGTGAGGAATTCTTTAACGGTGCGTGCAGTGTGCTATGGATCATTGTCGTGTTGGAATATCCAAATAATTTGAAGCACGTCTTCAGCATATGGTGACATTGTTTCTTCCAGGATATTTTTGTACTGAAATTGATCCATGTTTCCTTCTATCAGTCTAACAGGTCCAACACCATGACCAGAGAAGCACCCCCAAATTTACACATTTCCACTACCATGCTTTAATGTCACTTTTGTGTACTTGGGGTCGAATGCTGTATTCGGAGGGCGTCGAACATATCGTTTCCCATCAGAATCTCTGTTAATTTTTGTCTCGTCAGAGAAAAGAACTGATGATGAAAGATGACTTTCTCTGTTTAGGTACACGCGGAATATTTGAAGTTGTTTGATACACGTTAAAATGCTTCACAGCGTGGAATATCATCGTTTTTGAGCACTGCAGAAGATCGGCTATCTTTTTATATGACCAATTCTTATCGCGAAGTTTTATTATCACTTCCCTTGTAGATTCATCACAACTTTTATTTTTCCCCATTGTTTTTATATGAAACAATCAACTTCTTGACTTTTACATCACTAAATGGCGGCAAAATTACCCGAATAGTGGTCTGGTTACAGAGTGTTTTCTATTTAAATTTGAATAAAAACATAAACCATCCAGCGTTCTTAATTATGTGGCCAGCCAGTAAGTTTGCAATAATATGTTAAGGTTTAATGTAAAAAGTTTATGCATATATTATTGAATTAATCGTGTTATAACTGTATGCAATGATAGTGTGGAACAGTTTTGCGATACCAAGAGAGATACAAAAAGACATGCAATAAGTCTTATTCTCGTAAGTTTGAAAAAAGCTTGTTTTTAAATAGTCGTTCTTAATTATATGACCACCACTGTATACCCCTATTCATTAGGGCAAGATTTAATCTATCGATACTATACTATATTGACAATGCAAATACACAACCCTATTTTCATCTGACATATCAGTCACTAACACATATGCATATTATTTTTCGGTATCTCCTACAAGCTGTCATTGTTCATCTTTTACATTCTAAATCTATGCCTTCGACAATATCGAAATCTCGTTACTAAAATATAAAATTGGTCACATCAGCAACGTTAGTTTCTTTAGTTTAAAAAGTAAAAACTACTATTATATATATTTATACTTCTAAAGACAAAGTTCCATGAGTTATTTTCTGCATCGCTACTGTTGTACCTACCTTTAGCAAACTAGTGCTAAACATATTAGTAGTTCTTTGTGAGGAAATCGTTCAACTTCATAAAGATGAACAATTTCCATTGGAAGTTCCATAGTTAATAAAGAAAAAAATCCATAAATCGATCCAATATACTCTTTCCAGTTTCTCTCTTTCCATCGCTAAAGAGTGATGAAGTAAATATATATTATGTAGAAACCCTATATGCAGTGGCGGACTAAGCCTAATAAAATTATAACAGGCCAATTTCTGTAAATTATAGATATTGGAGAAAAACTAATATGGGGTCTTTATAGCAACAGAAGTCAAAACAACAGTTTTTAGAATTGTTGTGTCTGTCTGTCTGTATGTTTGTACACGCATCACGCAACAACTACTGCATGGAATTGAATGCAGTAGTTTCACCAATGTATTGCTAGAGGTCTAACTTAAAATATAGGCTCCATTTTACCGCCCGAAAATATCAGATTCTAAATTCCACGCGTACGAAGTCGCCGGCAAAAGCTAGTTATCCCAATACAATAATCTTTAAATGTACTTTCGAACTCAGAAAAGCGCTGAATGTCAGTTGAAAACCGCTTCGTTGGCATACTGAAACTTGAAACGGCTATTCTTTTATACTGTGATATTGAATTGAAATGCAAGTAGGTATTGGCAACGTGGCTACACTCTTAAGGATGGTTGATTGAATATTAGTGATACAGTTAGTTTTAATTAAATCTAATGTATTGTTAAAAGTGGAGTTACCTACAGTACCGCGTCATTTGGTCGGGGTCTCGTGAATGTGTAATGATCTGACTGACCATTGTGCTTTGTCACTGTATTGTGTTCAGTGTTTACGACTGCTTGTCAGCAGGGTGAGTTTATTTTTCCCATTTTTTATTAATAGTGTATATTTACGACTAGGGAATGCGGATCCCAGCACTGGAAGTTACTAAAATATATAAAAATACTACCCATTGGTTTTATGCGTTCGATTCAAGCTACCTACCGAATAGGACAAAATATCTGCAAAATACCCCCAAATATTTCCCCATTCAATACTTTTATGTATAGATATAAATAAAATACAAAGAAAGAGCCTCTGTGAGTAACGTAACATGACATCGTCTAGTGCACCAAATGCAGTCAACTTTGACACCACCATTGCTGACTGGCTAATCTTTCCACTACAGCCTAAGTGAGTCCCATGTGATATATCATGATGACTCGGCAGAAAGAAAGGATTTATTTATCCATTAAAATAATAAGGAGGCTTGAAAGTTTTCTGTAGCCTAGTCTAGTTTTCTAAAATATGACATGAATATAACAGTCACAGTTCATACACTTATTGCAATCCATTAACTTTTCTTATTATTTATTATTATAACGTTTTTATTAAACTAGCTTTTTACACAAAAATAAAATAACCTCATATTTCAGAGTGATGTTGATATTTTTAGTAATTATATTTCTAACAAAATAAATACATAATACCTAAATATGCTACAAAATATGTAGTTTAATAGTAGGTACTATTTATTCCTGCTAGCAAAAACGACGAATGCGATCATATTTCGCAAAACAATCAATTAGCTGATGTCGATTTTTTCAGTAAGTCTCGCTTCGTTGGGATCATATTGCTGACATTCAGAACGTCTTGTTAACTCTTATTAGCCTTTCATTCAAAAGTTATTCAATAGAATTTTAAATTGAAAATTAAATTAATTTTTTTACTCATTGGTCTAGTGGTCGCAAACGCAGCCGCTGAGCGTGAGGTGTTTGGTCTCAGGACAAAACATTGACATATTTTAAAAAAAAAACTCCTCCCTCTCAGTAACCCGGAGTTTGGAATTGTGCCTAATAGATGGCAATAGGCTCGACACATGGGACTTAATAATGACAATTAGACAGAGGTGTTCTACTGTACACATTTCGCCGATGCCGTTATCACATCCCATTTAAGAGTGAGCGAGAAAATAATGTGAGTTTGTATTTCGTTAACTCATAAAACACTGACTTACTTAGTCTAGGGACGTATCCATCCCACGGGATCTTGTTTTAAATAATTTCTCTTTCAATACACAGATAAAAGTTATCTACTTATTAATTTGAAATTGAAACAGTTTTTGTATTCCTTTAATGACAGAAGGATAACTTAGGTTAGGTTAGTTTATATATATCTATACCTAGTTCCGTGCGGGAATCGAACCCGCGACTTGAAGTGCAGAAAGCTAATCGCTTAGCCACTGTGCTAACCGTTTCGTCAAAACATTTTCTGTTAACACTATAAATACTGATTTGGCTTTTGAATAAACATTAGGTTGTCGAGGTCATTGAATTTTATGTTTTACCTAAAAACCACATTCAAGGGTTGATTCAGTGACAACCGTGTGTGTATCGAAGCCAAGACATCGCTACGTGTCACTAATTTAAATTATTTCTTGTTTTTGAACGGATTTCAATACTTCAGTGCTTAAAACAATCCGAACTATTCCAATAGACCTAAATAATATCCGTTTTGTATAACTGAAGTATTTTCAAGTTTACATACGATAAAGTAACGTATGGCCTCGGTAGTTTAAATGCTGTGTTGAGTTCCCATTTCAATTTCAAATGACGCGTTTTGGAGAGTTCATTGTTTTATTAACATACAATAGATCTTTAGCCTTTCGACCTTAACATCGACATAGTATTTGTTTGCCACGTTCGCAGCTTGTCACAATACTGCCTATACTTAATACAGACTTAGTCAAAAAATCCGGAATACAATACAAATAAATTAGAACAATTGCAATATTGGTTTATTTTGTCCAAAATTGGAGAACAATAAACATAAGACATTGTATAGATTACATAGGTATACATTTTCTATGTCCTTCATCATGTTATTTTACTATTGTTTTCTAAAAACTGGCCGGAAAAATAATGATAGTCAGGGTGGGTAGCGGAGCGGGCAGAAAACACATCCCATACAACACTACATAACAGATTGAATGTAATTCGTAAGTTTTGTCTGTAGGTTATGACGAAATCATAACTTTAACTGTTAAATCCACAGCCTCATTATTTTTTAAATTATAAATAATGAAATTGTAAGGCCGTTATGTGCAATTTTTTTATAATATGTTTCGATTACCTTGATATAAACCTTAAATTTACCTTTATAAACTTGTAATAAACTAAATCGGAAAAGTAAGGAGATAAAATATTCTGAATAAAAGTGATTTAATTCTTTGTTTTTTTTAGAGCAAATCGTCTTATGAATACATTATATGAAGACCCTGTGCGAAATACTCATATAACGTATTAGTCACTGGATTTCTGCTAGTTTTGAAATAGATTCCCAAAGAATAGTTTCCTCTATCCGTACAGTCCAAACGGGCTGTATATTTTTACACCGTAACACACATACGAATTTTATGTGATATTTTTTATTTGAAGCTGGCTTGAGCCAAGCGCCAAAAGAGAGAAATACCTGTCAGTAAACCTCTATTAGGATTTCTAAGATTTGTGAAAGATCCTCGCGATTTGTTCCGTGCGGGGATCGAACCCGCGACACGTACCGCAGAATGCTAATCGCTTAGCTACTGCGCCAACCGTGTCGTCATGTCAATTGTATTTGTAATGTGTAGTTATGTCAAGATAAAAAAAACATATGGCGGATATCGCTCTCCTAGACGCCTACCTTTTTCTGAATTCTCTTAATATCACATTAGAGATATCTATATCTTGACTTTAAACGCTTGAGATGCAAATAGTGGTCAGTCGCAGGTGAAATTTTAGTGACTCTTTCTGACATACATTGGGACACACATACAGAGGGACATACATAACGTGACCATTTATTTTTCCACTCAAAACGCGACATCGATTTTTATAGATAAATTAGCAGGAACTCAGTGAAAAAAAAAATACTTAGAAAAAGTTAGTTACTGTTACAAATTAGAAATAAATAATTACTAAAATAATTAATTAAATTATATTCTGCAACATAAAAATTTCAGTTATTAGAGGTTACTCCATAAATTTCGCGCGGTTTCGGAAAATGGGACTATTTTGTGTCCCGGAGTTTTGTTTGGGGACAACGGGACAGATAACCGAAAAAAGGGGCGCTCCCGTTCAAAACGGGAAGTATTTTCACTTTAGACATATCTACATCTCTAAAATAAACTTAGGCCGTAGCGCGCGATAATTGCCCCTCTGGGCCCTTATTATCTATAACAATAACGTGTCTGATTTACGTCATTCTCATATTTTTGTTACGAAACGGAGCAAGATATGAACATGGTTGTCATATAGAATAACGACCCTGATTTGCATTCATGATGTGCGTATTCAATGGCGTGCAGTTAATCTTTACTAGATGACAGCCTATTAGCCATAATTAGCAGTTAGCGCTATCTAATTACTGCGTATGGATTTATATTTCTAGGTATACCGATTGAAAATCAACCACAGTAGAATCTGAAGTGGTTTTCACGTCCCCAATTAAGTTCAATTGAAGCTATACTGTTTTCAATTCCAATGGAGAACATAAAGTTCATTTGCTTTGCTAAAATTTTAAATCTTTTGTTTGGACGCACTCTGTTATTATAATAACTCGAACCAGTGGCGGTCCGAGGGTGGGGTCGTAGGGGGTCATAGCCCTCTCCAATATCGTACACGTTAAAATCACAGACCTCCTAAAAATATACAATTTACGAAAATTTTAAATAAATTATTAAGTTCCTGCTAAAAACACCTGCCTCAACTTTAATATGACCACCCCCCAAAGTCTTTGGCCGCGACCGCGCCTGACTCGAACAATGTTTCGTTCCTTCTAGCTTCTATAGATCTCAATTTATCCCGATTTATCACAAACGTTTCTTATTTAAAAAGTAATGAAACAGTAGTCAGTACCTACCTATTACCGACAACACCGGTAGGCTGCTAAGTGTGTAAAATTAATTTCATTCATCTTCTGTCGACTCGGCACGAGCTATCACATGGAAGTCGCGAAAGATTAGCCAGTCCGCAATAGAGAG
Organism: Shargacucullia verbasci; assembly: GCA_947562105.1. NCBI lineage: Eukaryota > Metazoa > Arthropoda > Insecta > Lepidoptera > Noctuidae > Shargacucullia > Shargacucullia verbasci. Next base: position 6,071,916 of record OX387287.1, read on the forward strand.
GACTGTCTAGGGTGCGCTAGATAATGTCGTGACTCGAGGAGGCTTTTTACACCTCATGTTCATTTATGAACAGAAAGGAAGGAACACTTCAGCTTCGCTTCAGCAAGTATTAACACACTTTTTTGAATAGGAATAAATAACTCTTTTTAGTTCGTTGGAAAAGGGAAACTCAGTTCGTTTTAAACATGGAAATAATAATATGTCCTGTTTGAAACTTATATATTTTTTTAACTCTCATTCCCATTGTGTCAAATAATATTAAAAACCTTCTTGAATTCATTTTAAACATAGAACCCCTACTTTTCAGATCTACGGTAAACATGGTGGAAGTGACTGAGGCAATTCCAGGGTCGGAGGAGGCCAAAATGAGCAAGAGCCGCGATGCCAACTGGCCAGCTGTACTGTTCTTCATTCACATACACTTGCTCTCCGTGTATGGAATATGGCTGCTCTTCTACGAGGTCAAACTGATGACCTTCCTGTTTTGTAAGTCCTTGTCAATACACGATAACCTACATATAAAATAACAAATAAGTTGTACTCATTTTGTATAACAAACCTAGTAACCCAAAAAGCAAATGGGAACATTAACATAACGTACCTACTTCGAAAAATGAAGCTAATGCGTTTGTTTATACACTTAAAGACTATAATTATTGATGTAACTTAGTTTCCTTGATAACAATTAATAGGTGAAAAGTACTTCATTCTGAAAGTCAAACTCGGAAGGATTGGCAGCGGGAATCGATCTTGTCAAAGAGGATCTTAAACAACATAACGTACAATTAGGAGATGTAAATTATCTTATAGCATCACGCCTGTATTCCCTGAAAGGTCAAGCAGGGGTTTACCTACTATTGTGCACTCGCATTTCGCCGATGCTGTTATTCCTATGTACATAATATGGGGCGATAAATTACATGAATGTTTGCACACCACTGCATCATTGGACAAAATAATTAATTCTTAATTTAAATTTACATTAATTGTGTTGCCGTATAACAAATATACTTTATTAAGTAGTTTTATATTGCGTTGCGTAGTAACAAGATATCTGGCTGGTATTTCCCGAAAGCATGGGGATGTTTTCTTTTGTGAAGTCTGCACAAGCTTAATAACCACTCATTTCACAGTTCACCCATAATCGTTTGTGTAAAAACAGACAGATGACATGAATTTAGCTGAAGGCTTGAGAATTAATTAGTTATTGCTTACGTACTATACGTACAAAATTAACTTCATTATAGGCAGTCGCTGCATCGAGTCCTCAAGTTTAAATAATTTATGTTAATATAAAAATTTGCAGTGTACCATAACATAGCATGACGCCTGACGATTCTCCAAAAGGTTACTGTTGTACAACAACATTTCGGAGCGATGTAATATGCGCAAGCTAATGCAATAAAAATATAACTTGTTTATCCAAAACCCTTCGTAACAAATATATATGTAACCGGCAAAGCACTTGACCAATATGTAAGTACAAAAGTACTTTAGACTAACATCTTTACACAAAAGGCTATCCCGCCAACCACGTATCCCACACATTGCTGGTTGAACATTCGGTATGTATAGAATGCCTAGGTAAAGTATGGAATAAATTAATATGGGATATGGAATAAATTAATAAATTAATGGAATAAATAATAAACTCTATAGGCATTCTATCGAATGCCTCGGTATTCTATAGAAAATCAAAATTAACAAGAACACCCAATTATACAGATTGCCGATAGGTATAATATATTAATTAAGTATATTTATTCATTTCTAGTCGTAGTGCTCACATCAGTGGCTATTCTGGGTATGACCACAGGAGCCCACCGTCTGTGGGCACACCAGGCGTACAAAGCTAGCACAGGACTGCGCTTTACACTCATGCTGTTCCAGACCTTAGCTGGAATCGTACGTATTCTATTTCTCATTCTTTCACTTCCCGTGTAAGGGCAAAACAAAACGAAGGACGAAACATCCCAATACGTCATCTACAACTGATAAAATAGGCTTTGAAGACTGACAGATGACGCGACACCCATCCCTTTGACGTGGTTGTCAGAAGCTCGAGTATAAAATTAGGATAAAACCAATACAAACTTACCTACATACAAATGTCCTATTTATAAACGGGGTCAATTGATTGTATCGCTTATTTCGCCTCAAATGACTGATTGAATACTTAATCTGTAATCACAAACAAGAGACAGATAGTTAAGTTCCATATAAAATATATATATACGATAAATTCTTCCGGTTTTGTTAATAAACTGTTTACCTGTTTTCCTCACCAGGGCCCTATATACGACTGGGTGCAATACCACAGGCTACATCACGCACACTTCGCCACCGACGATGATCCATACGATTACAACAAAGGCTTCCTGTATGCACACTTTTTGACTCGTCTGAAGAAACTCAGCCCGCGCCAGGAAAAACTGAAGGATGCCATTGACATGTCGGATATTGAAAAAGATTCCATTGTTATGTTCCAGAAGAGGTTCGTATTTTGTTTTATGTTAGAGGAAAACACCCCTCAGTCATTCACAATCTAATGATTACGGAATTATGCGTTGCCGACGCAAAGTTATAATGCCTTGTGTTCCGTTAGTTTTACTGGAACATACGCAGGTCGTTAGAATGGCTTGGAATATTCCTAATGGAGATATTCCTTTGAAACTTTCAGTGAATTTCTTGAAAGCATAAAACTTACCAAAGTATCATTAGAATTAACATACTGTCATGATTCACAATATTTTTTCTATTACATACATATCTAATATTTGTGGGGGCATACTTACTATAACTTAAAACAACCTTAAATTTTGTGTTCTACACGCTACGGCATTTAAATAAATAAATGTTAAAATAGATATTTGTTCTGACGGGTGAAAATAAGCTGTAGTAATCCCATTCCATTCTACATCCCACTTCAAAAAATCATAATTATTTATATCGGTATCGTCCACAATGTAATGTATTTGATACCTCTCCTGTTTTGTAGAATGTGTTCGATTAGAATCAAATCTAACTTGGCTTTTCTTGACTTCTTCATTTTTCTTGGCTAGGGTTTTCTTCTAAAGCAAACATTTGAACAGTGACAAATATAGTGAGAATTGATTCGTTATTTTCCCAGCAAAGATTGGAATTCGTGCAACAAACAGCTGTACAAACGAATAGATGCGGAATTCATTCATTCATTCGTTTTTCACCTTTAGGGATTGAAGGCAGGATAGTCGGACAAACGTAGGGTGCTCGTGGTACTGGCTGCTGTCTCCAGGTTTTATTATAAATTATTATTATCTAGTGTTCCATCCACAAACTTAAGGAGTTTATTTTGCATCTCCAACTTATGAATGTGCGGACCTGTAATTATTTAATGTTTGTTTCAGATTGTACTGGGTACTTTACGCAATACTGTTTGCTTTACTGCCACTGAACGCTCCTCTGGAGTACTGGGATGATACAGTTCTGAGCTCAGTGTTCGTCATCGGCTTCCTTCGCTACCTGATCGTGCTTCATGCTTCCTGGTTGATCGACAGCGCTATCTGCGTGTGGGGTTTGAGGCCGGGAGAAAAGTAAGTAACCAGCGGTGGGGCGTCATTTAAGTAATTTTCAGTGTAATAGTTAGTATTGTCCCATATTAGTAAAGAGTCAATACTGAGTAATTATTTATTTCAGTCGGAATGTAGTTAATTGCTCTCAATTCTAAATTACAAATCCTAAATTTCATAGTTCGGAGACATCCCTTTATTGCAATCATTTTTCTATCTGGGTATGATGACAGTTCATGGCTTAGTATAAGATAGCATTTCACGCCTACTGCTACCTACATTGTCTACTGCCTGACTTATTGACTGCCTCATTGGTCTAGTGGTCGCAAGCGCAACTGCTGAGCGAGAGGTCCTGAGTTAGATTCCCGGGTCGGGCAGTGTTATTGGGTTTTTCTGTTTGGAAATTCTCAGTATCAGCACGGAGTCTGGAACTGTGCTCGGTAGATGGCAATAGGCTCGCCCCCTACCTATTACATGAGGCTCAATAACGGCATCGGCGAAATGTGGGTGTAGGTACAGTTAATTATAGCACACCTCTGCCTAATCCTTCGGGGAATACAGGCGTAATGCTATGTTATGTTATGCTACATTGTCATAATGATGTTGAGATGAGTGACCCCATGGATCCGGGTTCGTCACCAACCTTTTTGGACTCGAATACCGTACAATGAGTAGAAATTCAAAAAACCGTTATTTTAAGTCATAAATTCCTACCTGTCGATTCGGCTACCTGTCTTTGCAACTGAAGGATGAATCGTTCAATCTTGAGGCATTCGTTAGTGAGTTTCGCAAGTCTTAATTGGCCTTAAGACGAATTCAAGGCTGGAGGTGATTGATGAACGAAGTGCCACCAACACGTGAACAGTTAGTTGTATTGATTTTATGACACAATCACGTTTGCCAAGCGAATACTAATGTTGTGACCTTCCAGTTCAGTAGACCAGTCGCTTTAGCTTCTGCTTTGATTTCTGTTCACTATGCCGAATCCTTCTTTAACATATATTTAACCTTATTGACTGCCTCATTGGTCTGGTAATCGCGTGACTATTGAGCGTGAGGTTCTGGCTTCAATTCCTAGATCGGGTAAAGTGTTAGTAGGATTTTCTGTATGTAAATTCTCAGAAGCAGCACGGAGCCTGAAACGGTGTCCGGTAGATAGCAATAGACTCACCCCCTATTACATGAGACTCAATAACGGCGTCGGCGAAATGTAGGTGTACAATACACCTCTGCCTAACCCTTCGAGGAATACAGGCGTGATGCTATGATGATGATGATGATGATGGTGATGGTGATGATGATGATGATGATGATGATGCTGATGATGATGATATTCAACCTTAGTCGTTGCAATACTGTCTTTTGTCTACAGATCTCCTCCTGATTCGAATACAGTGTTCATCTTAACGAAGACGTTTTGGCCCCATTACCACTACCTAGTTCCATATGACTATAAATCAGGAGAGTACGGAACATACGGTAAGATATAATTCAAAGCTACCACTTTCGTCCACTATATTATTGAAAACTCAACTTTAATAGCCGAACTACAAGTCATAAAATTTATCAGACGGTGTGGTTGGCTCATTTTTTGAATGATCCACTGCTTCGCTATGTGTCGCAGGTCTGATTTCCACACCGAACATATTTGTATGACCTACAAATAGTTGTTCCGGGCTAGACTACACACACCATCTAGAACTTTATGGAGCTCTCTCAGGTGTACAGATTTCCTCACGATCTTTTCCTTCACCCTTAACGCAACTGATAATCGAATTCTGATCCGTACATGATTCCGAAAAGAGAGGTGCGGGTCGGGTTTTATCCCAGACCGTCTTACATTGCCAATACTTATCCTTTTTTAATTTTTTTCAACATAATAAGCTATCTATTATTAACTTTATCTTTATCTACCCTGTATACTTATCTCTTAGTTCGACTGTACATGACTTGTATTGATAAATAACACTTGTACTGACATTATTGTAGATTGCGGTTGTTCAAGCGCCTTCATCCGTATCTGGGCAGCCCTGGGTCTGGCCACCAACCTGCGTACAGTAGAGACCTCTACCATCCAGAAGGCATTAGCTGATGCTGCTAGAACCAAGAAGGATCTAAAGACTTGCATCGACGCAGCCCTCGCCCATCAGAAGCTACCAGAAGAACATTATCTCAAACGAGGATAATGTTTATTGTATTAGCAATGTAGATTTTATTGTAATAAATTTAATCTTAGTAAGTGTTAGGTGTTTTATTTTTTTTAAGCCAGAATTGTTCGTAACCACGTACATAATTCCTTATAAAAGCTTTACTTAAATCAACAATGGTTTCGGCCGTTCTATTTAGAATCACTTATAATTAACTAACTAAACACTTCTAGTACTTCTACTATGACACGAAATCACTACGGCGATCTTTGTATCTTCATATGCAAATGCTTCTATCAGCCTCTTGAGCACCAGCAGTGGTTGGTGACAGCGGCGTTTAATGCATTATAATATTCAGTAGACGGCGATAACATACAGCCAAGAAATTCTTCAACTCCTTCCGATTTTTCCAACAATACTCGCCTAAGCCTGAAACAAGATCAATCAATTATATATCGATGGGCGTACCCAAGGCTCCCTGAACCTGGCCTTCCACTTCTTCTGGCAAGTGACGACATTAATGTTGTTTTCTTCCACAGATGTCTGGTCATTAACTAATGTGTTAAGAGTCCTTCCTGTATTCCATCGAATCACGCACTGCAAAATCAAATAAAGGATAAAAAAAAAAATTAAGGTCATCTTGTTCCCAACCCTGACCTGCCTCCTACGGATCGTTATGATCAAAAGTGCAACTTTATAATATTCGTATAAGCCGGTTCCAAAACATGTCCCGATCACCTTGTGATGTTTTACCTCAGTCAATTTCGAGAAATTCACCAATGACGTCATATAGCAGATGGTCATCGCGTCTTGCCGCACGGCCCTTATAATTAAAAAAGACCCTGACATTATGAACTTAATCGAACAATATGACAGTAACATCAAGGATTGGAAAGAAATTACCATCAGAAAATGGGTAATTAATTGCCTTTGCTTTAATGAATAATCTGCTAATGAAAATAATAACCAGATATTTTATTGTTTCAAAAATATGTAAGTAAACATAAGAACCCTAAGTCATTAATTGCTAAAAATGAATTATTCATTTAATAGGATAAAATGTTATCAAATTCGTAGTACAATCACGAACAGTCAATTATATCTACATAAAATTTCAATGACAAAATCACACACAATTTTCCATATCAATCTTGCTGAACACTTACCTAAAAGCAAAGAAGCGATGAGTCCAATAACGAGTAGAATAAGAGCTGATCTTACATCAGTAGCTCTAGCAGAAGCGAAGCCAGCAGGTGGCTCACACTGGGGCATGTCGGGTACCAATGCTGCTTCCAGGCGAGCGAGGGCACCGCCACTACGCAACTGAAGAAGACTAAACACCAAAACAAAATCTAAGTAGATTCCGATCAAAACTAATGAATATAGGTACAATAATAATAAAAACTGCCTCATTGGTCTAGTGGCCGCCAGCGCGACTACTGAGTGTGAGCTACTGGGCTTGATTCCCGAGTCGGGCAAAGTTTTATTGGGTTTTTCTGTATAGAAATTCTCAATAGCAGCTAGAAGTTCGTAAACGTGCCCAATTGATGGCAATAGGCTCGCCCCTATAACATAAAGACCCCCATATTAGTTTTTCTCCAATATCTATAATATACAGACATCGGCCTGTTATAATTTTATTATATGTATAGATACACGACACGCCTGTAGACATGGACTCACACAAGCAAATCAGTAGGTATAACTAGTCTATACTAGGCCATACAAATATTTCTTACGTGTGAAGGTAGTATAACAGGCACAATCAAAGTAGGTAAACTTATTGTAAACGTGTTTAATAAAAAAGAACTGCCAACCTTCGTACTTTTACATTGGAATTACAATTTGACTTTCTGTTTGTAATCATTATTGTAATAATTAAGTCACGTGAAGAAATTTCGCTTCCTTAATAAATTAAAATACTTTCCATTTTTGGATTGCGTCACTGACTTGGTGTTTCATTTGCAAATGTTAAGAGTGAGGTCCTGTTTTCAATTCTCAGGCCGTAAAAGTATTACATACAGAGGCCCTAGTGTAAATTTCTTTAAAAATCTCGATTTATCGACCACCACCAGTTGGAGTTCCGAACGCGTTCGATGCGTTAAATCGAATTTGACAAAAGACTGCAGCCTCCCAAAAAACTTACACTAGGGCCTCAGAACTTGGTCAGCGACACGTTAGTATACTGTATATTGATGTAAATTTAACGGTTCATGTGGGACATTCGACTGTCTTTTTGCTAAATTACTTGCTTTCTTTTACTAGCATATATTGCAAAAAGTATGACTATAATAAATATTTAATATTATATAGATTGAGACGTAAACAGAATATCTTCCCATGACACTTTTCGACACATGTGGCACGTATTCACCAGACAGGTGTAATATTATAAAGTTCTGTTTTTTTTTCCAGTCAACGACCTTTACGAGCATAGCATTTGGGATCCTTAATCTAATCCTTAAACCTACGCTTGCCCGAAATGTCCGAAATCTCTAATGAACAAAATCTTAACATTTACTTTAAAGAACTGTTAGAAAGCACGTAAGCCACATATACTAAGGTTTGTACCCGATATGGTTTATACCCCTATATAGTTTATTAAATAAGTAACCTAAAACTAAACAAAAACACCATTGTCTTCTAAATTAATCTTGAATACCATGAAACAAAACTTAACTTTATTAGGTACTCCAATAAAAAATATTTAATCAGTTACGAAAGACTATAACATAATACAATTTATCTACACTCTGTCATGATTTCATATTAAATTGTCAAGATACGATTCGCACTTCGCTACGCCGCGAGAGTCACGTAAGCACAAAAAATCGACTACTTAATAGGCAGAGTGCGAAAAAAGAAATGGTTTATACTTATCAGAATATATAATTATGTTATTAACAGTCAATCAATTTTGAATGCGACTTCTAAGCTAGCTACAGTATATTTTTTTTATTACAGGCTACCCCTACCGCTTTCAAAATCTAGCCTTATAATAATGTAATAAGTGAGTAAGATACCAATATTTAATCTATATACGTGAAGAGAATTTTTAACCCTTTTCGAGCATATTGCGCGCACGAAGGAGTGTGAGACTTGACAAAGTCTATATCTCATTTTTCATCAGCTACATTTATGGGAATTTAGGTCTCTGGGAGGCTGATGTTAAATCGACAAAATATTATTTAACTTGAGTGTTTGGCAGTTGTAATTTATTGTTCGAGGAGCTTAATACTACATTGGTGTACTTCATCAGCTTCACCGAAAAGAGCCTAGCTCTTAAATTAGAAGAAGAAGAAAGTATATATGGAGAAGGCTGAACAATGCTACAATTTATATATAATATGTGTTACAAATACATTTAATGTCCTCCTGACCGATTTCGGTCACGGCGGCCAATCTCACCGGAGATTAGCCAACTACGCAGGAGATATTATAGAGCACAAGTGTGTGCGCAAACACAGGTGCTCTCTCTATTCCTTCACTCTCATAGTCCGATGGGACGGCAATCCGACACGACCGGAGAGAGATCAGGCGCAGGACCAACGGCTTTACGTACTTTCCGAGTCACGGTGTGTATTCACATACATGAAGACCCAGACCCGAAACAAATATCTGTAGATCGTACAAATATTTGTTCCGTGCGGGAATCGAACCCGCGACACGTAGCTCAGCAGTCGATCTCTCAACCACTGCGCCAACCGTGTCGTCAAGTCAACAAATACATTTAATTATATAAAATAAAACATTCATTGTTTATCTTCATACTGTCAGTGTCAAACAAATAAGTACGTCAGACACGCTCGTACCTGACGAAATAAAACAAAATTAAAAACAAAAATGCATCGATTAAAGATGTCTGTAAAGGAGACTCGTAGATAAAAGAACCGTTCACACTGAAACGTTTAATATATTACGGTCTAATTTCGACCACTGGGCGACCACTGCAACAGTAAATAGTTGTACTATAAATATTTATGCTGGTAGTTTAACAGTAAATATTATCTAATCTGTGGTTTAACTTACGAGAGCAGGGTAGGTCTAGCATAGGGAGATTGTCGAGGCAGTGGGAAGGCAAGGTGCGCACGAGTGGAGTGCACCGGCAGCTCTCGAACCGCACACCGACCACGAGCCTGGCTCAAAGATCTGCAGATAAAATTTATGTATGATATATTTGTATATAATTATATAAGCTAAGCTACAGATAATATAAAAAATGTAAGTCTAATGTAGATATATTGTCGAGGCATTAGGCGAGGTGGAATGCACGGTGCATCGACATGTCCCTGACCGAAACATATTTGAACTAGAAATCTCGCATCTGCAAGAACACGTTGAAAGCAAACTGCAGTAATATATTCTCGTCGTTATATAGACGTTCACTGTTTAACATGCGGCTCTTCACAAACGATCGAAGGAACCGTTCAATTCAAACATTGGGTAGGTATTGACTTTTCGCTTCGTACCCAATGGGTATTAAGTACAAAGAGAATATGAAACGACAACGACGAAATGGGCAAAGGGGATCATTTTAACAGTAGTATGACGGGGGGGGGGGTTGAAGTTGAGCAAATTAGAATTTATGTCATAAAAATTAAATATAATATTACCTATTTTTGATTTGATTGTTTTTAATAATTTGTTTAAAATTTTCGTAAATTGTCTATTTTTAGGAGGTTTGTCAATTTGCGGAGTATGATTTTGGGGGGAGGTCATGACCCCGACGACACCCTCCACGGACCGCCACTGAATCGACTCATAATTGAGACTGAACTGAACTGAAATTGAATCCTCCCACGATTCTCGAATGTATTTAATGTAACTGCATTGGCATGACTTGTATTCTGTAGAGTATACAAGATCACTTCAATGCTTTGCTTAGAGATTTACTTCTTCAAAGAAACGTATAAGTACCTAATTTTCTGAGTGGAATTATATGTCCACAAATATATTTTTATACTTCAATCTTTATATAATAGCTTGAATAGGCAATATAACTCTACTTACAGTCAAGCTTATTGCAACATGTAAGCAGCCCGTGTGCTATTTGGGTGGGGTCTCGTAGCACAAAGAGTCTCAAGACTACCTAGATACCTTTGTGGTACCTATTACCTAAATTCATGCAAAAATATGCAACGAAATAATTTTAACAAATAACTGACAATGTTTTTACGAGATCAAACAAAAATATTTGAATACGTAATCACGTGAACGAAGTAAACGCAAAAGAGTTTAGATTAGTCGACAACATCATAAGCCGAACTAACGCTCCTTGTACATAAAAAAGTTAGTTCTGCGCTATAGTTATGTGCTAAGCTAAAACATAACATAGCATAACTGTAATCCCTGAAGGATTAGGCCCCAGTGTACCATTTTACACCCACATTTCTCGGATGCTGTTATTGAGTCCCATGTAATAAGGGGCGACACTATTGCAATCTTCCGGGCACACTTCCATAATCCGTGTTGTTCATGAGAATTTCATGACAAAAAAATGCAATAATACTTTGCACGACCCAGGAGTCGAACCTTGGACCTCACGCTCAGCAGTCGCGCTTGCGACCACTAGATCAATAAAACAGTAAAAAAAAACTACTAAAAATACGAAGATATTGTTTTTTTTTTAATAGCTTTTAGATACTAGCTTTCCCCGCAACTTCGTCTGTTTAATTTTCTAAATGCTCGTTAAATTATTAATAAGCGATAGCATGATGATACATATTTATTATAACAAGTACAGAACTCTGAGTAACACTTCAATGGAAATAGGTACATCAAAGCCAAGGCCCGATTAATAATTAAGAGCTGCCTTGTATTATTTGTACTTGAGGCAGATTACATGGGATTTGCGGGAAGTACCTACACCTTATATAACTCAATGGTGGCAGCAAAGGAAATTATGACGCATTTGACAGCAACTTCGTCGAACAAGCTCTTTGAAGCTGTTTTTGTGATTTAAAACAAATGAAACAGTGCACAATGGTATTAATAGCTACGAAATATGTATTACCTTAGAGTTGTACGCGCCACTCTTTGTCCCGCAAAAAAGGCATAGTCCTGTCTCGCCGCACGGGCTAGGCCCTCTTCCGCCGACGTCACTAGATTGTCTGCGTCGGAGTAGCCTCGGATGTAGAATGCATTCAGTTGCACGTCTTTTGTTGACTGAAATATCAAAGGAAATCGTTCAACACTGTCTTTGTATATACGTATTACATATACAGGGTGTCAGTTTTGAAACAAATCTTTTGCCGTATGATAAGGTGGCCGGATAGTCGGCGCTCCAGCCAAGCGCCGCCGCCGGCGCCGCTAAACCACTATCCGTTGCATCTCTAGTATTTATACTTATACTAAAGTGTTATTCACAATATTATTCAATACAGAAACATCCTACAAAACCTACTACGGTCCTAATATCGTCGTTTTGTTATTTTCATTACCTTTATATGAAACTGAATTTATTGCATTAAATTACTATAACAACGCTTTAATGACAATGATGCGCAATAAAACAAACAATAAAAATTTAAAGAAATTTACGAATAATAACCGAATTCCAATCCACTGATTTTGTATGCAACGTTTAATGCACATTTTCGACTCACGTGATATGGTACTCTTGACTTTGGGCTGTGGCATTCAGTTGACCCTGTTTCGTGCGATTATTATCAATTCCCGCTTCCACCTTTCACTGGAAGAAAGAAGGTGGCCTCTAACTAAAGGAAACGCGATTCTCTACGTCACGAGTGAAGAATCCTTTCTGCACTCTGTGACAATGTCAACTTTTCATTTTGTAAAGTCGGACCAGGCAAATCTATTTATAATTACCTACGCGCGTTATTTATAATTACCATAAACCGGGGTACCTATTTTGGAAAACGGCTATTTGGGGAAATATAGTATATAGTTTTAGACATTTTGACATAGTCTAAATAGAATTGAAAGTACATTTGCCACAGCAAAAATATGTTAAATTATGCTATACTACCACTGTAAAATAAAATATGTAAAATCAGTCAATCTAGTTATTTATGAAGCACACAGTCATATTATTATTTGACTGCGAAGTTAAGCAGCGCTTACTAATAAAGGTCCTTGGATGGATGACCATTCTTTAGACACCAAGACCCCTTCGTGTCTCGGAAAGCACATTAAGCATTTGGTCCTAAGTGTCATACGAATATCTATGATAGTCCTTACAGGTGTCAGCAGCCCAAGAAGTTTGACAACCGGTCTAACCTTAGAGTATTAGTGTCTCCCAGTAATTAGGTGGGGAAGGTCGGATAGCAGACAAGTTATACTGGACCCCAAGCGCCAGGCAGATGGTGATATATTATTAAGCAACTGAATCATTATTATTAAATATCTTTTCATCCTCTTTTTATTTATAAACTCTTGCAAATTGTTAATATTGTTTTTAAATCATTTAGTGGAAATCCTCAATGTCGTTCAGAGGTCACGTAAAATATTAATGATAGCATAAACAAATTGGTTTTGCCATAGCAAAATTTAAAAATGACCCCTTAATGGGTAATTTCACCTACCTATTCATAAAAGCCTAGAGACTGTCATACAAAACTGACGTATGTATTTTTTATCATGCATATATATATTTTTACCCATTATTTCCTTCTTAACGACCACAATACCTATATTTTAGAACGTATACCTATGTATAAAAAATAACGCAAACAAAACTGCAATGCGCGTAGACATAGACTTAGGATTTCGCTTACGCGTAGATAACAATGTCCGTGTGTATTCCAATCTGTGGTCTCCGGATAAGAATCTACATTTAAATTGGAAACTGTCACTTGTAATTAGAAGCCAATGGGTGGACCTTCGTCATTTATAAGGTAAAGAGCTGTTCAAATGGTGATACGGTTGGTGCAATGTTTGAACGATCAACTACTGTGCTACATGTTGTGGGTTCGATTCTCGCACGTAGCTATTTTATTATTTCAATGCCCTACAGATAGTTGTACCGCGTCATGGTACTTACGCATGTGGATATTTGTGTTTGGAAACGCACAAACGATATGAAAGACGGGAATATAATTAAATAAAAATTTCAATTTTTCAAGGGTTATAATTACAGGTTTTATTTAAAACTTTAACAATTTGCACGAGTTCAATAGGCGAATTCACTAGGCCATTCACCTAGCCCGAGCATTTTCCTACGGCCTGAATTAATTTTGAAAACAGCCAGATAATGCGGCCCGCAAGCGTGTTAAAAACCGTTTTTGAAAACGTCCTTATTATTGGAAGTTTTATAAAATATACTTGTCCTATAATAGTACTTTTTTTCGTTAAGATTGTAAATAGTTTGTCTTATTTAAGATTAGGTTTTGCGGCCCACCTAGTCTACGATTTTCATGCTTTTGGCCCATAAGTAACTTTGAGTTTGACATGGCTGACCTAGACCAACCGAAAAATTAAGATTTACCTACATGCGTAAAATACAACCAAATAAAACGTGCGACTCCGAAATTATCAGCTACTGTATACGTAATATTGATGATAGCATTTTTATGTTAGTACTAGCTTCCGCTCGCAGCTTCGCCCGCGTGGTTTACGAACCCATCATTTTTCCGGTATAAAAAATAGCCTACGTGCTATTCCAGACTATAATCTATCTCTGTGCCAAATTTCATCCAGATTCGTTCAGCCGTTCTGGCGTGAAAGAGTAACAAAGATCCATCCATCCATTCATCCATCCATACTCACAAACATTCACATTTATAATACTGGTAGGACTTAATAGCAAATTTTAAAGTATTTTGATTGACAAGCGATCGTGTTTTCATTTATTATCGTTATGACGTCACCACCCCGTATCGTTGTTGTCGCAGCACAGTGTAGTCTCGGTGCCTTCACTTCAAGTACCAAATACTAAATAATTAATAAAATATAGAATAACATTTTCATAAATCAAATAACTGACGGAGAGTATTAATTAGGTAGTGAGGCGCGGTGTTGATAAAATTAAGTTTTATGATTTTTTTTTTTTGATTCTTCGCCAATGAATTATAGCTTACTTAGTTCCTTCGCAAATCGCACCCAAAAAACTAAAAATACCTTAGTCTAAGGTAAGGAGAAACCGCCGGATGCTGTAATCTGTCAATAACATAACTTCACGCTTGTGTCCCGAACGGTAAGGCAGAGGAGTACTATGTGCACCCACATTTCGCCTATAAGTCCCATATAACAGGGGGCTTTTGCCATTAACCGAGCACAGTTCTAAACTCCGTACTGCTACTGATAATTTCTATACAGAAAAACCCAATAACACTTTTCCTGACCCGGAACTAACCTTAAGATAGTTCAAATCGTGCACCATCCGTCTAAACTTAAGATAGTTCAAATCGTGCACCATCCGTCTAACCTTAAGATATTTCAAATCGTACACTAGCACAGATTGCGGATGTCAGATGACAGACTGATCAGCCACATCTGGACAGGCATCGGCCCAGGCACGTCAACAGATTTGCGAATGCTAGGAAGATGATAATAAATAAACTTTACCATAAGGTACATTTGGTCAGCTCCATTCCTTATGTACCCGATCTTGAAATTAGGAGAGTGGAGAACTGCTGCGATGGTGTCGACGCTGGCTACCCGCACGGATAACACCGATGTTATGAAGGCTGCGTACGCGTTGTAGGTGACCACAGCGAAGAACAGGCACACGATCAACAAAACACTCGCTGCTGGATTTGAAGGCGTCCACGTACCACCTTTAGAAATACACCATCACTAACAAATTTCACAGAATCACTCGCACAAGTCATAGTTTTGCGGATCATCATCATCATCATCATCATCAGCCAGAAGACGTCCACTGCTGAACGAAGGCCTCCCTCAAGGGGGGTTTGCCATAATCCCCACGCTTGGCAGGCGGCTTGGGGATCGCAGTGGCTCACCACAGTTTTGCGGATAATCTTTTCAAAATCCTTATCATCTAGCTAACTCTCTCCCATTCTGCCACTAATACAAGAAAAGATTTGCTGTATCTCATTATTATAGTATTTGCCAACATCTACAGGAAACAAAAAACAATGTGTTATGTACCTACATCCTTGAAAGAATCCCGTAATTACAGTGTTCCCGGAAACTGCTTCATACTTTCTCCGGCATCGTGTCGTTATGCCATTAAATGTTATTAAAAAAAGATGCAAATGTCAAGTAGGTACTTGATTGTAACTGTTTCTTTGTCTGCTTTCGACTTCCAACTAAAAATGTGTGATGGTCATAAATTGGCAATCATATATTTTAAAACGTCTTTCGCATCATAATGTTCATTATCATAATGTAGATAATTTATTTTATTCAGGCTTTTAATTAGTTAATAGAGTAAAAAAAAAAGATTTCCTGTTTTGATTATTTCTTCAAAATATTACTTTAAGCCTTATTTATTTTATAGTTTCCCCATCAATTAACTTACCACCGTTTTATTTTAGATTTTAGATACGTTTTACCATTAATGGTAATTTCGTACTAAACCCTGACTTTGGCCAAGATTAAAGACGTTATCTGTTTAGAGATTTTTTTGTGAATTCGTATTTTTGTACCAGTTGAAAGTTAAGACTTGATTAATTATGGAAAAATATAAAATAAAGCTGTAACACACCTTGTTGACAAAGTATTCCTGTAGACCATATCATAGCTTCCGTGTAGCCCATACGTCGGTTATCGAAGCTCACTGTCGAGGTCATCCTGCTGATGACTACGATAGCCACGGCGGCGATCATTGCCACCGCAACCACACACGCCACCAACCGCACGCTGAAGGGAGCTAGGAATATATCCCGAACAGTCGACGTCTCTTGCTGACGAATGTAAATGTTGCACCTGAAAATTATAATTCAGCTGTAGGTAGTCAGTTTTATTTAATTTTCATATCAAAATTTACTTTTCAAGGATTTGAAGCTATGAAGTGAAATAAAACGATCACGAAAGTATTTAATCGTTAAATACTTACATAAGTTAGTATACGTATGTATATATAAACAGCAATCTGTTGAAATCTCGGAACTAGGGAACCGCTCAGAGTAAAAATTAAACTATCTTTCTGAAATCCGTCAGAATTACGGCTTTAGGTAGAAATCCTCTAACAATTTGGAAAGCTACATTATTATGATAAGATTCTTTAGAACATTCTAATAGTGTGACTCTCAACTGAACACGATAATAATACGAATCGACCCAATTACCCAGATACTCGTTTAAGGTGTATCTGATGAGCTATAAGTTAAAATTTCCACTTTGAGGAAGTCGGTGCCTTATAACAGCTTGCCACCAGTACCCACGAAGACAGTGCCAGGGAGCAGTCTGTTAATGCTCCCAGTGTCCCAGCATCCCATTTAACAAACAGAACCCCAGCTTTTATTAACTCACATGGTCTCAGCGATAGGGAAGATGAATTCCATGTCTTCACGACGAGCCGCGTGTACCGTGACGGGTTCCAGTGCCACATCCACGGAGTGGTCCATTAGTGCTCCCAGCAGACCGGTCCACGTACCCTCATACGTTCGGAACCCCAGCTTACCGTAGTAGCGTATCGATGAACTAGCAACAAATAAATAATAGCTTTTTAATAGCCACCACTGACAGTTTTTCCCAACCGAAGTCTTAGTTAATATAGATAGATAGATACCATGCATATTTTCGCAAAGGGTTAGGCTGAGATGTATTGTTTAATACCCACTAATCGTCGATGCCAATATTGAGTCCCATATAATACCGGGCACAATTTGAAACTCCGAACTGCTACTGAGAATTTCTATACAGAAATATTCAATAACACTGCTTTACCCGAGGATCAAACCCACGCTTAGCAGTCGCGAATACGATCTCTAGATCAATGAGGCAGTCAGTTTTTCTTTTTATAATTAATTTGCCTCTACACTCTTTACATAATATGTACCTTCCAAATATTGCGCTACAATGACCTCTACTCAATTATACTTCAAGTGCCTTCTTGTTTCTACGCAAGAAAATAAAAACTATGTTTTCATTTTTACTGTAATTTGCGTCATCGGAATACAAGTCATTTGTTTATTCGCAAATATAATATACATAGGTACTTTATATTTTTCTTGTGCTTTAATGTTTTTAATAAAACGGAAAACAAAACCTACATATAATAATTTACCCGTATCTAGGTACAGTCGAAAAAAGACAGGTATACATGAAATTTTATCGAGAACCTAATTTTGTTTAAAGATAAGCGTACAAGAAACTTACGAAGTATTCAACCGCACAGTCAAAAAATACAGAATGTCATCCAACATGGACTCAGCTGATGGACCGTCGTCGTCCAGGGATGGACTTCCATCCCCAGTGGAGTTGCACCTTCCTACCACCAACTCCTCGCCCAAGAAGTTCCGGGATTCCACTGGATAGGGAACCTCCACTCCCGACATAGATTGAACGCGGTTCCAATTACCTATAATGCATTAATTAGCTGTATTAATGTATAAAACTGCCTTTTTGGAAATTAAAAAATTCATTTGGCTCGCTCCGCTTAGTTTGAATCATACATCACAAATAAACGATACTTTACAATTCAGCTTTATACAAAAATATCATAACGTACTTAATGAATACAGAAAAAAACTCACCTAAAAAATATGCATAAAGCGTAGAATTAGTCCGTACTTTAAAATACTGCGTGACGCTAACTATCTTCTCAGTTGTTTCCAGACGGTACACTTGGCTCCACTGCCGAAACTGGTGAGTCAAAGAGAATCTGCTAATGTTTATCATGCTGAATACCCTTGAATAATTGTAGTCGGTCACTCCTGATTGAAAGAGGGGCAGGACATTTCCGTTTCTTTTGTAACTGTTATTTCTGATCAAATTTCTGAATCTTTCTGAAGAGCGGTAGTAGTTCTTCTCGTATTCAGTTTTATTATTACGATTATTGTTATATAAGTGTGCGAAATTATTAAAATGATTCTGGCGATACGTTCGCCGGGAAGGATAATTAGTTTTGACTTTATATATAAAATTAGTATCGCAAACTCCGAGAGCACTTTTTTCGGCTACATGTCTACTGTAGACGTAGGCTGCCACTATGTTTTGATCGAAGCGAACTGAAGTAGCATTCAGGATCTCGTTAATAGACCTAAAGTCTTGATTCGTTCTTGCTGTGACTAGCCAGTCGTAAGATGATGTATCCATTTGTAATTCATGTAACTAAAAAATATATAGGTATATCAAAATTCAATAAAATTCACATTATACATACCGGCTATATTATTTCTATGCTCATATGTGCCATGCCATTTACCACAAATTAATCAAGTATTTTTTTTATATAAAAGTAATTTAATCTGGTACAAAAGTTATGTATATTTTCCTGGTTGAAAGCTTTTTTATTTCGGAAAACTTAATTTATTAGGTACGCGATTCAATTTGTTTGCCGCCGCCCAATTTTCTTTCATAATACATCTAGGTACTCATATAATATTACCGCTGATTCAGTGCTATCCAATTAAAATAACTTGTAAATAATCATCTCCAAAAAATTGTTACCATTAAAAGAATATTTTCTTTTAATTAAAATACACTTTATACTTTTCATAAAAATAATAATGATGATGACTAGGTATATATTTCTTACAAGTTTATGATTATCTAGTAAAAGTTTCCAGTTCTATCGATTAATCAGTGTCGGACATAATCCTATTCTACTAATATTATAAATGCGAAAGTTTGTGAGGATGAACGGTTGGATGGATGGATGGATCTTTGTTACTCTTTCACGACAGAACGGATCTGGATGAAATTTGGCATAAAGATAGATTATACTGCTACTTTTTATCCCGGGAAAATGCACGAATTCGTAATCCACGCGGGCGAAGCCGCTAGCGGAAGCTAGTATAATATATTAAGGTAACAGGTTTTCTTTACGAGGAACCAAATGCATACTGCATTGTATGATGGAAAAGATACATTTTCAGAAGCATAAATCAAAAAGCAATATACATATATACCTGCCTTCATGCTACCATACAATATCTTGAATATGCTCTTAGACAATATGTGAATTCAGTATTATTTTCTGAATTTATTTTAATATTACAAAATGTTCGAATACCTTTTTGACAAGTTTCGTAAGGTTCTCAGTTGCATTTCGCCTAAAACGAGGTGACAATATGACGACTCCAAGTTTAGCTCGTACGCGAACATTCTCAAGTAACTCTGATGCTGAAGCGACTCCATTTATACTCAGGCATTTCATCAAACGGATGACGGCCCACTGGCACCCTGCGAGGGAATATGTAATCTTCAAACTATAACAAATGCGTGTTGATATAACTTCCCTCAGACTTTGTCGATATTCAAGGCTATGTCAGCCTTTAACAGCGGCAAGACCTGAAGGAAATATTGCCTGAAGAGATCTGATAGACAGTAGACGTACAAAAAACAACGATTTAAGTACATAATGCCATAATTACCACGGAGACACTCTATACGTTGGTGTAGATATAATTGTAGACTTTATTGCTCATTTATTACGGTTGCTTTTATAGTTGATAAAAAATACATTTGATAGCAAATAAGACCACAAATAGGAGCAGTTTAGGTGGACCTCAATAAACATCCCCGGAGGGCACCACGTTTATAGTATATATAGGTACTTAGCTTGTTAAACATTAAAATCTAAGTAGGCGTTGGATTATTTAGTACGTATGTAATATATTATCTTGTACACGATTGACGCAATAGTTGAGAGATCGACTGCTGAGCTACGTGTCGCGGGTTCGATTCCCACACGGAATAAATATTTGTATGATCTACAAATAGTTGTTTCGGGTCTGGGTCTTTGTGTATGTAAATAGGTACACACCGTGCCTCGAAAAGCACGTAAAGACGTTGGTCCTGCGCCTGATCTCTCTCCGGTCGTGTCGAATTGCCCTCCCATCGGACAGTGAAGGAATAGAGAGAGAACCTGTGTTTGCGCCCACACTTGTGTTCTATAATATCTCCTGCGTAGTTGGCTAATCTCCGGTGAGATTGGCCGCCGTGACTGAAATCGGTCAGGAGGACATTATTATTATTATCTTGTATTCTATTACTCTCACATTAGTACATACTAGTTGGTTTATGTACTGTAAAGTATAAACGTAGTTATGTAGTAGCATGTTTTTCTAAAAGTGATAACTAATAATTGATCATTTATTTTTAAAAGTACATATAAAAGAGATTGACCCAAATTTAGTTTAGTATCTATTATTTAATAATAATAATAATTTAGTTTGATAAATATTTTGCAATTTTCTTCACCAAAAACCCACTTCATATTTAATCTTATTAAAAATGATCAAGTGCAAGTACTTCAGTTGTAAGCATTCCGTTCCGTAGGTACAGTCAGCAACAAAAAAATATACACAATTGAGATATTTAAAAAATAATACAACTTTTGAAGTACTATTAAAGAATTTGTGACCTGAGCATATGAACCATCATTAGCTATAAAATATATTTATAAAAAAAAAGGTTGTTTTTAGTGCTCTAAATTGTTTCATTGGTCTCGTGGTCGCAACCGAGACCCGTGAGCACGAGGAGGGATTCGAATGCCGAGTCGAGTAATGTAATTGGGTTTTTCTGTTAGAAAATTCTCAATAGCAGCCCTTAGTGCCCGGTAGATTGTATTGAATTCAAGAACGATGTCGGCGAAATGTTGGTATTCATCAGTACCTACACTTCTGCCTACACCATAATGTATTTGTGGTAATACAGTGTGCTAATTTACTTTTTAGTTAAAGCTTCTATATTCTGGTTACAATGTGCTGCTAATGATTGGCATCTAATGTATTCTTCAGAATATATTTTCTGAGTTACAAACTCAGTTCAAAACATTGTTACCGTTAAAAAAAAAAAAAACTTTGACTTCAGTGACCTCTCTGTGAGGTTACTGTCTAATGAATATGTACTGGATACCTACCATTCTGTGTCTTCTTTGCCGATTTGTAAGGGTTACGTTTTTTATTTCTACTAGTGTTAATGTTAAATACACCGATTAAAAAATCTGTTCACTCCATGTTTAGAGGCATGTCCCATGTAGAGGCAGACAAAGTGTTGATACAATTTACCAGTCTTCCGTTTTTGTAGGTTTTTATTGTATTCAAAATATTGCAAGGCAAAGGCAAGATAGTAATATATTATTGTAACCAATCGCTTGTCCGTGAAGCGAACAGGAATAATAAAGCAAACAACG
This sequence comes from Shargacucullia verbasci, assembly GCA_947562105.1. Classification (NCBI taxonomy): domain Eukaryota; kingdom Metazoa; phylum Arthropoda; class Insecta; order Lepidoptera; family Noctuidae; genus Shargacucullia; species Shargacucullia verbasci. Next base: position 6,093,839 of record OX387287.1, read on the forward strand.
ATTGCTGCTTTATTTATCGTTCTTCCACTGTTTTCTATTGTTTAACTTTATCAATTTTAAATTTATGTTAATATACATTTATCAATATTATACAAATATTTATGATGTGTCGTACAATATTGCGATACATATAAAAGACTGTTTGGATAGATTCAATGATTCATAATAGCGATTTATTAAGGTAATCGATGTCCTGAGTGAAAGTACGTGACAAGGTTTATGCAGTACAGATTTTGAGCAGTATCTCAGACACGTAAGATAAACAAACGTGTCCGGCGGCCACCACGATCACATACGTTTTATGCATTGTACACAAGTTAGTACGCAGCGCACACGTGATTAATTTGTGATGACAGGATTTTTTTTAATATTGTGAATTGTTAAGTGTAATTTTTAAGCCGGAAAGAAACTGGTAAGTTTTTATTTTTTATTTTTCCGAATTAGGTTTATATTTTATTATTTGCTCAACGAAAAATTGCAAATTATTTATTACAATCGTATATGATACAACCAATTCATATTTAAGTAATTAGCTACATCAATGTGTAACTAAACACATAGGTACTATTACACAATTAGTTAATTGTCGACGCAATTGTTTACACGCAAGAATTATTGTTCCTTTGCAATCCATACATGCGTGTTAATAAATTATTGATTACGTTTGTCAAAAACCCATTAAATTTTCAAAAAAATATTTTTTTAAGGTACTTAAACATTTCTCGGATATTACATAAGAACATGTAGAAATGTTTACATTTTGCAAAATTAATCTTACATATTTATACAAAATGAATGTTAACTTTAGATTTCATGACGTTCTTAATTCAGTTATTTGTAATTGAGTTTATTCATTTATTAGTAATTATTTGATGAAACACAGGTACAAAGATATTAAAATTTTATTTACTTTATCGACATTAATTAACTAATCATAGGCCTATACTATCAGTGTCCAATATATTATGCTCGAAGCATAATTGCAGATAATAATTGGTTTCCAATTAGTGAAGCAGTGAACAATATGTAATGATACTGAATTGAGTTAGTCACCTAACTTCATTAACCCGTCACGTGAAGCCAATGAGACAAAATAAAAAATCTATTGTCTCGTGCCGGAGAACCGCTTATGTCTTAGGTAATGAGTATAATTACCTATCCCTTTTAAATATATGTCAATTTGAAGCAAAAGGTTAAAAAAAAGCGTGTGTTGATGTTTGTAACATTAAAACGACCCAATATAGATACGCAAATATTTAGGTACAGTCAATATCAAAAGTAAGCAGATACGGCTGATTAGATTTTCGAAACTATTAATTAAAGTTAATGAATAGTTTCAAAAATGATTAATAAGTTACGACATTGGACTGTTCATCATTTACTTTTGTTGTTGACTGTACCCTTATCGTACCGCGACATATCGATGTCAAAGATTTATTCGTGCCGTATCTACTAAACGTTACAGTAGACATAGTTTTCATTCCAGCATACGCAAAACTGAATGAAAAGATACCAAAAAATAATTTGCGTGGATTTCAAAAATGATTTTTTTTTATTGCTTTGCTTTTATTTATTTTGTATAAATTTTAGAAAAGTTTATTAAAACTATACCTACTTACAGTTTAAAAATACATTTAAAGTGATTATATTATATTAGATTATTTTTTGTTATTATTATATATATTTTTTTTATAACGTTGTCCCACACTAGAATTTCTCCTGTGTCGTGGGTACAGTTTACAAACATACATGTCACATACACACACAACCAGACCCGAAACAACTATCTGTAGATCATACAAATATTTGTTCCGTGCGGGGATCGAACCCGCGACACATAGCGCAGAAAGCTAATCGCTTAACCACTGCGCCAACCGTGTCGTCATATTTATATTATTCATTGGGCAATTTAGCAGCTCCAACGGACTAGTACTTACGATTGAGCTCCCTCGTTTATTACATTATAATTACGATGCCAATCACTAAACAAGTGACTTGGAATAATAACCTAATTATAAATTCACTGCTCAACAAACTGAACTGAAGCATTACTGCCTAATTACCCTTGAAACGAAATTCAAGGATAATTAAATATTTACTGTAAACTTGACTTTCAAAAATAAGCTTATTATTTAATATTGTTACATAATCGCGTAAGGTAAACCGAGGCTTTTGAAGTACAACATGTTTTCCGTATGAACTTAATGATTCCGAACGAATCGGCTCACCCTACTAACCTTAATAATACTTACTTTTTTAACCTCCATTTTGCAAGTGCGTGCTTTTTAATATTTTATTACATATGACCAACAAGCTGAAATAATTTATAAACTTATTTGTAAATATAGTTCTATAGAAATTTTATCATCCGATTATCTCAGATATCTTTATAAGTACCTACTTGAAAAAAATTATAAGACTTCAAAAAAAGATGAGAAACTCATTCTACCACGTTCGTTTATGTGATATTTCGATCAGGGATGATTATCAGTGATCTCTGATTGAGACCTCAAAATCATGCATAGGTAGGTAACTAAGTCTGTTCAATGTTTGGCAAGTAAATAGGTACGCAATTGCGAGTTACGACAAATTAAAATGATGTTTAATAGATATAATGAATCGAATATATCCAACCTACCTTGCTCAAGGTCTGGTGCATAGATGACGGCCTGGTGCCATCCACGCCACACAGCGTATTCCAACACAAAAGACAATGGCGCTAGCGCAGCCTCAGGACAGTAACCGCTTACAGGCAACGCGTGCGCAATCAATATTACACTAAATAAATACCAGAGCTTCATTACTCTATTATGTCTGAAAATTTACTGTGGGATGCAAAAAAATTGACTTAAATTAATTATCATTTTTATTTAATTAATCCACACTTTCACAAAAGCCGCTGCCAAAAAGGGAGACTATAAACAATACTCATTTTCACCACCTTGTAAGCGGCAAAAGCGAACCTGTTTAATAAAGTATCAAACGTACGCAAAACTTAAAATTTCTTTCTATAAATATTTATAAGGACTTACATGACTTTTTAAATTAGTATCAATGCAGTTCTTCGCACGAGCTTACCACGCAAAATAGAGTTATGCTCTGATAATATTAAACAGACGAATAACGATAAGACAAGTACGTAAAATAGTCCATAGTTAATTATTCAAACACAAAATCGATTAAACAATAAATCATAACACACCAAAATCATGATTAATAGAAAGTGATTGATGAGTGTATATTGTTTAGGTTTCCTATTATACTCGTGAATCTTCGTTTCCATGGAAACTTGACATTAAATTGGTATGAATATGTAGATTATAGTATATAGTTAAATGATTGATTCTCGGGTCCCCCGCTATGGTCGAACAATCTATAATTATAGTTCCAATCCTGCATTCCTGTACCTCTATTATGAGTTTTTTACTATTTACTTTCATAGTAAATGTAAATTTTCATGCAAGCGATTTTAATTCTTAACTTGGTTCAAAGTCAAAGTCAAAGTTTTTTATTTCAAATGGGCCTTTGCAGGCACTTTTAAAACGTTATGAATCTAGGCGCACGGTTCCAAAGTGGGTGGGTCCTATGGAGAAGAGACCGGCAAGAAACTCCATAGATACTCTTTTAAAAATATTGGTTTACAATGAGTTGAAGCAATTTATAATAACAAAATAAAATAGAAAATACTCTTACAATGCAATATTACATTACATGACATACAAGGACTACTATATAAGATAATAAAATAAAATAAATTAACATTTTCAAAATAAAATGTTCAAGTCTTTGTTTGTTAAACAAAAACGTATAACAATGTTATGTAAAAAAAAAGAAGAAAAAATAAAAAATAAAGTACACATAAGATATAAATGTCTAGTCATGCAGAAAACACCACAACTAGATTGTGGGGATTAGAAACAACTAGTCACCAGGGAAGCCACATATGCAGAAGATAATTAACGCCATACGTTTCTATCATCAACGTAGTCATTGACCTTATAATAGGCTTTCTTTATTAGAACGGATTTAACATAAGATTTAAACTTGTTACCAGTGAGATCGGTGACAGTTTTAGGTAACTTATTATAGAAGCGCACGCCGTTACCTAGAAATGACTTATTAGTTTTAGACAATCTAAATTTAGGTACCACTATTTTGTGTTTATTCCTAGTATTAAAGTTGTGGAAGTCACTGTTGACGTTAAACAGTTGCAGGTTTTTCCGGACATACATGATATTTTCTAGAATGTATAGTGACGGTAGTGTCAGAATATCTATATCACTAAAGAAGTCTCGTAAAGACTCGCGGGGGCCCATGTTGTAGATTGCACGAATTGCTCTAACGTAAGAGTCGCTAACATGACATCCTATAATATATTAAATAGTAAATCAAAACTTTACTATGACACATACATATGTCACATAAGCGACTCTAATCCCCAATCTAACCAAGTTAAGAACTAAAATCGCTATCATGAAAATTTATTTTACTATAATAGTAAATAGGAAGAAAACTCGTGATAGCGGTACTGCATTCGAGTATAGTATAGTAATTATTTTAATTTAGTTACACCTAAGCATGTAGTTAAAATGTTTGCGTTTACTTAAGGTACCTACGTTTATACTTTGTAATTTATTATACCGTAGGTATTTTTTATTTAATGGGAGTGAAGCGTCTGCCTTATTTGTCTAATGTTCGCAACGCGTGTCTGCTGAGCGAGAAGTCCTGGGTTCGATTCCCAGGTCGGGCAGTGTTAAAGGGTTTTTTTGTATAGAAATGCTCAGTAGCAGCACGGAGTTTGGTAATGTGCCCGGTTGATGGCAATAGCCTCGCCCATTATTACATGGGAGTTAATAACAGTATCTGCGAAATGTGGGTGTAGGTACAACAGTACACCTCTGTCTAACCCTTCGGGAAATACAGGCGTGACGATGCTATGAGTAAAGCATCTGTTACATGGGAACTATTACCTAATCTGTGACCGCAGGCGTTCAACCCCGATAGCAACCTCACTGGTTGGCCTATCTTTCTGCCAGAGCTCTCATCCCATGTGAGCCTCATCACAAAAGAAATCTACTCCGTATTACATGGAAAGCTCGCAATCAGCCGCAAATATAAAAACCTATTTGTATAAGCATAAAAATAAATTATTACCCTTTGTTTTTATTTATTATAATATTTCATGTAATCAAAATGTACGACAATGTTATTGGCATAACTGTATCTAAAATAATTAAATACAAATTAAAAAAAAAAATTAAAAAAATAAGTAGCTTAAAAAACAAGGTCCTTTAAATGGTCACGGCCAAGTCTTGGAAACTGTTTCCGAAACTAAGTAGGTACTTACTGTCTGACTAAATAATTATAATACCAAATTGGATCAATTAATTTATTGCATATAAACTTATTAGTTTAGTGGTAGCAAGCGCGATTGGATGCGGGCAGCACAGGAGCGGTCGATGTGACGATGCTTGGGGGAGGCCTATGTCCAGCAGTGGACGTCTTTCTGTTGAGATTATGATGATGATGAAGCGCGACTACTCAGTGTGAGGTCCGGGGTTCGATTTCCGGGTCGGGCAAAGTTTTTTAAACGTTTTTCTGTATAGAAATGTTCAGTACCAGCACGGAGTTTGATAATGTGCCCGGTTGATGGCAATAGCCTCGCCCACTATTACATGGAACTTAATAAAAGCATTAGCAAAATAGGGGCATACAATGATAAATCTCTGCCTCTAAATAAATGTTAATTTATTTATTGTACCCATAGTATAAAATCTGTGGTCTGGTATTATTTATATTGACATACAGGAATCTAAAAGAATGGATTTACTCATTGGTCTTCTGGTAGCAAGGGCGACCTCTTAGCGTGAACCCCCATGTTCGATTGCCAGTGATCTAAAACAACATGTTTTAGCGTCAAACCGGAACAAATAAGTACTAGTGAGACAAAAATCAACGGCAACAACAATTTTCTATGTGGTGTGAATTGAATTTTTTTGTTTACTAACATTGAGTATCCTAAAAAGATGAAGATTAAATTAGTAAGAATGGCTACGGTTAACGGAACCCAATCATGTACCTGCCTCACACGCTTTTGTGTTTTTTGAAGTTAAGAAGTTTCCAATTGTTATTCGACATGACTGCGTAATTAATTAATATGCCTTTTTTTCATTTGCATGCCGAATTTATAATGGTAGGTAAATATATCTTATATACCTATACTTACATAGACTAAACATGCATTCAACATTAACCAATAAATATTATAAAAAGCACAAAAAATTTCATCATTGACGTATTATATCTAGGTAATTTATTACTAATGATTTTCTAATAGTACCTACCTAGTACCTCTACATTGTACGTAATAATAATATGATGCAATATGCACTGTAGAGTTATGGAACAATATCATTTGCCAAATCCACAGTAATTAAATTTACCTGAAATCGAACCTAAGAAACCGGCGTTCAGCATCCGTGCTTACGATCAAGGAGGCAGATATTAGATGAGTTCGTCCGTCCATGCTCAAGTGGCGCGAGCGCGGCTCACGAACTCATGCCTAGCTTGATCTTGATCCCTAGTTGGCAGTGTAACGAGTGCGTTACACTATGTGACCACATTCGTACACACAAACACATTTAAAGGACAAGAGTCTCATTGTTATTCTTATATTTAAATGTATTTTTTTAATATATCATAATGAATCCGTCACGCTTGCAATCATAAAATATATAGCTCAAGTGTATCTAATATCTATTTTTTAATGACTCCATAATATATTAGCGTAAAAAACTTTTCCAAAAAAATTTTCGTAGCTTCGTACCTACAAAACTAAGTAAGTAAGGAAGTCCTAGATTAGGGAAAGATTATAATTTTTAAAACCGAATGTAAAATACAATTTTTGATAAAAAGCAATCGTAATTATTTATATGAGTAGGTACAATGTAGACTATCAAATCAACAAAGGTTTTGAAATTTTTTGAAAGACTTGCGCAACCATTCCCTTCACACACAAGGGTCCGAGAGCGATCCTGGACTTGAAACTTTTCAAATTCATGTGTGGCGCAATTGCGTGGCGCAACGCAGTGTTATCCATGTCTATCAAGTAATTATATTATCAATAACAACAGCATAAAGAGAACCTGCTCATCTAAGAGCGCTCCAAAATATTTTCTCGTAAATTGTGTGTGTGTATGTATGTGTGTAGTCCGCCAACCCGTGCCCAGTAGACAGTATTAAAGCTTATGCGACTTTGTCGGCGTGACTTACATATATTTTATAGCCCAGCCCTCGGGGATAACGTAGCTATCTATCAGTGAAAGCATTTTCAGAATCGGATCATTAGTTCCGGAGATTACCCCCTACATACAACGTAACAAATTTAACTTACTTATAATATTATTAAGTAGAGAAGTATACATTAATTATTGTGTGGAGTGGAATTTAACCCGGTAGCTACGACAATAGGAACGTATTGTCTCCTATTACACTATCGTCACCCTTTGCGGAATGCAAGCATGATGTTATGTTTTATTTTAACTACATACTATATCACTTCAGTTTTCACATTCTCCTACGCAACCTTAACTTATTAACATATTATTAATATTTATGTCAGCAGAGCTAGCCCTTCAATCGTCTTTTTAATATTGAAATACAAGTATATAAAAGCAGTCGACCAAATAATATCTGTGTATTGTAATCATAACATTCGCAACCATTGCAAACAAATTCCTATAAGATATTGTCGACTTTATTCGGTAAGGATTTTCCAATAATTATAAATATTTGACGTGACAGTGTAAATTCGTAAAAATAAGTAAATGTATGTCGTGTGTGCTTGTTTGTCATTGAATACTACCGTTCAATCGTTAAATCCCAGAGCAACCGAGTCCCACTTTACACGCAACAATGTGCCCTAAGAGGATTCACATTATTTTCTCTTCAAACAACCCTTTCGCTATTGATTGTATTGCTCCGCGCTTATTAGTCCCTTTAACTTGTGATTCTCTATCCGAATAATCTTCAAAGGCTAGAAATTAAGTCAAGGGCTAATTAATTAGTACTCGCTGTTGCCCGCGACTCCGTGCGTTATGTATTTACTTAATATCTAATATCTATATATATCTAATAGTGTAACCTATGTCCTTCTCCAGATCCCAGGCTACCTCTATGTAAAATATCATTACGATCGGTTCTGTGGTTTAGTCGATACGAGGTTAAAAACAGACAGAGTTACTTTCGCATTATGCCTAAGTATAATGCGAAAGTATATATTTTGTAGCGATATCGTGACAAAATTATAGCATTGCTGAGATATAGAAGCTGTATACTGTATATACAATTTGTACCTAAATACATACTTAACATAAATACCTAAAGTAGAATTATTTGCATCAATCAATCATTCATAACTATTGTTTACAGTTATTTCTATAAAGTCTGTCAATTGGTGTGAAAGGTCATCAATATTTACATAAACTTGTGTTTTGGCACATACATAGGTACTTATGTAGGTACTTAACAATTATTTTTTAAATGTTAAACTTGAGTAATTTTTAAACGACTTCAAAAAAGGAGGGGGTTCTCAATTCCACTGTATGTTTTTTTGTTGTTGTATGTTTGTTACGCGATCATTCCGTCAATTATGGACCGATTTTAAACATTCTTTTTTGTTTGAAAGAATATGCTCCCCAGTTGGTCCAAAGTCAAAAATCCCAAGTCAGGATCTGATAATGGGATCCTAGGGAAATCGAGGGATACCCTCAAATATTGTAGGACAAATAGCGCGTTTCAGCTTTTTTTTTTAACAAGTCTGGTGTTGGCGTCTGAAAATCATCATTTTATGATGCTGAGCTGATGATGGATGTTATAGTACTCCTCAACGGTAAGAAGTTAGGGAATGAAACTTCCAAGTTTGGGATCACTCAATATATTTTGATGAGTCCCGTATATAACATTTGGTATACAGGGTCTGATGATCGAGCCAGGAGATAGATAGTGGAACTCTTCAGCTACTAGTAAACCCCTCGAGTTTGGGCTCATTTTAAACCGGTAAAAGGCAAGACTTACACGGTATTAGTTACGATAGTCGTCTTGATCTTTTCATTTCTCGTAATGCGTTTTCATCATGTGGTCGGCTAAGTAATTTATTTGATTTTAAATAACAAAGTGCAATACCGTCTAAGGTTTTCACTCTACTTGAGGAAACATAAATTTGACCTTTGTAAAGTTTTTCAAGAGAAACGCGTCCTTATTCGCCTCGCACTCGACAATTTTTACGTGAACTCGTTATTTCAATGTCGCTATTATAGCAGCAAGCTATTTTATGTTTTACTTGACACCGACTTCAATATTCTTCAACTACTATACTGTATAATAAAACATTTATTTTTTAGTTTTGTTTTTGTATTTTTGGAGTCGGTTTTAATTTTTTGTTATGTTTGGAATGTGTTGAAGCCCAACCTGAAGTATTCATTCAATTTCACAAATTTTATAAACACTTGTTAATGTTCCGTACCTACTTGCTTACTCTAAGATTGCAAAATCGAACATTTCATTTTCGATTTTGATGCCGCAGTTTTTACGTTGTACCATTTTTAAGTTTCCTCGCAAGCATGTGCAAAAAAAAAATTCTAAGTAAATAAGAAAGCACCAAAAAATCATAAGGACATACCTACCACTGTATCTGCCTACTGGATACAGTGCGTGGCATAATGACATTGCATTGTCAGAGACAGTCAGGCTATTTGAAGTACCTCCCAATCTACATAGATGTACTCTGTGACTAGGTACAATAAAATTGGTTTTAAATCCTATAACTGATCTGACAGTGCCAGAAGATCTAGAATTACTCCACCGCTTCAGACTACATGCAAACTTAATTTTCTCCTTTATTTATCTTTTTCACAGTGAACAACAATGGCGCCCATAACTTTTACGGAAACAGAATTGATAGAACAACCCTTACACACGACGGACTTTATAGAATACAAGCTCACCCAACCAGCAACAGCGAACAACGACAGCAGAACCAATGACAAAGCGTGCCAAATGAGTCCTTATGACCAAATGTTAAGTCGTAATGACCCAAAATTCCTTGCACCTGTAAGAGAATTAGAGAAACGAATGGGATTTGTGACACCAATCAGATGGATAAACCTCGTATTAATCACGGCACTCCACATCACAAGCTTCTTATGGTTTTTCAACTATATATTTTTCAACAATAAACCATTAAAATGGCAAACTTTCGCATTCGGTAAGTTAAATTAGGATCCTAATATTTAGCTAGATTTAATCGCAGATAGCTGCTTTTCGGAAATTTTGAGAGTTTTACATTATTCGGCGTTTGAAATATTAATTAAAAGGTTGATGAGTCTGTCAACGATACCCGATACATTATGTTATCTACTTAGTTAAATATTACTTCTTGTTTCAGGATATTTCGTTGGCCTGGTTGCTGGGTTCGGGGTTACAGGAGGAGTGCACCGGTACTGGTGTCACCGTTCATTCAAAGCCAAACTACCCCTACAGTGGATTCTAATTTTATGCTATTCAGTGGCTGGCCAGGTAATCAGGCTTTGCACTTTAAGCATGTAGAAATTATTTGCCGAACCCGTGACTTAAATCTGTAATACCGAAGACTTGAGGGTCTCGAGGGTATCGAAGATCCCGAGAGGTCTCGGGGCAAAGTTCTATACCTACTAGATATCCTATCCTCTCTTACATAATCTATGGCTCGATTTATAAACTGAATAACTTTATGAACAGAACACTATATTCGAATGGGTTCGAGACCACCGGGTCCACCACAAGTATTCCGAGACATCAGCAGACCCTCATGATGCCAACCGCGGCTTCTTCTTCTCACACGTAGGCTGGCTCATGATGAAGAAGCACCCCGACGTGCTAAAGCAAGGCGCCAAGATCGACATGAGTGATATCATCAACGATCCGCTGATACAGTTCCATACCAAGTAAGATTACTTTAATACCATTTGAAGTCAGATAGGAAATTAATAATATGATGCGTGGAAAAATTTTTAACTTTAAAGAGAATTCGATAATTGAATCTCCGTCTTTCCCTACACGTTAAACACGGAAAAATTATTATCCTAAACCACAGATAATATAATACTATACTAGTACCTAAACGTTGAAATGTTTCAGATATTTCACGTTATTCAAAATAGCATTTTGCTGGATTCTGCCGTCGCTGATACCTGCATTATGTTGGAACGAAAGTTGGGAAGTGTCCATTATGTCCCAAGCTTTCCTGCGCTACTTGATGAGCCTCAACTTCACATGGTCCGTCAACAGCTTCGCGCATTTATGGGGCAACAAGCCCTATGACAAGTATGATTTGTTATACCTTTTAGTAACTTAGATATAAATTAATATAAAACTCAGCCGTGTTCACCAGTTCCTTCTTCGGAACGACTATTTTAACGCGACCTAAGTAACCTATGTTCTCTAAGAAACTTATAGTTACCTATACTTCTGACGGCACTCACTGGAATATGGATCGAAAGGAATCTACTTATCACAACTTATTGTGCATAAAAGAGAAATTGTAACAATTTACAATAATTTGATTTAAATGCATATACACTTGTCGTTTCAGAAACATAATGCCAGCTGAAAACTGGGGTGTCTCCTTCGTAGCGATGGGCGAGGGCTGGCACAACTACCACCACACTTTCCCCTGGGACTATAAGGCTGCCGAACTAGGAATACCTTTCAACATGACTACAACACTACTAAATAATTTCGCCAGTATCGGGTGGGCATATAACATGAAGGAAGCCTCGCAGACACTCGTCAGATCCGTAGCGAAAGCCCGCGGAGAACCACAAGACTAAACTAAGAACTCCGATATTTTAATAGCTCAATCGGTAATTAAGATGGTAAAACCAACTTAATGCTAAAGCTCGATGTTCAAATACTTGTATGTATTTCAAATGCATCAAATACCTTACATTGTACCTATAGCGCCATATAAGGGCAAGCGTGATCTTAGGTTATATTTATTGTATAGTTATTATAGGTAAGTGATTGGTATCTATTTAATTATCATATCGAAGATTCTGTATCATTGACGTATACTCTACTACGTACAAATAAGTAGGTACCTATCTATTTCAGTAGAAGAAATATAGGTAATAAGAGCAAAGGAAACTTTTAGATAATTGTGATTTATTAAATTTTATATACAATATTATGTAGGGAGGCAGGAACCTACTAGCAGTTTATTGGAAAAAGTATTTTCTTCAAGCCTTTACCTTTACGATTATCATACATTTATTGTAGGTTAGATAAAAGCGTACTATGGTGATCTTAGGGCTGTTTTTAGGAGATATCGGAGTGGTTAAATTTGTAATAATGTAGGTATTTAAATTTATTTTTGTGGGCGTAGGTAAATGACTAGCGCTAATAACTTAGTAGGTAGGTACTTACATACATACTTCAAGTAAAAGATTTCTTACGTTCCAATTTCAATAAATCCCTGTGAAAGCTATTTTTAAACAGTTCAGGGACTGTGAATGTCCTACCGGTAAAAATAATTGTATCCCCCGTTCAATCATACAAATAGACCGCTTAATTTGCTCACATGACATTGCTTTCCTGCATTCTATTAGAATAAATAATTATTTTTGTGATCTTGTTATTTTTACGAATTAACAATATTTTTATGTCGATATCACAATTTCTACAAAATGCTAATCTGCAAAATCCTTTGAAAATATATCAAGTAAGCAGGTAAGTCTGCAAATTGGACACCAATTTACTAATGATTAATTTTATTGACGTAACCAAGAAACTGAAGGATGGCTTTATCAACTATATATAATTTAGTATACTTATAAATCAAACACGATTATCTTTCTATTCGTGCATATATCTCACAATATTTTAGTAACACATTTCTTTGCCTCGAGCTTAAATAAATCCAGTCTACAAGTTTTTGCTTATACATGAAGGGTATATCAAAGTAAATCTGTAGTGTGTATATGTATATTAAGCTAAGGGAATCATGTAATTTTGTAATATAGGTAAAACTAAATCATAAATAATATAATGTTAATTATAAATACGTGCGAAAATAATATGTGGTTTATTTGACATAACACAATATTCGGGACCTACATGTTATTGCTTTACTAATTAGCAAACAAGTAATGACACAACTGTTATATAGAATACACTTTTAGCAATTGCAACTTTATTATCATATAACAAGCTTTCATTTAAAGCCTTACAATAAGTTATTTAACTTCTAAGGACTAAATAAAATCACAAAAACAGCACCGACCAACATAATTTAAAAATAATTTAAAAATGAAAATAATTTCTCTACCACTTCAGTACAAAAATCTGAATTTATTTCATTTTATCCTCTGATACGAGAGTACAAGAAATACAATTAGAATATTTAGTTTTTAGTTTGGCGGAATTAAAACTAAATATTCTAACTGTATTTCTTGTATATCATGGATTTCCGCAAAGTAATGCCTGATTCCATTCATTATACGAAAGGTTATTTATAATATGAGAGCTTGTTTATCGTTAGATCATGGTTAAATAATGATAATCCATAGATCTTGTTTACTGGAAAATGCGTAATCTGGCAACGAAGAAACAACAGTAGTAGTGGAAAAAAAATATCGACGAAAAAGACACATCAAGAGCCTTAGATTATGGTAATGGCTGTCCAAATGGCGCTGTGAGCTTGAGGTACACCTGCAACCGATGGGTCCATTCCATTGCTGCATGTATCTGCCTTTCCACTGCAGCACACGCTGCTCACGAATATTAACCAACGGCTATAATAGTATAAAACCCCAGGGTGTCATGTGTATAGCGTGCGCAGCGCACGTTCGGTTGCAATGGATGGTCGCACCTACATTTTACTATGGAGCGAAACTAAATATACTAATATGGTATCGATGTACAGCAATGGAACAGCACTTTTACGTGGCCAGCAACATCGACGCAAAATACGCGTACTTAGTATAGGTGCGGCATGGTGTTGTTGATGGAATGTTTCGAATGTATAGTACGCACGCATCACACGTGCCCTCCAGACAGGCTCTTCGTGAGCCTAATAATGATGTTCAATGTTGATAATAATTAAAAATCATGACAGAATTCTTGTCCACCACTGCATTGGTTACTAAAATTTCCATACATAAAATTTTACAATTTCATACAATTTTAAGGTCATATCAATACTTCCATAATTTTGAACAAAGCACAATTTACATTATTGCTGCCTGAAACATTAAAATCACTTAACAACAGCAAAGAATTCTTAAATAAATTTCACATAATTTTCACCAAGTATACAAATAGGCATCTAACAAAATTAAAGCTTCATTCAAGTTATGTAATTTTGTTAAAAAGCATCATACATAAACAAACCTCTTTTATTTAAAAAGTAGACTTGGTATGCATTGAATAATTATATAACTTCCTTCAATAACATCTAAATCATCTAAAGTACCAAAATTCAAGGATAAATGGTGCTCAGTCTTCAATCAATGAAAAAAGGTCTTTCTTAGGCTTCACAGGATTTACTACAGATATAACTTCTAATTTATTATCTGTACTCATTTTTGCTTCCTTCACTGGCCTAATATTGTCATCCTTAGATGGTTTTCTTTTCAAGCTAAGCACTTTGTTGGAGTAGATACCATCACTCCCATTGTGCTCACTACTCGACACCTTTCTTTTCTTAGTTTTGGTGATGACAAAGTCTAGATCTGAAGAGTCATCATCAAAATCTGCATAAACAGGCACGGAGCGGCCACTTCTTGTTGATCTTATAGGTTGAACTCTTGTTGTTTCTTCAACAATCTGAATTGGTGGTGGCCATGCAGCAAAGTTTGCAGACTGTCTTGCCTGGCGATAGGTATTCAAAGACATAAGTTTTATGTAAACTGCTAGAGTGCGAGCTTTTTCAGCTGGTGTTATTGTGGTGGGTAAAAGACTCCATGGCAAGCGTCTGTCTCGGACATTTAAATACCTTCTTTTCATGGAC
Source organism: Shargacucullia verbasci (assembly GCA_947562105.1). Lineage (NCBI taxonomy): Eukaryota > Metazoa > Arthropoda > Insecta > Lepidoptera > Noctuidae > Shargacucullia > Shargacucullia verbasci. The sequence goes on from OX387287.1 coordinate 6,108,885, forward strand.
TTTTTAGGTGAAGTACTACACATGATGGAGTCAACCTGGAATTTTTTTAAAATACTTCAAAGTTCAATAGAAATTAATTAAATAAATAGAATTAAAATGTTACAGAAGTACAACTATTATGATCTTATAGAATATATACTTTATCCCTCGTGACTTCTTCTTCTTTTTCAGTCGATTTAGAATTCTTCAAAGCTTTCAACAGGTCACTCATTTCTTCCTTACTCAGATTTTCTTCATCCAAACCAAACTCTATGAAAATAAAACATGCTGGTAGAATGGACGATTAAATTATAATAAAATGATTCTAATCATCGACGGTTTATAGGTACATACATATTTAATAATTAATGTATAAGACAGCCGAAAGTCAGAAACCCATATATATATCTAAGTCAAATAGGAATCAGAGGATGAAAACAAATGCATAGTACGCTAATACGATTCTCTGACCGATATTTGTATAATCATGCTAAAAATAAATTATCGCTTTCTCAGCACAAATGTTAGTATTACCAATCAATTCAGTCTTCATCAGCTTCATTTCAGAATCACAACTATCATCAGACGATAGTGCGGGCTCCATAGTTGGTGTTTTGTTTTTTAATACTTTAAAGAGCTTTACTATTGTACTTAAACTACATTACATTGGGTGTTGTATCGATAGTGCAATACAAAAAGATAAAAGCATTGAAAGTTGATAAACACAATACAACTACAATAACTTCTTATTTACAAATTGTCAATGTCAAGTTGACAAGCAAATAGAGATAGCATAGCATGACATTTTATGAGTTTTTTTATGTTTTATAGCGTTCTGAGCTCGTTCTGAGTTTTATTCTAAACGTTGGCAAGTTGGCAAGCTCAGATAAAGAAAAAAGGATTTTTATCTGAGTTGGCAAGTACAATAAAACGGGGGGAAACATGTAGAATGCAAAAAACAAAACGATCTATTGTATCATAACCCTATGTCCTAGCTTAGCGGCGGCAGCGCCGGCGGGGCACGTTTACTTTCAGTGTCGTTCAACGCTACAGTACATTTTACTATGTGTCCGAGTTGGTTAACTTTAGTCTTCCAGTTGGCACCTCTTGATCCAGGATAAACCTACGTGACGCGCAGTAGCTTCAATCACTTCTTGGTAGTCTTGCGAGAATGAAAAAAATAATAATTACAGTGCCCTATCGAGGTTTTATAAACCATATTTTATAATAAAATAACGTATCGCTATGAATTAGTTCGTACTTTCGTAGTATATATTCAATTCCAACTTCAAATTGTAATTTATAAATAAATAAATAAATTCCAATTTATGCTTATCGCTCAATCATATGAAATTATCTGAATTTATGAAATTGTATAATATAAGAAATTAAATGTAGGATTAAATTATAAATAACACTGAAGATTAAACGTAAGGTTCGAGGCAGTAATGGTGTGCGAATAATAAAACACAGAACCTTACGAGGACTCTTTAAAAAACCCAGGACGTTACTAAATAACTATCCAGGACACTCCAAAAAGCAGGACATGTGCTGGGAAAACAGGACGGTTGGCAACCCTACCCCTGGCTGGCTGATGTTACTTTACTAGTGTTGCAATGCATGCCTGTGTTGGTGTTACGTTCGTTTTTATTGTTGATTTTATCTAGCTTATTGACATACATAACTTAAGTTAGTTTAATTACAATGTTCATGAGTAATTGTAATATGTGAAGTGAATTAAAAATTATTAAAAGAAACCTCAAGCCCAGTTCCAGTTAGAACAAAATGGAAGAGGAGATAAGATGTTTTGTTTGTAAAGAATTTTACAGGGAACCAGTACTACTTCCTTGCGGTCATGCACTTTGTAGAGTTTGTGCAGTAAATTTACAAACCCACATACATGACGGTGATTCGGCAGCTTCCAATGATTATCAAGAAGCGGACAAAGCTTCAGTTTCTAGCGAAACTGACAGTGGAGTAGTATGTGGATCAAGGCCTAATAGTTACGCAGGAACCCCGGCTGCGCCCGCGTACTCGAACGCAGCATTTACTATATCATGTCCATCTTGCAGTAAATTAGTATATTTGGATGATAATGGAGCAGAGGGTCTTCCACCGTTTCGCGTTATGCGGACTATTGTCGAGCGATTTGGTGGTGTCACGGGTGCTCCGCCTGCTGAGGAAGCCTGTCAAATGTGCGAGGGTGAGCGGCGCGCGGCAGTGGTGCGGTGCGAGCAATGCTCGGTGCGGTACTGCGCGGGCTGCCGCGACGCCTGGCACCCGACGCGCGGACCTCTGGCACAGCACGAGCTAAGGGCGTTGGGCACGACCTGCGTGGACCATGGCTCGCCCCCTGTACTGTACTGCAACACCTGCTTGGTACCCATCTGTCAACGCTGCCTTGCTGAAAGACACACAGCACACGAGACACAGGCATTGTCCACTGCTGCCAGGGCTCATAAGGTAAATATTCCTTTTGCTGTGACCATCAGGGTTCCCAACCCAATCTCATATTTTAAGCCTACCAGACTACATTGTGGAAAACAAATAAAATATTTAATTTTGATAAAGCATCTGTATGATCCAAAAAACTGTAAGAAAACATTCTGTTAACATGATTAAGGAGTACCTATAAACAGGATGAATAGGGATCCAGAGTTGAATAGAAACAAAACTTTAAAATAATTGCAAACTTGGAATAAGTCACTTTGATGCCAACAAGGACTTCAAGATGTACAGACATACTGTTCAGAAGTACTGTAATAAACAAAAAAGAATGAAGTTAACACCCAACAACCAGATATTAAATTATTGTTTAAAACTATAATTCTCCAATTTTTCCAGACTGAATTATCACAATCATTGCAACATCTATCAGAACAAGCCAAAGCCATGACAGAATATATACAGTTAGTAAAAGGGACAGGAGATAAAATTAATGTAAGTACTTAATGTTGCTTTTATATATGTATATTAATTTGCTGCCTCTATCCCGGCTATACTGTGACTAATTTTCTATAATGATCACACTATTACGTTTAAGTAGTAGCTCATTGAGACCAGATGAAATTGCAAATCAGTTCAAAACTGATAGTGTTGCTGAAATGCTGCAATATGGCACATTCTTATTGTTGAATAAATACCAATGTATCTATTACAAGAAATTACAATCTTGTCTTTAAATGCATTGCTACAAAAAGTAACTTGTCCAGTCTGCTGAGGACTTACAGTGCACACATTTGATATGGCTCTGATGTACCTGTGCAGTCTCTGTTCGATGTATTTTTTTTTATTGTACATACCTTTAATATATTTATTAAATGTTGATATATATATATCAATAACATGAACATGAAGCATTTATGTGAATTTTATGAACAGGAGTCATGTGAAGAGTTGGAAAAACAAATAGATCACACTTGTGCTGAAGTAACCCGTGCCATAGAGAGAAGACGTGATGAGTTGATACGTGCAGCTCGCAACACACGCTCACAAGCCATCACTAACATGCGGTCCCTAACTTCACATGCTGCTCAGAAACTAAGAGAAGCAACAGCGCTGCTGCACTTCTCCATTGAAGCTTTAAAAGAATCTGACCATGCTGCATTCTTACAGGTATAATGTTTAATATGACTTAACTTTGCTTTTGTGACCACTGCAAAACCTGTAATTTTTGTTGTTTTCGTCCTGCTGTCATGTTATAAAGAGATAGGGAAACAAAGCCTTGGTTTAACACAAATAAATATTGTTATTTTCGCTGTCATAATGCATCTGATAATTAATATGAAAAAAAAAACGCACTTTTTTCATTTCAAAACAAAAACATCAATAATTTTATCAATTCTGTTTCAGATAATGTGTAATAATGTTAGATTGACCTAATTCTAATAAATTGGTATCAGCAAACTGTATTACATAAACATATCATACTGGTAAACTTGTTATCATCTACATTATGTATAAATTGATGGATAGTATACTTAGTCACAATTTAGTCAATTATTTATTGGACAATAAAAATATATATTAGGAAACAGGCATAGGTTTACGCCCACTTAAAAGACCGCGTAAATGAGGGTATAGCATTGTTTTTAAACTTCTGAATTCTAAATTATTTCAAGAAATGTTTACAGAGTACTAATTTGATAATAATAGCAATGTGGGCTGTAGATGTTTAAAGCTCGGCGTAATATATAATTCACGGAAGAAAATGAACAGTATAATTACTCATACTATTTTGTTGCCACTCAGGTGGCTCATATGAGTCGATCGATAAATGTAAACAAATCAACGACTGATATCTAATGGCTACGTACAATTACCTGCACAAATATATAATAATATTATTATATGAGAAGTTAATCACTAGATTCTAAATAATAAATAAATAAATCTGAAATACCCTTATGAATGTCGCAATATGTATTTATTTTTGGGATGCTGGCTGCAGAAAATGTTGACCCACTTATTTATGGGCACCAAATTTGCATTTGAATACCTAAATTATTCATGTTATTCCTAAATTCTTTTGTAAAACAATGTTTCCTTCAAACAGTGAGTCTAGTAATACTTGAAACATAATGTTTTGTCAGGTGGGCACCATACTGTCGGCACGTGCGCAAGAGACCGCATCCAATCTGTGTTCGTCACTGGACTCCCCTCCCTCCGCCCCCGCGCTCACCCTCGATATCGAGCCGGTGTTACGAACCGTCAGGAGTATGAACTTCGTGGAATGCATACGTAAGTTTATGTAGCTGGAATTTATATTATAAACTTTTTTTTCATTATAACATCTCAACTGTTATCTAAATTTCTTTTGCCTACATTGGAAATGCAGCAGTGGAAAATCTTATGAGATCACCAGGTAATACAATTACATGCCTTCTGGGTGAATTTTTTTAATGAAGATGTAATAGTTTCCAAATGCTGCGAACGAAGATTTAATACTCGAGAAAGCACCTACAATTTACAAATTATAAACATGTTTGTCCTTTCAAAGTCGAAAAGAGCGAGCCTCCCTCCTATAATCCTCCCTTCAGTATCACCATTTCGTTTAGAATGGCAATCCAAGCCTTTATCAACCGATTCTGACAATGAGCATAAGAGCAGTCCGATTCTTGCCAACGTAGCGTGACGATAGCAAGCCGCTGGAAAGCACTACATACACACTATAATTTGTCAACTGTAGTCTGAACTCAACAAGAAACTGAAACTAAGTTAAGTTGATGGATTGTGTAGCACCCGGCGCTCCCGAGATGGCGGTGGAGGCGTGTGCGGCGCGGGGCTGCTCGTGCACGCTGGCCTGGCGTGCGCCTGCGCAGCCGCAAGCCGTGCGCGGGTACGTGCTCGAGCTGGACGACGGACTGGGCGGACCCTTCCGGGTGAGTCTGGATAACTTAAGTACATGTGGCTGTAGATCGAGAAGACATGGGTCATGATCGATGAAGGATGGAACAGTCTTCTTGGTGACTTTGCTGTTGCCTCGACTTTATTTATCGTCGCCAAGCGGTGAAAACGTCGTTAACCCAATTTTTTTTTTTTTTTCAAAAACCTTTTTTAGTGTTCCTTACCCAAAGGATAAAAACGGGACCCTATTACTAAGACTTCGCTGTCTGTCCGTCCGTCTGTCTGTCACCAGGCTGTATCTCAAGAAAATTTCACAATATATGTATTTCTGTTGCCGCTATAACAACAAATACTAATCACAAAATAAAATAAATATTACTTGATAAATCTTATCGTCGCCAAGTCCAAAAAAACAAAAGCTTTCATACTTTTTTTTTGGACGACTGTTTATCTTACCTCCTTTAAAATTTTGTGTTTTGCGCTTACAAGGTTTTCATGGCTAAGCGACGTTTTGCAAAGTACTGTTTTCCATCACCGTATTTAGGTCAACTCCGATCGACTGCGGGTATCCGGTAAAAAAGAGGAACGACGCCTGTGTTATATTTATTGATCATTCATTTTTATCGTCATTTTCCACTTATCGCTAAATACTTATATTTGTTCTAAAATGCCACACGATCTGGCACGCTGTGTACCTATTTATATGCTGGATTCGATATAAGGTCACTAGAGTAGGTTTTGAAGTGTAGCTGCAAGTGTCAAAAACAGCTATAGCGTTAGTAGCCCGATATTTATTGTTATAGTGAATAAGGGGAAAATATCGACATCAAAGATGCTTCGGCTACTTTTCATCATTCAGACAGACAGCTGCAGTAATGTTCCGTCAGTAACGGCCGTACACGACGTGATTAGCTCCTGATTACCTTCAGCTTTTCTCTTATTCACAAATTAGTGTGAAAGACCTTGGTTTGTTTTCAATCGCCGCGCCCATCCATACGTATAGTATCAAAACACTATATTTATCTAATGAAGCTAATGTGGCCTTGCCGTGTCAGCCGTGTGTTTTTATTGATAAGCCATTGTATTATATTTGTATGGACCCATCAATTTAATAGCACCCATAAATTGTTTACCGAAATATCTGGAACTATATTACTTAATACATAGATGAGAATGATGATATATTTGGTATAGAAAAAAAAAAAAAAAAAGAAAACACCATACTTTTAAAATCAAATAACTTGCACGTGAACGAATCCTCTATTTTCATTAATTCCGCAGTCGGTCGTCAACATTTTTATATGTAGACATAGGTACATTTCTTCACTGGATGGGTTAATATTGTTGAAACTGATTTCGTAGTCAATTACGACCAAACTACTTTCAGAACTTGTATTTCTTCTGTTACACATAATAGATATGCAGTTAAAAAAAAACAACAGCACATAATTATGATGGAATTGTGGTTATTCAAATGTTTTCAGGAAGTATATTGTGGGCGAGAAACGGTGTGCACTATAGATGGGTTGCACTACGCATCTCTGTACAGCGCCCGCGTGAAGGCGTTCAATGGCGCCGGGGAGGGCCCCTACAGTGAAGTCATCGGGCTACAAACATCTCCAGGTAACACGTGACTCGATTCTTACAGTTCCTTGAGATACCCAAGCGTCAGTATTCGGGGCCATGGATACTTTACCGTAATTTGTGGATTTCTGAGTAATCGCTAATCGATCGTTAACAGTGGCGTGGTTCAGCTGGGACGCACGGTGTGCTGAAGCCGAGGGCGGGGTCACACTGAGCGCAGACGGACTTAGTGCAGCGGCTGCAGGCTGGCAACCACGCGTCGCGCTCGCCGACCAACCATTGGCGCGTGGTCTGCACTACTGGCGCTTGCGCATCGACAGATATGATGGTGACGCCGACCCGGCCTTCGGAGTGGCCAGGGCAGACGTCGCTAGAGATAAGATGCTCGGTTAGTGTTTTGAATACATTATAATTAATGTTAGAGAACACATAGAATCTTGAAGGATCAACTAGTAAGTGTTGAGCTCTCGTAAGTACAGTGTTGAAGGTGCATCTGTTACCCAGGCAGCGACGCGTTGGGCTGGGCGATGTACATCGACGGGTCGCGCTCGTGGTTCGTGCACGGCGGCGCGCACGGCGGGCGCGCGGCGGGCGGCATCGCGCGCGGCGCCAGCGTGGGCGTGCTGCTGGACCTCACGCGCGGCACGCTGCGCTTCACCGTGGACGACCAGCCGCAGGTACGCCGCCAGGACAACGGGTTAGGCCGCCCCAAACAACATTTCGAGCTAAGATAGCTTAGCTAACTAAACTGCGACGTCTTTTTAACCGACTTCAAAAAATCGCCAAAATCAGCTCACGTAATTAATGGACGCCTCCTAACCATCTAGGCGCCCCGAGCGAGTCATGCATTTGGCGCCCTTTTATATCCTACTAATATTATAAAAGTGTAAGTTTTTAAGGATCTATGGATGGATGTGCGTTACTCTCCCACGCAAAAGCTACTGAACTGATTTTGATGAAACTTTACAGTAATATAGCTTATATATCAGAATAACACAGGCTATAATATTATAAAGATATTGCCATTTCTCGACTGTCGCTCAGTGCATCGCTTTCGTTCTACATTGGTTAGTGAGGGATACGACAAGCGACAAAACGACATGCTGAATATTCATACGCACTTCTACGAAATAAGTTCATAGAAGTTAATACGCTAAAATTTATTTTTTCTTTATAACGATAGAGATAGGTATTCAAACTAAGTGATTAAGCCGGCGCACGCGGCGTCCCGGGCCGTCCCCCTCTAAAGCCGACGCTGGTTGTCAATTATATATGTTCGGGCATAACTTCTTTGTCTATGAACCGATTTGAATGATTCTTTTTTCATACTTCGAGTCACACTGCAGACTACAGAGCTATCAACTACAGAGCTATTAACTTTGCTCACAGTATAGTTTGCTTTTAACTGCCTTGTTTTGAAGTCTGTTAATACCTTATCGCGCTCGTCATCGACTACAATACGAAGCTGATTTTAAGTACAGTTGAGTTAACGAGATGCTGAATATTTTCAGGGCGACATAGCGTTCACGGGTCTGCGCGGTGCATTCTACCCAGCCGTGTCGCTGAACCGTGGCGTAGCCGTCACGCTGCAACCCGGCGTGCCGCCTCCGCCCGACCTGCTCATGTCGCAGCTCTCCGTCGACTGAACTACACTCACCCTTACCAAGCTAGACGCAGAAGAAATGTTAAAAAATAAGTCAGACCTATCAAAGTAAAATTCTTCGAATGACGATGATGAAACATTTTTGGCCTCTACTCTTGAAGAAACCTGTATAATAAAGACGCAGACCAGTCCATAGCCATAGTGGTTCTTTGCGTTAAATATTGACAGTCTATAGTCTAGACAGTCTATAGTCTAGCAGCTCGGAATTGGCGGAACACCCGCGAAGCCATGCACATTTTCAACTATTACTTTCTTCTAAACGATATTATATATAAATTATCTCTCGCCTGAGGCGATACGTAACTTATTGTTTAATAGAAAATAAACACAGTAAATATACCCAGTTAAACCTACTGTTATCGAATTAGTATCGACGCAATTTTTATATCCTTAAAACTCCACAATCAAGCGAGTACATTAATGTATTTTTATTTATAAGACGAACATAATTCACGCATATTATTTTTTGTATTCGTATAAATAGTGGACGTTGTACTATTGTCCGAAGCGATTTTATTAAAATGTTTTATGTAAATCACGTAATTTGAAATACGCAATAGAATATCGAATTTACATTAATTGTTATTAAATACATATTTTGTAATGGCCCCATAGATGTAAGGTGCGTTTAAAAACTAATATAATACGTAAATGTCATTTAGATAGGTATTGTAATTGGATTATGTGAGATTTCGGTTTGTTTACTTTACGTTCACGACTTTCGAAACAGATTGACATAAAATGCTAATAATATGACAATAAGTAAGTCATCAAAAATCTTCTCGTTAAGGTATGTACACACTCATTCATTATCAATAGCAAATTCAGTAGCAAAAGCTCCCAGTGAGTACACACCTTAATTAAATTTTCAACTTGTACTTAATAATCATAATTTGATTTCTAACTTAATTAGTCACGTATGAACAAAAATACGAAATCGCTAAGAGACATGACATTGCCGTAAGTTAATTTAAGTACTCTTATTTATAAGTTAACAGTGATTTGTGTTCTTATTTGTAGTAGAACAATATACTTTAATATATATATCTGGGGACCTGAAGTGTAACTAAGATATTCCATTTCCCACCCGAAATATCCGCCAATTTATACATTTATTTATTAGTAAGACAGCTATTATTATACAGCATATTATTACTTTATGCCCCTAATTTAATTCGAATGAAGAGACGAATGTTTCTTGTTTATTTTTTAACAGATGTGTCCTAAATTATACTGATATTTATTTAGAGATTGTTTTTGTTGCCTAAAATAATCTTGATATGAGATGCAAGTTAAAAATTTACTTGCTAGTAAATCTCGTAAACAACTATTTTGATAAAACTTAATACATATCTTTCTGAAGAAAAACATTTTGTATATTGTTTAATTTCGCGATTTGTCGTTGTCATATTTGTTAAAGCCATGTATTCACTGAGCAACAATGTTTCGGATACAAAGTTTCTGAAACATCACGTTAATGTTTATAGAAACAATGTTTTGGCGACTATGCCGTACACATTAGTAGTTGTTAAGAATATGTCGATCGAGGAAGTAGTGTTGTTGTTTGCTGCGTACGTACATGTATTTGCATAAGGCGATATCTAGTCGAAAGAAAAAGATGGTACACACACACATATATATGTTACTACACTCGTATGCACCTGTTGCAAAACTGAGTCGTTTCGCTTGCTCCCCACCGCCAGCGTGGAGCACAGAAACGTGACGTTAAACACGTAGTGTTTACCGCAACAAATTAATATGTATCAGAAACATACGAATTTGTTTCACAAACACGTAGATTTCGTTTCTGAAACTGAGTTTATAAAAAAATGTTTCTCAGTGAATACATGGCTTAAAGGTAACTGAAAAAGTTACAATCCTTAAAATAACTGAATAAATAATTGAATATCAGTGTTATGGCATCCATTACATAAACGACATATATATGTACTTAATTATGACTGATTTTCATTAAATACTTTTATTATATATTTTAATGTGTATCATTGTTTTTTTTTTTTTCTTATAAACCAATCGAAATTGTAATTGTGCCACCGAATGCTTTCGAATTTCTAGTGAGATATTTATATTAACATGAACGTGCTCTCGTATCCTCAAAACAAAGTCATCTTCGGTCTCTTTCAACGGAATAGTTGGACTATATAAAAATCTACAAAGTGAAACATGATTTCAATGCGGTTAAAATTTTATAATTTGAATGTAGGTTCCAATAACTGTACAGATTCGATTCCCAATTCGGCTAGTGGTAGTTTTTATAAGGAAATTCTTGGTAGCAAGTTTTGGAAATGTATCCTATAGAGGGTACATTATAGGCTATAGGCTAACATAGAAAACATCTCTTGATTTTTACCTCAGCGTATGTGTATACCTATATAAATTAATCCTTCGGAAAATACAGACGTAAATAAAAGAGAAAATGGCGTGAAGAGTTTATTTTTGGCCCGTTTTTTAACAACAATATATTTCTGTAATATGAAAACAAGATAAATTATTAAATTACAGAATATGCCACTGCCAATATAGATCATTCTGATCATTTTAGAATGTATACCTGACGACACATTTGTATAAGAGCATGATTTATTGAAACTATAACATCTTTATAAAATCTTATCTGATATGCTTTTTATTTCGGTTTTCAAATTATCTGGTGTACCTAAGATCATAATAATCGTTAATTCTCGGATTGTCGGTTTAGCAGTTATGATGACGTTGACTCAAGGTATTATCATCTATATTTTGTAATCACAGCAACACGGTAGTTACTTGCTCTGTCAAAGCTTCATACACATAATTAAACAGAAAATAGAGATCAGACTGGTGTGCATGAGCTTGACTATCGATTTAAAGCATTCTTACAGTCTATAGGTGATAATATAACTTTACCTAGTACAGAGTTACCAGACACCAATATAGTAACCAAGAATCAATGTCACTTGTTTTAATAACATTAACCAGGATATTGTCTCGTTTATTTTATTAACCTGCCTCATTTCGTTATATTAAATGGTCAGTAACATTTACACATACTTCGAGATTATCGGAAGACTAAATAATTAAATATATGTATAGTTGAATGGTACACACTCAAATCTTATCTTAATCCACTTATGCACGATCAGCAACACAGTTTTCATTATATCCAATTATTCAGTATATTTTAATAACTATAAACATATATAGTTGCTGTGTTGCTGGGTGTACCATAAAACCATCATCAATCTATATCACAGATATATTTTGTCAAAATCATTTTCCCTGACTCACAACATTTGTATGCAATTTTCACCAAAATATTTGTTGAATTTCAAGCTTCCATATTCCAAAACAACCCTTATACTAAATACAATCAGCAAATCAATCTTTCCGAACACTTTTTATCTTGGTCTATCCTCAAGCTACAACCTGCATTTGCACAAATACATTTCTTCTGATTTTAACAGGCTAATAAAATAAATAATACTTGCTACTTTGGGATGTAAACTAAAAAACATGAATCACCGTATTTAAACTTCACCTTGAGAATTTATGATATTTATGCTTTCTTATAAAAAATAAGTCTGTTTGGAAATAATATTCACATTAGACTTTAAATGAAATATGTATATGAATTGACAGTAGGACATTATGTACATAAGTGATATTAATAAGTCTGTATTGAGATACAAAAACAAAGATTATATTAGACCAATACAAAATAATAGACAACTGCCGTTGTACTCTATACTTGAATGGTCTGCTAACCAAATTAACTCTTCACTTGACATCCCGAATATTTTTATTTCCCCAGAGAGCAGATGTTAGATTCGTTAATAAAACGAAGCTCCCTAAAATAATTAATTCCCTAGTATGAGCAATATACCATATCTGCAAGCCGCAACAGCATGGTATATTCCTCAACTTTGTTTAACATCACAGTTCTTGCAAATATTATGTGTTATCTAGAGCAAAATGCCATTTTCTTTACCAGGCAAGGCTTGGGGGACAGACAAAAAGGTAATGCTTTTTTTTTATGCTATAAATTGGCATTCTAATTATTATTAGTCATTGAGAAAAATAATGATATTTATTTTTCCTTTAACAGTCAAGCCCTCCAAAGCCTTATTATTATTATATATTCAGCTGTAAATTACTGTACTGTGACAAAACCGCTCAATTATAAAAAAAAAAACTAATACATAACAACACAATCTGCAAAGCTAGGTCAAAATGATACTTCACCCAGACTAAAATTAACTTAACTGAAAATTTGTTACATTTTGATTATACTCAGATTTTGAGATCAGTTAAGTTCTGTCCAAAAGGATTAGTATCATGATGACCTTCCTTTTTAAATACGGCTTGATGACCGACGTCGTTTCGAGCGGCCAGAAACAACATCACTTACACTGAAATGTTTTCACTTTCAACAATAGATGTTGTTTGAGCTAGTCTAACTACCTACCCAACCTCACAGAATTTCAAGTTTTTTAATGAAAAATTAAACAGGTGCTAGCTCAAACTTATATATTGGTGTGGGTAGGTATTCGTGTAATCAGCAGAAAGTCAACCACAATTTATGTAAGATGATGGACAAATCTAGGTAGACTCTCACAGATGATGCTCAAATAAATATTTTTTATATTTTAACAATGTAGGAATTCGCACACAGTATCCAATATGGACAAAGTACGCAAGATACCTTTTTGTTTATGTCCTGATGTGTGGTTTATTTACACTTTAAAAAAGTAACCCATTTCAGGTCAAAGTCTTACTCACGATAAACTATTTACACTCACATTTTGTTACAATAAATTCATTACACTTTTTTACAAATAAGTTTTTGTTTTTAAAGATTTAAACTATGTAGTTCCTTTCACCAGTCAGCAAGTCCAGTTAGGTGCGGTGCGCGCTGCGAGCATGCGCGCGAGCGGTGCGACGGCGGCACGGCGTTACTTGTCTGCCGAGTCGTCGTCGTCCGGGCGCGACACGTACAGCGCCGGGTCGATCACCTTCGGGATCGGCTTGATCTCCGTGCCCAACTCCTGCTCGATGCGGTGCAGAGCGAAGCGGTCCTCGTACGTGATTAGGTTGATGGCGATACCCAAGTGGCCGAAGCGACCCGAGCGCCCGATGCGATGTAAGTAGGTTTCCGCCATGCGCGGGAAATCAAAATTGATGACGACGTTGACGGCTTGAACGTCGATACCTCTAGTGAAGAGGTCAGAACACACGAGGTTGCGGCAGAGTCCCGCGCGGAAGTCGTGGAATACGCGATTGCGGTGCGCCTGCGCCATACGCGCGTGAATGTAATAACAACAGTAACCCAGCTCAGTTATTTTCTTTGCAAGCAACTCCACACGTTGAGTTGAATTACAGAATATTATAGACTGGTTTATTTGCAACTGAAACAAAAAGTATGCAATTATTATCATATCTTGTTAACTTTGAAGTAATGTAAGTTGAATTACAATTTCAATCAGTAAATACGGGTTGTGTCACTTATAGAGAAGTGAAGGGGAATCCAAAAATATCATCAGTCAGATTTTTTTCCTTGAATTATATATAATTATACTAATAAATTTAAAACAGTATGTATTAAAATTCAAATCAATTCTTCAAACTGGGGAAAATCAAGCACCAGTTCTTCATAAAAAACACTGGGTGTCTTCAAGTCCCAGTTTAACTAATATCAGATGAAATTGAGGTTATTGAGAATAAAAAATATATGAACTAACCTTTGAAAAAAGTGTATTTAAACAATGCACTTTCTGTCTCTCTTGTACAAATGCATAGTATTGTGTAACTCCCTTCAGTGTTAGTTCCTCCATGAGATTAATCTCATATGGCTCTCTTAAGTGCTTTTCCATGAATTGTTTCACACTCAGTGGGAAGGTGGCAGAGAACAGCAAGATCTGGCGTTCTTTGGGTAATCTGCAACAAATGTTATATTTGTTACATCAGTTTCCTTGCACAATGTAAATAGATTTTAAACTTGAGAGAACAAATGTTTACAAACCGTGAAATAACCATATCCAGCATTCCTTTGAAGTCTTGAGAAAGAAGTTTGTCTGCCTCATCAAGTACCAGCATCCTGCACTGGTCCATCTTGGCAACTTGTTTATCCATGAGATCAATCATACGACCTGGCGTAGCAATTATAACTTGAACTGAAACAAACATTGACATACAAGTGAGATACATTTGAAATAAATATCAAGTTACAGAAAATAAAATAAAATCGGGTCTTTACCATTTTGATAAATACGCATAATGTCATCCCGGAGATTAGTACCTCCTGTAGTAACCATTACACGAATATCTGTGTGCTTTGCCAGTTCAATGCAAATTTGTGATGTCTGGAGCGCTAACTCCCTAGTTGGTACCACAATTAAAGCTTGAATAGCATCTTTTTTGGGATCCACCTAAATGTAGAAAAATACAAATGTTTATAAAATACTAATATTGCCTACAATATTTATGTTGGCTTATAATATCAATCAGTAACTACGGATTTTGTCACTTATACAGAAGTGAAGGGGAATCCAAAAATATCATCATTCACTTATTATCTTTTTACATGTATTGTACAGAAAAACAATGTTTCAAACCTGTTCTAGAACTGGAATACAATAAGCGCCAGTTTTGCCAGTTCCATTTTTAGCTCTTGCAAGGACATCTTTACCACTAAGTGCGATAGGAATAGAAGCCTCTTGAATCGGGGAAGGTTTTTCCCAGCCTTTCTCAAAAATGCCCATCAGCAGCTCACGTTTTAGGCAAAACTCTTCAAACTCATTACCTCTTGTGTCTGTTACATCCTTTAAGGCCAAGAAAATATACAGTCAGCATCCAAGAAGTCCAAGCATAATATTGTAACATTTAGTGACCAATTCAGTACCAAAATCTATGATCAATGTCATACCATTTAGTGTGACTCAATAAAAATATGAAAAGGTTTATTTTTTTAATAAGGATTTTTTCAGTCACCTTATAGTCACATTTATATGCCTTTTTATTTATATACCATAGATCGCGCCAACGTTTCCTATAGCGAGAAACACACCAAAACTAGCTCAGGGGATGAGGTTTAGGCACCCACCCATGATATGGAATAATCTAGTGTGGGTGCCAAACTTTTTAGAGTAATTCTTTATCAACTATACCAGAAAAACTTATCTTTTCTACATCTTACTTACTTAAATGATAAAATTCATCAAACAGGCATAATTCATAAATATATAATATGGATGTGTTTATTGTATGTTTTTCTTGTAATCAAAATTCTTTCCTTGATGACCCAATAGATATAACATAGAAATTAAGTTGATGTATGCATGATGTAAATATACAGCCCTAAAAACGTAACACTGCATATTTATATGAAAAATTATATGGATTTGGGCAGACCTGAAAAATAACTACTCACTCTCAGTTTTACATAGAGTGACCAAGCTACAGCCTTTAGTCGTCGGGAAATATAAAAGCAGACTTTCGAGAAACTCTGTAAAATGTCGAAGTCAATGTTTACGAAATACGAAATATAAAAAAGAGTATCAAATTAATGTACAACCAAATCTATTCAATCTCCAGACTTGGGAGGGTCGCCTCCACGCAGAGTGACAACTCTGCGCTCTCATGCCGAGTGCCCCTAAGAAGACAACCACATGTTGTTTTAAGTCACCATGCACTGGACAGTGAGAGCGACTTTTTCAGTCTCCTCCGGGGCATGACTTTTATTCAACGTGGTCCCTAAGAGTTCCTGACGCTCACAATCAAGTGCCGAAGTGGACTACCATAGTGAGTGTATCCGGTAAGATGTCTGGCACACACCTTAGTCTACTCCGACAGACTCCGACAGTCTACTACTACAAAACAAATTTAAAAAATATCATTCATGAGACTTGAAGATAACCCAACAAAAACCAGGCTCTGCTCTATAGTAATATATCCTATATCTTAGGAAAAGATTATTGTAATATTGACGATTTATTGATTTTAAGAATAAATTAAGTGTTCAAAATAGTGTGTGTAGAAACAACCTTGAACAAAATTTCTTCCAAAATTATTTTTATTTGAATAGAATAGCATAACTTGATAAAACTCCACCAAACCATTGCTAATATAGTGGTTTATTAGAAACTTAGTTTGGTGGAAAGGGAAATTGGATTTTTTTATATAAAAAAAAAATGTTCATTAAAATTAGCATAACAAAAAGGCTGAAAATACTAATACCTACTTAAAAAATTATTATTCTATCTATATGAGATGTTAGCCATCAAATTAGGGTCAGCCAGTAGGTTCCAGTAGGCTGACCCAGAATTATTTTCAAAGGGCAACTAGACACCTAATTACATTTACAGCCTTCGGCACCAACCACAGGCTACAGGTCTTCTTCCTCTTTACCACTGATGTAACACTTGAAAATTTTTATTCAGTTAAAAATTATTTACTTCGTTAAATATTAATTTAAAAATTATTAATATGTTATTAAGTGATTATTCTTCATTTAACAACTGTTTACTTTTGTAAAATATTAACAAAAAATTATGAATAATTCCATTGACTTCCATTGTTGACTTTACATACATACACATTGGTCTCTAATAATGTGAAAACCTTAGCAAGTCCTCATAATATTCCAAAAGTAATGTGACAAAACAAATAGAGATTTGATACATAAATTAATTGCTTGTCATGTTTATTATCAGCAATAATAGATTTTTTAAACATATTTGTTTAAAAAAAAGGAAATTTGTATTTTTTGTTTTATACAAACTGTTCACACTAAATATAATTAAGAGGGTAATATATAAAAACTTACACTAGTCTTTATTCTCCTGTCTTTCGGGGGTATTTTTAATTTTGATTTCCAACCGATGTCATCGATACTTTTATCGACATCTCTGTAAAAATGAGTAATAATTTTAAATAAAAAAAAAAAAAATTGCTGAAATATGTTAGAAACAAAGAGAAGTTATGATACAAACCCCTTATTCTGACTGGTCATACTGTTTCCGACGTGATTACTTGAACTAATTCTATTTTCGGTCATCATTTTGCCAAATAATCCCACTAGGGACACGACTAAAATTAGAAACTTAGAATCACAATTCTTTGTCCAAGTCCGACACTAAACAAATTTTACGATAAGTCACTTTTCGACACATAAGCTATTTAGAAGTTTATCACGTTCACCAACTTAGTCCGGGGATATCTGAAACAATAAAAAGACCATAGTCAATTATCATATCGGCTTATAGATACGCCAATGGCCAAAGCAAGACTTGGTAAACGAGATTACGAGACGCGTCAACAAGCACCAAAATAAGTAGGTACAAATAAATATAAAACAGTTAATTCTGACTTACACACAAATAACTACTGTAACTAATGCAAACCGAATGAAGTGAACAAAGTTTTATCCAAATTTTTTGAGTATTTAGGTACAAACAGAATATGATTACAGAGATTACACAGGATAAAACATAGTTGTAGTTTTATCTTCAAATTTTAATATGGCCGCCAAGATATATATAAATGACAAGTTGTTAATGTCGTTTGTAATTACCAAAGATGTGAAATTATATCGCAATGTTAACTTGTACTTATTGAAAGTATTAATAAATCGTACAAAAATCATAAATAAACATTACCTTGATAAAATTCTACAAAAGACGACGACACTCGATACTCGACGACGACATCACAATGTAACCAAAACAGTGTTGCCCCTTTAATCCTGCATAAAGTTAATACAAAAATAATTACAAGGTGCGTAGTTGCAATTTTATCAAGACGTATGCAATCTAAAAATATGTTAGTTCTCAAAATACTATGTCGTTTTTAAAATGCTGAATAAAGCTTGCATTATTTTATTGGAATTAATAATGCCATCGCTACCATATACAGATCAAAGATTAATTTCGTTTAAATTGGCAATACCAAAATAAATTAGAATCAAAGACTACAATAGTATACTGGATTAGAATTTTCAGTTTGGATTGAGTGGCCCATTCTGTACTTAGCTGTAAAAAAATACGTACGCCACACTACGATCAACAAAGCCATTTTGTGTACAAATGGTATAACGATATTGAGCTTATATCATATTATTATTACTATTTAAATCATACTGAACAAACGTACACCAACCCCAGACAATTTAATACTGATTAACATGTTACTGGCGTTTCTATTATCGAGCAATTGTTAAACTATGGTTAGGGAATAAATTTATACCACGATGAAGATAATGGTGCCTTCTTCATGTGCATTAAATTAAATTAAAACATCGCTAGGGCTACTCTTTATGGTACTTATATACAAAGTTCTCTCCCTCTCTAGTGGAACGGAAATTAGAGTTACACTTTTTGTTATGCTATGCCAATACAGAACAAAACTAAAGGTACCAATACACTAATCATTCACTTCATTTTATTTTGGTTTTTACTCTAAGTCAGCAATATTCAAACCGCGGCCCACGGGCCGCATTGGGCCCGCCAGGCTTTCGAAAGTGGCCCACCCGTTGTAGCTTCAAAGTCTATTAACGAAGTTACTAAGGCAATCGCCCATTTAAAATTCACATAATTGCACATGTGACACAACGCGTGATCATCATTTTCATTAAAATTTAAATAAACAATTAAACGTAATAAGCTTTTTCATTAACACCTGAATAACAAATGTTGTGATTTAAGTAGCGGCCCGCGGGACACAGCTAAAATCTGAAAGAGGTCCAAGAAAAAAAATGTTTGAGTATGGCTGCTCTAAGTATATAGGTCAGAGTGAGAAATGATTAAAACGCGCTTTGAAATTCAGCCTGGGAGAACGACCGCGTATAAGACCTTTAGCAACGCTGTTGCTTGTAATTTGTAGTCACGGTCATAGCTTCCTACTACACTTACTATAGATACTCTTTGGTCATAGGCTTTGGAGGCTGTACCTTATATTTATATATTGACTGTATGGCTGTACCAAAAGTACCTAGTCGCTAAATAACATACTTAAATGACATACATTTATAAAATTAGACACAACTTTTTAAAAGCCCATATTACTAACCATACGAATTTTGTACAATTCCAACAATATTACATACATACAGTTCGAAACCTATTTTTTAAAGCGGTTAAAAATGTCGTCAATTGTGTAACGTAACCATCCCCCGTAACATAAGCCCGTAACCGACGTAGGTATAAACTTAAACTCGTCGTTAGCGTCAATGTCAATCATATGTCATTGTCAATAAGGATACGATTTCGAATCAAAAGTATCGATACTATACTCCGTACTAGTACTGAATCAAACGTATCGATGCCAAGTAAAGTATCGACAAATAAGTATCGATTCGGTAAGGTATCGAATACTATTGATATTATTTGTTTGGATGAATGAATGGAAGGCGAATTAAACACAATTAAATTGAGGTTCTTTATTTAAAATAATGAGAAAAAGTAATTATGATAGATTACCTATGAAATTGCCGTTCTGCAGTACAGGCCATTGCAAATCAAAATATTTTTTGTTTGGCCAAGAATTCTAATTACAAATTTATTTTATTTTAAAAACATGGAATTCTTTTTTCATAATTAATCATTTGTTTATTGATTAGCGTTATGTTTTCATTGCTTTGTCGTCATTATGGATATGTTAAAAATTCGAGTTATTATGGAATATGAGTACCGCCGCGGCAGCAACGCGGCACAAACGGCAAGCAACATTACGTTTACGGCATTTACGGAGCGAACACTGCAAACGAACGCACCACCTATAATTGGTTTGCCTGCTTCCGTTCTGGAAATTTCGACCTGAAAAATGAACACCGTGGTTCTCTGACAATGACGAATTAAAGGCGATTGTGGAAGCTGATGATACTCAATCTACGGCTAAAATAGCAGCAGCTTTCGACGTTAGCATCAAAACAATATTGGTCCATTTGCGTCAAATTGGCAAGGTAAAAAAACTTGATAAATGGGTGCCCCACGAACTCAATGATCGCCAGCACGAAGTACGCGTCGAGACGTGCCTTGCACTGCTCAACAGGCACACAAACGAAGAAATTTTGAACCGCATTGTTACCTGGGACGAAAAATGGATTCTGTTTGACAATTGCAAGCACTCAACAAGTTGGTTGGATCCTGGTTCAGCACCTAAACAATGCCTTAAACGAAAAATTACCCCTAGAAAAGTGATGATCACTGTTTGGTGGGCTGGTGTGATGCATCACAGTTTCTTACCAAACGGGATAAGCATTACTGGAGATGTGTACTGTGAAGAACTGAACACTATGATGGAGAAGCTCGCACGTCTCCAACCAGCTTTGGTCAAACGCTCGTCTCCGCTGCTCCGACACGACAACGCGCGACCTCATACTGCACAGCAGTCGATATCCAAGTTACCAGAGCTGGGGTTGGAAGCTCTCCGTCATCCCCCATACTCACCAGACCATGCGCCTACAGACTTCTACTTTTCCAGAATTTGGATAACTTCTTGGCGGTAAAAAAAAATCAATATCCGAGAGGTAGTACAAAATACCTTTGAAGAATTTGTTGCCTCCCGTCCAGCTGATTTCTTCAAGAACGGCATCAATAAACTGCCACTGAGTTGGCAAAGATGTATAGATTGCATGGATGATTACTTTGATTAATAGATATTAAAAATATAGAAAAATACTTAACTTATTTCATAAAAAACTACAATTTCATAGGTAAAGACCTAATATATAACGTACCTAGTACCCACGTTCATTAATTAAAAATAACGGTGATAAGATAAAAGTTACTAATAAGAACATTTTTTTTTAAATTCAGTTTCCAGTCACTTTCATCACAGTCTGACATAAACAATGATTTGTTCAGTTGCGCTTGCGCGTTTCAGATACTGTAGCTCCAGTAACGGAAAACTTCTTCCGAAAAGACTTCCAGACGTCACTTTTTAGTGGAGGCGGCATAATAAAAGTAATTTATCTCACTCAATTAACTTTTCGTCTCACTCAACCAACTATGTAACTTAATCAAATTATTCAAACAATCTGTTCAATTCTAAATTACCGAAGCAAAACACACAACGAATCCTTTGAATGCTGCAACTTATTCTATGAAATACCTACCAAAGCACCGAAAACATCTAATTAAACAATTTTAAGTTATTCTCTAGGGACATTATTTTAAGCTTTAAATCTGATACGAAAACATAATATAAATTTATATTTTACCTTATAGTCACAATCAAAAGTAGAAGAAATCTCCCAAATTACGTTTGCGTTCATTTTATTGCAACACTTCCCACAAAGAGTAAAATAAAGTTCCCAATAGTAATTCTCTATCTTAGCAATAGGTAGCTGCAGTAGAGCTATATTTTGTATGCAAAGAGTAGAACTAGGACACCATGTGACATGTATATATTTATGGCACTGTAAAGAAATTTGTTTTATCGACTCTTATTGTTTATATCTCAGATAGAGGATAGTAGGTAGATGTAGCATAATAAGTTGAACAATTTATTCATACTCAACACTCTTCGTTCTAATATCAGTTTATGTGTGAAAGAAAGAGAAAGCAAGAGCCGTTTATGCACGTCTTGAATCAGTGCGCGCCACCAGCCGTGGGCAGCCATATTTGTTGGTAACCAGCTGGTTACCAATGTGTCGTTACGATAATCGGACTTTTTAGTGGTTTTCTTCTCGATTTTGAAGTTTTCCTTACTGTGGATATATTATAAATTAGTTATGGCGTGTAATGTTCCCGGTTGTTCTAGCCGAGCGGGTGTATTGACTGAAAATAATGCAAAATTATCTTTTCATAGGCAAGTCGAATTCATGTTTATTGAACTTTACGAAGCAAACTTGTAAATCTTGCTTTTTATTCTCACTTAAAATAAAAGTAATACATGTGTTTAGTGCGTACACAGTTTCATTATGATTCTAGCTGTTAGTGTTTAACAAAAAACATTAAAAAGTTTGACTCGGTATGTATGTATGACATTTCACCTACTTTATAGTGTTGTGAATCAGAATCAGAATATTTATCGATAATTTTAATATATTGTTAGAGTGGATGTTTTCTTGATTATATAAAATAAAATTAATTTTGGTCATTTTTAAACTGGTGACAGTCAGAATAAGAGTTGTTGATTCAAATTTAAAAATGGTAGCTCTTTTCCATTTTTCATTTGTATTTCGGTTGTGAAATTTTCCACAAAGTACGTCGAGTTGAGCTTTAAGTTAAAATAAAAAGTGATTAACATATTTGACTTGTTTTATTTCACATTTCTATGAAAGACTAGCCTACATGTATAAGTCAACCTCATATCAATGGTAACAAAACTAGTAAAAGCAGATCCATTCCTCTGTAACACTGTCCGCTGAAAATGGTTTTTTTACCTTTGATATGCAGTTGCACCAATGAATGTCCCATCCAGTACCTAAAATATACCCCCAATACCACTATC
This sequence comes from Shargacucullia verbasci, assembly GCA_947562105.1. Taxonomy (NCBI): domain Eukaryota; kingdom Metazoa; phylum Arthropoda; class Insecta; order Lepidoptera; family Noctuidae; genus Shargacucullia; species Shargacucullia verbasci. The sequence goes on from OX387287.1 coordinate 6,131,905, forward strand.
TATAACTAGATATAGGCTGATTAGTTCGGAAACAAATTGTAGACGGCGCCACTGCGCTTGTTTACATAAAAATACCGCAAGAGGGCTCTCTTTACCCAGTATCTTATACTTTTTGGGTAAAAAATTATAATTTATGGTACCTATCTTTTCAAAAAAGAATTTCACTGAATACATAAATTGCATAAATAGATGCAGCTTGATAGCTTGAACTCTAATCCGTGCTACAGGCTATTCAATCTGTAGAATCAATTTGTGAAGTCGAAATTGACCTAACCCGACTCACGATCACGAATCAACCGGTCTCAAAATTTCATTTAGATGACATTAACTAAAGTGCTAACAAAACCGCAGGCCGAAGTTATTATTGAAATTATACGTCATTTCTGAACATTTAATCTTTTGGTATTGGCTTTACGAATTTTATCGATACCGACAAAAATCCTTTAAAAATGAATATCGCTATTGATCAGTATAAATATAGTTAGGATTGTATAGTCAAAATGGAGACATTGCGTTTGTTTCGCATATCCTGAGCCACTATCACTATCTCTTTCTGTGATATGTCATTTTTTTGTGTTGCGAAAGAAATAGTGATATGTCTCCGGCTCTTGCTTAATATAATCTATCTACCTACTATCCTCTATCTGAGGTTTATATTACGAAATATAGATAGAGGTTACAATTACGAAGTATCGATACCAACGGAAATTATCGATACTGGGCTTAACATCGAAACTCAAAAGCAAAGTATCGTTACCTCTCAGGAATCGATTATTTTTCCCTAATTGTCAATACTATGGATGGAGTTGACTGACATGCTCCTCTCTATTCTACTCCTGTCTGTCATGACATACGATTATAATGAAACACGGGTTCTGCTGATTATTTGTTTATTTAATTTTATTGTTGTAAAAAGCACTAAATTGCTATTCACGGTGCTACATATATAGATTGTGGTGTACCTATTATATTTTATATCATAATTTTTTTTTTGTTATATCATCGTTTCGCAATGTGAGTAGCATACTCGACTTCCACAGAAAGCGTTTATTTGTAAATTAACTTCTATAAGAAGAAAATATTCCTGGTTATAATCAATTTATATTTTTATACGTATTTTTTCAGGACTGAATACTGGAAGTCTCAAGCACGGAAGTATTGTGAATTTTGTAAATGTTGGTTTGCAGATAATAAAGTGGTAATTGTAGTTTACAACATAGCTGGTCATCATTTACCTAAAAATATCAGGGTTTAGGAGGATATTATTGTCTTGATATGGTCAATAGCTAATTTTATTTTTTCATGTAAATAAGAAAGTGGATAAACTTTTCCTACTAAGTGACACCAAGTAGACACAATAGAAAAGCTATTCTTTCTCGCCTTTTGTGTGTTAAAGACCATCATTATTATAGATCTTTGGGGATGGTGTCATATGTAATTTTAAATGACACATTATGATCCATTCTGTTTGTCTAATTTATAATAACCACAACTAAATTTAATTACAGTCAATTTCCTTCCATGAAAATGGCAAGCGTCATAAAGAAAATGTTCAGAAACACATATCACAACTCAGTAAAAAGAGTGCCAAAGAATTCAAACAGAAAGAAAAGATTGATGATGATATTAAGAAAATGGAGACAGCCGCCATGGCTGCCTATTTGAAAGATGTGCAGAATAATGCAGACCTCACTTCTCAGGTATAAACTGATTATATTATTACATGATGTAACTGAGCTGTAAAACCTTAATCCATGAATCTAGTCTAACCATTTAATAACAGCAGTGATTGAGCAATTGAATGCTGCACTACATGTTGTGGGTTTGATTCCCACACAAAACAAATATTTGTATAACCTACAAATAGCAGTCCCGGGTCTAGGTGTTTGATCATGACAATATTTGTACACAATACAGGAACTGTTCCTTGAGTCCCCCTTTTAGGAATAGGATTATAAAAATAAAGTTTACATCTAAATCTGTATCAAATTAATTAAACAAAGTACTAATTGCCTCCATTAATGTTATGTGTAATCCTGATTTGGTTACATTGATGCCTTGCAAGTACCTAACACGATTATTTAAAAAAAAAACTCAAGTAAAACAAATGTATATCCTTCTCAATTTTAGAGCATAAATGAGATGATAGCTCAGAGTGGCAGCAGTGACACTCCTATTGTTGTGGCCAACACACCAACAACTAAGGCACCCCCTGCCTGGCAAGAAGTAAAGAGTGATGATGGGAGCTCCTACTACTGGAATATAGACACTAATGGTATCATATGTTGGTTCAATTTCATTTTATTATTTACAGAAAAGTGGGGTACTATTTGCTTGTATAATCCCACTGCTGCCTATGGGCCCATGCCTTAGCATTTCCCCATGATTTTTACAACAAAAGGTAGCAAAACAATTTTACTTTGTTGAGCCCATTTTTGGATCTATTTTCTAGATTTTGGCTAGATTTTCAATACCTGGACATAGCTTAGTTAAGTTATTCCTGTGATAACAATTTAATTCCATACAAAATTTTTTGCAATATCAAATTAACAGCTAGATGACTTTTATCTGGTCATTGAAAAATCGGGCCTTATTAAGTAGGTCTAGTATAAGACTATTATTGTGTTACAGAAACAACCTGGGATACTCCGGATGATTATGTCTCGGTAGCAGACCAAGAAAAGAACAAATTAAAAGACGAATCACAAGAGAAAAAGAAGCAGAAAATGAAGTGAGTGAGAACAAGTATTTATGGTTTTAGCGTAATTAATTTTATGTTATGATACATAATACGTAAATTCTAGATCATAAATTCATAATTATGTAAAATTTTAGCACAATATTTATACAGTTTTGTTTAATTACGTTTCAGGAAACAACAGCAGAAGCAAGCCCAAAAAGAAGTGCACAAAGAGGTAAATGCTCACATTGCTAGAGAGAAAATGAGGGAGTTAGCAGTGAACAAAGACCCACCCCCACCTAAGCAGTTTGTGGACTATGGACCGGCCCCACGGGCTACGAAGCCCTATGGATCCTGGACCCCAGTTATTAACCAGTATGTCAAACTTAATAGTATAATATGCGTAATTTAAGTTGAGGGCTCGAGTTAATTAATCTCTAAGCATTCATATTCGACAAGATTTGAGATATTAGAATTAAAATTATCTTATATAATGTGAAACCCATGTTCAGCAGTGCTTGTTTACGAGCTGACGATAATTGGTCTGATGTCTGCTTAAAGTAATATGAATTCCTAGGGTTTGTTACAGTCAGACGGCATGATTGGCGGTCGCGGGTTCGATTCCCGCATGGAACAAATATTTGTACGATCTGCAGGTAGTTGTTCTAGGTTTGGGTGCATGTCCAGGTGAATATATCTATTTGTAAACGCACCCACGATACAGGAAATATTCCTAGTGTGGGGGAAATGTCTTTTTTTTTTTAAATAAAAAAGAGTTCTGGTAACGATCAATATTTTGATTTCTAGGCCTGTAGAAAACATTGATCTCCAGCTACCGAAACCTGAGAAGGAGCTGCCCCCGCCACCGGTTATCGTGCAACCAGAAATAATTCAGTTCAAAGAGAGGCGCGTCCAGTCGCTAGGCGACGAACCTGTTGAATTTAAGAAGCGAAAGTTCAATAATCATAAAAGAAATATGCGACAAAAAGTAGATGATGACTAATTCTTATTAATAAACGTGTAAATAAAATCAAATACATAATGATTTGCGTTTCATTATTATATCTTAAATATAAAGTGTAGACTATTATAAATTACATGTCGGATAGGCAAGGTAAAAACGATATACTAACGATTGATACCACAAATACCAATAATATTGGTATTTCATATTATGATGGATGAATAAACTATGCCATCTGTGACATGACCCCTGCAACCCAATTACTTGGGGATACCGATTCCAAAGGGTCCTATTTGCATCGAAAGCAATAGATGGCGCTATCTGTCACTCTCTTTGGACAATACAAATATTTTCGTCTTTTACGCGTCAAATGAAAAAGCGAAGTTAAAATTAGTGGTTGTTCTCGGTCTCAGCACGGGTGTTCGTTTGCATCTAAGGACCGACCTTAAGGTCCTCCCACAAGAGGAGATAGAAAGATCTACCCAACACTTGCTTGACTTGATATTTAAACCCAGGCCCTCAAATACAGGCACCGCGCCACACTTGCGATAACTATATATCTAATAAAATGTTTCAGTTAACTTTATGTATACCAAATAATTGTCGCTAAACGTGGATACCTACTCAGTTTAGTTAGATACGAGAAGTTACGCAAACACAATTAGTAAACAGGACGTATAAACCATGTCAGCATGGATTATCCTTGCCGACCTTTGAGGCATCAGTAAAATATCAAATGACACCAATATAAAATATGGCTTGTCAATGCAGTTAGTAAAAGTATAAAGGTGGAAAGCTAAAATATTTTTCATCTATTATTATTGGAACAATATTTTTTTTAAAAAAACTTCTCTTTTTATAATTTTGAAATCGAATATCGTACTACTAACGCTAGTCCTGAGGGCCTAGTGTAAGTTTCTTTCGACAAATTCGATTTACTACATCGAACGCGTTCGGCGCTCCGATTGGTGGAGAGCACGAAATGGACCAATCGGACCGCCGAACGCGTTCGATGTAATAAATCGAGTTTGTCGAAAGAAACTTACACTAGGGCCTCTGATTACATTACACGATCTTCCTTTGTTCCTGCTTGTTAGATACTTATGACTGACCCTATCGATTGCTGCTATATAAATAAAGGGTGTTATTTTCGCGTTTGGGTGGGTCCCGAGACGGGAGACATCGACATTTCGAAAATGTAGCTTACTTTAAAAAAAGATTGAATTTTTTCTTCCTGGGCCCGCTTCAACTTTCCACCCTGTAGGTATAGTTACATGCTATGCTTGATATTACCTACGCACTTGTTTGCCTCATTGGTTTAGCAGTCGCAAGTAGGGCTGCAACTTAAGGCTGAGTTTCATTCCCGATTCTGTTTTCGGCCAGTGTTATTGAGTTTTTTGATTAAAAATACTCAGTAGCTTCTCGGCGTTTAGAATAACATAACATAACATAGTATCACGCCTATATTTCCCGAAGGGTAAGGCAGAGGTGTACTATATACATATGTACACCCACCTATTGCCATCTGCCGGACACAGTTCCAGGCTCCGTGCTGCTACTGAGAATTTCCATAGGTAAGTACAGAAAAACCCAAAAACATTACCCGACCCGGGAATCGAACCCAAGACCTCACGCTTAGCAGTCGCGCTTGCGTAGTGGTCGCAAGATTAATGAGGCAAGCAAGTGCGTAGGTAATATCAAGCGTTCGGAATTACAAACGCTATTTTTATTTTTTTTTATCTTTTAAAAAACTTTGCCCACACTAGGATTTCTCCTGTATCGTGGGTACAGTTTACAAACATATGTACATGTCACATGCACACACAACCACACCCGAAACAATTATCTGTAGATCATATCAATATTTGTTTCGTGCGGGAATCGAACCCGCGTCACCTAGCGTAGAAGGCTAATCACTTAGCCACTGCGCTAACAGTGCCGTCAATTGGCAATAGGCCATCAGATATAGATAAAGTTATTGGAAATAATAGATGGATTTGTGTAGTAAATTATTTAAGTAGGTATCGACGATCTACATGATTTCAACGCTTGAGTCAATATATCAACATAAATGAGATGCGTGTGTATAACATTAATTAGTACCTACAAAATAAACTGCTACAGAATATGAACAGATAAGAAACCATACTGTTCGTAATTACTCACCTTTGTAGGTCTTCAGTCCGACATCAGAAGGGTTCCCCTAATTTAAAAAAAAACTTTATGTAGGTACAAATCGCATTATTATGTTTAGATTTATGTTTAACAGAGAGATGATGGAGTATTCTGATTTGAACTAACAAATTTTATTATAATACCATTATTTTATTTTTACCATTATTATTTAAAACATCTACAATGTGATACAATACAAGGATACCTACAATTTATTAAGGGATTCTAATATTATTCTCAGTCGGAGAACTACCTATACCTAGTTCAGCTGTAGCACAGATAATATAGGCTGTAGTTAGGCTTCCCAACCATCACGTTAAAAACAGTATTATACTTTTTTCGCTCGTTAATACTTTTTACTGTTCTATAAAAAAAGATCACAAATTTATGACCGCTGATATTCGGAGCTATAAAACTTAAAAAAGAAATATTTTAAAATCGATAATAAATTATTAAATTGTGCAAAAAGCGACGTTGTTGATGTGACGTTTATGAAGAATAGCCCAAATTCGTCATTTGAACACTTCTTCTTTAATTTAAGAGCTTAGTTAGCTCTGTGTTCTTGTCGATGAAGCATTTGAATAGGTACTTACATGCATGTAAAACGAATAGGTTGTAATACAATACATGGATAATACAAAATACCAGTCTTCATTTTGTATTCCATACACACCGTATTTTTTTATTGATGCGGTCACAGCTAAAGGATCTTGGAGTGATTCAAAGAACTAGCTTATACCTATGCATGGCGCTGTACAATTGGGAAAAACGAAATTTTAAATATAATAAAAAGGGTCGGGTCGGATGAAAAAATTATGATAAAGCATTGAATACAGATAAGGAATGTATTTCGCAAGTGTCTCACATGTTTTCAGGATCTCTCTAATAAATACAACTTTAGGATAAACAAGCCTGTCGCTTTTAATTTATCAAAATTGGCAGCTGCAGCGTTCTTTTAACTTAGCAATCAAAAACAAGATATAATTTAAATGAAATCTTATAAGCCCTCAAGATTTATGGTTCGTCTTAAAAAAAATCCAGATCGCATCTTTGGAATAGTCTTGAAAATGGCTAAAATTTAATTTTCATTTTCGCAATGATCATTCCTAGGATATATTCAATAATTCAAATTTCCATCTATATTCTAACTGATTACTTATGTTCATTAAAACCAACCGGTTTAATAATATCATATATCAGTCATCTCTTAGATACAGAACCTATAGATGGAACGTAACTGACGTTAAGTCGTCAATTTAAACAAGGAACATTTATTACGAAATACATATGTAAGAAGGAGATGTAACTTCTTTTTTTGTCCTTATCTGCAGGGCCGGTTTTTTTAGCCGCAAACTGTCAAATTTGACACTCGTTAGTCAAAAAATATCTAAAAGTAAACTTGAGTTAGAAATTTCGCATATATTTTGGTTTTCTGTATCTAATAACATTATATAAAGTGTTAAGTGTGTTTCTAGAGTGTTTGTGGTGTGTGCACTATGGGATATTGCAGTGTTTTATGCTGCAAAAACCGCAACATACAAAAACACGATAGGAACTGACTGCTCGTTGTTGAATATACTGTAAAATGAATGCGTCATTTTGCTTATTGTTTGTAACATAACCTAACACCTGAAATATTAAGTGTTGCTAGTGTATTCTTTTATTTACCTCAGTATCAATTTCAAGTAATTTATACAACTTAAATACAAAAATTTAGGAATGTGTATTTGACAGGAATTGTACATATTTCCGGTAGTTATTGAGATGAAAAAGACACGTTACCGGGCGGCAAAATTGATATTTAAAAATAACCAATACGTATTTTCCATAAACCGTTAAGGGATAATGACACCTCAAATTATTTTAATTTACTAAAAACTAGAATGTTTTATTGAGTTTCCTTAGCCCGCCTACCTTTATGCAAATAAAACCTGATATATATGAGTCACTGTGAGTTAAATATCTGTCAGTTCCATATTATAAATCTTAACATGAATTTTTATCTACATTTACATGACAATAAAAGAGAATGTATTTATTATAAATAATAATGTTGTTAATGACCCGGGTACGTCTTAAAACTGCGGCCAGACACCGGAGGACGTGCAGCAGCGTCCTCTCACTAATCGGTGACCCACTGCGATCCCCAAGCCGCCTGCCAAGCGTGGGGATTATGGCAAACCCCCCCCCTTGAGGGAGGCCTTCGTTCAGCAGTGGACGTCTTCTGGCTGATGATGATGATGATGATGATGAATAATGTTATCTGTAATAAATACATTCTCTTTATTATATAAAATAATAAGGGTTACATTTTTACGCTCATAATAAGGGACATTGATTTTCTTGGCAACACCTACTGTCCGAGCGAAAGAGACTATAGTAGTGACGGTGACTGCATATCTATAGGTTCTTTATCTAAGTTCATGGGCACGGTTGGCGCAGTGGTTGATTGATCGACTGCTGCGCTACGTGTCGCGGGTTCGATTCCCGCACGGAACAAATATTTGTATGATCTACAGATAGTTATTTCGAGTCTGGGTCTGTGTGTATGTGAAATATATGTTTGTAAACGCACACACGATATAGGAATTATTCCTAGAGTGGAGCAATATAAGTTAAAAAAAAAAAACTTTTCGACATGACTCTTCGGAACCTGTTAATTCTAAAAAATTACTTTAATATAATCATTATTATTAAAAATGTCTTTTAGTTACAATATGGTCGGGTTGAATTGACGTTAGAATGGAATCAATAACCTAAGCTAAAGTTGTTCTTACACACATAATGATTTTACTTTCATTTTATACCTATATTACACACTTTTTTGTATGAAAATATGAAAATCTACTATGGAGCTACTACTAGCTTCCGCTCGCGGCTTTGCCCGCGTCGTTTACGAACCCGTGCATTTTTCCGGGATAAAAAATAGTGTAATAGCCGTAGTGCTATTCCAGACTATAATCTATCATATCATATGCCAAATTTCATCCAGATCCGTTCAGCCGTTTGGGCGTGAAAGAGTAACAAAGATCCATCCATCCATCCATCCTCACAAACTTTTAAATTTATAATATTATAGTAGGAAGTAGGATAACTTACGTTATCAGCATACGTGTGAACAAACGATATGTTTCACTTATTTGTGGTGCCGATAGCACAATAATCGTTGACTGGCATTTCGACGCGTCGTTTAAATATCCATGTTATTCTTTGTCCAATTTTAAAACAATATTTCCTTCAGACTAATTGTTCAGTACTTACCTACGTACACCGTAGTAGGTAGGTACGTGAATGTCACCGGTGCTATTATTTTACAGTATCCTCACTGACCGCTGTCCTTGTCTGCGCAAAGTGCGGCAGTCTATTATCTAAAGAAAAGAACTAATAAGGCAGTATTAGTATATTTCGTATGCTAATAATAAGACTAATTATTACCTGAGTTACAGTACAATTAATACGGTCACAGCACAGGTCATAGTAAGGTGACATATGTAAGTACCTACTTACTTTCTTCATTGTGGGAAGTGGCATTATTTTCTTCATTTCCTGATATGTTGAAGTTATATATATAATTTGAGGGTGGCGGTGACTGTGGAGTGCAATAAGCTTTAGATACAATACCAGGTACTATTATCGTACGGTAATATATCATCAAGGTACAATACCATCCGGGTTAAGGACTACTGATTAATATTTTATCATCTGAACTTGACAATGTCTAAAACAAAAGGATATATTTATATCTATAATTAAAGTAATAAGCTTCTCACTAAGTATATACTATAGACGACACGGTTGGCGCAGTGGCTAAGCGATTAGCTTTCTGCGCTACGTGTCGCGGGTTCGATCCCCGCACGGAACAAATATTTGTATGATCTAGAGATAGTTGTTTCGGGTCTGGTTGTGTGTGCATGTGACATGTATGTTTGTAAACTGTACCCACAATACAGGAGAAATCCTAGCGTGGGGCAACGTTTTTAAAAAAATACGAAGTTTTTACAACATAATATATGGCGTAGCGAGATCAAGTTTCATATCTGTAGTAGGTACAACAACAATAAACGTAACTATAAATATCCCATAAAATTTAAGAATAACGTCTAGTTATACAAATGTACCTATACTTATTTTTTGCTATCTATTAATCAGGCGTCGAAACTTCTACACGTCCATTGTTCATCACTATGATCCGGGACTGATATGGAAATGAAGTACTATTAACAGTTAATGCGACATTGTGTATAACATTTTGTACATCCTATATGCTACATGTTGAGGACGGTCCGAGGATCATTAGTTTTTCCACTCACGGACAGGACGCCGGATCTCGGGCTTTGTATATAAGCGGGACCGTAGCGAGATATGGTATGATATCAGCCGTCGCATCCATCGACAACAGTCCTGTCTAGTGTTCTACTAGATCTTGTTTGGTGCTGTCTTCGCGAACTATCTTGAAAACTATTCAACATGTTCAAATTGGTAAGTGTTTTCAGGAAAATTTGTTTTACTCTTTTTTCTCGTTATGTAAACGTGTACTTTTAAATGTTATTTATCATAATGTTGATGTTGGCTCGATCAATGTACCTACCTAGTTGATAAGCGCTTGAATATCTGGGGTTGTAAGTTCAGTCTAGGCACTTGGATTTTTTTTCCTGTAAAGTTGATTATACGTTAATACCATGATTAAAGAGAAATGTGATGGATAATACTATTCGGTGAAATCGTTTTATTAATATTAAGAACCGCAGTCAATATCACGTCAATCCATAATTAAAATACTGAACCGAATGATTTTCATACGGGTTGCGGTGTCTTGGCATATTCAACAGACTTATTATCTCCACCAGATAATGCTGATCGCCTTCGCAGCGGCGCTGCTGGTGAGCCCTGCAGTGGCTAAACCTCAGGTGCTGGTGGACTACGGGTACTACCCTGCTGCCTACGTGTCGTCCTATAGCACGCCCCTAGCTTACTCCTACTCCTACCCCTACGCGTACGCCTACAGCTACCCACTAGCATACTACTAGCACTAAATCTACCCCACTCTCAACCCACCAAAGCCCTTTCACATGATTATTGTGGGTGTACCGTATTACACGTTACATATTATATTACTTTATAAAGCCATGTGAACGTTCGTGTAAGTAATCAGTATTTAAAGTTAGATAAGATGTACGCATCCAAAAATTAAAATATGAATGTGTGATAATTACGTTTTAATGATGAAAGAATTTATTCATTGAACAATATCATTATCAATAAACTGATCTATATTGTATTGATGCCTTATTTATTTTATTACCTATTAGGATACTATTTTATAACTTTATTTCTTATACTCTGAGGTGACAGCTGTGTAGGCCTTTTCAGATCCACTTTTCGTGATTAGGTACTACTCAGGCGCGTATGCTAAAGAGTTATTATCAAAATCAACAATTTTCCAATGCATGCAAAATATATACTACCTACCTACTGGTTAACAAGTAGAAATGTAGAGTTCGAATTGCCATAATCATAACACTATAGGTAGCTATATATACATACCCTTATTTTGATTCCAAATTTTATTATAATGATTTTCTTTATCATGTAAGCATACATATTTAAAAAAAGTTAATACAGACAAAAGAATAAACAAATCTTTATGTAGATAATAAGTGTAGAGGAGTAGGTATATACCTAGTAGGTGTGTAGACAGAGATTGAGACGAAATAATTTTTAAAAGATATAGCACAGAAAAATATCAACATAGTGTTTAAATTATAGACCGCAAGATATTAATGTACCTATATTTTTTAATATTTGTAAAATTTTAAACAGGATAGATATCAAATATTTAAATGACCGTAATTAGTATATTTGTAGTAAGAAGAATGGAGATGGTGGCTGAAGTAAGAATCATGAATATTTCTTGATTTGCATAATAATTACCTAAATATAGAGAATCAATCGCGGTAGTCACGTATTGTTATAGCATAGATAAATATATATATAATAAAATTATTAACATATACATGTAGTAAGTACCTCATTCATTGTCCGATCATCAAGTTCTAAGATTTGGATGACAAATGAAATTCAACGACCGTACATACATACTGTACATACACAAATAACATCTTAGTAAAAGGAAATAATAGAATCGGTAAGAAACACGTTCAAGTGATGATACATGAGTAAATACCTGTAAAATCATCCCTAGTAGTTGAGATGAAATATGATTCATCTTTTATACCTATATAAAAGCAAAATAGTCGCCCCTATTACATGGTACTCAATAACAGTATCGGCGAAATGTGGGTGTACAATAGTACACCTCTACCTAACCCTTCGGGGAGTACAGGTGCGATGCTAGGTAGTATGTCATACAAAACCAAAATACCACTAATTCACTCTCTCACTGACTAATCAAATCGCAGGAACTGTAGGGAATGCCTGATTGGTCTGACATAAAACTGCCTTATTGGTCTGGTCGCATGCGTGCTTGCAGTGCACGAGGTCCTGAGTTCGATACCCAGGCAAAGTGTTATTGGGGGTATACTGAAATTTGCGAACGTTGCCCGGAGTTTGGACTAATGCCCGGTAGATCCTGCAATAGATCACCACCAATTACTGGGAATTAATAAATCGTCAAAATGTGGGTGTTGAAAATGTATACCTATGCCTAACCCCTCGAGGAATACAAGCTATGATGATGATGACGATGGGCAGTACCTACTGCCTACATACTTGAAATTTGCCAGAGGACTGTCCAAAATTCAACCTCTAAAGCAGTGAAGTGTTTGTAAGAATCTTTCTTCTCAAAGTGACTCCCGGGTAGGTACACCTAGTTTATAATATAATAATAATTTCCAAAAACTACAATTGTTTCCTTATAATCTTTGCTAGCTCCACGAAGCAAAAGCGTTACATAAATGATAATATAGTTTTTACCTGTGCATATAATGAAAACACCTGACGTTAAACACGAAAGTGCATGTAATCAATCCAATCGAATCCGGCCAGAGGCCGGGCGGTGTGCCCTCTGAATAATAAACTAACTTCAAGTAACTACTTAAGGTGGTGTGTTTATGAAGGCTTTAATTATAGATAACTTAGGTCCGTTAGAACGTAATACTCTCGACTGATCGCTCGCATTCGATTTTTTTTCAAATTTTTCAAAACAATCAAAACATAACTATGTAGTTCGGCTTTAGAATATTATTTATTTGAAGCGTTTTAATTGTCAAAACCTAGCGATATTTTAATGGAAGTACTTATTTTCTTTTTATAATGAATGTACCTACCAGAAACCTTAAAAAATCGTGAACTCGGTTTTTTGTTTTCAAGTAACAAAAAGTCCTTTCAATACTTACCTAATCCTCCCCAATATAGTTATGACCGCGTGTAGGTAGTATTTTACCTGATTGGGATATCATCGTGAACCACATCACTAAATAAAACGATCGATGGCCACATCATTGACCACACATGTTTACACGCACGTATTAGACATAGCTTATTGATTGAGATGACATAGTCAATGACACCATAATCGGGGCATTACAAGGTCACACTTACATCAGTTCACGTGCTCATTTGTATGCCGATGCAGATACCCCATGCTTTGACAACACAATGCTACCTAATCCGCGTTTGGGAACTCCATTAACGTTATCTCGACTTGTCATCGAAGACGGAAAATACCTTGGTATAGATTAAAAAAGTGATTAGATTATTTAAATAGGTCTTTACATGTAGTTTAGACCGCCTCATTAGTCTAGTGGTCGCAAATGTGACTGCTGAGCGTGAGGTCCTGGGTTCGATTCCCGGGTCAGGCAAAGTGTTATTGGGTTTTTCTGTCTCAATGAGGCAATGACGGTAAATCGGCGTGCTTGTATATAATCTAACGTAGTGATTAATGTAGGTATTAGTCTGCCTAATTTAGTAATTTATTTTTATAGCTCTCGGTTAGAAATTAGAAGGAAACACAGATAAGATTAGGTATATTATATAATTAAGGATTTAATTAATTTTTTATTTAGGTATTATTGCAATAATAACCTTTGATTGTCACGGAGCCAAATATTAACATCAATACAGCAGTAGATTTTCTATTTAGATTTCTACAAAATGGTACTTGTATACAAACATGAGGCATAACCTGAAAGCTTTAGATAGAAAAGCGGTTACCCTTGGCTGATTACTAATAAAAATGCGGTATGTACAATATAGTTTGTGGATTCAAAAATGTTTCTAAATTAAACCTTAGTTGACGTTAGTAGAATAGATAATGAAAACCCTTTGTAAAGTAGTCTAGCAGTATTTTTGTTCCTTTTATTCCAGGTTGCTCTAATTTTTGTCATTAAGAGTGGACTGCAAGTTGACTGAAAGGATTAAATATAAGGTCTAACCATTCTAATCCCGACCCCTTTAAGGGGTTATTATACACATCAATATGAACAGTAGTATCGGGACAACCCTGGAATAGTGAAAAAGGTAGAATCATCATTCGTTTATATACGACTAGCTTCTGCTCGCGGCTTCGCCCGCGTGCTTTACGAACCCGTACATTTTCCCGGGATAAAAATATATAATAGCCTATGTGCTATTCCAGACTATAATCTATCTCTTTGCCAAATTTCGTTCGCTCCGTTCAGCCGTTCGGCGTTGGCCGTTGGCGTGAAAGAGTAACAAAGATCCATCCATCCATCCATCGATCCATCCTAACAAACTTTCACATTTATAATATTAGTAGGAAGTAGGATACCTATAGAGTATATCTATATCTATTTGTATGGATCAAAGTTAAATACCATTCAGTGGCTAACTAAGTACACGCAAAATCTCAGGAACTATAAAACCAATAAATTTCAAAATGTTACCGGTAGGTTTCTTGTACGGTGTATGCATCCACTAAGAAACAATTTTCCAAAATTCAAAGTAGAGTTTAAAATTTGCATAAAAATATTTCTACTCGGTAGGATTGTTGTGGGAACAGCTTGTTAATTATAAAATAGGCAATATTAAGTTACTCTGGGTTTAAGTAAAAAAAATATTCCAGTCCCTATAGAGTAAATTTTGTGAGAAACTTAGGTATATTGAACACTGTGATGATTCCGACGGGTTTCAGATTTACCTAAGTAGATACTTAACACTATTCTAAATCGAATACTGAGATTGTTCATACTGAGATATCTATTCAACCAGTGTTTTGGGGTATTCTTGGATTCTACTTCTATTCTACTGACGATAACTAGGTGTAAGATTTAAAAACAACTAAAATTTTTGTTTATACATGTAGATCATATTATTCACGGATATACTCGTACACATTGTTAAAATACATTTATCTAGATACTTATAGGTTTTTTAAAAGCTGAGTATCTAACCGCCTTACTGTAGTGATATTTTCCATTGAGGGTATGAGTACATCGACTGACTGAATGTATCATATGTTTTCATATGCATAGATATTTCACATACCTACTTGAATATATAAGAGAAAAGTTATCTCTAGAGTAAAATAAAACTTTTATTCGAAGAGGAAATTGATTAGCGCCAATGACTATACTACATGCGTACATATATATTATATACCTCTAAACATTATACATTCTTAATACACGATAAGTTATGATTTGCCTATGTATAAGCACGTAAGTTGAGTTAGATATAATTCACATTTAGATATCTACCAGTCAGAATAATTAGTTTCACATCACAATGGTTCACTGTTGTTCACTGAGTTTAGAAGTAACACCAACACTTATTGAAACGACACCTTCGAGCACTCGATTACTGAACAGTACCTTGTTAGTAGTTCTCGAGTCTGTTTGGGGTAGAATTTAAAGTTTTTTAATGTTCCGAAATGTGTTATGTTATTATGTAAGTTTTGTTTAGGCAACTTCTAGGTCGGAGTCGGAGTCGTCGGAATATGGGCGCGGTGTGGGCGGCGCGGGCGGCGCGTGCGCAGGTGAGTGCGCGGGTGACAGCGCCTGCCGCGCCAGCAGCGGCGCTCTTCCACACGCTCGTTCCTCTTGTAGCTTACGAAGTCGCTCCTGCTCTTCTCGTTTCTGCTTGCGCCATTTCGCACGACGGTTTTTGAACCAGACCTAAAGACAGAAAAAACAACAATGAATTTAAAATTATTCGTGTCCAAGCTTTTACGGAAAGGACGTCAGAATGAATGAATTTAGAAAAGCATTAGACACGATTTACCTAAGTAAAGGCATTGTTTACATAGTATATAATTACCCGATTAAAATAAATGGAAGGTCCTTTCGGATATCGATTAAAGTTTTTCAATTTTGAACGTTCCATCATATCTAAATACTCCGTTAATTTACAAAAACTAGCAAATATATTTTTCCCGTTTGATTTCGAAACTTTAATCATTATTAAGATTAGGTACCTACTTACAATTTTAGACTACATTTTATCGATAAACAAATTCTTTGATCCTATTTTACATATCTGCATACCTAAGCATCGTGTCGCACCCAAATACATCGTGTGGAATCTTAACTCGAAAGTTTCTTGAAATTATAAATCATTCACTAACTAATATGAGCCTTACCGATCCCTTGCAAAGGATCAATTGGTTGTTATCCACCGTGTTATCTACGGACAATTGGAACGACCCAATTTTGTATCAAACATTGACCGAGCTACTGAACTACATAATACAAAAAAAACCTCAAAGGTAGTTTTGTTGTGTGGTATCATTGATATTTCCCAGTAGGCAGGGGGCTGTGCGGGCATGCTTCCACTCGAGTGGTCAGACACAAGTGTGAGATGTTCCCAGACTGCGGGTGGTCGCGGAACACAAACGAGCCATTGTAGCACCTCGCCGTCACAACACTGGCCCGGCCGGCCTTCCTTACAATCTCATAAATGCGAACGAATTCATTTGTAATCTCACATCTCCTTTACTAAGCTGACATACATTGATGTTATATGATGTAAATAAAATATTAATACATACTCCCATAGACCGACAATGCTAGCTTAACTAATTATTAATGTTTTT
Source organism: Shargacucullia verbasci (assembly GCA_947562105.1). Lineage (NCBI taxonomy): Eukaryota > Metazoa > Arthropoda > Insecta > Lepidoptera > Noctuidae > Shargacucullia > Shargacucullia verbasci. Next base: position 6,148,735 of record OX387287.1, read on the forward strand.
TATTTATCTTTTAATAAAAACTCTGCCCCACACTAGGAATAATTCCTGTAAAATTAATGTTGAAAATTAATTGTTACGTGAACTACATGAGCTTTAAATGAGTCTAACAAAAGATAAGATGTATCAAGTCTTATGTATGAATTTAAGAAATTTAACATCTAGGTGGAATTAACAATGTACAGAACATTGTTTCACAGGGTTTTTCAAATATAATAAGAATTGTATTATTAAAGTTCACGCATCATAAAATTAAAGCTTCAAGATAATTTTCCAAAAGATCAGACAAGTTGATCCGGCACCGGATAATATACCACATAAAATCTACATTTTAAAAGGGGCACCCTAGGCTTATTCAGTAGAACCTTTAAAATTAATTCGTTAACGATAGCACCATTGTCGGAGTTAATTGCATTACAAGAGTCGGTCGGCGGCCGACAAAGGTCCCATTAACTTTCGATGAAAGAGTGACGGGGTTTTCGCGTTCAGCGTCCGCCCGCGCCCCTCTGCTCATTGGGCGCCACTCGAGCAGCAAATATGGCCGCTGCCACCGCCAGACTTCGGGGCTCCGGCGACTCCTTACACCCGCTGTTCGCACCCGACTCCTTTGTCATTCCTCACCCACAATAAGATTAGCCCGATGTTCTTTTGTGTACTACTGATTGTTTGGTTTAACTCGTTTGCTGTTTTCATTGCAGCCGATGAGTTAATTTCATAATAAAAGCACCCCTGTTTCCTGTGTGGCGATAAGTGCGTTAGATACTTATCCGTTTGCAGGATAAACAAATATATATAAACAATATTGGTATGTGTTATGTTCCCCGTATCTTAGATAATTCTAATATCAAAAAGCCCCAGCAAAATTAAAGTGTAAATGGTGCTATATCTTAATAGTCTCTGGTTAGAACATTTTCCATGGTTGTCTTTCCTATCTTAAGCTTATCTGATGATGACTGCTCATGATCTGAAACATATCCTTTATAAATAATAAATAAAGATGGTACTCGTAATGTGGTGTGTTACACAGTCCTAAGGAATTGTTTATTGAAAAGTTTATTGTTTCCAAAGTAGATATGTTTAAACTACAACTATTAAACCCAGCAACCTTGATATGGTTTTCCAAGTTTTGACGTTTTTTACTCAAAATTGCAATGTTTATTGACACATAATTCATACTAACGGGTACAGTTTAACGATATTAACGTAACGAGTATTATAATAACTACATATTTACGAAATCTCGCAAAAAAGTGCAACTTTTAAAACAAACAAAAAAGTTATTTGTTTAGTATATTAGAATATCATTGTCTATCAAAAATAAACATGATCACAATTGTAGTCATAAATATATTGCAAATACCGTATTGAACATAAATCGAAGCCTTACTTTTGCCAGAAAGCTATTGTTAACGCATGCAGCTAGATTAAAATAGATTAACTTCATTAAGCGACGTCGAAACTCTGAAGCTTATAGCATAGCTTACATTGGAACTTTGATATTCCCCATTGTTTTAATGCCATTGAGAGCGTGGAGAATTCCCAAATTCTATTGTACGCTACCGCTGCAGCGTTCTGGCAACATGCATGCATAATTTCAATGTGGTAATGTTCATTCTGCTGAAGACAAACACGATGTTGAAGAGCTCAACAGTGATATAGAGAGATATAACACATGGAACACATAGAACATATTTATGAATATTTGTTCATATAGCGCTTTTTTCGGCGTGTCATATTTTTGGCTTCATAGTTCATGAAGAATAAAATTGTTCAAATACAAAAATAATTAGTTGAATATACATTACGTTTATAAGTAAGTTATTGCTCATTAATATGGTAGCAGGATATGTCGTGTGGGAAGACAAGCAGATGAGGTAGTGGGGCGGGGCGCAGTGCCCGCAGCGATGTGCACCACGCCTCGACGCCTGCCGCCTTGACGCACCCCAACACAAGCCCAACCACAGCAAGCTAACTATAATTGTTCTTCTACACGTTGACGGTTTAGAACAGCAAGAGGGTAACATTATCGATACATCAGGCGAAGTACGAATGTGGGCTGATGACAATGGTGACGAGGCGAATTAAAAATAAAGAGTAATAATATCTGTCGTCCTAGTTCTTTGTTGAATCACCAGAAGCCCACTGTGTAAATGTCCAGTGCACCTAAACCTTTGAATAATAAATTTTGTAGGTACCTACCGGCAATATTTTTCTAAGAAAATTATTAAGAGGCTTTATTAAGTTAACACCGCAGGATAAAATTAATTAAATTGCGAAAAAACATGTCGAGCTATTTAACTCATGATACGATTATTTTTATGAATTATAAATAATAGGATCGTGGGCAATGTTTAAATAACGTAAAACAATAATTTTATTTCCAAGTTTAACCTTCTAATTTTAGATATAACTTAGGGATATTTACCTCACGGTAAAAAATACACGATATATCCTAGTAGTCGAAGTAGACTCGGGTTTAAGGCGACAAATCCTAGTAGGAATTATGATGGTTTGACTAGTGTTGGTTTTTACTAACCAAAGGCTGCATTTACACTACTTACATATCGCTCTGATTTCGTTTGGTATTGTCAACGACAAAAGTTTTTTATGAATAAAACTCTGAAATTTAATTCCTTTCTGTAGTTATAGAACAGCATAATTTTATCGACTAGTGACATGGTTAATTAAGAACAGTTATTATCTTCTTCGATACATCTATTTCAAAATTACGAAAGGTTCATCAACTTATGTCTCTGAATGTACCAACATTCTCGCTCCGAAACAAAATTGCAATGGTAAAAGTAGTCACATTTCAATGAAAAAGGAATAAATATTCCATTATTGTTCACACGGTGGTGCTCTATAAGTAATTCTCTCCGATAGCGATCTTTTTTAAATGGAGTTAATTTAGTCATCAGTTATATTAGTCTTCCTATTTAGACATGCATTTAGACGACTTCATCCAATCGACATCAGTAGAATCGTATTGACAGGATACCTACTAAGTATATCGTGGCATATTGATCCACTTCATGAGATTGAAACTTTCCTTTAGAAAAGTACCTATAACAGCCACATACAAGTCAACTGAATAATTTTGTGAAATATGAATATCAGTTCCTCCATCCTATATCTCTGTGATAATAAAGTTACCATGTCACAATTCCAAATTCAATTATCTCAAGACGCCATTTTCTAGTTTTTATCAGATGCGACGATATGATTTTGGTAAATAGGTGACAGTGGGTACCTATATACATGCCTCAAATTGAGCAAAATAAATAAAAATAATTGAATCTCTTGTTTCCTAAGCAGCAATCCCAAATATGCTAGGCTCGGGTTAAAGATCTTTAGTTTTACAATTGATAATTAGCAATACAGTTTTAGGCGATTTAGTAGAAATCATAAGGTAGAAGTACCAAAACCAGTTGCTAATATTAATATAAATATAAGTTGCTTATTAAAAAAAAATTGGTACTTGGGAATGATTGATAAAGATAATCCAGCATAATTATTAAATATAGGATTCTTAATATCCGTTAAGGTACCTACTTCATTTTCATACATTTCCTATTAACACATTTATTTTCTACTATCAGTTCCAACATACAAGGAAATGTAGACAATTCAGTGAAATATATAAATTTCGGGGAACATAAATAAATAAATATGTAATGTATGTGTAAGGTTTGCAACAGAACACCGCTTACTTCGTGTGAACCGCGCGGATGGGGGCTCGCAAGCGGACGCGGCGCGGCTCGGCGCGGTGCGACGGCGGCGAACCGAATCCAAACTTATTGTAATAATGTTGTTAGAACAAACACCGCGCTCCCTCTGCCTTGTTTGAGATTACAATTACGGTTTTAGCGAACTGATTTATTAATGGACCGCCTGATCCGCCCTTGATACTTTAATGTCGATTTAATTTGCATATCTACACTAGGTAAGTAAGCGGATACTTGTGTTTAAGACCTAATATTTTGTAGAGAATTTTCAGGGGGTACCTAATGTTTTTTTTTTAGTTTGTATTCAGTACAGAGATATATACAATCTATCTTTAAATACATCGATAGTTACAATTGGTTAATTTTTTATCTTTTCACTGTACAAAAATTTTGGCTATTTGATACTTACGTAGGTGCCATCATTATCTCTACCAATTGCTGTAAACCAATTGACTTATAACTACAATAATACCTAATAGCTTATTTAAATGTAATAGGTATATATTTCATAAATAATTATGGAGAAAATTATTTTATATCTCTAAAGTTAATTCGTGAAATATCCCACGTTTGATATCTCAATGCATTTTACAATTGTAGATATTTAACATCAAACAGAGCAATAACCTTCGTTGTTTTTTTAATCCTAAGCTTCGTTAAAACCTCGCACCTGTCGTATTCCCTTTCCCCATTAGCAACGAAATGCATTAGTCAATATTAAAGACGCCATTCGCGAATATAATTCCACAAAGGGCACTTCAAATCACACCCATCTCTTTTCGGTTGATGTCAAAACATTACTCTTCTCTACGGCCGGAGGCTGAAAAAGTATCCCCTCGTGTCTGTCACTTCGTATCAATTACCGCACGCAAACACCCATGCTCTCGCTCCTTGCCATAAAGTCGTATCTGCGTTCTGCACGCCACTCGAACCGAAATTCAATTGTCAAAAGATTGCTTTAATAGTACCACAATACCTTCGCAAAGCGAAAAAGTATTTTATTCCGACGTTTGCCTTACAAAATAACACTTAAAGCTACACGGGTAAATGTCAAATTCGTTGAGCCGCACTAGCCCGAAGGGAGTCCCAGAGGGTCGTTCTGCAAACAACGCGCTCCCCTAAACGTTATACTTTGAAAACAATAATTTGTATTGCGTATCGAACGCGTCTATAAATAATAGAGTGATACTTTACTCACTGATGTGACCACGCTCGTTATTATGCTCTCGTTCAAAATAATAATTTAATTGATAACAGCTTTGGGGTCAGTTTTATACGTTAGTTCGATAATTTTTTATTCGATTACCTATGATTATTCCCAAGTAGCACAAAATCGCTTTATAATGGATGGATAACAGAATTTGCCTATCCTCAAAGCTTTAAAGAAGTCTAAAATTGGGCATTAAGTACAAACCGCTATACACCTCTTTTAATGCTAATTTGGGCACAAATTATACAGACTTTGGTTTTAGAATGACATTTTAGCAGCATTATATTGGTCGTCTACCGGAAGGATAAACGCATTTTATGGGCTCTTTCAACTGTTTCAACAAAATAATATAAGTGTTGAAATCTTGTTTTTTTCTGTATGAATAAATTAGGGTTGCGAGTATCAGTTTACCGTGAAAGTGTGTGTATATTTATATCAAATATTTCATGCGCCCTCGAAATAAAGAGCTATTTGGTACAAAAATATTATTAAAAAAATTGTAGGATTGTAAAAAAAATATGCTTTAACGAAGAAATGTTTAGTTTTAGTCATTATGATACTTGTTATGTAGCGGCCAGTCAATACCATAGGCTGAAATCCTTTTTAAAGCATTATATTAACAATAAAATTCAATTTAAATATTATCAAAATACAAAGCAAATGGCGTTAACATAATTAAAAACTTGAGGTATTTGTTACATTCTTTGTAATTCTTTTAGCTTGGTAAAAGCTTTAACAAAATTTTAAAATATGTTTAGGCTGTAGTAGAGCTTCATTAGAGCATCGTTCAAAGAGTTTGTAATGCAACGCTTTAGGGTTCGGCATAAATTTGGTAAAACCTTTGCCTTTGGGAAAACCTCTGTGCCAACATAGGTTAACATAGAAGTTACACGGGCCAATTTCTCAAAATCGTAAGGGCAATTGTAGCAGGGGAGAATCTGCTTTCTTTCTTTTTTTCATAACTTCTTACGAAAGTGGTCATCTGTTCTATCTGGGCATCTGGCATCAGGAAAAGCCACGGTGTGAGAGTTGTGAGAATATTCACCCACAGTTGTGCATTTCAAACAACCGTGTTTGCCGTTGAAATTGCACACTGCTGTAATAAAACAACAATTGTCAACATATTGTTATTACTTTATTGTGAGACGTCGCTTTACGCGGTTTCATGTGTGGAAAGCCTTCGGATGGTTTGGCCATGTAAAGAGGATAAAATGATTAAACATTGGCAGAACTAAGACAAGCGCAGTGCAGTACCGCATAAGATTTTGCAAAAAAAAGTTATGGGTGGTGCCATATCAGGCGTGTTGATTACCATCAGGCAAACATCCTGCTCATTTCATTACTCAATAACATAAAAAAAAACTTTTATATAATGTCCTGGCAGGAGAGTCGCAAATAAAACATCTTATCTCAACCTTAATTTCTTTTTGTTTTATTTTTATACCCTCAGCCAGCAGTACTTGCATTTCAGTGACAAAATTTTCCAAATAGCTCGTTAGATTCTTTGGTTTTTCTATACCGAAGCATATGCCGACGACAAATGGTTGGTGGATCATTCCAAATATGTTAGAGAGTATCGGCCAAAATTCATACTTAGAACTGTGGAAAATTAGTAGGCCATCCATATTACTGTTTATTTTAATTGTATTTTTTCAGAAACATTGTCTGAGTTTTCACAAAGCGAATCAGTTATCCCATTATGCCAATATTCACCCTGCTCTGTGGATTGTAAATGCTCTTGCCTAGGTGTTCGTAGGCCGTTTTCTTATTTTATTTTGGAATATCACATTTTTTTTTATAATCGTTACAATTTTCCTCGTCATTATCTGTAGACTGCATTGGGATTGCTCTTCGTGGCAATCGATTCTTTGCAAAACAAGTTCATTTTGTCCATTCATCAAATTTAAACTTACGGAACCCTCCCTATTATTCGGCAATAACGCTTGACTATGACATAAGCCGGATCCGCCGGAATCATTATTGATGTCTTTATTATGTTGATTATTAGACACATTTTGACAGTCTGAACAGTTAATAATATTTAAATACTCTTTTAACACTTTTCGTTTCGCACCACCACTTTTTTTAATACTCTTCGCGAACTATAAGAAGCTGGTTATTGGCTGGATTTGATGCTGGATGTAGGACTTATTGCTTGTAAAAATTCTACTCGGTATATCTTTGTACAAATAAAGACTATACAATATTACGATGAAATGCTTTTAAACAGCTGGCATAAAAACAGCACCAATGTCACCGTTAAACAGTTGTTACCCATATCAAAGGTCGATATAAGACATGAAGCAGTATTAAAGAATTTTAATATGCTTTATAATAGCCGAAGCCGTAATTAATGCATACATAAGGCTTACACTTTTGTATTATGCTTACAGTTGTATTAGAAGCTGTACAGAGGCATAAATAATATCTAAAATAAAATCTTTAGCTGCACACAAGATTGAAATAGAGGATTATATAGCTTTAGGAACTATAAAGTTGCTATACAGAAGAGAGACGTTGCTAAAACCCTTTAAATTCTCTAATGAAGCCAGAAGAATGTTTCTGGTCTCCACTTTTTCCATTATATCGTTTTTGTGTTACTTGGGTTATAACTATAAGCAGTTGATTTCGTTTATTTAAGCCTGCCAGTGTAATATTGCAATATGCCGCAGGATATACTCATATTCATTTTAGATACGGCACTACACATTGATGTAATGTCGACTATGCCCGGTCTAGTGACAGTAATTGTAACTCTGTAGGTACCTACTACGAACTTACACTTACACGGCAACTAATGTATTAAATTTCTCATAATGCATATTGCATTACAGCAGTTATTAAGTCTTAATTCAGGAATTTCCCACTGGATTAATGTCTCGCGCGATATAGTCGCATACATGCGGGTGAGTCTTCAGGCCATAAGAACAATTAAGTATATAAAATATTGACTGTTGAAGCTTAATCAGGATTTAGTACGCAAATAATATAATTATATAATTTTATGATAAACCTAGACCGTTTACTGTTTAGTTAACCTACCTACCCTATGTATTTCATGTACCGGAACACTTTATTGTAGGTAATAATAGGTAATCCTAAGCACAGTATGTAATATATATATGACTAGCTTCTGCCCGCGGCTCCGCCCGCGTTTTCCCGGGATAAAATGTATGCCTATGTGCTATTCCAGGCTATAATCTATCTCTGTGCCAAATTTCATCCAGATCCGTTCGGCCGTTCTGGCGTGAAAGAGTAACAAAGATCCATCCATCCATCCATCCTCACAAATTTCACATTTATAATACTAGCTTCCCGCGGCTTCGATCGCGTGGATTACGAATCCGTGCATTTTCCCCGGATAAAAAGCCTATGTGCTATTCCAGACTATAATCTATCTCTGTGACAAATTTCATCCAGATCCGTTCAGCCGTTCTGGCGTGAAAGAGTAACAAAGATCCATCCATCCGTCCATCCTCACAAACCTTCACATTTATAATATTTGTAGGATTAGTAGGATAGGAAGCAGGATACGTCTTGACAAAACCTAATTAGACAGACAACGTTGTGAGATTATATTTTTCATGGATGTATCAAATGACGCATAATATTTACTATAGGTAAGAACAAATATTGTGTAATAAGTAATAGGTTACATATGTAATTGTCACAAAAATGAACAAATAAACAATTATTTATACAATTGATAATTCGCTATTGAAGCTATGTATATGAAACCTACAGAAAAAAATTGAAAGATTGTTTTATCATCGTTTCGTTTGACAATAAAAGAAGAGCAACAAGCGTAAAATGAAACAGGGCGAGCTCTTTGATCACTTGATGCCGGATCGCTGCTCAACTCATAAAGGCGTTATTGCTTTCAGGCGACACGGAAGCACAGGACAAAATGGCGCCGCTTTATTACTTAGTAACACATTGCTAGCGTATCTGTTTTATTGTAGCTACCTATTAGGAGATAAGTCCTACCGGGGGGAGGCTGCAGGATGACAAGAAAGCGTGGCCGGGCCGCTCGCCGCGGGGGCGCTGGCACTGGGGCGCTGGGCGGAGCGACACGCCCACTTTTTCTTGTTCATCGCTGTGTGTTGGGATGTTCTTCCATTTGTGTCATCTCTCGCACACAAGCAGCACTTCACCAATATAATTAGGATTGCTATATCACAAACTTTGTCACAAAGATAAGAGTTTGATATAAAATGAATATAGTGAATGGTAAAGATGTTATGCAACGCGTGCATCAAATGAATCGTTTTGTATTATTGAAATTGTTTCTGGGAAATGTAACTTATTAAATGGTCGTTCTATGTTTTTAAAATGAGATGGATTGGTAGATACAGACAGCGTAGTGTTCTACATTTAAGCAAAAACAATATGCACTTGTTATGGCACAAATGGTGGTGATGTGGTCACTCTTCTTTCTCCACCAGTATTAGCCTAATATTCATCTATGATAAAATAGCGGTATGCTTACTATTGCTACAGTCACTGTGTATTGTTCTTTCAAGTAAGGCATATTTACAAAACTGTTTTGAAATTCAATACTAAATCAAGTAGATATTCCTAAGAAAAATAATTAATATTACAAAAAATCTAACATACCTACTTATTATGTTAAGAGAAAGGGTTTTATATTGTAAAATTTTAAGTGACGATTACGTGATTTGAATTTAGAATTCAATTTAATTGCATTTAGAGTAGAATGAATTCAAGAGTATGAATTCAACCACTATTGGCAAAGATGAATTGAACAAAACAAATATCCATTGGTAGGCACCATCTATGTCTGGTATCCTTGTCCTTGCCTTCAATGGCGCATAACATGGATGTGACAACACACCTTCGTAGTAGAATTACAAACTGAATTTTAGGTATTAAAAAAAAAAACTTTAAGTAACCTTTGATTAAATTTTATTCTTTTTGGATATTAATTGAGACGAAAATAATTTAATATTTATTAACAGACTACCAAAAGGTGACACTTAGTATGACACCGGTTTTTTTGAAGCGACTTGAAACACGTCGTATGCAAAATTACAAACGTTCAGCGCATTTTTTATCAAAACGATATGAGTTTTACTAAGCACTCCCACAGGAAAAATAAAAGATAAATATTACGTTAAAAATCGACTGTGAGTGCTCCAAGTTTCAGGAAAGAAAGAATACTGATTTTAAATATCCTTTGTCGGTAATTTGGATAATGCGTTAAAAAGGGCGTTAAATAAACTCAATATAACAACGATGTACTTACGCAAGAGTCTCTATACATATATCTCTCTCTACATGTAGGTATCCTCTCATTACAAAACAAGGTAAACCTTGTTAAAAGATAAATCTTTTGACCAGTTTTTGTATTATGAACTTTACTTTTATCGAAAAACAGTTTTTAATACGAAACTTACAACTTATTCGAGTAGTATGTTGACGGTTTTGGAATAAATAATTAAATATTTTTAATGAATATATAGATACTCCTTGCTTAGGTACTTACAAAATAGTATTATCAGTATGTTAATAAAAGCTGATATGCATTTTTTTTTTGCTATATCTTTCTTTACCTTACAAATCATTTAGCTTAGATATTAAAAATCAATTCATAATCATTAAATAATAAATGACTTAAATTTATATTACCTGCTACAAATCCAAGTCTTGTCGATTGTCCGAATTATGTGTATGGTATAGACACATATACAGACGTACTCCTACCCTCCTACCTATCCCTATAACGCAATTTGTAGATACAAGTTATCATATTTGAAACAGTACCGCGGTGGCATTATTATGATTTAATTATGAATATCGTTGGAAAACATAAATTGTGGAGTTATAAGTGAATATAAGCCATTCAGTTAATCAGACAGCGGTGGCATAGATCAACATTGGCGGAGCAAGGCCCGAGGCCCGCGGCGGCCGCGGTACGCCGCGCACTCTTCGGAGACAACTAGATTACATCTCACTTAATAATTAATTTGTGTAAAGAGTTGAACGTCTACCGTACAATGAAAGATTCCACCCACCCTTCGTTGTCTTTTTGTTTATTCAGCCGACGTTCTTTGTAAAATATTGACACTGCGAGTTTTTATTCAACAAACCTATCCTAAGGAAAGACGTCAAGTCAAATTAAGGCTGTATTAAAATATTAAAAATACCGGTTCTTAATATTGTTTTATTATTGTCATGATTTCTCTATTTATATTTTTACTTCTCACTATAGGTAATACGTACCTGATACCTAATTGATACAGTTCCCATACTAAACCACGTTCGGATTCAAAAGGTAGCGGTTTGTGTAAGGCTTTTATTTTACTTTTCTTGATACGGCCAGATGCTGCTTCAGAATATAAGGATTAGTTATAACCAAATAGGCCCACGTCTCCTAAACAAACCTCATTGACGAGTCTCAAGGAACTTAACCGAACGTCCATTACCTGGCTACACAGTTTATTAGTGCAAAAACTTGCAAAATAATCTTTGACCTAGCTTTTCTCCTGTATTTTCGATGGTAACATTATGGTGGATTAAGCAGAGAGCTGAAATAAGTACCTTTATAATGTAAGTAAGTAACCAGATGTCGTTTCGGAACGGAAAAGGAACGAATTTAACCAAACACTATTTTAACAACACCTTAATATACGCCGATTTTTTTTATAAATCATATGCATTCATGTGATACTATTTGTATAATTAATGCTGTAAATAAAAAGTTGATTCGAATTCAGAAACAAAGCAATACGGCGAGTTGGCGCTCGATTTTGAGCAAGTGTTGTGATGCCTAAACAAAAGCGTTTTAATAATGCAATTTCCAATTGCCGCTGCGCAAATAGCAGGGGCAACAACGAAACCGAGTGTATTGCCTCAAAAACACACATTTTTGTTGTATCTACATTGTACCTTCTCTACAACGCAGCCGCTGCTAAATTATAAAACATGTTAGATATTCTTTTAAACAGAATAGGTATGTACGTAAAAATAGTTTCATTGGTCAACTTAACATACGTAGACTGCGAGAGGTCCTGGGTTCGATTCGCTGGTCGGGCAAAATGTAATGGTTTTTCTTCAAGGAAATTCTCAGTAGCAGCACAGAGTCTGAAACTATACGCGGTAGATGGCAATAGGTTCGCCCCTATTACATAGGACCTAAAGAAAGCATCAGCGAAATGTCAGAGTAAAATAGTACACCTCTGCCTAACCCTTCGGGAAATACAGACGTAATGCCATGTTTATAAAATAAAATTCAAAATTTGACATATTCTGACCTAATAAATAGGTACAGATTTATAGTGATGTTACATATTGCCCGGCATGATTGACAATTAAGATTTTTGAATGCAAATATATTTTTTTCAGGAAATTAACCGCTGTCTTATATGTATAGTCAATTAAAAACGTTCGTTTACGGCCCGTAAGTACTTAATTTTTATACCGTAAAACAGGAATTTGGGTTAGTGAACTCATTTTTGAAGAAGGACGCTCTCACTTGCTCTCTGAGACCTATTGTTTTACAAGTCTCAAGCCAATCAGTATTAAGATAAAAAGAATAGGTAATTAAAATAACCTTATCACTAAATAACTCCAAATTTTAAAAAATATTTCCGACTTTCAGTTTGACAGTCTAATTGACGAGAGTTTTATTAGATATACCGTTTTAAAAAATCTATCAAGTACTATCTACTTTAGCGTCAGTGACTTAGAGTATATGGCTAACAAATCGATACTCTGAACAATAGTAACAAGTATTAATTAAATATTTTAGGCCACTTAAGTACTAAATGAATTATAATTATAATTCATTTAATTCACTGTTCAATCAAAACTCCTCCTTTGGCTTTGACTACTTCTTAACATCTACGGCTTCGGCGAAAAATGTTATGATGAGAACAATTTATCCTTCAGCAAATTAAATCTGACCGATGATAAATGAAAACAACGGATTCGCGTAAAGAATAACTTTGCTTGATTACTCAAATTGTAAGTTAAGCAAATCGGAAAAACTCTGTTATCCGGGAAAAAGCCGTAAAAGTGACCCTCATTAGTCGTATTGTTGTGTTTTTATCGTTCCCTCGTCTCCCGTCCGGGGCGGCATAAATAAATCAAATTTAATTAACTCAGATTAATTTTCGCGGCTCCCGTCTCACCGCGCCGCGCGTCCCTTTTTATTTGCCCTGAGGCAAAATTCTACTCGGTTGAAAACTCTACCCGCCCGAGGTGATTTACTATGGATTCCTTAATAAAAAGTTTACACTAAAGCAAATTTCACATGTAGACCGTTGCTCTCAGCCAGACAAGCCATAGAAGTCATTTAAATTACTTATATTTATTACGTACATTGATCTTTTAACTTGTCTACATATCTGGCTTCTTTTTACTAATTTAAACGGAAAATTAATGATCTAGGTGTACAGCTACTGGTCGTTAAAAATTTAGGTATATTGCTGAAACATTATGAATGTAAATTGAAGGTAAATCATTTATTCTAATTTGTTTGATCATTAAGATCAAACAAATTAAAATGAAATTTGCACACACCGCGATTTCCTTAGCTATATAGGTCAAAGTATTACTTTCACATGCATTTACTTTAGTCATGTAGATCTTACAACTTTTTCTATAGAACTTCCACCCAACATATCCATAATACTATTTCAAACAAAACTACCCTCACTTGACGTTACAAGATGAATTTCATTAAAACCTTCGAAAGCACAGAAGTACTAAATGACATTTGGATTTGCGCAGTCCGTGGCCGGATAAGATGAGTGGTCGTGCAAACAGTGGCGCGGCCGCAGTGTCCGACTGGGTGGTACGCTGTCAAGTGGTCGGCACACACTCGGCTCAACACCGGTAGCCGGCTGCCGGAGACCACAAACATATCCCGAATTACTTTCAACATCCCAAATTCTATCGAGAGCATTCTCTTGGTGTTCTAATATCTAAGCTCGAATGTTTTTGACTAGTCGCGATTTACACTGTGACATTATGATCCTACAATACCACAAGAAAATTAAAGAAATTATGAGAGAAGCGTTATCTGCTGAAGTAGCAATGAGCAGTGAGAATTTATAACAAAATTTAAAGTAAATCGAATGTTATATTTAGGTATAATTACCTAAGTTATGGCTATTCGTTCATTAGAACATTCTACACTTACCTAACTACCGACTATGTAAAAACCAAAAATCTGCTGATAAGATTTCCTTGTAGAAAGAACATGTTACATTCTTGACGTACTTTATACTTAACGGGCGACCACCCACATAGGTGGCTAGCGCAGAATCTGTCGCGTCACTATTATTGACTCGTAGGCCCTTCGCTACTACTAAACGTTACGCCCCGTTAATCTCTCACATACCAGGCCACAGGCGCGCCCCGTACAACGTTTTTTAGTTTAGTTGAGGATTAAGCAATATATTTGTTAATATCAGATAATATCTAATATATCTTAGTATTAGCACGTCGATTTACATAATAGATATTACAGAATCATAATATGAATGCTCGTTACACAATGGTTATCTTCTAACCTCTTAACAATCATTTCTTTTATATTGGTAATGGAAATGTTTGTTACATAAAAGTTCAAAAGTAACTTTGTTGTTCTCCAATTTTTCGGTTAACGAAAAGTTTCAAATACGAGTAGGACCCACCTCCTGCCCATGAAAATCTTTCTCTTTCTTTACATTTTGAACGTGGAAGCCATAAACAACAAAGGGCAGAAAAATCAGTTTTCTGTTGGTATTATGAACTAAGTAGATTTCCTATTTAACTTTGTTTGTAGGAAAATATTTAAAAATCACGTCGACATTAATACCTCCTTATTGTTACCAATTAATATTGAATACAATATTTTTTTAATCAGAATTTATGTTGTAGGATGTAGATTGGTATAATATACTGTACCTCATCCTGAATCTTGAATATAATATACTGTACCTCATCCTGGCACATAAAATCTCGTCATAAACAAGAAAAATGTTATTCGTATAGAGAAATCCAGCAGAATTTCATAAATTAGCCATTACAAAAGCTGTTAAAGATTTAGTTGGAAGTTTCTAAAAACTAAAACTAAAACTAAAACTTGTTTTTAGAAAAGTTCCATGCACTTATTTCCTATTTGTAATTACCTATATTGTTAGAATAAATAGAAATTGTTGCTTTTAAAGTCAATACAAACATCGATATTTTATTAACGAAGTCATTCATTTTTATAAGTGAAACGGATCGCCTACGTTTTTATTGGTGGTAGTAGTTTTAACTCGAAAGTAAAGTCAGAGAAGAGTTCAAATTTTACGCTTTATAGATATCATCCTTAGATATTCTGAAAATCTTATTTGAGAATTTAATGCTTTCATCAAAATCAATACAAAAGTTGTAATCCATAGTTAGGTATATATATGTACGAATTGGTATTAAAGTCTGTTACGAGCACGTGCACTCGTTTATTGATTAATGAGCTTAAAAGAAATTCCGGCTTTCATGGAATTATTTGGGAACAGTAGGTACTTTCCATTGTATATCCATATTTATTTCCCACGAAATTCGTTCAATGATGAATTAAACCGTGCGGTAGTGACATGGCGTAACTTATTCTAATGTAGGTTGTCTAGAACTTTATGTTTATTTTTTGAAGCAACAAAGCTTTGATTTAGGTTTCACACAGATTATACCTATTTACGTGTAAGATGAAGAAATAAAACACCATGAAAACCAGAGCATTAACAGCGATGTAATGTAAGAAACGGAGGAAAAGAAGACATACCTCGACCCTTTCTTCTTTCAAGTCAACCCGCAACGCGAGCTGTTCTCTCAGCACAACATCGGGATAATGCGTTTTATCGAAGGTGCTCTCCAGTTGTTCTAGCTGCTCTTCGGTGAAGATGGTGCGGTGTCGGCGCTTGCGCTTGGGCGGAGGGCCCGCAAGCCCGGCAAGCGCGGCAGCCGCGTACCCGCCGTACAGCCCTGCGTACCCGCCAGCGCCCGATACCGCGCTGCCGACGCCGCTCACACCTGTATAGAAGAAAAGAATTTTAGCAGTAGTAATAAAAGTAATGTAGAATCAAATTAAATTATTGTTATTCTCAGCGCTCAGAATAACACAGCCTTCGGATGTAGGACCAACATTAAAAGTTCACTCTTGAGGGGAGACTAATTTTCTTTTAAACTAATGTATTTTGGGCTGATCACTTGGTTGATATTTCGTTATCTGGTCGGTGTAAGATCGCCGGCAGCAGTGAAAAATACGTGCATAAGATTGGTAAAACACCACATAAGGATAAATCGCTGATGTATACTTAAATACAGGGACTCTCATTAGCTTTGATATCAGTTTGTTGTAAATTTAAACCCCCTTTAATGTTATTCATTAAGGGTTTAGTCACTCAGTGACTATGACACCCGCTAGAGTCGTAGCAAACAAAACCTATGACAACATATTCAAGTCCTTCGCACTCAAACAGCAGCAGACAAGATGAGGCAGGAATGGTAGTATCAGTATGTGTGGGTTTACGGTAGTAAAACAAACTTGCAGTAGTTTAGCGGAATTAAAACTAAATATTCTAGTTGTATATCTTATATATCATGGATTTCCGCAAAGTAACGCCTGATTCCATTAATTAGCAGCATTATAGCCCCCTCTCGATAGATAGACGAGCCAAAACGCTTTTACATGCACCAACATCAAGATCCCTAACAAACATTTGATGTCATGCACATATCATGCACATATGTCATGCACATATCGATCACATTCCACCCAAACATAGTGAACGTTTTCAACAACCTCAATCACATGGTTGGTTTCTTAGCATTTTACCAAGAACTAATTTTAATTTGGCTTTCAGTACCAACAGCTATGACGGAATCTCCATAGAGTATTACCTAGAATCGGATTTTGTAGCAGTTATTATGACGGTGTTCTATGGCTTTGAGCTCTATTCTGATAAAAATATAATAACATTGGTAAATCTTTTTACGCCTAAAATTATTTAGCAAATACAACTTATTTCGTAATTCATTCACTGTGTCTATCCTGGCTTTCTGAATTATTTTTTAGAGAATTGATCGAATCGGTTAGCGCAGTGGTTGAGCAATCGACTGCTGCGTTACGTGTTGCGGGTTCGATCCCCGCACGGAACAAATATTTGTATGGCCTACAAATAGGTGTGTCTGGGTGTTTGTGCATGTGAATATTTGTCTTTGTAACGTACTCGCGATACAGGATTCTTAGTGTGGGGCAACGTTTTATAAAACAAAAACTAATCTAACAGTTCAACATTTATAAAGTTTAATTGTTTATAGTTACTGTAATATTTAGTTAAGTCACGAATTGTGTTTTAATCGCTTGGTTGTTCGCATTAAAATACTTTAAAAATCTAAACTTAAAAATAGAACACGTCACCGCGTATCAGTCCTAATACGCGTTCGAGTAGGCGGTGCGTGAAGATCTGTGCTCAGAGCCCCATGAGCTCCCCCGGGCCGCACTCCATAAGCGTTCACAATATTAACGCCAAGAATAAAAATTGAATATTTTTGTATATTGCCGGAAACGCGAGAGGCATTACACTGTATTATTTCTTAAAGGAATATAAAAGCTTTTAAGGCCGGCGGCACGTTGCTAAGGCGCTATCGGCGGCTTTCCACACGCGCCTCCTCTATACCTCAGCGCGCCCACCTAAGCCCTATCGATTTTGAATACAATAAGGACATGGGCTACATGAAAAATGTAACCGTACTATATGGCGTATTGTGTCTAATGTGATCAGATAAAATAAGAGACAAAAAATACAAACATTTAGGCACCTATTCAAAAAAAAAAGAAAGTTTTTCTTACACATGTATATATGTAGGTTGTATTGCTTCCCTCAAGAATGGTTCTCATTACAGTAAGTAACAATAAATTAACATCTCTCATCAATATAATACAGTGTAATTATTATACGAGATGACATGCAAATGATTCCAACTGATATCATGCGAACATTTAACGGTTTGACCCCTAATTGTAAATTAATTTGAATTCCTCCCTCTGAGAACCCTCTGTGAGGGCGCAATTGAAGTGTCAAAGTGCCTACTTAATAGCATTACTAAACAGGAGTTTAGGGCTAAATGACGCCAGGCCGTTATATGAGTAGGTACTTTTAATAATGATCGTCTACTTCATCATAACATCGTCAATCGAGGACATGGGAAAATTGCATCTGTATAAATATGATAGAAACTTAAATATTTCAGATTGTAGATAATGTTTATAAAGATTATTATCTAACAAAACTACCATTGTTATTTTATAGTAAAATTGCTGCGCCATTACAGGGTGTCATATTGATAAGCACCAAATTTCTATCATTTAAATTTGAGCTGGGACAGTGAGCCGACTGTAGAGTTAAAATATAGATTTTTAGATTAATAAAAATTTTAGATAGATTTTTCACTTGGCGCATTTACTTAGCGATTTGCTATTTGCGGCCAGTTATTTGTGCAGATGTTACAAATTCAGGTTCTAGGTTTTAATATAGAGAGAGGAGACATGCATATCAGAAAACTACTGTTACCACCAATCTTATGGGAGATTCAAAATGAGATATTTGACATGGTTGGCGCAGTGGATAAGCGATTAGGTTTCTGCGCTACGCGTCGCGGGTTCGATCCCTGCATGGAACAAATATTTGTATGATCTACAGATGGTTGTTTCGGGTCTGGTTATGTGTGCATGTGACATGTATGTTTATAAACTGTACCCCAGGAAAGAAAGAAAGAAGAAAGAAAGAAAATAAGTTTATTTGACCCAAACTAAAGGCACATATTAATATATATAAAACAGAACAAAGAAAAAAAAGGAAAACAAACAGAATACAGAATAATGATGATAATACCTACTCAGAAAAAGAAATTCTAGTATGGGTCAAAGTTTAAAAAAAAATGCACAGGTCAGTCGATCTGCTATGTTAAACAGCGCTTGCTATGTAACCAAGGACTACCTTGGATAGGTGACCGTTTTTCACACATTGGAACATCTCCGTGCCTCGAAACGCACGTTAAGCAGTTGGTCCCGGAAGTCATATGAATACCTATGACAATCGTTATAGATGTCAGCAGCTGAGTGGCGGAGGTCAGATGGCAGTCGCTCCGGGTAAAATACTCACACGACTAAACTGGTTAGACCGGCAGTCGACTAAATAGTAGTTGGGAAAAGGCTAGGCAGATGATAATATATATTATATTTTATGTTTTCATTTAATTTTTGCCGGCGCTTCTCTACGACTATTTAAGATTGCCAAGGAATATGATAATGTTATGGTCCGATACATTCACGGTTCACGCATGTAGCTTTTTAGCTCAGAACATTCGCGCGGCATGTTCCGTATCCGTAAATAGTCGTTCCGACTACGAGCGTAGCCGTGCGGCTACGCGCTACTACGTGCCGTATAACACTGCTACGCACGTAGCTGCATTTACGCGGATCATAGTATTGGTAGGTTTGGTCAGTGGATAAAATGCATACATTTCCTCAGTGAAAAACGTTCCGTTTACCGAGATATAAAATAAATACATTCATATTTTAATAATTCACGACTTAAAAAAATGGCAACGCTTACTTTTTGACCAAAGAACACGACACGTCACGCCTTCTGGTTCCATGTACCACAGCCACTACAGAGCTACTTATCAGATATTGTTAGACTCGAAAATACTTAGATTGAGTTAGTTAAAGTAGATATATAGTCTAAACATCCAAAAAACAAACTCAATAAAAGAAAATAAAAGATTGTTTTTGTTATGGCAACGATTCACCAAACCCTAGGGATGTTTTGAAATTTTAAAATGTTCGCTTGGATAAGAGGAAAAAAGATTTTAATTGAGATAAGCCGTGTTCACCCCTCGGTGTGGTTTGCCGTGTATACGAGGGATCGCCCGCGGCTCGCTGTGCCGGCGATGTCTTGCACTTAACCACTAAAGTACATAGACGGGTAAAGTTTCACGAGTTCATGACTAATACAACAATGTGATGGAAATGAGCGTCGAGAAAAAATCTATAAAATCAACATGAACCTTAAAGTAATTTTAGTTTAGCGAAAAGGTTAGATAACAAATTAATATTTAAGTAGAAATATATGTGTATGATAAACTACTCATATATACTATTAGAAAATTAAGAATAATCCTGTAGTAAAAAAATGTTCTCGTTTCTCTTCGAAGGAAATAGAGAAAAAGAGAAATTACATAATTATTCAGATTTTCTTGTGATATTATTAGAAACTATATTCCGTATATTCAGTTCCTGAATGTTATGCGAGAACAAGAAAAAAGTCTAAATTTAATTTAGACTCATTTTTGAAAACATAATCATGGCAGCTCCTTCGTGCCAATGTAACCGGTTGACTGATACCAGTCAATTCCAGCATATTGCAGAGAAGTCAACGTGTTCGCAGTATATTACATATTCCGAGCTTTTTAGTTGTAATCGCTTTCGTAAAAAATAATAATTAACGAAACTTGGACAAAACGCAACATAAAATATAACTTGAATTTGCGTGATGATTGATTTATAGAACCTAAACCCGTAATAAAGATATTGTAGCCAAAAAGTAACATAAAAACATTATACCTACCTAGGCGTCTTAAATTTAATTCAGCCCCGGCTAGGTGCTTATAGCGAAGAAAGAAATGTTTAAAAAAAAATTTTAAGCATGTATTCACAACCGGATATAATAATCCTCGTTTCATAAACTCTGCTAGTAGTCGAATGCACTACTAGCAGTGCACGATAGAAGTAGTCAAAACGTTATTGTTACAGTTGTGTTATATTACAATCAATTTAGAAAATCGTGACAGACATCATAATCAATATCTATTACATTTTTTAGACAAAATACCAAATCCCTTGCAAGTTATATAAATTATTTTTTAGGAATTTTTAAAGTCAAATCTATTATCTCCTTAAAAATTAATACATGACGAATTTATTATTTTTAGCTATAATAACAATATATTATATAGAATCGAATAATAATTTTATCAGGCCCTGAGGGATCTAAGAATATTATTGTTTCTAGATTATTAAAACGAGAAAGTATCCCGGGTCGACCAAGCAAGGTTTACTCCAACTGCTTTGATGTCGCCCCAGTTTACCCGTAAGTTGCAACACATTCTATTGAACTTCTTGACCTTAAGTGTATCCCTGTTAGTTTCCCAGAACCTTTTTGCTTCAATAATTATCTTGTTCATGAGAACTAGCTTCTATTTTACAAGCTTTTATTTAACTTGCAATGGTTGTATGTATGTAGGGGAAGGTTGCGATCATTGGACTAGCTCTTTCATTGGACCACCAAGGTATTTCCAAAACTGTGCAAGTTAGCAACACCCAAACTAGTCGAAACGAGTCCGTGGCGACTTAGTTGTAACCCCCTCTTAAGTCAGTGACGTTACGGCACGTGGCGAGGAGTGATGCGTGAGGTTGTGTTTGCGGCGGTCAAAATCTAATAATTTCACTCCGAACAATTTGACGTAAGTATCATTGTATTGATATTTGTCTGCGTGCACTGTTATGGATTATTAGACAATTTAATTGTGATTCCATGGGTGTTATTCTATTTTGTCTAATCATGACCATTTATATTTTAGCTTTCTTTTTCTTACCGAGTACCTTGTTGCCATCAATGGACCTCGAGAGAGTTCCACCGTTGGACCGGTCCAATCATAGCAACTTTTTACTGTATTTTTTTGGTCATAATTATGGGAATAGGTCCCAAGTATTTCACTAATTATGGAAAAACCATAGAAAAATAATTAAATAAATTTAAAATTCCAGAATGTTACAGAAGAAAAGAAAATACTTTGGATGGAATGAAACAAGTATGAAACTTGAAAGAGTTGGTTTAAATGAAGCAAGCAGAATATATGGAGTCCCGAAGGCAACACAAAAGAAGCCAAAACTGTCCACAAAAGAACCTCAACCGTCAGCCAGTAAACTTTTCAATAGAAGACATGATTCAATCCATGATCTGTAAAGCCTGGGTACACCATGATTGTGTTTATGTCAAAAAACATAGCAATAAGTACCAGTGCCCTCATTTCACAACATAGACATCACTTGCAATAATAATTGAAATCTTTGAGATATCTGATATATATTATGCCTTTTTAAAATGTGATTTCAATAACTTGTTGATCTTTTCTGAGTGACTGAAGTACTTTATAGAGTTAGCTGTTGGTGCAAATTTAAGACTATCTTGATTTTTATAAAAGTATTGATGATCATTACGATTGCCATTTTTTATAAGATTTCATTTTTAATGCATGTCATCTTTGCAGTTACTGCAAGTGACTTTAGCTTCTGTTATTTAGATTTTTATATTTGTTATAGGCAATATTAGTAATATTGATAATTATAACTAGTTGCCTCCATTGGACCTCTTGAACAAATTTCTTGAAGTCCATTGATGGCAACCTGGTGGTTCAATGAAGGTGCCCATGGTCCAAAGAAGGCAACAGCCCAAGATTAAGTTTTCTTCGTTTATATCAAAAAGTGTAAGCCCGAATTGTTTGTGCGTTTGATTATTATAAATAAAGGTCATACGAAATAAAAATAATAAACTGCTTTCATTTTATCACTTATACTTTTTGAGATATAAGGTCGTAAAGTTAAGTGGTCCATTCATAGCAACCTTCCCCTATGTTCGGCTCAAATCTTGACTGAATTTTAAAACAGTTATCGTTAACCGATTAAGATGAAATTTTGCATACACGTTTAGTTTAGATGACAATGCATGGTTAGGTAACTGACGTCTTTCTAAATCTAATATGGCGGGCGGCCCAAGATGGCGGATTAGTTATTTTTTGTGCACTCCCATGATACGAATACGAATACACAATAACACAACGATATCTAAAAACTAAAAAATAAATAAATAGTAAATAAACATTTTTAAAACAAGCTTTTATTTAAAAGCTCTATAAAAAAGAAAATAAACTTTAAATTGAATCAAACCCGTCAATTTATTACATTACACAATTTACATGCATGTTGTGACAATGAAGAAAAGATTTATTTCACACGCATCTAATGTTTTTGCAAATTTACCTAACAGTAGTGTCGAGATAAAATTTTTGACTTTTAATCTGAGCTCTCGAAGTCTTCCAGCGTTACTACAGGTGTGTCTGGATGTCATTTTAAACTAAGACCGGGTGATTGTTGTGTACAACCAAGCAAAGTAACAAACCAAGAAGCATTAGTAGTGGTGACACCTAAGACTTATTGGACTTTCAAAAGCTCAATTGTCTTTCAAAATTCGCATTTGTATGCATTTCAATTATACAATTTACATGATATAAAAACTTGTCGCGAGTTGTATTATTGTTTATCTACACAAGTAAATCTCACAACAAACTATTATATTATATAAATTGTGTAATGTAATAAATTCATGGGTTTGATTCAATTTAAATATTATTTTCTTCTTAGTAGGGCATTTAATAATTATATAACCAGATAAGGTATAATGGTGCTAAGGTGCTCTTTGGTTCGCATATCTCTAGGTAACAAGATGGCCGTTTTATTTG
Source organism: Shargacucullia verbasci (assembly GCA_947562105.1). Lineage (NCBI taxonomy): Eukaryota > Metazoa > Arthropoda > Insecta > Lepidoptera > Noctuidae > Shargacucullia > Shargacucullia verbasci. The sequence goes on from OX387287.1 coordinate 6,172,240, forward strand.
TTACTTGTTCGCTGAATGGTAAAATTAACTGTAGTGTGTATAACCTAATACAGTGACTAATATTAAATTCCTAGAAATATACTATGATCCAAACCCCTGTATGTGTCCCAGATTTTAGAATCATAATATAGGTATTGCTGTCCATCTATAATAATATGTCCTGTGTGTAAGGTAAGCGCATCATCCGCATCCAAACCACATTCCGTACTAATTTTACAAAGATCCCTCTTTGGGACCTGGGACCTGGAAAACGACATAGGCTACTTTTTATAGACTGTGAACTTTCTAATCGACTTAATTGTACGTCGTCGTCGTGCATACACACGATTGCGCTACCGATAATACCAAATTTGAACATAGCATTCTAAATGACAATTAATAAAGCTCAGGGAAAGACGCTTAAGCTTAAGCTTAAGTGTAAAGTCAGCATCAAAAATATGTATATACGTAGCGAAATTCAAACACTTATTCTTGGAAAACTATTGGTTAAAACCAACTCATAATTTATAATTTCAATCATTATTTCCTCTAAAAATTGCTTTTGAATTTTATTAAGTGTATAATATGTTACGCTCAAAGCCCGGAAATGCTCATTGAACGAAAAAATCGCTCACAAAGATTGTGTAAAACATCCACATCGCGAAATTCATGTTATGGCTCTTATAGAAACACCCATGACGCGTTGTAGCAATCATAGAAAGACCACATAGCGAAATTCGCGTTATGGCTATCATGCATGCATGTTGTGACAATGAAGAAAATATATATTTCACACGCATCTAATGTTTTTGCCAATTTACCTAACAGTCTTGTCGAGATAAAATTTTTGACTTTTAATCTGAGCTCTCGAAGTCTTACGTTACTACAGGTGTGTCTGGATGTCATTTTAAACTAAGACCGGGTGATTTTTTTATACAACCAAGCAAAGTAACAAACCAAAGTAGCAAACAAGCAAGCAAAGTAACAAACCAAGAAGCATTAGTAGTGGGGACACCTAAGACTTATTGGACTTTTAAAGGCTCAATTGTTTTTCAATATTCGCATCTGTATGCATTTCTTTCATTATGTGGGAACGCTGCCAGTCTTCTGGACACACTGCCGGTTGACAGCGATGCGGAGGAGTATTTTGATGCGTAATGTTTTTTTTTTATTTTTTTACTTTTCTAATCTGATTAATGTGTAAATACAGTTTAACAAATAATGATTAATTACTAAGTAGGTAAATAAATAATATTATGTATTCGATCAGTTATTGTCGAATTATATTTGATCTTTCTGAAATCTTTTCTACATTCGCTTAAATGGTGACTGTGGAAAAAATATTACCTAAAATTAACCGATTTGATTTTCTGATCCGTATAAAAATCTTCAGCTTCATCTTTCTAACTAATAAAATATATTACACAGGTCAATGAGCACTTTTATTTAAAATACCATTTTACGGTCTCAAGTTTAATTAACACGCTTTTATTAGCTTCATCTGTAACTAACTATGTAAAAAAATCTTGGAAGTTAAATTTAACCCACTTCCCGGTTTCCAATTAAGCCGAAATATTGCATACACGTTTAGTTTTGATGACAACGCATGGTTAGCTAAGTTAATCGTGTATAATAATTGAATTTGTTATAAACAATTGAAAAAAGTATCTATGCAATTATTTCGAGTTTTTTCAACGGATAATTGTTTCTTCGACCGTAATAACGTTACCTATGATGTCACATGCACTTAGACGAACTCCATTTATTTATAACAATTGAATTTGGTATAAACAATGAAAAACGGGATCTATGCAATAAATTTGAGTTTTTAAAACGGAAAATTATTTCTATAACAAAAAAAAGTTACCAACGATATGACATAAACTTAAACGGACTCCATTTGTTTATAACAATTGAATTTGGTATACACAATGAAAAACGGGATCTATGCTATGAATTTAAGTTGTTGCAACAGGAAAACAATTCATTGACTAACATAATGTTACAAACGATGTGACATAAACTCAAACTAAAATAAAATTTAATAAATTAAAACGAGAAATTAATAACAAATAAACCATCTACAACCAACCAAGAAGCAGAAAGTGCTAGAGTTCATTTAATGCTGTGGACTATAAAGTATAAAATAAAATATTATAGTTTAAAAAAATTAAAAAACCTAAATGAAGGAACTGGAAATTGGATATAAAAGAAGTGATAAGTTTACTAATAACTAACTAGCATATCTATCATTCGTAACGTATTGAATAAAAAAATATATTTTTGCGTTTACTCTACAATGTTAAAATATTGGCAAAGGTAACATGCATATATCGTAACAAAAGTTAATTTAATTTAATTATTTTATAATTTTTAGTGCGTGATAAAAGCGTGTTTTTTTTTAACTTTAATATTTTAGTATCAGTTTGAATACAAAAGATTCCTTTTGTAGCAAAGACATCTACACCGTAGGAGTTTCGTAGCACGCGATGTAATCGTAGCGCTTTGTAGATGTAGCGCGTAGCACTATAACATAATTATTTTAGATTTTAATATTACAGAAATATTTATGACTTGTGGTAATTTGATCAACATTTATATAACATCTTGTGGTTATTAAATATTTTATTATGAAGAATTAGATGGATTGCATAAAAATATAAATTAAGAAAAAACGTGGCAAAAACTTTTAGTGTGATGCAGTAATAACAAAAGAAAAGTTATTTTTTCAACAGTGGGTTCATATTATTTGAATAAGAGTCTTACGCTTATTTATGGTAATGTCAAAGTGACTCAACCCTAATTTCCGATTTGTGATGAAGCTGCTGTTCTTTTTGTTTGCAATGGGTTATTGAATTGAATATAGATTTTGATCCACCAACATTCAGGACAACTAACTACACTCGATTATACTGCTTGAAACCGGAGATTAATCGATTATGATCCAGAACTTTAGTACCCCGATGCTGAGTATAAGCTGAACCGAGGTTTATTCCTAGCTCTTATACTTTTACTATCTTTCTTTCCAAGCTTAATTGAAAAATACTTCAAATTCTAAGCAACTTTGTACGAATTTAACACATGTTCAACACTCCTGGCCTTAGTTCCTTAATTCTTAGTAAGATATAAAAGTCACGGGTGTTTACCTAAACTGTTGGCAAACGTACCAAAGAGATCATGTGCTCTATGGAACGGCGAGTGCGCCAGATGTTGGAGCTGCAGCGGCGGCAGCGGCGGGTGCGGGCGCGGTGCCAGGATACTGTCGATGGTGAAGAGCGGTGCGGGCGGGCGCTCGGGCAACGCGCCGCCCAGCAGCAGCGCCGTGCTGAGCAGCGCTGGCGCTTCGCGCGACCAGCCGCCGCCCGCGCCGCCCATGCCGCCCTCGCCGCCGCACGCGCCCTGCGTCGCCACCCTGCTGACCTGCACCGCCACGCTGCCCTCACCGCGACCAACACACTACCAGCGCCACTGTCGGGACCCTCACCGAACGCCACATCATACTAAACTGTCTAAAGTTTTTGCAAACATACCGAGCAAACACTTTCAGTATTTATACACTATTTTTTAACTTAAATACCTAAATTACTTGTAATCAGCTATCAAAATTAACGCTTAGCATCGAAACCGGAAAAGCGTCGATTTTTGGTGTGATGATGGGATAATACTCGTCGTGATGCGATTGCGAGCAAATCGTTTTAGTGAGTAGTACGGTCGCGACGCGAGTGTCGGGCGCGGCGTGTGTGGGGTGAGCAGGGCGTGCGCCGGGGCGTGTCCGCGCGGGCCCCGCCCCTTGCACAGCTTAATGGATGTGACAATACGACGCTCCCGACAGTTGATATAATAGTAATCTGTGTATCCCTCCCTGTAAGTAGTAATCTGTTATAATGAAACGCGTAGCGATGTGTTCAGATAGCGCGCTATGTGGCGCTACATCACGCTCAATGAAGCGGTTATCATTTCTCGTTTCTCGTTTGTTCACTGATGGTCATTACTGATGTGTGTCTGTGTATTAATAAAACTTGCTTACGAGTTTTAATTATTATTATATCCGATAATTTATACCATTACATGAAATAATTTAGCTTCCTTAAAAACTTTCACGCGATAGTATCTGCAATCTACTCCGTAAAATTATTGTCGCGGTGCGTCATCTATAATAGGTACCTAATAACAGCGCTATGGCTTTAGTCTATGAACTCTTCACTTAGAGCTTTAGAAATGCTCTTATAATATATTTCCTAGGTACCTACTGTATGTTATCTATTCAATAACTATTTACATTTCTAAAACTAACCGAAGTTGATACTGATAAATAAGTGAGCTAAAGAGAATCATACTTCTAACTACATCGCCTTCGTCCCCGTCGCAACATCGGCATCGCTACAACAAGCCTGCGCAGGATTATCCTTTACTCTGCACGCACCTTAATGTATTTGTCAGTATATGACATTTGTATCTATGTGTAGGAGTAATATCTCTTACACGTATATGCGTCTCGGATCACATGATCACGACACGGCCTTTTTGTGACAATTGTGAAGACGCAAGGGATTAGGACTTGTACCTAACAACGAACAAATTGAATGACTTGTTTTGTCAAAAGTTGCGCCCGCGGCGTTTCACGACGTGTTCGCCTTTTTGCAGCTTATGAGAATCGTATAACAATACCTAATACTCACACACTAACACACATCTTGTATTATAGGGATAAAGGGTAAAAAAAAGGCTTTCGTCAATCCCTGGATGGAATCGAAATTAAATAGGTAGATGTTATTGGATATAAATCAGTTGAAAAAGTGGGGTTAAAATAAATAAATATGTGCAATTATTTAACAAATAAACATAAGACTACAGTTATTTCACTCATGGGGAACTATTCAAGATGAGATGAAACTAACCCGAAAGGTATAGACGATGCAACTCTTAAAATCAAAACAGAATATACATAGGTCATTGACATAATTTTCATTGACAAAAAGTGGAAACTAGTTATTCAATTGTAAAGTATAGCAGCATTTATTTATTTAATATATATCTAGAAAGGTAGATTATTATTTTTTTAAACAAGGAATATTTTAAACTAACCTAATAATCTCCATAGTCAAGATATGCACAATTTTTTTAAATAAACTAGTTTACAACTCGTATCAACTCTTAACAGATATTAAAAAACAAATTCTGTGACCTGTATTGTTTTGATTCCTTAGTTGCACCGTTTACTCTGTTAGTTTCATCTCGCATTGAAAAGTTTCCCATGAGTAAAGTAGCTATGACCTTGTGCATTAATAATGTCCACGTTAGTGTGGTGTTGCGTAGCTGACTGAGTGTCCATTCGGTGCGGGAGGCGGCCGCGGCGACTCGCCAAATATTGACAAAGGTGGGAGCGAAACCCGAGCGCGGCTCTGTTTGCCTGTAATTGATGTAATTAGTCGTGTCGCCCAGCTGCCACCGATAAAACCTCCGATCCAATGTTTGAACAGTTAATATGATACTTTTACGAACCGGAAACATCTTTACGGTGTTCTATTCCGACAAATATTGGTCACTCGACGATGCGTGACAGTAAGTCAAGATTACCTGTAAAAATCAAGATATTTTTCGACCAGATGCAGTCAATTTAAAATGTGTTAACAAAAAGTACTTACTACATAAATAAACAAGTTTACTTACTTCTTAATTGTGTAAACAACATCTCTATTATATCTATATTCGGCAAAATGGTTTAGTGAGTCGAGTGGTGATAGCGTAGGCAGTTAGGTACAGTAGTGACAAGTAACCTAAAATTGTTAAACACTGAATAACTAAACACTTTTTATAGGTTAAGTTATTACATGCAATACCAGAACGAATGATAATTTTAAATTGTATAAAAGTCGTTGTATTTGCTTCCTTTAAAAACTTAACAATCAAAACAAGGAAAAGGATTCCGTTTCAACTTTTATAATTTAAGTTCAAAAGAGTTTCAGTTATACAAATTATACTTAGTTTGGAAGTCAACATTTCGGCTCAACATTATGTTGGACATAATGTTGTGTGTGTTGACTTCCAAGTGTTGAGTAAAATAACATATTTTTTATCACTTAAGTGATATAGATAATTACAACAGCAACTACCCGTAACTCCTGAATAATAAAATTGTTATAAGATTAATATTAAAATGTCGATTCTGGAATAAATACTACCTACTAACATTAACTACAACGTGGGACATTGTAAATGCAAATATAAATAGGCATTCACATATCGGACTGGTATTAAGTAACGTCGCCGATTTGCTTCACTGCGACAGTAAGCAGCTGCCAATCCCTTTGATACGAGCCAATGGAAAATTAACTCTATATAATACGGCGATTATCCGCGTATGACTTAATACAGGACACGCACAAAGGGCATAAGCATTAAAATAGCTAACAATGGCCGGGATTATCCGGGGCTAACCTCCTGATTGCCAACAATGTGTTGTTCAAACCACGTTTGCCATGCTGACATTATATGGGTATCGATATACACAAACACATATGAAATAAGCTTTTAAAGATATATTCACACTGCTATTTATTGATCAAAATAATTAGGTTTTTATTGTTTGATTTTGTTTTGGGTACTATTAATGACTAACGCAGTGGAAAGCTGCTTCTTAAGGCTTGTACTGGTACTAACAAGTTTAGGAATTTCATTACGTGTTGTAGGAATTTCATTACGTGTTTGAAAAGAAAAGTACCTATGTACCGTATGGTTAATCGGGATCATCTTTGCATACCTATTACTTAATTTTAGATACTATGGCCGGTTATATTTCAACACTATGATGGCTTTATAAATGGCGTCTGCTTTTGCGTTGTTCTATGAAATACCTACTATAGGCTATCGGACAGTTACCTATAGACAAAAAAGAGAAATACTTGTTTAATAAGCATAAGAGTCATATAAATTTTACGTAAAAAAATTAGATTATTTTTTTAATCCCAATATACTTATCCGTAAGTACCTACGGAATGTATATACCTATACTCCAGAATTATCTATAAGTACGACTATTATATAGAAAACAAAAATAACAAACCCTCCATACAATATTCTACTCACCGATATCTAAATATTAATTTAATCCTCAGAATATAATGTTACAGTAATAATAGTGTTAGCAAAGCACGGCGGTAACAAGATTGAGTGATGTAGGGCTAGGCTTCTTAGCGCCTAATGCCTTTAAGTACGGCGCCCTGAATGCACTAAGAGCATTAGTGCTTTGTGTTCTACTGGAACTGGGGCTCCAGAATACAATTTCTCTATAGGTTTATAGGCATTCATAGACAAGCAGCTATCGTTGCATTATGATACTTACTTCGTAACTGCCTTATTTAAAACCGTGTCATTTACTAGCACGACGCTAGGGCCTAATAATAATGTAGTGTTCTCAAACCTTAACGTAATACAGTACTATCAAGTGTAGACATTTTAGCACAGGCTTCGTAAAACCTATCGTAGTAACAACGATAAGTAGGGCCAAAAATAAAAAAAACTACAACAATATTGTCTTCCTATACGAATTCGCCAAACCGATTTTTGTCCAATTTTATTACTACTCAAAGGAAGTAACTACAATTACTACAAACGGGCTGTTGACCACGAAATTAAAATGGGTAAATTATCTAATTGACAAAGCAATTCGATTTGATTAAAGTAAAATAAATAAATCATGTCCTTGAACGCATCCTTCAAAACCTGATGACATCAACAACAAGAGTATTATTTGTAACCGTGACGCGCTTATTATTATGTAAGTCGGTCAGTGTTACGACTGTGTGCAGTGCTAAGACTAACCCCACATATCACTGCGTCAGGCTCTGCAAAAGTCACTCCTGAAAAATATCGAGCAAGTTCTATGTGAAGAGTTTTTCGGGTATACAAAGTTGCCGCAGATGAGGGATTCGTCAACGGATGAGAGAGGGATATCAAATCCCAACACATTCCTACGTAGGAATGTGTTGACAATACTACGTAGTATTGTTTGAGATTAAATCACGAAATAATCCATATTCTGAACTCCACAAACCATTGTGTATACGTAACTTGCCATCAAAAATGAACTGATAATTTTTCGCAATAAAAATAATATGTGTAAATAATGAATTTCAGAATGGATATGTCGTAATACGGGGATCTCTTCCAAACAAGCACACGGACGAACTGCTTATTGCATTAGTGTGTATATAATGATGATATATGTACATAGTTTAAATGGATGTCAACATGAGATAGCACCGTGTACGCCCACATTTACAGGTTCCTAGTGTACGTATCACATCTCGCAGTCCAGTAAAATTATATCGTATCGTACCAAACGTACCCCATATCGTATTACGAAATTGCGCGAAGATTATAGGCATAGTACAATTAACTTACCGGCAAATGTATTTGAAAGAGCAATTCTTTTTATTATTCCTTATTAAAGAAAAGAAGATGTAACTCTTTTAAATTTCAAACGATATTGCCACAATTATTTCTTCTGCGGTAGCAACCCGACGGGTACGAGCTAGCTACATCAAAACTCCTTCGTTATTTCATCTATTCCGATTTTCGAACTTCGTATCGTTCTGTGTCAGTTTTTAGTGTTTACGTCAGAATATTGTGAACTTGTTTTCGATTACTGTATAGATAATTCTGAGACATAAGTAGATTACCTTGTTTTGGTGATAGGATGGATAGAAAATTATGTATTTGGCCTGTGTAGAAGGTTTTGGTACAAGTTTATACTTTGTTTTGTGAAATACGTTGTATATTTTAATTTGTACCTATGCATGGATACAAAATTATGGAACAAAGGTTGTAGACAATAAAATGGTTCCTTGTACGCGTATACATCTTTTTGGGGCTGACTGTACCTACATAGTTTAAATAGATGTCAACATGAGATAGCACCGTGTACACCCACATTTACAGCTTCCTAGTGTACGTATCACTTCTCGCAGTCCAGTAAAATGATATCGTATATATTTTAACTAAATAACGTGTAGGTAATTCCTCCATGCTTAGCGAAAGTACTTGAGAAGGCCACGATAGCCTTGAAAAGTCGGTGCTCTTTTGAAAGCGAACCTTTAGAAAAGAGTTCAATAGACCGCGACGATCATGAACTTATAGCTACTCATAATTACTTGTTTGTGCAAGAGAAAAATATATTTTTATTTGTAAACATAATAATAAAGTACCTAGCACAATGCGCTTCATAACCATTAGACCTATCGTGGTACCTATTATGAAGAGTAGCGATACCTGTAACTAAGCTACAGGGAAATTAAACGCGTTTTTATTTATTTTAGACTTATTTCAGAAGAATCTTTTTAGTCTGGCTTCATAATAACCATGCATTAATGAAAATCTTTAAAAGCTTTTATAGTTTCTCAGCTCTTTCTGAGAAACTATAAAAATATATATATTAAAGCTCTAAAGTCTAGATTTTTGTCTACATTCATATGTTTTGTAAACAAAGTCAAAAGAAGTCACAATAAGCAGTTGATCTGTCTCCAAAATAATTATCAAAACATCAAATAAATGTCAAACAAACTTATTCGTTGCTGATGCTAATATGTTATTACTAGTTACGTACAAAGGCAAACCTAAATTGCTGTGAAACTAATTTGTAAGTAAAAAACGTTGTGTAATCTATTAAATCGAATAACGTTGCACCAGCTATAATTGAAACAACTCAGAATATTTTGCACTGTATCGGTCTTGCAGAAAAACATGTTGCATAATATTTAGAATCTCAAATGAAAATCCGATGGGAGTAATTGGAGTTCCTATTGTAACTGCAGAGAATTAAAAATTTCCTCGCTCACGCAATTACAAATCACGCCGCGCCGCGCCGTAATTAATGGCTAAACGAGAAGTACTTACTCGTATTTACAATGTAGGTATCCTTAGTAAGGGCGCTGGTCGTGTCAGCCATGAGGTCTGTTTACCCAGTCAGTAAGGTTCGTGTCGTGTCGGACGCATATATCGTCACTGGGAGAAGCGTCAACCAGAGGGATTTGTTACGTAATTGTTAAGATCACGCGAACAAATTTAGGTATAAAATGTTCTTGATTTGTATTGATGATGATGATATTTGTATTGTTATTAAATATTATGATTTAATATTTTTGTGTGCCTATCGGCGAAACATGTTGGTCCTAATTTTATTATTTTTAAGCCATCTCGGAAATATGCTTTATACAATAAATGATGACTGACTGATTAATTCTTAGATTATAGGAACTGAACTACTTATATAAAACATGTGCACAATATATACTTACCCACATATTTTTGTATGATAACTAGACTGTTTATAAAGGACCGTGATGAACTCATAAGCGTGTATAATCAAACTGAATACTCAAACAGATCTGCATTATATTGTAAAGATTCCGGACATCGCCCAACAAGGGCGGGGATTAACAGTGTTAAGTCATTCGGAAGAATTGTTTAACGCTATCCAAATAGCGGCGTTTGAAACGCGAAAAGACCCACTAAGCAGATAATTTCCGATAGACTCGAGCTTATGAACCGTCAATCAACTGTGTGTTATGTTGAATGAAGAATCCTGCGTGGTGAAGTTAACAATGCCGCCATTGATGTCGAGACCTATTCAAACTGATCCTACGCTATCTACGCACTCGCTCGACCGGCAGTTACTTGTGAAATATGAAGACGTATTCATAATCGTGTACCTGAAACTATGAATAAACTTAGTTCGAACAAGGCTTCTTATTAGAACGGCTTTCTTTATTCTAAATCTCTGTTAAATTATAAGTATTTTTACTTTGATGAAGTAACATTACTTGATGGATAATAACAGCAAAGTTATCACAAAAGCTAGAAATATTCTAAGCTCTAGGTCTAGCTAATCACTTTCATTGCCAATTACGTAATGACTTTGCATAAACTATAAAATACTCATGAAATGGTACGCGTACCTACGAGACATATACCTACCATATACGTCATTGTTAACATTCGGAAGTAAACGATCGCTATAAAAAGCATCAACGATGTTTGTTTACATCTTAATAGAATTGTTTTTGGTATACATACCTACATCTAAAATGACAAAATTAAATGAAAATAAATAGTTTTAACAACTATTAGGGGTGTGCGACGTATGAGTTAATTAGTGAACACCTTGTATCTATCTGCATAGAAGGGTAACCGGGGGTGACGTAGATAATCGTTAAGTAATCTGTGCCTAAGGGCGACGTTTGCTCAGCAGTGCGAGATGAGGGCAGAACACAATTACATATTACTTACAATACACTTGATGAAATGAATTTAATTCAAAAGTTTTCTATGAAACAGGTTTTAATACTCACTGAAATGAAAATGGGATTAGTGACACTAGATTATAGCAAAATACATAAGGAAAAACGTTCATGGAGTAATAATATTACTTATGTATGTAATTACTGTGTGTAATTTTAGTACAGCATGTATCTTTTTATAGTACCCACTAAAGAATACTAAATCTAATACATATTATTAATTTATTAAACACATACCTCATTTAGTCGAAGTAATTAGAAAATACCAACGGTTTAACAGATTTGAAACGGTGAAAGAAAACATCGTGATGTCATGTACCAAGGGTAAAATGTCACATGCTAATCCGCACCGGACCCATGTGGTGTATTCAACCTTCCAAAGAGGAGTGATGATTTGGTCGATTTAGCACTTACATTTTTAGTCACCTACCTACTTGCCTTTCTGTAAGAATTCTTAATAGAAATTTTCACAAACTTAGTAAACCGCTTACGAGATCATCATTTTTAAATAATTCTCCTACCTAACCTAAAACATCCAACGAAGTGATTGCTCCTTTTTTTTAATTTGTCCGTGAACTAGTACGGACGCTTGCGGAATAATTTCTCCACCGCTGTTAACGGTGCTCTACTACTTACAGATATAAATAGGCAATCAAGGTATCAGAGGTCAGTTACAACCGGACTTCCTCTCAGGTATTACCTACCGAGGAAGTATAATAATAACTTCAAACATGAGGTTGCTTCTAGTAGTGGGTGTATTATGCCTGGCGGCAATGTGCTCCGGCTACGAGGCCGACGACCAGGCGGTCGCGGCCTCCGGACACCATCACGAGCATGGTGGCGGACACCATCATCACGAACATCATCACCATGAACACGGCGGTAAAGGCGGCAAAGGACACAAAGGACATCACCACCACCATAAAGGTGACCACGGACACCACGGCAAGCACCACCATGAGGGACACCACCACGAGCACGGCGGCGGTCACAAGAAGCACTGGGACGAGCACGACCACCATGGTGAACACCACGAACACGGACATCACCACAAAGGCGAAAAGCACGGACACAAAGAGCATCACGATAAAGGAGAACACGTTGACGGGTACCACAAAAAGTACCACAAGGATCACTTCCACAAGGACCACCACTTCCACGACGGTCACCACGACGAGGGCAAACACCACAAGCACGGGCATCACCACAAACACCACGAGGATCATGGCGGTCACCACAAGAAGGGCGGTCACCATCACTCCGGTCACCACGAGGGACATCACGGCAAGCACGGCCACCACGACAAGCACCACTACGACGAGGACCACCATGGACACAAGGGCCACCACGGACACGAGGGACATCACCACCACCACCACGATCATGGCAAGAAGGGCGGCCACGAGGACCACAAACACTGGGGCTTCCACCACGGCAAGCACTGATACTAAGTGTCCTGATTGTTATGAATTATTGTTGTTAAGAATAGATCTTGTTATTGTTGTTGTTCATATTTTTATACGCAGTAAATAATTTTTCATAAAAATAACCCATTTTATTCATAGCTTATGGTTCTTTTCCTGATTATATTGACACGAGCTTTTGACCGCGGTTTCACCCGCGTAGATGGCTCTCGGGGACGTACTACCAGAGGATAAATATCCTATCACCTAACCCAGCACATGGTCTACCCGAGTACCGAAATTCAACCGAATCCCTTCAGCCGTTAAGGCTTAATTAAATTACAAACAATCAAACTTTTTACATTTATAAGCTTAAAATAGAATATACCCCGAAGTGTTAGGCAGAGGCGTAGGTATTATGTACATACATCCATATTTCGCTGGTGCTGTTATTAGGTCCCATGTAATAGGAGGCGAGCCTATTGCCATCTATCGGGTATGGTTCCAGACTCCCTGCCGCTACTGAGAATTTCTATACAGAAACACCCCAAAACACTCTGACCCAGGAATCGAACACAGGACCTCACGCTCAGCAGTCGCGTTTACGACCACTAGACCAATGAGACAGTCTATTATGTTTTGTTGATTATTATGCTATTGCGATCAATAGCATCGTGGAGTACACACGGTATTATTTGATTCTATTAAATATTTAATTAAGTTACACCGTAAATACTAACACGCAATTTAAAATGAAAATATTAAAAACATCATCAAATTATGACGACACCATGTCGTTTAAATTGAAATTATTTCTTATATATAACCGCTATACATTGTAAATGTGAGTGAGATCTAGGCTGAGCGCTCTTCATTTCATTAATTCTCACGATAACTGATGCATGCTTGCACTCTGTTGCGACAGGTTATTTCAAATAGTTATGGCACTTTCTTCAAAAGACTATTCCACCCTATATTTATCTCACATAAAACCTTACATCATTACAATCTGTCTGGACTTTAAAATAGACTTTGACCCCTGAGTTTGTTTCGGCGTTTCTTCTCAGGGATAGTCATAGGAAATGCCGACGCCATCTAGTTTAAAAAAGACGTGTAAAAGTGATTGAAAAATCCTAATTGCAAAATAAATGATTTCATTTCATTTCATTTCACCGTTGTCGCAGTGGCTAAACGATTAGCTTTCTGCTCTTCATGTCGCGGGTTGGATTACTATTAATATTTTTTATGATCTACAGATAGTTGTTTCGGGTGTGGCTGTGTGTGCATTTGAGTATGTGACACTTATGATACAAGAGAAATGCTAGAAAGGAGCAAGGCTTTTTTCAAAAAATAAATATTTAAAAAACACGACCGCCCTGTACTAAAACTAAAAAGTTAAAAATATGTTGTATTTGTAGTTAATCTGTGAAAAAAAACAAGTGATTTACTTTTGCGGGAGCTTTTTACCAGCGCACTAAGAAAGGTTCATAAAGTTCTAGTAGTCGGGCGCGTCTGGTTGGCCTGGAACTCGACTTACCAGCGGCTCGACTCACTGGGTTTGTCAGGAAGAACCGCTGCAGGGAGTGGCGAACGGACACAGATAAATATTTACTATAAGATATTTAAGGTGGCAAATCACATACATTATTACTTAATTGACAAGACGACGAACCAATACCAACATGCAGTAGGTATTTTTAGATAAGCTTTTAAAATTTTCTGCCTACCTGTCTGAAAACTCTGTGCACGCCACTGGCTGCAGGTACTTATTATATTAAGATGCGACATAGCGCAGGGAATGAAAAGATTTTCTTCTCCTCTGTGTAGATACTACTAATCAGTTAACACGTATAGAGGGTGACGCTTTAATCACCTCCACTATTTTAGGAATTGAATTGGACTACGATACTCTACGTGAATAAATGTCTGTATTTAATAAATGCACAACTATTTGTTTATTTATTACTTACCTACTAGCTATTGCCCGCGACTTAACGTACGTGCGTAGGTACGCGTGGAATTCAGAATCTGATATGTTCCTACGGTAAAATGGAGCCTATATTTTAAGTTAGACCTCTAGCAATACATTGAGGAAAACTGTATTCAATTCCATGCAGTCGTTTTTGCGTGATGCGTGTACAAACATACAAACAGACAGACAAACATTCTAAAAACAGTTGTTTTGGCTTCTGTTGCTAGAGCAACAGAGGTCTTTATTAGAATAATGACCCCCCATATTAGTTTTTCTCCAATATCTATAATGTACAGACATCGGCCTGTTATAAGTTTATTGTATGTATAGATATTCTTTATCACAGACCTAATATACATACTGATGCGTTCGGGAAATTACGTGATATCTTCTCGTCCAAAATTCCGCAGTGCCTAAAGACAAAAGCAAATGCTATAAAATTCAATGGATCGAAATCCCATTTCCTCACCCATATTGAGCAAATAGCTCATTTCTAACGTTGATACTTACAATGAAAAACTGATTAAATTTATGGCAAGTATACCACATAATAACACTCCGATACACACACACTTATTATTTTTCGTATTTTTCTTTGTCTATTCTCCACCTTATTACTAACATAATATTGCATCACCGTATTTCCTCAAAAGTTAAGTGGACATGAACTATACAAACATTTCGCTGATACCTTTAGTAGGTCCCATATAATAGGTTTTACGAAGAAGCGAAACCTTTTTTACATAGTAAAAAAAGGTTCATTCGCTAAACATTCGCATTATTTGATGCGAATGCGAGTATTGATGCGAGTGTCTGAAATGATGCGAATCATTCGCATATGCGAATGCGAACGCGAACATTCGTAATATCCCTGGAATAGAACCCAAGACCATGCTCAGCAACCGCGCATGACCAATGTGGCAGTTATTCATAGTAGGTACCTACTTAAACTATAACACACCTTAATAAATTAATTAATTAAATGATTAACTTGGTCAACTACGTTTTAGGTTTATAATAAATCATAAGAATAAAAACAATAAATATGAATAAAATGGGTTATTTTTATGAAAAATTATTTACTGCGTATAAAAATATGAACAACAACAATAACAAGATCTATTCTTAACAACAATAATTCATAACAATCAGGACACTTAGTATCAGTGCTTGCCGTGGTGGAAGCCCCAGTGTTTGTGGTCCTCGTGGCCGCCCTTCTTGCCATGATCGTGGTGGTGGTGGTGATGTCCCTCGTGTCCGTGGTGGCCCTTGTGTCCATGGTGGTCCTCGTCGTAGTGGTGCTTGTCGTGGTGGCCGTGCTTGCCGTGATGTCCCTCGTGGTGACCGGAGTGATGGTGACCGCCCTTCTTGTGGTGACCGCCATGATCCTCGTGGTGTTTGTGGTGATGCCCGTGCTTGTGGTGTTTGCCCTCGTCGTGGTGACCGTCGTGGAAGTGGTGGTCCTTGTGGAAGTGATCCTTGTGGTACTTTTTGTGGTACCCGTCAACGTGTTCTCCTTTATCGTGATGCTCTTTGTGTCCGTGCTTTTCGCCTTTGTGGTGATGTCCGTGTTCGTGGTGTTCACCATGGTGGTCGTGCTCGTCCCAGTGCTTCTTGTGACCGCCGCCGTGCTCGTGGTGGTGTCCCTCATGGTGGTGCTTGCCGTGGTGTCCGTGGTCACCTTTATGGTGGTGGTGATGTCCTTTGTGTCCTTTGCCGCCTTTACCGCCGTGTTCATGGTGATGATGTTCGTGATGATGGTGTCCGCCACCATGCTCGTGATGGTGTCCGGAGGCCGCGACCGCCTGGTCGTCGGCCTCGTACCCGGAGCACATTGCCGCCAGGCATAATACACCCACTACAAGAAACAACCTCATGTTTGAAGTTATGGTTGTACTTCCTCGGTAGGTAACACCTGAGAGGAAGTCCGGTTGTAACTGACCTCTAATACTTCGATTGCCTATTTATATCTGTAAGTAGCAAAGAACCGTTTACAACGGTGGAGAAATTTTAAACTGAGCTTATTGTACCTGAGTAAATAATTGTAGTTATAAGATAAAATATTTTACTGCAAATCTAAAAAAAATAATACTGTACAGGTAATTATTGACATTTTTTGTGAATCTTATGCCATATTCAAGGTCATGAAAAGTAAGATTGTTTCCGAACGCTGTCACAGCTATATCAGTGTTGTCATGGTCATAGACTAGGTAGTAGTCTACTATACCTAGTCTAATCGCAATACCTATATCGCAAAGCGATAGGCAATCGTGGTATAGGTCAAAAAAGTATAACTTTCAAAGGTTTCCTACGTTGTCCGTACTAACGCTATTATTAGGTCACGATCGAAAAAGTCACGATCTCTATCTATTACCATCCCACACCATATTGTAACATAGGTCGTCTTTAAATTGAATTGTATTAACATTTTCATCTTTACGGAGGCTCCTACTCCAAGCATTATTTGCTTAAAAGGAGGCTCCAATCACCAATCAATTGTAAACGATTAATTGCTTATGAAATAAAACATTTTTTTTAAACTTTAGCGTGCATTGGATCTTTCATGACAGATTTACGCTAGTTTTCTTGCACAATTGATGTCCGCACTTCTGTTGAGCACCACATTTATTGTTATTGGACAGTAGCAGGTAAAATTTATTTTATAAATGCAAACTTGCACATTACTTTTTTGTAATTAATTAAATAATTCGTTTTTTATATTATATTATAGCTAACTGCCTCATTGGTCTAGTGGTTGCAAGCGCGACTGCTAACGTGAGATCATGGGTCCAATTCCCGGGTCGGGCACAGTGTTATTGAGTTTTTCTGTATGGAAATTCCCAGTAGCAACACGGAGTCTGAAAATGTGTCCGGTAGATGGCAATAAACGCGCCCCCTATTACATGGGACTTAATAACGGTATCGGCGAAATGTGGGTGTACAATAGTACACCTCTGCCTAACCCCTCGGGGAATATAGTCGTGATGCTATGTTATGTGATGTGATGTTATAGAATAGCGTTACCTACTTTATCGATTAGTGTAATGGTTAGTTAAGAACAATAATTACTAGTGATGAAACGGATATCCGGTAACTATCTGGTATCCGGCCTATCCGGCCTAATTTATACCGGATAACAAGCGGCTATCCGGATACCGGATTTAAAAAAATACGAAATATCAAATGTAGATCAGCACTATTTATATCACTTAACATAAACAATCAGTGATCACAATATTTTAATATTGCATAATAAACAAACAGAAAATTTATGATCATCACTGTTTATATCAAAATAAATAATAAATAAAGGCGTTCTTTTCTTAAAATACTTCAAATAACAAAAGCATGTATTTTAATAACCTCAAACGATCGTGTTTGCAATCAATTCAACAAGTCAATGAAACAATTGCTAACTTCGCTCATGAACGAAAAGACCCGAATTCAACCGAGTCCCAGATCGTTCGTGCGCCACCTACGCAACCTCGCTTCTTGCGATGCACCAAACGTCAATGTTCGGTCAGATATCCGGCAGCCGGATATCCGGCTATCCGGCTACAAGGTTGGCCGAATATCCGATATCCGTTATCCGGCCAAACAGCTATCCGTTTCATCTCTAATAATTACTTTCTTTTATAAATTAATTTCATAAAAAGAAAATATCATCTAGGCACATAATATTAATTATGTCGTTCTGGTACAGTCAGACCAAATATTCACACATTTATACAGATTTTTCAAAGATATTTTGTTTATTCATGGTAATTTTTGAACAACCTGAGAGTGGCTGCCCAAACTGAGAGTGGCATGCACAGCACACACATAATATTATATGCAGGTAGGTATGGTTGCAGGTACTGCTGGTTAAAAAATCACCACCCTTGACAGTCAGTGCAGACCATTCTGTGTTCGATTCTAGTATTCTTTACATACCTATCAGTTATCATAACAATTAATTACTATAAAGTTATAGGTCTATTTGAATACTTATAATTATCGATAACTTAAAAATGATTACACCAATTTTGAGACTTACGACTATTACGAATATTGTAGTGCTATAAGGGATCTAAGTATATTACTTATTAAATAAGTATCATCTCGCTATTACTAGTATAAACTGAGCCATCTATTTCACGAACATTCGAAATTCACGCAGACGAAGCCGCGGTCACAGGTTGTATAGTATTAACCTACAAATCTCACAGAACGATTGACAATTAGAAATATAATAAATCGCGTCTGCTGACCTGATCCACTATTCAAGGCCGTTGTAAATGCAATAAAGATGACAAATGCAAAGTGCCCGGTCGCTAACACTGGCTTGCACTACAACAGCCGACAGCCGGTTCATCAGCGATCCGTTACAACCGACGCGGAATAAACGGCAGCCAACACTCAACGATTCACACTAATTGCGAAATTATCACTGGTAATAATGGTTAAATTGGTTTAAATTAACAATACATAATGAACAACAGAGGTACCTACTTAAGACTTCGTTTGTTTTTTCATTTGGTTATACGTGAGGAATAATCTCGTAAACTAGAACCGAGCGATGCGTACAATTCCTTCGCAGCATCTTATAATAGTAGAAGCGAGGATTGGATACACGAGGATCGGTAACGTCACGAAAACGTAAAAGCAGTTTATGCTAAACAATTAAAGTTTATAATGATATCCTGATTTTAAGAATGTTTAAATACTGGATCGTAATACCTTGACCAACCCCCACCAACGCGATACTATCGTAAGTACATACCTACTTATTAGTTTATAAGTAGGAACCAACTTGTATTGTTTTTTTATGTAGGCCTTTAGACATTTCGCAATGTTCGCAACGCGTTCCGAGCTCACCGCCGTGGCGTCCTTGCCCGATGGTTTCACCAACTGCAACCTGCAAATTTAATGATATAAAATGCTGTCACAGGCGGCTTGCAAGCAGTTCAGCCCAAGTACCCAAATATACAACAGGTAGGGTAGTTACACAGAAGCAATGAGGTCGCTAGTCGCCCTAGTCGTGTTAGGATGTGTTGTAGTAGCTTGCTCCGGTCGAGGAGTAGAGCAGGGTGACCTGGTTGCCGCAGCGAGCCATCACGGCCATCATCACGAGGAAGGCGGCGGCAAGGAACACCACGCACACCATCACCACGAACACGGCGAGAAAGGTCACAAAGGACATAAGGGACATCACCACCACCACAAAGGTGAGCATGGTCACCACGGCAAGCACCACCACGAAGGACATCATCATGAACACGGAGGCCACCACAAGAAGCACTGGGATGAGCACGACCACCACGGCAAACATCATGAGCACGGACACCACCACAAAGGCGGCAAGCACCATCACAAGAAACATCACGACAAGGGCGAAGAAGTTGAAGGCTACCACAAGAAGTACCACAAGGACGAGTACCACAAGGATCATCACTTTTATGATGATCATCATAAGGAAGGCAAACATCACAAGCACGGCCATCACCACGGACACCACGAGAAACACGGAGGACATCACAAAAAGGGCGGTCATCATCACTCTGGTCACCACGAGGCACACCATGGCAAACACGGCCACCACGATAAGCATCATTATGATGAAGACCATAAGGGACACAAGGGCCACCACGGACACGAAGAACACCACCATCACCACCACGACCATGGCAAGAAGGGCGGCCATGAGGATCACAAACACTGGGGATTCCACCATGGCAAGCACTGATATCATTACCGTCAAGATATGTTATTGTTTAGTTTGTTACGTTATGCATTACTTCTTTGTAAATAAACAAAAGCCTATTTAAAACATGTCTTATTTTCTTATATATGTTATATACAAAACACTACACTTACACTAAATAGTTATAAAAAAAAAACAAAATGAACAGTGGAATTATTGTCTGTCTAACGGAACTAATGCAGTTTAACCATAACACGATGTCGTCACAGCCGCCGCGGCGCCCGCGTCGCCGCACAATCATTCATCCAGAAATCTGCAGCAACGATTACCAAACACCACTCTGTAATCGACACCAGATGAAAGCGATCTTATCTATAAATTCGAAGTGCGGAAACGATTTTGACACTGTGATTGTAGCTTTGGTGACGGCTACATCTTTAGGTGAGCCAGACAAAGTGAGTTGGATAACCTGTGATACTAAGAGATAATAAATAAATAATCATTTTCATTTATTTCATATTATTCTTTCAGATATGAGGCTCTTGTTATCAGTAGAATTACTAGCATGCGTGATTA
Source organism: Shargacucullia verbasci (assembly GCA_947562105.1). Lineage (NCBI taxonomy): Eukaryota > Metazoa > Arthropoda > Insecta > Lepidoptera > Noctuidae > Shargacucullia > Shargacucullia verbasci. The sequence continues at coordinate 6,193,150 of OX387287.1, forward strand.
TATTCACGCACGCTCGGAATGTAGCCGATTTAAAAGGTGAAAAGGATGATGCACCAAAGGCTGCCGCAGAAGTAGCAGTACCCACAGGCGCAGACTTGTCAGCAGCTGGTAGCGAGCCCGCGGACCAAGCAGTAGCGGGTACCGAACATAAGAAAGCGAAGGATAGCCATCATGAACAAGGTGGCGGCCATGAACATCACGCCGATCATCACGAGGAGCATGGAGATAAAGGAGACAAGGGGTACAAGTCTCACCATCACCACGACAAAGGCGATCACGGACACCACGCCAAACACCACCACGAAGGTCACCACGACGAACACGGTGGTCACAAGAAGAAACATCACGATGAACACGACCACCATGGAGAACATCATGAGGCCGCACATGGACACAAAGGAGGAAAATTCGGTCATAAAAAAGGACATAAGAAGGGTTCCAAGACCACTGGGTTTCACCATAAATCACATAAAGATGAATATCACAAGGAACATAAGTTCTATGACGACTTTCACAAAGGTGGCCACCATCACAAACATGGCGACTTTCATGGCCATCATGATAAAAAAGGAGGTCACCACAAGAAAGGCGGACACCATGAAAAGGGCCATCACGAGAAACATCATGGCAAGAAAGGACAACACGACAAAGGACACTATGACGAAGACCACAAAGGGCATAAGGGCCACCATGGACACGAGGAACACTTCGCACACCACCACGACCATGGCAAGAAAGGGGGACACGCCAGTGGTAAGGAACATGGTTACAGCCATGGAAAGAAATCATAAAAAGGATAAATTACTTCCATTTAATTATTTGTTAAATTATGGTGTTGTTGTTTTTTATTGTTATGTTTTGCAAAAAGTCATTGTACATAAAAGGTTACGTAAGAAATTTATAATTTAAATTAAAATTCTATTCAATGTGTATGGCTCAATTTATTACATTCCCTGCATTTTCATTCATTTGAAAATTTTCCAAAATCTGCATAATTTTTTTCAATACCAAAATAAACGAAATAATTAACTCATTTTATATTTTTACAAATACATATAAAAACATCCCTACTAGTTCAAATCAATCAAGTCTATTCAAATTCAAAGCACTAGTGTATTGTGTTTGAAAGAAATCAAGCTGACAATTGTACCAATACACAACATAACAATAAGTGGTGATGAAAGCAATCAGAGCAAAAAATGACACAGTTATTCTATTTTAAAATTTATTCAGTAGAATTGCATAAGATTTACAACAATGCCATCAGTGGAGCAAGATGGTCAAATTCAATCTTTTCAGTAATGTTCTTAGTCTTAATGTTTTCATCCTGGTTGGCAATAAAGATAAGGTTTCCATCATCTCTCCATCCATATTTCTTCACCCAGTGTTTCAAGGTTACATCTGCAAACAAACACTAAACTGAATACTTTAAGGAGTAAACAGAGTTTATTAATTTGACAAAATTCAGATTTATCCCTATTGTGAACTATGTCTAACTTATGGCCTTATACTTATACCCTTAAATGCAAATCCCAAAACCAGACCTAAAAAAACTGCCAATTTGTATGAATATTTATATGATGCTAGAATTAAACTACAATAGCACAGAAAGCCAATTTAGAAAGATTATTTATTTATGTATAAAAGATTATAGAGTGAACTGAATAATTACAAAACAGATATATATTAAAGAACAGAACTGTTTCATAATACTGATGCTATGTACATAACACAAAGAGCGATTTGGTATTGACAGTTATTCAGAACTTTCTTTTCTACATACAAAACAGGGATTTTTATGTGCTGCATGCATCTAGATAGACATACAGACAACCTAGATAGGTATTAACCTGTAAATGTATAAATTAATTATTTTTTCATACAAATTAGGTACTGACCATCAATCCCACCCAATAAATTGGCAAGATTGTTCTTGTCAATGGTCTGGAAAGTTATGCCTACAACGTGGCACACAAACTTCCTGATAGAGTCATGGAAACCACTAATGCGGTTGCAAAGCTCAGGCATTTGATGAACTCGATTCCAAAACTGTGCAAAATCACACTGTTCTAAAATATCTGCCAGATATTTTATTTGCGATATTGTCTCATTTTCCACCTATAACAGAGAAATTATTCTTATTTTATTCAAGCTGAATGATGACATGACTATTCATTGTAATTCTTGACCACTTACCACAGATTCAAGTAGCAGACACTTGCAAAGCGTAAAATCAGTGTGTGGGAAATTAGTTAAAGCTTTCAGAAGTATCTGGCATGTGATGTCAGCATTAAACTTCTCCGGGTTAAATTGGTACAGCTTTAATACTGCCAGGTTTGCTTCCAAATCATATGTATTTTCACGCGACTGCATTTCGACGTATCTCTCCAAAGTTTGCAGATTGGCAGGATTGTATCTATAAATATGTAACAGGATATAAGCAAGAGATTATTTGAATGATTCTATTAGTGTTATCAGTTCCTCTTGTAGACAATACTACAAATTTGTCATAAAAGCTACATGAGTACATGAGAGAAGCCTATCTATAGCAGCGAAGTGTTTCATTTATACGCTCATTTGAGTGTTCTCATAGATGAATAACCTTACAAGAAAAGAAAATCCAACATATGAAATTACCTTTCGATACTTTTTAATATGGTTGCAACGGTTTGCTTCATAGTCTCAGCCATTTTACAGACTTATTAGTTTTCACAATATAGAAAAATAAAATTCTACAACAAGCGTGGCATCACCAGTCGCAAGTCCAAGTTGACAGTGACACTCATGCTGTCTGCTGACATTTGTATTTTTTCATTCGTCCCACTTTGGGACAGGCAAGGGGAGCTAAGCTCATACAGCTACACTTTTAATGACAATAAAACCTATGTAAGCTGTGACTAGTGACCACCGTAAGTGACAAAGATAATACCCTCAGAAGAATAACTTAAAGCATTAGGCTATTTTTCTGAGATAATACGTACTGACAATCGTAAGTTACAAATCCATGTTACGATAGACCCATATAATTAAAACTGGAAGTGGAAGTCATAAATCCGGTAAGCGTAAGCGAAATCCGCCTATGCAAATATCCTTAGATTTTATATATCTAGATTCTCTATTCTAGATTATATATACCTGTTAAGATACCTTTACACCAGCCATACTCAAACTGCGACCCGCCGCCGCGCCGGGCTTTCGAAAGTGGCCCACCCGTTATAGCTTCAAATTCTATTGAAATGAAATGAAATAAAATTATTTATTTTTCAATTAGGATTTTTCAATCACTTTTACACGTTTTTTTAAACTAGATGGCGTCGGTATTTCCTATAACTATCCTATCCCTGAGAAGAAACGCCGAAACAAACTCAGGGGTCAAAGCATCTAAGTCTATGGGTCAAAGTCTATTTTAAAGTCCACACAGATTGTTATGATATAAGGATTAATTTATGTAAGACAAATATAGGGTGGAATAGCCTTTTGAAGAAAGTGCAATAACTATTTGAGCTGACCTGCCACAACAGAGGGCAAGCATGGATCAGTCATCTTGAGAATTAATGAAATTAAGAGCGTTCAGCCTACATCTCACTCACATTTACAATGTATAGCGGTTATATATAAGAAACCATTTAAATTTAAACGACATTACAATATCAAAATAATTAAATAAATATTATAATAATTAATGGCAAAATTGTATATAAAAAGAAGGAAAGGCTATAGAGTGGCTCAATCCCAAGCGAACGAATTAACGAATTGTATAAGAATAAAATTCTATTAATTTATACTAAAATTAATTAAATTAAAACAAAACAAATTTTAAATCCTAAAAAAATTAAAGAATTAGGTAAATATCTTTTTCAAGCGAAATATATCAATAAGTATTAACGAAATTATTAAGCCAATTACCTATTTAAAATTTCGCGGTAATAATAGGCGCAGGGCACTGATTGCACAAGTGACACGACGCGTGATTATCGTTGTCACCATAGACTTAGAATTTCGCTTACTTCTAAATCTATAATTCTCACAAAAAAATAATTAAACAATTAAATGTAATAGGTTTTTTCATTAACATCTAAATAACAGATGTTGTGATTTATGCAGCGGCCCGCGGGACACAGCTAAAATCTGAAAGTGGCCCAAGAAAAAACAAGTTTGAGTACCTATGTCTGCTTACACGATTGATCGAAAAGTGTTGCAACTTTGCAAGTCTTAATAAATATAAATCTATGTTCTTTAACACCAGCAGCGTTTGGGTAACGTATTTGTATGAAACGGCAGAATCAATACCGTGCTATATTCTCGTTCATTATTAATATATATGGACTATATTAAATGTGATAACTGCGTGCATCTAAATACAGGTGCAACACAGTTGCCCAAAACCCTCGTAAAAAATCCTACATAAATTTGACATCTGCCAAGTTTTGACATTAGCGACTCGAATTAGTTTATGGTGATGGAGGTAGTTGAATGTTGTTCCCGTAAAACAAACCTCAAAACAGAGCGTTTAATTAAAAATAATACAGTGAAAGCTATTTCTTAGCAGGAAATACATTACAGTTAAAAAATATTGTGAACTGAATGTATTTGAAGCTATTTATAGCGTAAATAATAATATTAAATAAAGTTAAAAACAAACTTCAAAATGGATCAAATGCTACCGAGTCCGTACAACATTCCTGGGATAGGCACCCCTTTACATCAGCCTGAAGAGGACCAGCAGATTTTGCCTAATGCTATGCAGCAACAGCACCAACACCAACAACAGCAGCAGCAACATTCCCTCGCTGCGATGGGCTCCTCACCGCTCGTCGGCTTCGGCTCATCCTTAATGGGAACTCCTCAAAGATCTGTCCACACGTACGCTCCAGCTGCTAGCTATGCCACACCTCAACAGATGATGCAGCCGCAGACACCAGTAATTATATTTAATGCAGTTCACGCACTGACTGCATTTTTTTTTTTTATTTCACTGTACAATTGAAATAGTATTGCTCACCAACCCTTTTATTCTATTTTTTCACAGCAAAATCTAATGTCACCAATGATAACAAGTGGCAGCCTAGCGGGCCAACAAATGCTCAGCCAGGCCAGTCCGGCACCAATGACACCCATGACTCCACATTCAGCTGACCCTGGTATTTTACCACAGTTACAGTAAGTGTTTATGAATATGTTGTACTTCAATAATATATATAATCTAAATCTCATTTCACTTTGAAGTCTAGTGCTGCACAGGACCTCTCTATGAGAGTTAATTTTATGACTAGTACAAGCACTTGAATAGCAATAACCCAGAGTAGTAATAGTGGTCTATCAGTGTTGTTGGTCTTGATATCATATTATTTCCACAAATAATTATCAATTCAGTGTTAATATAATATATTCATGTAATATTATAAATGAATCATTATTATAAATGAATCCTCAATCATCAATCCTTCCTTTATATTTTTCAGAAATATTGTCTCAACAGTGAACCTTAATTGTAAATTAGACCTAAAGAAAATAGCTCTACATGCAAGAAATGCAGAATATAATCCAAAGAGATTTGCAGCTGTTATTATGAGAATAAGAGAACCTAGAACCACAGCACTGATATTTTCATCAGGGAAGATGGTCTGCACTGGTGCCAAAAGTGAAGAAGACTCTCGGCTAGCTGCTAGGAAATATGCTAGGATCATTCAGAAACTTGGTTTTACAGTAAGTTTGAATTAAAACTTTGAAAAATGTAGTTAGTTATAAAAAATATGGAATTATGCTATAAATTCACAAATTAAACACCAGACTGGTTGCCTTGCTTTTTACTTGTATTATAGTTATTTGCATAATATGTTACATAGAAAGGGTTATATCATAACTGATATTGCATATATCATTTATTTGATGACCATACACTATATTTTATTAAAAGACAAAAACATATTTATTTTAGTGTTGTTTTAATTGACATAATTTATTTACAGGCAAAATTTTTGGATTTTAAAATTCAAAATATGGTTGGAAGTTGTGATGTGAAGTTTCCAATTCGCCTCGAGGGCTTAGTACTGACACATGGACAGTTCAGTTCCTATGAACCTGAGTTATTCCCCGGCCTTATTTATAGAATGGTTAAACCAAGAATAGTATTATTGATTTTTGTTTCTGGGAAAGTTGTGTTAACAGGAGCTAAAGTACGAGAAGAAATATATGAAGCATTTGATAATATTTATCCTATATTAAAAAGTTTTAAAAAACAGTAATCTTTATGTTGTCTTATTTAAGGGAATTAATAAATTCTGTTCTTATTTTATAAATTTTATTTTGTTATTTTATTTATTTTAATCACTGTTTACCTGTGTCCTAGCTCAAAGAACATACAATTATTGGCAATATGGATTATTTATAAAAAGATTATTAATCAGAGAAGTTGACATTATGATACAGGTACTGTAAAACGCTATTTCGATGGTAAAACGTGACATCTTTACACAACCCTTGACTACATTACCATACCTTAGTATTTGACGTTCATAAACAAACTTGGTTTTAATGGTTGGTAGGTAGTAGTTTTTCATAAATTAGGGCAGGGTTTCTTAAAGTGGGGTCCACGATCCCCTTGGGGTTCGTAAAATGTGTGGTAGGGGTCCGCAGCAGCTCAATTAACCCTTAACATTAATTAGAAAATTGTGTCGCAAACTAACGCATCGTTTGTTTAAAACCGCTCTCGCTGGCTACTGCTGAGCGGCCAGAGGTACGGGGGGAATGTACCTACATGAATCCACATTTCTTTTTCCCTTTAATATTCTGTGACAGGGGTCCGTGGAATTATAGAAATTCTGGAAGTGGTCCGTGACTGCAAAAAAATTAAGAAACACTGGATTAGGATAACATGTTTTATATGTATCTAGCTAGTGACATTGATAGTTATGTAAATATAGCTGTCCAATGTGTAGTGCTGCGAAGACGGTGCAAAACTTTTTGATTAGATTGCGCTCGCAAAGTATAAACTCTTTATCAAAGGTAAATTAAATTTTGATATAGCATGTAAAACACGGTCAGGATTACAGCTGTAACTATCAGCTATTACTGTTTCCTCCTTGTATTGAAATACATATCTGCGTAGATGATATTACTTGAGGTAAGATAAAGTTGCCACTAACTGCTCTGTCGCAACACGCCAATAGTTAGGGTTGTCACAGTCATGTATGAGAGTTGGTTTCGTGGGTGCGTTTACAAACATACATGGACATACACCCAAACCCGGAACAACTATCTGCAGATCATATATATTTGTTCCGTGTGGGAATCTAACCCGCGATACGTCGCGCAAAAGTCGATCTCTTGACCGCTGCGTCAAACCCGCTGTAAATTTATGTGTTAGCATTAAAGCCTTTAAGAGTATTAGTAAGAGTAAGTCTTTAAGAATATTTCTATATCTATTAATTTGTGTACTGATTTCCTTATTTAAAACGTTATTTGATAAAACATAAGTATTAATAAACAAAATGCATAAAGCCTCTTTGTGGGTATAACGGCGGCGGTGACACATTCCGACACCGACCGTCAAAGGAGGACGATCATTCCGGTGTCTCGTGTTTTATTAATTGTAAAATCTGATAATAAAAGTAAACATTAATACTGCTGAATCGTATACTGTGACTATTATTCTTGGCTTCATCCTGAGGAGTTTACAGTTCAGAAGTGGGATCGGGATCTGCCCCCCACTGGCGCACAATGTATATACGAGGTACAACAGCGGAACATGTTGCAACTGATCGAGGCCATTTGTACACCACTTTCGTCGTGCTTGGTGTGCTACGGTTGATATTTGTATTGCTGAAAATGGAAAAATTTGGGTTTTGATGAAACCCACATCGACTACGTCATCTGGAGCCGAGCAAGTGACTTGTTGCCGTTGTGGCCAGAATGGACACAGCACTGCATTGTCGTCGCAGCAGCACGAGCAGCTCGAATTCTGCCGACTGCAGCAATAGCGCGGGTCGCGCTGGTGTAGCTGAAGTGACGAGCGAGCGACGCGTAGATGCTTGCGCAATAACTTATGTTACCGGGTAGTTACAACAATCTGGTGAGTCGTATGATGTTTGTTTTGATTCCGGTGCTGAATGTTCTCTTGTCAAGCAAAGTATTAGTCGTAATTTTATAGGCTAACGTGCTTAACACAAACGTTCGTATAAAGGATATAGGTTGTGCAGACGTAGACTGTACTGAACACATTTTTCGTGATGTTTTCATTGATGGTCATAGTTTAGCTATTTTATTTCACGTACTACCCGACAATTATTTACAATGTGACGATTGGCAGAATTTTTTTAAAACGAGCTTACACGATTAACACGACTAGTTCATCTTTGTTTATTTTCAAAACAAAACTCGGTTGCCGTCTGTAGTTACCTACCTAAATCGATGCATAATTTAAATGAAGTTCAGAACAAAGAATCGTTAATATCATTGCTTAAGTGATCGCATATTTTTATTGTTGGATTCCCTCATACACGTTTTAAAACTTGTGAACTAAAGATTCGACTCGTGTTGAGTTCCTAGGCTATGATATCACTGCTGGTGAGTTAAGACCAAATCTAAGAAAGATCAAGCCCTGAATAATCTACCTTCTCCTGAGAATACTCATCAACTCGGACACTGATGACGATACAGCCTAGGTGCCTGTTGGAACAAAGGTGACTATTTTAAATGTGATGACTGAGCAGTCGGTCCATCCATGCTTTCTCCTAGTGTGGAGAGTACCACTGCAATTTATCATGATGAACGACTTCAACTGATTGGATTTGGCTTATTTATGACCTAGGGTGGAAATTGAATATCTACAGCAGTATGAATTCCCTAGTGTGAATTACTATTATTTTGTGTTTGATATATATACAGCAGTATGAATTCCCTAGTGTGAATTACTGTTATTTTGTGTTTCAGATATCTACAGTAGTATGAATTTCCTAGTGTGAATTACTATTGTTTTGTGTTTGAGATATATACAGCGTGATACGTCCAAGTAGCTGTTCACATTCGACCAAACCATTGACAATTTTGTACAAAAAAAAGCTGAATCATGGACAGTCCGGCAGTCTCGAAGCGAGTTAAGGTATATAAATTCAAATTCAGATATATTTTAATTCATGTAAGCCATTTACAGGCATTTGTGAATGGTCGGGTTCTGGTTGCCACGTTTCAAGGTGTTGATTTGCAATGGAGAAGAACGGGCAGGAAACTCCATGGTTACTCTTTTTATTAACTCGGAATTGTATATACAATATTTATTTATACATTGATCTCGAAAAACAATTATGTGAGTACAATGTAGTTTAAAGGGGTCTAACTTATGTAAGTCTGAAACTTTACGATGTCCAGTTTCATTATTTATTATTTTCCATGTCGTTTTGGTTTTATTATTCGATTTCTGTATCTGATTACTAATGTAAGCGGCTTTAGCCTGAACACAAATTTTCTTAATAATTTTAGTATATCTCCTAACATAATCATGAAAATCATTATTCGATGTATAAGACTTTTTATCATATAGTTTGTATAAGACATCTCTACTTCGCCTTATACCTTTGGTTGCCCAGGCACTGAATAGTATTTTATGTAATAATATAATAAACAAAGCTACAGTCAATTAATTTAGAATGTTATATTGTCAGTTAGTAAGTTGATACAATTGTACATTAATTTAATTATTGGTACTTGATGTAGTTATAAGGACAGTACATGGTTTGAGGACATACCCACCTAACGAATGGCCGAGCTGAATTCGGGGATGGGGACATCCCCGCAGCAGAATGGCCGTCTGTTAGCATTAAAGCCTTTAAGAGTATTAGTAAGAGTAAGTCTTTAAGAATATTTCTATATCTATTAATTTGTGTACTGATTTCCTTATTTAAAACGTTATTTGATAAAACATAAGTATTAATAAACAAAATGCATAAAGCCTCTTTGTGGGTATAACGGCGGCGGTGACACATTCCGACACCGACCGTCAAAGGAGGACGATCATTCCGGTGTCTCGTGTTTTATTAATTGTAAAATCTGATAATAAAAGTAAACATTAATACTGCTGAATCGTATACTGTGACTATTATTCTTGGCTTCATCCTGAGGAGTTTACATATGGTGGGAATAGTTTACAGACTAACGTATACGAACACCCAGACCCGTATTTTTTTCCATGTGCACCCAATCGCTTAGCCACTGGAACTACACCAACAGAACGTAGTGACGCCAAATTTACTCTTTGACACCAACCGTGCCGTCAAATAGAAGGCGCCCAAAAGTTTTGGAAAATACGCGAAATTCTTTGGAATGCGAAGTCTTTGGAAAGAACATGTTTCCAAATATTATAATATTAAATCAAATACAAATTGAGCATCAAATACATAATTTACTGTGTCGGAACGCATTCAACCTCGATACGGTTGATACCTACATAAATGGTTGGAACCATCAACCATAGTCCTACCATGTACCATAGTTAAGTCTCACGTCAGTAAATAGTGCAAATTCTTGCAAATCGATCGCAAAGTTACTTAATTCCCTTTAAATTTACCTAGTATATCGTAATTTTTTAATATCTCCTTGGTTCTAAAGTATCCATTCCAAAAGTACTACTCATCCCTACCCTACCTACTCTATGAGAAAAATGGTGATAGAAAAATAATAACAGTAACAACTAGTTTGCATTTGAAGACTACGATGGTTGAACTAAAATATAGATATATATATATATATTTAACAAAACAGCCCCACACTACGATTTCTCCTATGTCGTGGGTACAGTTTACAAACATACACACACAACCAGTCCCGAAACAAGTATCTGTAGATCATACAAATATTATATTACCCCGCGACACTTAGCGTAGCTAATCACTTAGCCACTGCGCCAACCGTATCGTCCTAATTTACTAAATAATTCGTTTTTTAAATACTTTACTAACTTTATGAAATGAACTTCCCTTCATACTTTTCTAGGCTTTCATCTTATCTGACAAAAAACTAACTTTTTATTATTATACTACTAGGAGACGGAAGACGTTGTCCTGCCAATATTATTTTTATATTACGACACGCGCGCCTCCTACTCTAAGTTAATTGTACTGCCTATAATCTTCGCGCAAGTGCAAGCAATAAATTAAAAATAAAATAATATTTATTTGCATAAAACATGGTATACAAAGATGTTTAAATATAATATAGATCATACATGTTTTGCTAGTGACAGAGTTTTATCACAACCAGATGAATAGTATGGAAGCGCATAAAAAACGACCAAACAAACATTGAATTTTATATATTAGAGAAGGTAAAGAGAATAGAACTTCGTGAATAAACTCGGAACGATAAGGGCGACGACGACGACGATTGAACTATTGTGTTCTCGGCTGTATTTTCTTAGTCGTAAAGTAAATAATCGCATTAAGTAATTTGAAAACTGGTTACTGTTATGATCCAAACGTAAAACGGTTCTATTAATCAGTATAAGTGTATAATCTATGGGTTCTATCGTCATAGAAGGTAGAACCATACGTTAGTATCTCTTATTAGTCTGTAAGTACGTTTATCAAAACGGTCTTTGTAAACCGTAAATATTCGCAACGCCCGCGCCCGCAACGCCCAACACCCACACCGCAAAAAAAAAAACATGAAACGTCAATCCCAATCGGTACATTTTGAGCTTGAAATAATAAAAGCATATCATTTGATTGGTTTTGTGGCATTTCAATTAGCTTGTTATTTATTTCCAGATTATAGCGTAAGCGAAATTGTAAGTCTGTGAGACTAGTGATTTTATAGACTAAATCAGCAGCAAGGCCATTTTCTTCTGAAAACTTTAATTAAAGTATTAACGCAATGAGAACCGATATTGAAAAAGAAGCTGGGACCTGGCTACTCAAAAGATATGGTCAGTTTTTTAAAACACAATATCAAGATCTATCAACAACGATAAAAGGCGAGTATTGGGAAGAAAATAGAACATATTTGCCAATACAAGTTGCTATGACTCCGAGTGAACTTATTCCAATAATTGAATTGGTGTCATCTGATAACACTTTGATGACTAAAGTGTTGAGTGTGCTTTCTTCTCTATGTGTGGAAGTTTTGGCTCTCAAGAAAGAAGCATTTGAAAGGTATGTTAGTTACTATCAAAACTCATTTTACTGTCTCTTCTTAATAATTTATTATAGAATGTCTAGAATACCCCTTTGGATATGATTGTTGTACTGGAGTATGATAGATGGATATACATAGGCCTTTGTATGTCTGTTACAGATGATATAGATAATGTATGATACAGATGATATAAGTAAAGCATTTTTATTTGCTATTTTTATCTAAGATAGATAGACAGAATTGTTTATATTTCAAATAAACCTGCTAGAAATAATGCACTATAGGTATTAAATTTTTTATTAGTTGCTAATAAAATTATTAATGTCATTCTATTGCAGGCATTTTGTATTTTTGTCAGTATATGAAGAATATAATAACAATGATATTAGCACACAAATGGAATCCATATGTTTACTGAGTGCATTCACCAGTCGTTGTGATGATGTACTGCGTAATCTTTGCAACCAAGTGTTTGCCATATTTGCCAGGGGTGCAATTAACATCAGTAAGTATTGTAAAAGTTCCATTGCTTTAATTCTTAACATCCCAGACCAATTAATAATTATCATTTTTATTACAGATGGTATACAACTACACTACATCATCAATTATATTGGAGAAATATTCACTGTTCTTGTCTTATTAGAATTATTAATATCTAATACTTCTTTAATAACTAATTGGAATAAATATTGCAAAACAATAAAATCATTCAGTCATGCACCAGAAACTCTTGATTTAATGGAGGACAAGTTTAAGGCTATGATGGGAGCTATAAATAATATTTCAGCAAAAATAATGAATGATGACATAGTTCAAAAGAGTCTTCAAAACGTGACAGCATTAAGAAGTAGTCTAGTTGACAAAAATTGCTCATTGGTAGCAACAGAATTTACTCAATATCTAAAACATGCAATAGCAAATCTAGACAAACTTGTGCAAGAGCAGCCCAATGTTAGCAATATGTACAAATGTATCAAAATCAATGGTCTTTACATACTTACTTCACATCTATTTGGGATTGCTGACAAGAAGATTTTTAAAGCATTGGTTGATTTAAATGCAAAGGTAATTAATAAAATGCAATATATACTAGTACTATCTTTGGTATATATTTTTATTGGTTGAGTTATCCCCTGTTTTATCAATTCAGCCTCTGAATGATCCAGCACATCCTGTCACTGCTGTGTTTATATTGCTACATTTTATTTTATGGAATCTTTGTAGCCATAAGATGTTGATATGGATCCTAAGATAGATCCTTGAGGAAGCATAGCTTATATATTATTATTTATTATAACTTGGTGTGACTTTCTATGGTACTTTGGTCAAATTTCTTTAAAGTAGTTGATCGGTAGGTCAATAGTAAGAGAATTTATTCATCTTCTTTAACTTGTGCTGAATTTAATGTTAGAAATTATTAAAAGGCTACCGTGTGAACAATAAGAAAACTGGAGTTCTTTTTCTTAAGAGGTTGAAGAGTTCATAGGGATAAATGCTCTAAATAAATAATTTGAATTGAATAAATTAGTCCATTACAGTGATTATAAATCCAAATTAGCAATTAGTTTGTATTTTTTATTGAAAGATTACAAATGATTATTGAGTTGTATTACTCTTACTATTTGAACCTCTTGTAACCAATTAAATTTTAAGTTAACATCATTTTGGAAAGAAATCAATTGTTAGACTTCTGATATCTTGTCTTGCCCACTTTATAACTAGAGGTGATTTTATAGAAATAATCAGGTTTGAGTCCATAATTTCTTAGACTTATGTCTGAGGATTGGTTGTAAGGTTATGTTATTCTAAAAAAAGGACCTAGCATAAAATAATATGAGTACTATTTACCAAGAGTAATTACTAACCACTTTATTGTTTCAGGCACACAGCATAAATGTAATTGGGACAACCATTTGGTATCCTGAACAATTTCTTCAAAGACATGTTGGATCACACTGTGCAAAACATGAGAAAATGTCACAAATTATGATTAAAGCACGACAAGCTTACATCAGTACAAAAAAAACATGTCTGGCGAAGGACATCACACATCTTCATATTTCATGTTCCCAGTGGGTGCTTAGTATTGAAGAAATATTTTCTTCTAATCATCACAAACTAAGTGCAGCAGAAATGAGTGTACATGCGAAAACTCTTCTCGATGGCCTTGACATAGCATCTAGGACGAATCATGCCATCCTCTCATTAATTAACTTGCATCTGTCTCTAGGTATACCACTACCTAAAAGTATGCTGATCTCATTGTTTGAGATTATGTATATGTTAAAAACTTTAAAAAATGCAGTTTCCCGTAATCGTAATCAAATAATTATTTCGATTAACATGATCCTACAGCATTTAGTATTTCAATCAACATCATCAATACTTGAAGTAAAAAAATCTTTGATGATTGATAAAAATTATGCAAATAAGAGACTTGATGAACTCACATGTCTCGTGATAGCAGAAAGGGCCCTGAAAGGTGCTGCAACCACCCAACGAAATATAGCTGCTAATATTGCCTTGAGTTTTATTCCAGACACGACTTATTTGGAAGACACCTACATCAGACTTGGAAAACTCCTTGAAAAAATTCAAACATTATCAACCTTCATAAACACCATGGAAAATTTATGCAATTGCTCATGGTTATTGTGGCACCAAAATATTATTCCAATTTATTTTGAACAAAATTTCAGTATGCAGTTGAATACATTAAAATTTAAATATTTTTTGATGGTTTTAGAAGACTGCATCGTATTGTTACATAAGACCGACAGACAATATGGAATAATAAAATACCAACAATTTTTAAACAGTATGAAGTCTATGATAGAAAATAAAATAATACAGAGTACGAGTCAGAATATAGAGACAAATTTGCGACTACATATCCATTCGCACTTACAGCTAGATGTTGTTAATCCATTCACATTTGACATGACTAAGAAACTACTGCTAATTGTGGATAACTTCAGAATTCAATTCCTTTATATGTCCATTGTGCCATCAGTAGAACAATACTTATCTACGATGTACTACAATTTGACTACAGTGGTTCTATCCGATTGGAAAACCTATGGTGAAATGCGACAAATGGCGAAATTCAAATTTAATCTAAAAACGGTCCAAGATAATTTACCTACGCAAACTTTAGAACAAGGTTTGGATGTATTAGAAATAATGCGCAACATTCATATATTTGTTTCCAAATACTTGTACAATTTAAACAACCAAATATTTATTGAAAAAAGCAGCAACAACAAACATTTAAATTCTATCAACATCAGACACATTGCAAACTCTATAAGAACTCATGGCACTGGGATCATGAATACCACTGTGAATTTTACTTATCAATTTTTGAAGAAAAAGTTTTTCATATTTTCCCAATTCATGTATGATGAACATATTAAGTCAAGATTGATTAAGGATCTCAGAAATTTCAAGGAAACAGTTGATGTCTATGGAAATATGTATTCCTACAAAAATGCTGAAAAGTTCAACAAAGGCATACGAGTCCTTGGTTTAAACGAAGACGGACAAAGCTATTTAGATTTGTTTCGCGACCTTATCAGTCAAATTGGAAATGCAATGGGATATGTTAGAATGATTCGGTCAGGTGGTCGACATTGTTGCTCAGATGCTACCATGTTCTTACCAAATCTTGAAAATGTTGAATCTCTTAAACAAATGTGTGAGGAGAATAATCTTGGACCAAGAACTGTTCAATCTTCTGAGAATCTGGATCATAATATTAATGATTTAATATCGAATTTCATTCAGGGCACGGAATATTTCAAATTACTCGTCGATGTGTTCGCACCTGTATTTCGAAATCCTAAAAATGTTCATCTCAAAAACTTCTACATTATTATTCCACCGTTGACATTAAATTTTGTAGAACACATGATATTAGCCAAAGACAAAATGTCAAAGAAAAATAAAATTGGCGCAGCATTTACGGATGATGGCTTTGCGATGGGCATTGCATATATTCTGAAATTACTGGATCAGGTTAGTATACATTTTATATTATATGCTCAATCTCATTGATCAAGTCCACCACACGTGTTTTACCATGAAATCCGGGTTTATGAAATCCTATGATTGAAGCTGCCCATTAATACCATTAAAACAACAAATGTTACACGTACAAGAAAGAATTAGCACAGAATTTGTCAAGGTAGTTGCCACATTCGATAATGCCCTCATCTTACAATGCATCATAATCGAGGTATTGAGATTTTTGCTCAGTACATACATAAAATATGAATTCAAAAAATCTACGGTAATTTTAAAATATGGTACTTTGAAGTTACTTGACGAAATAATTTTTCATGTTGCGGTAGCTAACGTAATTTTTAGAAGCATTAGAATCACTTATATTATTTAGCCTGTTCCTTGGCCAAGTCAATACATTTAAAAAACAAGATAAAAGTATCCAGTAACAAAATCAAAACTACATGAAATATTATTAATTCTGAAACGAGAAGGTCCACAGTACTGTAACGGGATCTATAAATTAAAGGCGAGGCAATCTGTAATATTAATGTATTCGGCACCGTGGCCGTCCAAGTTCAGCGTTAAATTATAAAAATCAATAATAATTCTAAACATTTTTTACAATACGTCACACTCATCTTTTTATCACCTATTTGAATATTTGTTTCTTTTACACCAGCCAGTCTTAATGCAGATAAGCCTATGGCTTCTGCATAAAACCTCTACAGTACGTAGCCGCGACTTCAATTTGAAAATTAACGATATAGATATTAGGGCGGACATGGAGGTGGCAACTAAGTATGAAAATTTCTTCACTAATATTCCTATTTTAACAAGCAAAACTCTCTACTTCCACATCCGCTTATACTATAAAAAAACAATGCGTATCTGAATGTAGCACACCTTTTGAATTTTTTGTTGTTAACGCGAAATATATTAAAGAATCTTTTAAAAGTCTTCATGTAAAGAATACTGCAGACCTTTGGGGACTGTCAGTACGAACTATCTCGTCCATAATTGACGTAATTTCACCTTACTTGACAACCGTGTTCAATTCTTGTATTGCATCTGGTGTATTTCCTGACTTGATGAAAAAAAGTAAAGTAATACCATTGTTCAAATCTGGTAGGTCCACGGATCCCACAAATTTTCGGCATATTTCAATTTTACCCACTTTGAGTAAAATTTTTGAAAAGTTGATTTTACATCAGATTTTAAGACATTTTAATATAATAGACATTATAATTTTAATAAACTTTATAAAAAGCAGTTTAGCTTCACAAGGGGACGTACTACGACAGATGCGGGCGTGGAATTGGTGAAACATATATTCGATGCCTGGGAAGACTCGCAAGATGCTCTTGGCATATTCTGCGATTTGTAAAAGGTTTTTGACTGCGTACACCATTATACACTCATTAGAAAATTATACCAGTATGGCATAAGGAACAAGGCTCTCGACTTCTTGACTTCGTATTTAAACAATAGAATTCAGAGGGTGGATATTAATGGTAAGAGATCTCCGAGATCTGAGGTCACCATGGGCGTCCCGCAGGGTTAGATTCTAGGTCCATTTTTGTTTCTACTTTACATTAATGACTTGCCATATTACGTACGGGATAATCACGAGGTAGTATTGATCGCGGATGATACGTCTCTAATTTTTTAAATTCGATGATAGTTACTAGATTTTCCCGAAGTTAACGTTGCACTATGTAATGTAGTTCATTGGTTCAATGTTAATAATCTTCTGTTTAATGAGAAGTAAACCATATGTCTTAAATTTTCGATGCCCAATTGAGAGTTGGACTTTGTGGATTCGACTGTTTTTCTAGGCATCACTATAGACGCCAAACTGCAATGGGACTCGCAAATAAACAAATATTTTCATAGCGTTATGACTTACGGCATCCTCCTCTGGGGAAACTCTGCAGACATCAATACTATATTCGTCTTGCAGAAAAAGGCTGTCCAAGCCCTTTATGTTGGTCCAAGGGTGTCTCTCAGACACAGATTTAAGGAAATTCATATTTTAACTGTAGCGGCATAATATATATTTGAAAATTTAATATATGTTTATAAAAATATCTCGAAATTTATCAAACTGTCTGATACTCATTATTTGAACACTAGGAATAAACACAACCTTGCTGTATATGCTACGCGCCTCCACAGAATAAGCAACTCGTTCATGGGACAATGTATACGCTTTTACAATAAACTTCCCTAATAAATGATATAC
Organism: Shargacucullia verbasci; assembly: GCA_947562105.1. Taxonomy (NCBI): domain Eukaryota; kingdom Metazoa; phylum Arthropoda; class Insecta; order Lepidoptera; family Noctuidae; genus Shargacucullia; species Shargacucullia verbasci. The sequence continues at coordinate 6,211,526 of OX387287.1, forward strand.
TTAATATAACACTAAAGAAGTTCAAAATTGTAATTAAATCTAAAGTTTGTAAAAATGGTTGGGATTGAGCAGCTCTATAGCCTTTCCTTCTTTTTATATACAATTTTGCCACTAATTATTATATTATTTACTTCATTATTTTGATATTGTAATGTCGTTTAAATTTAAATGATTTCTTATATATAACCGCTATACATTGTAAATGTGAGTGAGATCTTGGCTGAATGCTCTTAATTTCATTAATTCTCACGATAACTGATCCATGCTTGCCCTCTGTTGCAACAGGTCAGCTCAAATAGTTATGGCACTTTCTTTAAAAAGCGAATAGCTTTTTTAAGAAAGTGCCTATCCTTACATCATTACAATCTGTCTGGACTTTAAAGTAGACCTGGACCCCTAAGTTTGTTTCGGCGTTTCTTCTCAGGGATATTCATAAGAAATACCGACGCCATCTAGTTTAAAAAAGACGTGTAAAAATGATTGAAAAATCCTATTTGCAAAATAAATAATTTCATTACATTAAATCTTTAACTATTTGATCAGTACCTACAATATACATTTTAAAATATTAATATTTACCTTAACTCTTTTAGGACTCTAACTTTGAAGCTCTGCATTGGTTTGATTCTATTTGGAAACACATAAGTGATGAGAGGAAACTTCTTCAAGAGCAACAAGATAAGGGGTCTATGCAGCTACAGCAAGCTTTAGCACTTACAGAGAAAAAAATTAAAACATTAGAAGAAGAATACAAACTTTTGTATTATAGTCTCACTAGTGCTAGAATATTTTTTAGATAAGTAGATATGATAAATGATCAATATCTGTACGAGCTATCACCTTACCTGAATATTTATATGAGTTAACAAGTTATTGATAAGAAAATAATATAATATTTCTACTAAAATATAATGTTTAATTTTTCTACAGAAAATAAATGAAAGGCTTTTATTTTTAAATTACTTTTTTTTTATCAATTTATTTAAATGGAATCATTTGTACTAGATATAATTTGGTGCATTTGCAGAAGTGCTCCATATTCAATATGATTTTCCAGATACTTGGCATATTTCACGATGGAACCTCCTGCACTCTCTCCTTGTAGATAGGATACTAGCCTTTTCATAGCTTGATAAGCCTCCATACCCGAGGTTGATTGGCAAGCTTTGTGTGTTAACACTTCAGTGGCTTGCATACTTTCATCCAACTGCTCACAGAAAATACATGGAAGCTTCTCGTCACAAAAAATATATTTATCTAATGAACTTGGGCATTGTTCTAAATTCAGGGGAATGTTATTAATTTTGCACCAACGAGATATACTATGATCGCTATCACTATCTTCTTTGACATTGAAGAATAAACTACCATCCCTGGGAGGGAAGGACAGGCTCTGAATATACTTTTGTGGTATGTTGTACCATGCCATGCCTATCATATGAATGTAGTCCAAAAATGAGGAGTTGTCTTTACCATAAGTTAAAGTTCTGCTGATTTGCAATCTTCTATAATGATATTTGAAACATTCAACTACCTTTTCTAAAATATTGGTAACATAACCCAGGTCAGTAGTACTGACTATTCTAATATTTTCAAACTGTAGATTTCTTATCAAGCTGTCTGGTACATCCAATACCAATGTAACATGGTTTCCTTTAGAAGCTAATTCATTTTCCCATTTTGATAAGTAACGAAGCAATACAGAATAATTAATTTGTGAATTAGCACAATAGTAGTAGTTAACAGGCAAGCTTCTGACATGTGCTTCTGTTTCCAATAACTCTTTTCCAACAACTGCTGCTTCTCTTTTGTCAGTTCCCAATGTGTTTACTATAAACAGTAATGAAACATAACTGTCTGTATGTTGTCCATTTAGATAACTATTGTAGTCCAGATTATGTGACAATGCACAAACTCCACCTACATAAACATCCTTGGAATCAGAACATTTGAGAAACCTTTTCCATTCCTCTTTACCCTTTTCACTGTGCACATGGTCAGATGTATATTTGGATATGTTATGCCTCGTACGGAAGCTAAACAACCAATCATCAATGCAAGTAAATTCTTTACTTAGTCCTTTCAGTATGTCCTGGGCTTGGTTACGTAGATGATCTTCTGTGATAACATTTCCGCTTTTGAATTGCTGTTCACACCAATCAAGAAGGTTTTGTTCAAGATTAAGACTACAAACTTCCTTTAAAAGGTTATATTTCTGTGTATATTTCTTTATGATGGAATCTTTCTGTTTGTAAATTTGTGCAATAGTCTGGGGATGTACGCCATATTCTCTTGCAATGTCGGATTTACATTGGCCGTTATCTAGAGCTTGAATAACTTGTAATTTCGAAGTAGCGTCGATTTTGCTGTAAGCTTTCTTGGGGTAATCTGCTAAAAATTCCGACGGGTCCTCAACCTCATTTTTGTGACTAGAACTCCAAATTGACATACTTTATAAGATACTTTGTCTTAATGCACTAAAAAGTTATAGAAAATTTATGATTAAACAGTAATACTAAGTAGTTTCTCTAAATACACTGTAAATACTTATTTTTTAGGTACGCGCAAATTTCCACGAAACGCGAGTCTTACTACAATTTAACTAATGTCATTGTCAAATTTGACAATTTCCCATAGATTTAGAATGTAAAAGATGAACAATGACAGCTTGTAGGAGATACCAAAAAATAATATGCATATGTGTTAGTGACTGATACGTCCGATGAAAATAGGGTTGTGTATTTGCATTGTCAATATAGTATAGCATCGATAGATTAAATCTTGCCCTAATGAATAGTGGTATATACGCTACTAATTAAATCATCTTATTATAATTTAAAAAACCGATAAAATCATTTTATTTATGAAAATACAATGAGTATTACACAATATAATAATAATTATAAGATGATGTTGTATGCAGCATACAGATAAGTATAGTACAAAGATTTAACCTTGTGCTATCCACTAGTCACAGTCTTGTGTACTGGTAATGATAAAGTAATGTATGATATTACCATAGCTAGTTCCCTTAGGCCCGATTTTTAATAATCGGATAAAAATCTATCGATTTTTTATCGATATTCGTGAAGTCATTTCTACAGCTAACCCTAGTGTAAACATACATTTTAATATTTACACTAAATATTATTTATTTCTTGTTTTATCTACAAAATATTACCATGTATCGAAAGAAAATCTAATATACTATGGTAAAATTTGTTTTCTCGGCGAATTAATACTAATACGTACACAAAATATGGTTTCAAAACGTACGATGAAAAAATCATATTTACCTGTGAAACGTATAATTATTTGGATTATTTCTCTATGTCACGTTATAGCTGGCAAAAGAATATGACATTATGACTGCCTAAATATCACTTATCACCAATAATTGCACGATTATTTTATAAATTAATGAAATATATTTGACACTAAAGCAAGGGTAATTATATGTAACGATCTTTCAAAAAAAATTGTATCATACTGACATTGACATCTGTCTCTTTCTTTCTCGGGTAGTGTTCATATTATAATGATATCTCTTTACCACGCTTAGTTGGTCTTTTAGCGTAAGCGAAATTCTAAGTCTCTAAGTCTATGCAATTTCCATATGTTTCCTTTTTCTGAGGAATATAGACAAGAGAAGAGTGACTTTTTTTTTCATTTTCGTGTGACCACCACTTATTATCCACCACTTTATAGTCAGCTGACTATTTTTTCTTCAAGATATTGGGTTAGCTCTAAGATAGAGAATTACTTTATTATTATTTATATTTATCCTTTGTCTAAGGGTTAGCTATAATGTGATAAATTTTCAATCGGGAGGAAATGACAATTTTTTTTTTTGCAACATTCGTCTTTGGCTGCCCCTGCTTAACCCACCCACAGAACCGCAGCTGACGTTCACAGAGCTTCATGATACAACTCTCTGAAGCATTTTACAAGATATCGCGCGAGAGGAACTTGGTCATGAAAATCTGTTGCTGGCTCGCGGACTATTAGCTCCTCCTACAAGTAGGTAGTACGGCACCTTGAGCAGGACGGAAGGTGGGCCATACTATACATCACTATACACGTGCAATCTGTGGGCTAACTACACACAAGGGAGCTACAACGCCCTCCGTGTCCAGTACAACAACGCGTTCAGATCGGTACTGGGGCTGCCCCGATTCTGTAGTGCCTCGGGCATGTTTGTGGAAGCGCAGACCGACTGTTTTCACAACAACATGCGTAAGCGGTGTGCGTCCTTGGTACGCAGGGTGCGGGCCAGCTCCAATACCATCCTGGCGTTGATCGCTGGCAGGTTGGACTGCCCTTACATTCGGCATTGCTGCGGCAAACATGTCGCCTACAATGGCGGAAAACATTTATTTATTTCTATAGTTTAAGCATACTTTATATGGGTTCCTATGTTACCTGATAAAATAATTTTAATTTTATTATTATTGTCTACGGGGCGACTCCGCATTCGTACTGGAGATCTGCGCCGTCTTTGAACCTCTGAATTTATATTTACATCAGCCGACTCAGAATAGTAGCCTGTTAAGAGATTTCCAAGTCGGCCACGGTAGTTGGATTTTTTTTACGATGGTGGGACAACGTATGCAGTATAATATATAGAAGTTATTTAAATATAGTAGGATATGTATAGGTTTTGCCCACGTATTGATCCCAGTGCCGGATTTAGCAAGCGCGGGGCCGGTAGCACATTCTATCGACGCGTCGATAGAATGTGCTACAGACACTCCTGTGTTTTTAGTCGGTGCGAGTCCGACATCACCTCGTCGCCTTACCCATAAGGGGTTTTCACACGGTCAAAAATAAAAAAGGGGGGGTTTTAAGATTAGGCTAACTTACAACGGTTAGCACTATTTTTAACAATAACATAGTCTTGTTTCATTGAAGAATCATCATACATAATATTATGGAATACTAAGGGAAAAACATTATTGAAATATAAAAATGATTGATACCATATTTATTCAATTACTACGAAATTTATTTCATTAAAAAATGAAAATTTAAGTCTGTGTGTTTTTATAAACATATCTTTTTATTTAGTATGAGCGCAGTTTGGCAAAAAAGAGTAGAAAAAGTATGGGCACCAGTTCTATAGTCGATAGTAGCAATCCGAATATAATACAGTCAGCGAAATACATAAATACATACAACAAAAAAGCTAAGGCATCCAGATACAGCGAAATATCTCAAGTCACTTATTATCTTCGCCTCGGCAAAAGTATTCAATTATTATCCATACAGTCAAATTGTAAATTATGAACACTGACTCGAGTTATTGATTCGATCTATTTGAATACCGTGCTTAAATATGTTTTGTTCTAGGTTCTTAAGATTAACGATTCAAGGATAAGCCTACATGTAACTCGATTTCTGTTACTGTCAAAATCACAAAGATTACGTTTGTACAGGGGGCTAAATGACTGTGGTGGTTTAATAGATTGCTTCATAATTATAATTTATCAGAACAAAATGGCACGGAATAGTAAAATAAACACAGCGGCGAATCCAAACTATGGTACTCAGCTATGGTACTTTCTAGGATTGCAGGCGAAGAGACTCTTCAACTCTTTTTTGACAGACTTTATGACAGATGATGATGCTCTAAGCAACCACCACGTCCACCCCATCGCTATTATGAATGGCGGTGTGATGTGGTAGCTTAGAATAGCAAATGTTCTAAGGGTGGTACTTAGTAATGATCAAGTTAACTATCATAATATAATATTTGAATATAACGTTCACAGTTAAAACTATAATTATTCTAACAGAGTATCGCGAAAACGTCACGTTCACGTCGCGACAGGAATCACATTGCATAAACAGAATACATATATAGTAGCCGCGTTTATTTGGATTCCACTTAGGACATACGCGATTACACAAAATGCAATGTGCCACCTCAAATAATTAAACCTGCGGCGCAATGCAATGTAGTCACTGACCAGCATTGACAACGGTCATTATAATCTAAGACCTATTTCTAGAAGACAACGGACTCGCTCGTCAGACCATAATAATACAAGCGGTAAACAATATAATATATTTACTAAATCTTATCTTTTTAGCCATAGTCTGGATCACGTCTAATGAATGATATATAATTTATCCACAGCGACAAAGATGAAGTCACTCCCTTTTTTCTAGATCAGCCTGAATTTCTAAGCAATTAAATCTATACACACATCTATATATATAATGGACTATATTTTAAAGGTTCTTAATAAAATTAAGCCGCGGGACTTAAAAATATATCATTTTAAGTGTGTAGCTGTATCATCAGATCTTAATCCTCGGTCACACGGAGTGAATACCTACTCACTATGCGACTGAAATTGCTCGGTGTGACAAAAGCTACTCGCTCCAACTAAAAGGTCTTAAAAAGCGTCCCTTTCATATTCATTCGCCGCGAGTAAGGTTGGGTGAGGTTTAGTATGTTGCGAGCGGTGATGGCAGGTCATATTGAAATGGGAACTCGTTCAAGATATTATTATGTACGTGTGTGCTGCAACGTTCATAGTAATGGCGTTCATGATACTTCGAATTATTCCGAATAAAAATATAAGTATTCTATTGTATACATGACGTATACTAACGGGTCTCCGGCTGTCACAAGCTTATGATTATGATTGCGGGTAATGTTCCGAGTTCACCTCTGTGGGATCAACCTGGGCGTGATATTGCGTCAGCTGGTTATCAACATTGGCTTGAGTAACCTGCTCACGAACCTCCGTGTGATATTGTGTGATCTCTTCACCAACATCGTCGTCGTCCAACGAAAGGTGTTCTTCATCGGCATGATATTGTGTGAGCTGTTGATTATATTCATCGTGATGTTGTGTGACCTGCTCACGAACCTCTGTGTAATATTGCGTGATCTCTTCACCAACATCGGCGTCAAGGTGTTCTTCATTGGCATGATATTGTGTGTGCGGTTGATTATGATCGTCGTGATACAGCGTGAGCTGTTCACTAGCATTGTATAGGGAGTGGCTTTGATCGGCGGCGTGGTAGTCGTCGGGCGGCGCAGTGATGGTAGCTGTGGCTGGCGTCTTGGGGTAGTCGTTAAAGATGTGTATGTGTGTGACGCGACGTCAGTCTGCCTCGTGCTCGTGCAGCTGGGCCAGCAGAGCGGCGCGCCGGGACTCCAGCTCCGCGTCACTCCACGCAGTGGATCCGCTTGATCTGAACATCAAAACAATTAAATATGATGATAATAATCTTTATTGGATTCCTATGTTGTCTATTAGACTAACTAATCTGAATAAAATTATGGATTCAGTCCAAGCTTGCAACTGATGATGAAGATTATATTGATAATAGTTTTTTAGTATCACCGTGCATTATACAAACGCACAAATAAAAAAAACTACCAATGAATTAGTTTAAAAAAAAATAGCCACGAAGTCGGGGCATCCTCACTTTTTCATTTGCTTGTGACTACTGCCGCCTGCTGAGGAAATACCTATACCCACCGTTCCTTCTTGTCCTTTTTATCTTTCTTCTTCTTAGGCTTGTGCGGAAGTTCGTGAGTCTCGTCTTCAGGGCTGCTCGGCGCGCTTCGCTTTGACTTCTTACTTTTGTGACGCATTTGTTCATCGTCTGTTATACCACCCTCCTCCGGGGTCGGAGATTTCTGAAATCATCATTTTTTAATCATTATAAACAGGACATTCAAGGAGCAGCACTCTTGTTTAACTTCCATAAATAATTGAAGTTCGCGATCCCATGTTTTGAATTTTGTTTACAAGGGTTAAAGTACTTACAGGGATCGGCGAATGCTTGCGATGCTTCTTCTTGGACTTCTTATGTTTCCTGCCTTCATCGGACGTCCACGTGCCGTGGCTGGGCGCGGGCGACGGCGAGCGGGCCGTTTGTACTGGCGATGGTGAACGCGATCTCGACTGATATTACAAAGCATTTGTTAAAATGATCATACAGAAAACAGCATGAGTCTAATAATACGTTAGATTGAATAATTAGGCAAAATCAGCGCGTATTGCATTGAACATGTGTCTAGCTTTAGTGCCTTGTACAATGTGAAAACGGTTCACAGTTGCTACACCATTTTTTTTTTTACAGAATTACGTATTACATACGAGGAAAATCCCTCGCAATCTTCATTTTTTTATTTCTCAAGTCTTTTTTATGCATGGATTAAGTAGTTGTAAGTTTCTTATTATTACTTTAATTTACACAACCCTTCTTATTTGTTAATAATAAATATCTTTAATTTTTGTTTTAGATGTGACATGCCTAAATCTAAGAAAGAAGAAATTGATGCTTATTAGCGACACTGTCGGATGATGTAATAATAAAGCGTGTGTCTTTTTTTCCAAAAGCAACGTATTCTTAAAAATCCAATGATGTAGTTTTAGTTTTCATCAAAATCGGGCTCGAGACTCCTTTGAGTACTTTCATTATTTTATTTTATTTTTATTTAGCAATGTTGGTTTAATTCAAAAATAAAAGCAAAAATTGTTAATTCGAGAAATAACTGTGATTAGTTACCAATGTTACAATAGTCTTTTATTTCTAATAAGGATACCCACCTGAATTGTTTAAATAATTGTGATCTAGTTACCAAATGTCTGAGAGTGACAAATTGCTCTTACATATCTACAGTAGATATGTAAGAGCAATTTGTCACTCTATGAATATTGTTGATTAGTTTTTCAGTTGCAACAAACATTTTATTTCATTCCCCTCGTTTAATTTCATTCCCGTCCCAAGCCTCAAATTTTAATGACTTATAACTCTATAAGTAAGCAATAAAATGAAGTGCCTCATACACAATGTTTCATATATTTTAAACTAGAACACGATATATGCATACATTTGCACAGAGATAGATAAAATTTTGCACAGAGATAGATTATAGTCTGAAATAGATATAGGCTACTTTTTATCCCGAAAAAATGTACGAGTTCGTAAACCACGCGGGCAAGGCGCGGGCGGAAGCTAATATTTCAATAAGGCTTTCTGCAAATTAGGCTTACTAACTACCAGTAACTGAATATGAATAACATGATAAAACTCACTAAGGATGCAGAGTGTGAACGTTTCTTTTTCTTTGAGCGCTTTGCTTTTCTTGATTTCGGGTGATGATAATGCATGCAACTTTCTTCTTGTTCATGTTGGAAGTCCTGAGAAATAAAAAACAACATTCAAATGAGAACCCAACCTTACTAGGCTTGCAAAACTACATAATTTTTTACCTTATAAGACTTACGTTAAGGCTTACTTGGCTCTACCTTAAAGCTTTTATATAAACAGACTATAAAATATATATTATTTAATAAGTAGCTACCTTAATTATTATTTAGTAAGTAGTAGTAGTAGTTATTTAATAAGTAGGTAGGTACCTTATATATTCTGACTCTATCCTCTTCGTAGGGCACAGCCACAAACTCCGGCGCATTAAGATCCAGTTTCTCTTTGACCTCACTCCAGGGCAGCTGGTGGTCGATGTTCGCTTCACTCAAGGCCCATTTAAATGCGCCCTCGATCTTCTTCTGAGCTTTAGACTCTTCCTTCATCTTCTCTTTGTTTCTAGCTTCAGCCTAATTTAAAAAATACTGGTTAGAAATTTGGACATTGCCAAGTCGGACCGTGCATAAACTGGGGTTCCATAAGAACCCAAAAAAATCATCATGTGACTTAGTTATTAATAGCGCTGTCAGTTAGTAACATTTTTTATGTTTAACGATTATTGATAAGTGTACTGTCACACAAAATATTGTAAAATGTTGCAGTTGTACCTTTTCAAGTAATGAATTGTAAGTGAGCTTAACATTGCCCGCATCCAAGGAAGCTGACTTGCTATCTTCACAAACAACAGTCGCGAACTCTTCGAATGTAGTGTCGGGTTTCACTTCAAAAGCTTTCTCTTTCAATATCTCTTTTATGACTTTCTTTTCATCGTGGAATCGCGCTTTAAGATTTTCTACGTAAAATTTGAATAAATCTAGTGGTGTAGATCCACTTTGTCCTGTAGATAAATAAATATTTGTTAGTATTTAATCTGTAATTTAAATTTCCTAGTCGTGTCTGTCTCAAACATCATGCATTGGTATGCAAAGCGGTTACAATATTAAAACATATAATATTGACGACTAGTTCTAGTATTTAGTAACAATTAAAAATATGTTTATAAAACTATTGCCTCACCAAGCATAGCTGAGAATCGCATATCAGCGGATATCACTGGGTATAGCTCCACCCATAGCGACATCGATGTTAATTTTCCTTCTTCGTGTAATGTGTCGAGTAAAACCTGAAATTAATATTTAAAATGCCGTAATGAGCCTTGTAACACCATCTCAAGTACCTTTCATATATCTCTAATAGTAAACTTACCAAAAAATTGTCTCTATTCTTTCGTTGCTGTCTTTTGTTCCGTTTTTTAACTTGCTCTCGCTCTTGCAAATATTCCGCTTCTAAGTTTCTGATATGTTGTTCAAACACTAAAATAAATCAATCTGATGAGGATGATTTGGACGAACATGACTGATAATATTTCAAACTTGACAAACGACATATACTTACATACTAATGAAAAAGACTTTTAAAGATACAAGAAATATAGTTTTAAAAGACCCACAAGTTATTGAAAATTCGTGTTACCTATACCCTGAAAAGTTACAACAATTAATTGATAGCAGAAACCTCGTATAACTTAAAATCCAATGCCAATGAAGTACACAAATATATATTTCTCCCTATTTTAAAAAGATGTATGACGAGCTGTCTATTATTGGACGATCGCCGGTGTCGCGTCATACGATGCCGGCATTCTGATTGGCGATATGCAGTATCCTACTATCCTATCCTACTAATATTATAAACGCAAAAGTTTGTGAGGATGTATGGATGTTTGTTTCTCTTTCACTGGATTAACACATAGGCTACCTTGTATCCCGAAATACACCGCGAGATGGTTAGCTTCACTTTAAACCGCGAATAACGCCGAATAATAATAATAATTATTATTATTATTGAGGAAGGTTGTAGGGTGCTGTTTGACCCGAAAAATGCACGGGTTCGTAATCCACGTGAAAGAAGGCGCGGGCGGAAGTTAGTTTGTATAAATTTCATGTCATGTATAATATTATTCCAAGTTCCCTGACATATGTATGATTTATTGGAGAATTTTTAAGGGTCTATGAATTATGTTATAGTGTTTCAAATCAACGGCGAGTTTAAGTATGAATGTGGGGCGCGTCTATTAACGACTGTTTCAATAATAAATTGTATCGACAGAAAGCTGCCCTGCATGGAAGGAAGTGAAACAGTAATATAATTCAGTGAAACTTACCGATAAGCGCATCTTCCTTATCCATGCCTAGCAAGCTGACGTCGTTCTTGAATGCGGAGTTTTCTAACAATAGCACCTGAGCCTCGCTCCAAGTGCTACTGTATGTTATTTCACTCATGTTCTCCAAAACCTGTAGTACAAAAATATAATTTTAAGTGATAAAATTATATATTCCGCCTTTGATTTTCCGAAAAATGTGGAATAAAATGTTGTCTTAAATATGAATTTAGCGAATTATGATACCTGTGCCAGCATTTTCATGTTGCGTTTTTTTAATGCCTTGGCTTCTTCTTTTTCTCTCTTTGTGATCGTGAATATGCAATCTTCAAATATATCTCTTCGATCAGATTCAGGAACGCATCGCCATATCTATCAAAATACAGCTATAATTATCATATGGAAATATTAATATTAATTTATAGTCACAATTTTAACATCCCACAATTTGAACATTTCACTTTCTTAGTGAAAATGAAAACCCTTACCTCAAGATTGTTAAACATTTCCTCACACTTATAAAATTTCGTAAGCGATGTCACGCGATCACAGCTCAATAAGAACTCTTCTAAGTTCTCCCTATTCTTCTTAGTTTTTAATCTGGAAAGAAAAAGAAATATGAACGAAAGAGCTTCCATGAGTGACAATACTTAAGATGGTCTGGGGCACTCTGACCAGTCAGCTTCGCCAACACCATCATTGACTGGCTAATCTTTACACCACGGCATGGAAGATTCCAATGTGTTCATAATAAAAAAAGGCTCGTGTGGACACGACAAAAGAAGAAGAATGTAAAACATGAAACTACACCCATGAAGCCCATAGCTCCCGAAGCAATGGCTCGGCTGCTACTGGGAAATATGTACCCCAAGAGAAAGTTTCAATAAATTTGAATTCATAACATAATTAGGTTACCAATACTGGTAATGTTGTCTCTTTTTAAATAATAAACTGAAATTGGTATTGATAAATTCGCGTAAATCCATGAGAAACATTACGTAAAAAAAAAATTACCTCTGCTCCTCCCTTTCATCCTTCAACTTTTGGGTTTTGTAGGCATTAAATGCCTGTTTTTTTTCGTTTAGTTTTTTAAATGTAGCATAACGAGGATCTTTAGATATTATCTTTACACATTGTTCCCATGTTGCATTTGATGTTACATTCTGAAAAATATATAAAAGTTAATTAAAATAAGGAAAGGAAATAATACAGACATGTGCATTGTTAAATGTATACTTATTTATATTTAGGCAGTTTTTAAATTTATGTTTATATGTATATTAGGTAAAAAAAAAAAGTTTTGCCAACATTTGAAATGTGAATACCAGTAATATTTACGACATAAATATCTTACCCTATCTTTCAATAATTCTTTAAAAGCCTCAATAGCTTCCTTCTTGTCTTTGTATTGTGGTTCTGGATGTTCTGAATTTTCAATATTGTTGCCTTGCGGTTGTGTGGACATTTCTTCAGGTTTACCTTCAAATTAAAATTCAATAATGTATATTGTTACTGAAGAGGTGGATTCAGAAAGAGTTAAGATTTAATGACGCCCAATACCAATAGGTTCCAGTTTGGAACCCGCATGCATGCTGCCTTGCAGAAAACGGTCTCGCTAATTATCTGCCTTGAGATATTAGCATTATGAAGTAAGTCATTGATTATGAAGCTGTATATTTGGTGTGCCAATTCAGAAAACAAACAAACATGTAAGATAAATGTCATTGCTGGATCTAGTTTATTGACTGTAATTAATTAGCTTGATGTGTTGGGTTGTACTTACTTTCCTCTGGGATAGGTATAGAGTTGGCAAGGGAAGGATCAATAGCTGCAAGAGTTTTGGCCATTGCCTCATCTAAGGCAGAGCTTCCAGTTTGATTTGATGGAGAAGATGGTAAAGGTACTTCTCCAGGAGGTACTTCTGCACTTAGTAATGCTCTGTAAAAACAAAATGTAGTGCACTAATGTTAACAGGATTTTAGAGGATTCCAAAGAAAGAAGAATAATGAAAGAAGTTTTGGTCTCAGTGTCCCCAGATTCCAAATACAAGAATAAAAATTGACAACATTAAATTTTTCATATAGACATTATGTACAGAGGTTGGTGAGTGTTGTACCACTTATACCATTTTTTTCCAAAACTGGATATCAGTATTAACTAGGAGAAACAATAAGAAGAAAGAAGTTTAAGGAGTCCTAACTTTAAGTATGTTATCAGACTGGATAATTCAAAACTATATAATCTTTTTTCTTTGCGTGAATTTAGACATAAAGTTGATGAGCACCACTGATCATATTGATCAATTGATTGGCTATATATATATATAGTATCCATATAAAAAATTACCCATAATGCACTTAGAAGAAAAGTAAATTCAATCAACCTATTTTATTCAACTGACTGTGGACTGTGGGTAGGCAGTTTTTTACCAAATTGTTAAAAGATAGTTTATATAAATAAAATTAATAAGTTACTGTGCAGCTTCCTCAGCAGCTATTTTGTCCTTGATCTCTTGAAGCTCTTTAGGAATGATCCAGCTTGACTCTTTAGTTTCTATGTTGTGATAATACACTCGCCCAGCATCTGTTGTGTATTCTTTCCAAACACAGGCAGATAGAAGTTTCTATAAATATAAAAATACAAATAAATATGTGACAAATATTTCTAACATACACAGCATCACGCTTGTATTCCCTGAAAGATTACATAGATGTGTATGCCCAGATTTCAACTATGCTATTATTATGTAATGGGAAGTGAACCAAGCATGATACCAAACTCAGAGCAGGTATTGAGTATTTTCTAACTGATAAACCCAGTATACTTTACTCAACCCAGGTAAGAACGAAGGACTTCACACTCCGACCCAGGTAGGAACGAAGGACTTCACACTCAGCGACCACTTGACCATAAGTCAGTCATTCATCTTATAGATAAGGTGAATTTTTAAACAGGGATCTACTATGGCTGCTAGGTTAACCATTACAGAAAGGAAGATCAAACAATATGTGTCTAGGTATTATAAAACTAACCTGTCAAGTGATGCAAACCATACACAACGGAAAATCTATGATTTCTTGTTATCAGGTACTGTGTGCATGTACATGTGTCTTCATACATTAAAAATAAGAGCCCTTCATAGATTAAAAATAAGCACCTTATAAACTAATACTATGAACAAAACATACTTCCGCTGGTGTCTTCAAATCATCAGGTTTCTCCCAAAGACTTTGCTTTGACACAGAATTGTAGTAATATGTTCTTCCATCAGGAGCTTTATGTTCTGACCAAGGACTACTTTGATTGGCCATAGGGGCCACATCAGGAGCTGGAGCATTCATATCCTGTAATTGTTGAATACTCTTACATATCATTAGTCAATTATTCATAAGCTAGTTGTGTTTATAGTTGGACATAACTGTCAACTCCACAACAAAATATATTCAGAAATGATGGGTTTATTAAAAGAATTAAATAGAAGTTTACAGAAAACATATGTAAATGTAACGGCTAATGTAGTAGCTGTTCAGTAAATAGTGTTGTCACTCATTGGTAAGGTCCAATTTTATTATTACAACTGGAAAGCTAACTATTACAAATACAATAATATCACACATAGGCTATTATTAGACCCATACTTAGCAGAAAGAGAATTTTGTAGCACTATACAATTGAGAGTGCTACAAAATCTCCTAATAAAGAGAGAAATAGCATGTTTGACTTTTTGAGTGGCATGGTTAAATAATTTACATAAATTTTTAATACTAATAAAATTTTGAACGGTTGAATGGTCATTGTTAGGGTATGGAAGAAACAAACAGAGTGCCAATGTGTCCTTCAAAATATTGCAGATTGCATATTTACAATGGTAGCATTAGCACTTGCATTCATTCACTATTATAGTGCATGTAACTTGTATTATAATATGATGAATACAGGGTAAGTATTATAGGAACAATTTTATACTATTGCTGATTTAGAGTAAAAGCATTTGATCTATTTTCTGTTATTATATATATCTCTCTTACATCTAACTCAGCTAACTGATTAGTAAAACCTTGCTTACAGGTTTAAAAGCTGGAAACCCTGGTGGCGGCATCGAAAATGGTGGTATCATGGGCGGAAAACCCATAGGAGGTGGCATCCCTGCCATGTTGGGCGGCATTCCAGGCACCGGAGGCATACCAACTGCCGGAGGCATCGGTGGGGGCAAGCCCCCAAGCATACTTGGAGGAATAAGAGGCCCTGAACCTATCAGACCAGGCGAACTGGTCCCAGTATTGGGCGGCTCCTAAATGACATCAAATTTAACATTAATACAACATGGAGTTGCAAAATTTAGATATTTTCTAGTCATAACCTAGAAAATCTTACCATATTTATATATTTGACTTATTTTCACTTGATAAAACCAAAATAATATGTTGTTCCCCAATATTCAATAAGTGATATTTAATAATCTAGGCAAAAATTGAAACATAATAAGTATAATTATTTTCAGACGATTTTCAATTTATTTACATGTAAACCCAAACTGTAGCCATGTAACTAGATTAGGGATGTCAACAATATATCGACGTCTGGTATTTTTTAACATAGATACCTATATTATTTTTCTGTCAGTGAAAAATCAACTCTTTAAAAAAATTACTAAAAAGGAGAAGGTTCTAATAAAGTACCAAGGCACATATCCACTGTAGCAAAATGTTTAAATGTGATCTCCTCCCAACAATGCAGGTGGCTACCATAAAATCTTTAAGATAGATCTTAGACATCTTAGGTGTTGTGTTAATTTACAGAGTAAAGTAAAGGTACAGAAAAACAAGGCGATTGCAATGCGCGAGATATCTCCGAAGTTAGGATGTTATCTTGCTTCCTAGAAATTTCTAGTCCTATACCTCTACTATTAGTTTCAGTTTTGCTTTATCAGCTTCGCAGCCACTATTTCGTAACAGATTATCTAATCAGCAATTTGCTTCAGATTTCCTCATTTGTTTGATCTCGGAGGAAATAGCGCTGTACCAGATTAATATTCAAATTATCGGTGCAATTTTTTTTAAAGTTGTATATAATCTAATATTTACTTTTTTGTCATCACAACCACATGCTTTATTGAACAACAAATATTAGTCTGTGATCAAAACTAAACCTAAATTAATGCCAGTTATATAATTCCACATATTTTTTAAACTGTGAATATCAGTTACCTTTGCCTACGACGCAGTACACACATATAAAAATAACCCATGTTACTGTTATGATATCAGTCAGCTGTTCTTATTTTGGACGTTCTTGTCATATCAATCTGTCATTTTCGTTAGTACCTACTTGATTGGTAGTAAAAGTGGAAAGTTTTTATAGCGTACAGAAAGTTATTTTTATTATAATTTTTACTACTTCATAATAATGAGATCACAATAATGATTTCACTGGTGGCTAAAATAATTAATACATTTGCAACAACTCTTCAAAGTATTCTACTATTAGCATCGTTCACAGGAAAGCTAATAGTTTCAAGTGTAACATGGATCTCAACTTTATTACTTAATACTCTACGAAGCATAATTTTATTTTTCCAAATAGTTTACGAGGACAATATTACGATATTCGCTGAAGACATACCGGCTTCCGCCAACGGGATAATTGATGCATTGGTGCGTCAATTAATTTACGTGCAAAATGGAGTTGTTTATGTCTATAATGACATATATTTGAAATTCAGTGCAGCGTTAACCGCAGTAAACTGGCTTATACAAGCAATTTTTGTGACGCTTAGTGAGGTGTTGAGTTTATTCAAGAATACAGTGATATTTATAGGTGACACAGTGTGGCTAATAGTCACTTTCCTACCTGTGCATCTGCCACAACTGCTGAGAGCAGTATTCAAGTATATCGGAAAAGTTATTCTGAATGTAATTGTGGATGCCTATATGACATTATTAAAATTTACCAACTATTTAACAGAAGTGCCTTTACAGTCTTTTATGGGAATCACAAGTGCTATTATAATTATACGTTTGTGTGTGCATTTCAGAGAAACAATAATTACTCAAATTTCAATGGTATATTGGTCACTAATCAGAAATGTTTTATATTTATACTATGTAATATTTCATTATTTTACAAACTCAGAAGTTGGTGTGATAGTACAAATGGCTGGTGGACAAGATGTAGGATCTAGGGAAGTAGGTTTTAGTACTCCAGATGTAGATGATACTGCAAATGCTGCTGATTCCCTCTGTGTAATATGTCAAGAAAGACAAAAATGTGTGCTTACCCTGCCATGTCGCCATGTTTGTTTGTGCACAGATTGTTGCAGACGCTTATATGGATATCAGCGCACTTGCCCCATTTGCAGGACATTTATTTATCACACGGTCACCATATATTTGTGACATTCAAACATACATATATGTTTTATTTTTAACATTCCAAATGTTAAAAGCATTTTAAGTAATAGTTATAAGTGTATGGAATCTCATTTTACACTGTCACTAAGTGTATGTGTTGTGAGCTGCTACAGAAGATCTAATGTTTCTATAGATTGTTACCAAATTATGTGACATTAAGTGGAATTTCTTCACAAAAAAATTATGTAAACAGTAAATTTAAAAATATATTGTTTATTAGTATCACAGTGAGGACTCTAATGGATATTTATATGTTTAAAGTTTTTTTAATTAAGTATACATATATAAGTGTAGTAATAAATGAATAATTTGCTTAGGTACAGCCAGTTACATAAGTAGATGATCTTTTTCACAGTATATTTTATTAATGAAAACTCCAATTATTGTAAAATAGTGTGACTAAATTGACTAGTATAATTGTTTACTTAGAACAGTTATCTTCTCTGATAAATCAATTTCGAAATTGTAAAGACAATCTACTTATATTGCAGACTATAGTGTAGGTATGTAAATTATTTATTTGGGAAAGTTTTCAGTCAGCATTTATTTTTTATAATTTGTGGAAATTAAACATGCCAATTCAAATATGACTCTTTTATTATCACATTTAAATCGAAATTCCTCAATATTACAAAATATTACAAGTTAAAACTTAAATTATCCTACTCAGACTAGACTGAACTTTTTAAAATTATTTTTTACTTGCAGATTGTCTAATTCTCAAAATAGCTACCAGTCATAAAATATAAAATGTATACTAGTAGCAATTTTCTAAATCAGGTTTTCTGCAATTAAATTATCATAACACTGTGTGTGTACTTTCAAGCTTGCATACATACTTACATGGTACTAGGTAACTAGAGCCACTAGTAATTACAAAAAAAAAAATGTTATAGCCTTATAAGTATTGTTATGTAGAATATTAACTATCAGTCTGAGAAAATCTCATTCATAAATACATGTTTCTGGTGTTTCAATATAATTGTACTATATCCATGCACTCCATTATAAATATTGTGAAATTAAGTTACAGGTCCTCTAATGAACAATGCAGGATATATAATGAATTGAGAACTCATGCTACAACTGTCTCATGTGTGAGCTTAACACATAGTTTTCAGGTTCCCTTACTTCAGCACTATGTAAATTTAGTGTACTTCTCCTATGTCTTGAGTTGAGATTTAAGTCTTTCAATGATATTTGAAAATCTTTAAATGCATTTAACATAAAAACTGCTGTTATCACTATAAAAAATCCACATATGCAACCTATAATATCTGAAGTGCTCATATGATCCCATTCCTTAAACAGAATGCCTGATGCAATTATAACTAGTATTGTAAACATGACATAATATACAGGAGTTACAATGCTGGTATTAAATATATCAAGTGACTTATTCAAATAGTTCATTTGAATCATAATACATATAACAGCAGTAACAAACAACAACCAGAAGATATAATGAGAAAAATTGTTTACTTCTCCAGAAAAACTTTCTCTTACACCTAAAGCTACTGCTTTACAAAATACAACAGTCAGACTTCCTATAGATGAACATAGGAGCAAATATACTGTTATGTTTGTATTCCCAAACCGTGGGACAAAAACAAACTTTATAATAAAACTCATAAAAAAAATTGTTCCCACATATGTTATAAATAAAAAGTCAAATAACTTTTCCACTAACTCCTTAAAAGTTTTGATTTCTTCAGATTTTGGTGAATGTATTACAAATACTACTGATCCAATAATACAAAGAAAGCACCCAATCTGAAAATAAAATTATATTTTAATTCATTAAGTGCCAGATCTCTATATGCCTAGAGATGGTGGTGGCCACAAAACTTGAATTTATAACCAATGAAAAATAAGGTTTTCAAGTTGACAGATATGTTTTAAATTTTATACATAATAAATAGGTATAATATGTAGTCAAAAGCAATATAATATTAGTATTTTCACTTTGTACTATTTCCATTGGTGTACAATAAAGAATACTATATCTATCTATAATCAATAAATTTTGTTTAATTAATGCTTCCTCTCTCCTAAATCGTTGAGCCTGATCAATATTTTTTTTTTCGCTTTAAATAACTTTGCCCCCCACTAAGAATAATTCCTGTATCGTGGGTGCGTTTTCAAACACATATATTCACATGTACATACAACAAAACCTGTAACGATAATAACTATCTGTAGATCATACAAATATTTATTCTGTGCGGGAATCGAACCCGCAACATATAGTCGAATCTTTCAACTCCTGCTCCAACTGTGCTAATATTTATGAATGTGTTTTATCACTTGATGTATCGAACTTGGAAATTACTTACTTTTCCAATAAAGTTGAGCTTCTCATTGAGAAACTTTGAAGAAAGCACTGCTGCAACAAGTACACTTAGAGCACCTAATGGAGTCACCAAAGCTGCAGGAGCAAATGCATATGCTAGGAGGTTTGCTGCTTCACCAATGCTCACTGTAAGAATTATACTATTAATTTGTGACTCATTCGATTAAAATGATTTAGTTGAAAAATACTTACTAGTGAGCAATCCAAGCCACCACAGCCATTGCTTTAAATAAGCAAACCCACCCGCGGATGCTCTAACGTTCCCAGAGGCTTGAAGTCTTTTTAATGCAATTTTCTTTATAATAAAACTTGATCCGATAAACACACTAGATGAAACAGCGAGACTTAACCCAATTGTAAAGTGAGTATTATTATAATCCTGACCACCGACGGTTATATGCGAGGCCTTCATTGTACAAACGTTATTAATATTCAATCTATCCGTAAAATTCAAGTGTACACATTAACATAATTGACAAGTATGAAGCATCATTGACTTGAGGTGAAATGTTCTTATCTCATCCTTGGTACCTAACAAAAACGAGCCAGTATTTTATGAGTGTAATAGTTTGGATTACTTGGTAGTTTTCTATCATTTATCAGTCAACCTTGAGCCTAAGGCTTGCATATCTCTATGATATCAGATTATCAGATATCTTTTTTGCATTGAAATTAAATTACTTTACTGTATGTTTGACAAGCAAAAGTCAAAACAAAACTTATCGTATTCAGTAGATAGTTGCCCAATGAACTTGGCAACGGTGATCGTTACGCAACGCAAACATTATTGAAACGAGCTAACGTAACAATAGCGGTTAGCTGGTTTCACCGATCTGAAATAACCTGCTAACATCTATCCACAGAAAACATTACGCTAAAGTTAATAGAGGCTTTAGTGTAAGTTTCTTTTGACTAATTCGATTTACTCATAGAAATACTACCTATAGAAAGAGCGTAACTGCAAACAGCGTCACGGCAAGTTAAACAAGGAACGTTTATTACGAAACACATATGAAAGAAGGAGATGCAACCTTTATTTTTTGTCCTTATCTGCGTATCCGGTATTTTTAGCCACAAAT
Source organism: Shargacucullia verbasci (assembly GCA_947562105.1). NCBI lineage: Eukaryota > Metazoa > Arthropoda > Insecta > Lepidoptera > Noctuidae > Shargacucullia > Shargacucullia verbasci. The sequence continues at coordinate 6,232,706 of OX387287.1, forward strand.
TGTCAAATTTGACACTTGCGTGGTCAAACAAATATGCTAAAGTTAACACGAGATATAAACTTCGCTTAAATTTTAGTTTTTTTTATTAAATAAGTTCATATGAAGTAGCAAAGGTGTCTCCAGAGTGTGTGTGGTGTGTGCACTAATGGGATATTGCAGTGTTTTAGGCTGCAAAAACCGTAGCACACGAAAAGATCGTATATCGTGTATTGCGTATCATTTTAACATGTAAGTAGACTGATTTCAATTTATTAGAGTTTCAATAACGTCGGAGATATCATAACAGATATCATGGGTAGGAACTGATACTACTCGTCGTTGAATATACGGTGAAATTACGGTGTTATTTTGCATATTGTTTGTAACATAACTTAACACCTGAAACATTAGTGTTGCTGGTGTATTCTTTTATTTACCTCACCTCTGTTTCGTTACGCGACTTAGTGTAGGATTATAATATATGACGAGTTAATTATTGTTATACAGATAATTGTATGCTGGCGCCATTTTTCGAGCTTTGGTTGAATTGCTAAACATTAATCACATAATTACATCACCCAAATTATTTTAGTTAATTCGTTGGTTACTTAGATAATTGTTAAGTTTTTATTCTTTGTGGTTATTTTCACAGAATTATTTCGTTTAAGATTACTGGTAAATAATCTGTAGTTTAGGTGTTATTAAAAAAATTAAGTGGTAGTATGGCTATTGAAGGTCTGAATGTAAATGGCGTCCCACACCATCGTTGCTATCATTGGTGACGAACTTGCCTGTATAGGGCAATATCTTTTGTGAAATGAAATGAAATGAAATTATTTATTTTGCAATTAGGATTTTTCAATCACTTTTACACGTCTTTTTTTAAACTAACGATGGCGTCGGCATTTCCTATGACTATCCCTGAGAAGAAACGCCGAAACAAACTCAGGGGTCAAAGTCTATTTTAAAGTCCAGACAGATTGTAATAATGTAAGGTTTTATGTGAGACAAATATAGGGTGGAATAGCCTTTTGAAGAAAGTGCCATAACTATTTGAGCTAACCTGTCGCAACAGAGTGCAAGCATGCATCAGTTATAGTGACAATTAATGAAATGAAGAGCGCTCAGCCTAAATCTCATTGTCACACAGCCTAACATTTACAATGTATTGCGGTTATATATAAGAAATAATTTCAATTTAAACGACATTACAATATCAAAATAATGAAGTAAATAATATAATAATTAATGGCAAAAATTGTATATATAAAAAAAAGAGGAAAGGCTAAAGAGCGGCTCAATCCCAAGCGTTTTTGTCATCTAAATAGTCCGAAATTTTATAGTATCCTTTTTTACAAAGTTTAGATTTAATTACAATTTTGAACTTCTTTAATGTTAAATTACGTATATCATTGGGAAGCTTATTGTAAAAGCGTATACATTGTCCCATGAATGAGTTGCTTATTCTGTGGAGGCGCGTAGCATGTACAGCAAGGTTGTGTTTATTCCTAGTGTTCAAAGAATGAGTATCAGACAGTTTGACAAAGTTCGAAATATTTTTATAAACATATATTAAATTTTCAAATTTTTTTCAAATATATTGTGACGCTACAGTTAGAATATTAATTTTCTTAAATCTGTGTCTCAGCGACACCCTTGGACCAAGATTATAAATAGCTCGGACAGCCCTTTTCTGCAAGACGAATATAGTATTGATATCTGCAGAGTTTCCCCAGAGGAGGATGCCGTAAGTCATAACGCTATGAAAATAACTGAAATAAACTATTCTGGCTGTATCCACATCAGTTAAGTGCCGTATTTTTTTGACAGCAAACGCGGCAGAACTAAGCCTACCCGATAATTTGTTTATTTGCGGGCCCCATTGCAGTTTGGCGTCTATAGTGATGCCTAGAAAAACAGTCGAATCCACAATGTCCAGTTCCACTCCATTTAATTTAACATTGATTGGTACTTGTCGGACATTGGGCGTTGAAAATTTAAGACATTTGGTTGTTTTCTCATTAAGGAGAAGATTATTAACATTGAACCAATGAACTGCTTGAGATAGTGCAACGTTAACTTTGCGAAAGTCTAGTAATTGTCGTCGAATTTTAAATATTAGAGAAGTATCATCCGCGAACAATACTACCTCGTGATTATCCCGTACGTAATATGGCAAGTCATTAATATAACCTAGAAACAAAAATGGACCTAGAATTGAACCCTGCGGGACGCCCATGGTGACCTCAGATCCCGAAGATCTCTTGCCATTAATATCGTCCCTCTGAATTCTATTGCTTAAATACGAAGTCAAGAAGTCGAGAGCCTTGTTCCTTATGCCGTAGTGGTATAATTTCCTGATGACTGTATAATGGTGTACGCAATCGAAAGCCTTTGACAAATCGCAGAATATGCCAAGAGTATCTTGCTTGTGTTATATGACTCTCAAGTCATGGCTTGACAGATGCGGGAAGAAACAGTTGTTCACGTGGCAATTGCGTTTGGCGTTCCAATTGGTGGAAAGCACGAAACGGACCAATCGTAGCGCCAAACGCGTTCGATGCGATAAATCGAGTTTGTCGAAAGAAACTTACACTAGGACCTCCGATTGGTCCGTTTCGTGCTCTCCACCAATCGGGATCGTCCACGAAATCGCATATTTATTACTATAATAATATATCACACAGCGTTTTGTTCCAACGCCGAACACGGAACGCGTACCGCGATCTGTGCTGCGGAATGCGAGTAATATTTATCAAATGCAGTTGAAATGCTATAATGCTATATTATAGCATAAAAAATATTCTGCGCTTTATTTATAGCATTTCGTTATAACGCGTGTATATTTTATAGCCGTTGTGAACACGACGATTTTAATTTGTTAGTTAAAATAATTTTTGTATCATATAGATTATAGTTTTGTATAGTTGTGTATTTCATAGTGTTAGTAAATGGTTTTGCTTAGATTAGTAGGTATACCTTATTGCAATGTGTCGTAGCAATGCGAGTTTACTCTGGGACTTTTTTATAAAGGAATTTTTTTGAATTTTACAACGAAAAAAGCGAAGTGGTACACTGTGTGGCAATTTGGTATGAAACAAAAATATAAAAAATGCATGAAATGAGGTTTATTAAAGGAAATAAATTTCGCATGATCAAAAACAAAATATTCAGGATTATGTTCTTTATTTAAAAAATATATATTCAGGCAATACCAATACCAATGAATATGGAAATGCACAAAATAATTTCGAGTTTCATATCTGCCAGGCGCCTCGCGACAGCTCACTTTTTTCGTTTTATTCACAATACAACCTATACAAGTATAGGTACGTCTATCAGAACGGAAAAACGAGTAATTCGCTATTGTAACATTAGCTAGTTTCAATAACCTGTATGTCGCGCAACCATAGACTTAGAATTTCGCTTACGCGCAACGACCACCGCAACAGTCTATTTATAATTCACTTTAGTTGCCGTAAATCCCGCTATGGGTCGCTACTACAATAGCGCGTTTTAAAACCCGCTATTGATATCCGATAGACGGTTGCGTTCCATTATCCAAGAAAGCCGCTGCAGCCCACCGCTAACGAGAACGAGACAAAACGATGTTTAGTCGTTTACCGTCGTCCGTTTTAAACAGTAAACAAATTTCAACTTTATTGTTACTCAGAGTGATTTGACATTTCTTCTCTCAAAATCAAAATACACTCTGCAAACTGCAGTTTATCGTTTTGCAACTGTGACGAAATTAAAAATGTAGAATGCATTAAATATCTGGGGGTCTTAATTGACCAGCGCCTCTCATTTAAACCCCACATTGACGTCGTAGCCAAGCGCATCAGGAAATTGATTCACATAATGAAACAGTTACGTAATACAGCCACTAAAAAGATTTTAAACCTTGTGTATGTTGCATTATGTGAGTCTGTACTGTGTTACTGTATAACCGTATGGGGTGGAGTCGGTATTTCCACTATGATCCAAATTGAACGAGCTCAAAGATCGGTTCTGAAGGTCATGTATAAAAAACCCTTTAGATACCCCACAGATTATTTATATACTGATACTTCAGTACTCAATGTCCGACAATTATACATTTTTAAAATAGTTTTAAAACAGCATAAGAAAACCTTTCAACTGCCAGAATATCCTCAACTCCTGAAACGCCGGGTCTTTAAATGCCCCGCTACTGTAGTGCAAACTGCGTTCGCTCAACATATGCAGGAATTTATGCTCAGTTTCCTGTACAACAAAGTTACCAAAATCTGCGACATAAAAAACCTCAGTGTAAATCAAGTTAAAAAAATCATACAAAAATGGCTACTAGCACAAACATATTCTGACTCTGAACATTTCATTAAAGTAATATCATAAAATCACAATGTGAATTATAAAGAACACTGTACAATCACACTCACTCATTCATACACACATACACACACATCTTTTCTCACACACACACCCCCACCACATCCACAATATGCGTTGCTAAATTAAGTATTTTAATTTTTTGTTTTCTTTTCTAACCTTGTTTCATTTATGTAAATGTTTATATCCAATGATAATCTACGTATCGAACTCGGTAACAATAACTATTAATTCCATAACTCACGGACTCCACGAGACAGGCTCGACCTAGTGTGGAGTTCACAGGACAGACTTTTCCTTTTGATATAAGATCTGATATTTTAATGTATAGTTTTAAGGAATGGTTATAACACTGTACCGTTTATACTGGCAATAAATGATGATTATTATTATTATTATTTGAATAAATGCACGGCTCTCCGCGATGAACCGGTAGATACGTTCACGTTTGACGATAAAGACATTTTTTAGGATATTATTTTGTTTTGAAAGTTTAGTTTGTTTATTGATAATTCATAAAAAATAATAAAATTAAGTACCGTAAAATGGGGCTATTTGGGAAACACGGGGCAATTTGGGACTAACATTTCTTTTTAGAAATTTTGACATATTTTCTAAACTAAATCAAAATTTCCTTTGTCATTGAAAGCATCGTACACTACCGCTGTTTAAAAGCAGTTACTAATCCATGAGAAGCACACATAATGATCCCTTCACTAAATCTCAATTAGCCCCGCGCTTCCGAAATAGCCCCATTTTACGGTAGTTATTCTTATAAAAAATTATAAAACATGATTTTTTGTTTTTTTCCACTAAGTTAATAGTTAATATAGTAATACTATTACTTATTAACTATTTAAAAAACTTTATTTAAAAAATAAACGATTTTTCTCGCTGTACCGTCGCGTCGCCGCGTCGAGCCGTTTATACAGTCGAATCGAACATCGGTCCCTCGCTTGCAACGTAAACGTCTAGATTGGACAACGGTCCATCTATCTATACGTTTACGTTGCTAGCAACATGCTATGGCAACTTAGAACAAACCTCTTTTTAAATCAAAATAGCGCCATCGAGCCGTCAGATACCCAAAACAAAATCGTGAAAATGTTAAGTGTTGCAATACTAAAATATATTATTTATATGCTGGATTTTTACCCAAAAATAAATTATTCCAATAAATTTTATAATCATTGAATCTTAAATAGCTACATCAGAAATTAAAAAAAAAATATATTGTAACTTATGAATATGCTCAGTTGCATTAAAATAAAGAATTCGTTGATTAATTCCGATGACTTTTCAAAGTATGATAAGATTCTAATTTCGTAATGGCATCACTAAATCAGTTAATTGCAAATGGCTGCGCGCGAGTGTTTTCTACTCGTGTCAGTTTTGTTTTGCTTAAATTGTTTCGCATGTGGATGTACATGTTGAGTGTGTTATTTATTTAGGATGTCCTGAATTTTCCTCTAGTTAAAACAAAGAATTTGTTACATTATTTACTGTTTCTTATTTATATAAAGTAATGTGTTATTTTATCTGCACAAACATTCTTACGTTACATATATAATTATACTTTGAGATGCATTAATTTACATTATTAATAAGATGTGTAACAAATTTTCTTGCTTTAGAGCCAAAAGAACAATAAAATAATATAATCATACATCATATAAAGATAGCAATACCTACGTAAAGATAGTATTCTATAGTCGTGTAGCTATAGCTACGTAAATGTAGTATTCTATAGATAGCTGTATACCTACGTATAGCTATATGTCATCGAGAAGTTTACCCTATCTGGCGGCCAGAGAGCGCCACTCCTTTAAGCATCCATAATGCTCGAGTTGCCAGTCTATTTCCAGTATACTATTGTAGTCTTTGGCTAGCAAATAACCTACTCATAACGTGAACTATCGTCCATGAATTGAACTAGTCGATCGACTAGTTAACAAACGGAAATGAACGGTCTAGTTTCGATCACGCTAAAACCGTCGACGACCCATCTCTAACGACAAGCCGCGGAAAGAACAACGTTATTTTGTCACGACGTTATTTCTAAACTAGTCACTGTGATTTTTTTAAGAGGCCGATCTCAGTGATTTTTTTTCTGTGAAGTGATTTGTCGCCCAAGTCTAATTTTAATTAGGCGTTCACATTCCAGTTATAATAAAAGTTCCTTGCAAGCAATTTCCCCGAAGCTAGACAAAATTTCTAAAAAGGAAAAAAAAAAAACATGATTATCTCTTGGTTATTATTGAGGCTCAGAACAATAACCAACCTTGGTTATTGTTCTGAGTATTGAGGTTATTATTCTGAGATGATTATAGATTTATGACTAGGAGTGGGCGATACAAATCGTATATAGATACAATATCTATATATCGCCACAATATCCAATATCTATATATCGGACGGCGTACAAACTATGTATTATATATATATATATATAATCATTTATTTCTCAGACCAAGATCCATAAATTGTTAGTAACAAAGTAGCTTAGATACTATGTTAGTATTTTTTTTTTATAAATGAAAATATTCAGTAAACACACATAACGTTATATAAAACAATACAGCTTGAAATGACATAAGTATTAATTCATATATCTTAGTCCATATCCCGGTGCACCCGACCCGTTGCTGTGCATACGGGTCCAGTACCCCAGGAATGGACAGTCTGGCCTTTCCACAATACCCTTCAGAATACTGTTGGTGCTCCCCCGAGTCCTGTGCATCAGGGATGCTGTTCTTTTTCGCATTATCGCCTGAAAACTATCTGTATTCGCCTCTGCAAACATGGCTGATGCACTACAGAAACGCGGAAGCCCCAACAGTACCCTAAAGGCGTTATTATACTGGACACGGAGAACGTTGTAAGCCCTCTGCGTGTGTCTAACCCACAGACTGCACGTGTAAAATGATTGGCAATACGCCTTGAAAAGAGTAATTTTTACTTCTTTAGTACATCGTGCAAACCTGCGGGCCAGCATATTGCATCGGACTGACAACGCTCTTCGCTCCCTCTCTATATCACCGTCATCAACTAAATCTTCATTCAATATGTGGCCAAGATATTTAAACTGAGACACTCTATTTAGTGCTACACCATAAAGGCATACCGGAGGAACAGTTCTAGTTTGTTTAGCACCTACTCGAAACACCATAGCCTCACTCTTCCCTACATTGTACAGGAGGCCATGAGACTTGGCGTATCTCTCACACACAGCAAGCAACCGTCTGAGTGCATCAATCGAGGGACTCAGCAGCACCATGTCGTCTGCGTAGCTTATACTATTAATCATTTTTCCATCAACAGAGCATCCGACACCAGTGCTGCCGAGCTCCTCGATTAACTGGTTGACATACAGGCTGAAGAGCGCCGGTGAAGTTAAGCCTCCTTGTCTCACTCCACATTCTAGACTATACGCTTCAGATAATGTACCCGCCCATTTGACCTGGTTAAGTTGATGGTCATACCAGTATTGGAAAAGATTCACTAGGTCGTTGGGTAATCCCTGCTCCCGTAACTTTGTCCATAAGATGCTATAATCAACCAGGTCAAATGCCTTGGAGAGGTCCAAGAAGGCAGCGTATACAGGTGTATTTCTGTCGGTATAGTACCTGACTGTGTGCTTGAGCGCCAGAATAGCAGTTTCCGTGGAAAGACCAGCTCTAAAACCGAACTGAGCGTCATGTAAATTGAGCTGTTCAGCTACTCTCCGCTCAAGCACGCCATCAAGAACCTTTGCTGTTATAGTGGCCAACGAGATTGGCCTATAATTATCCCTGTCCGAAACATCTCCAGTTTTGTTCTTGACTATGGGCACAACTATCGTCCTCATAAGTTCCGTCGGGAGGTAAGAGTGCCTTACACAAAAATTATACAACATAGACAATACCCTTGGGAGATGCGGACCAGCATATTGAAAATGTTCTATGCTAAGACCATCATGACCTGGAGACTTGCCCCTGGTCATGGATTTTATAATATTCCGTATCTCCTTTGATGAAATGCTAATCGGCACACCAGTCACTCTACTGTTAGTGTCACGCTCCCTCTCAGATTGAAGCAGCGAGCTTACCCTAAAGTGCCTCTTAAATACATCCGCTATTTCCCCAGGTTCTGTCACACCATTGATGCTCACCGGAACAGCAGGTTTAGGGTTCAACCTCTGTGTGGATTTCCAAAATTTATTAAAATGCTTGTTTTTATGCTCTGTCGCCAATATGTTCATTTTGATTTGTTCCTCATTATCCTGACAAAACTTTAGCTTCTGTTTAAAAAGTTTTCGCGTCTCTCTCATTTTCATAAAAATCTGTCCAGAATGAGGTTTACCGTGCCACACCCAGTTCAGAAAAGCCCTCCTTGCGTTCCCGTGAGCATCCCTAACAAACTTATTCCACCCGATCACTGTACGCCGACCCCCTTTATTTCCCACTAAGCCAGTACTGCCCTCTGCCGCTTCCCGAAGTGATTTCACAATATTATTATACATATTATCAATTATAATTCTATGATCTTTGTTTTGGCAAAAATTATCACAACAGTTACATAATTTTTGTGGGAAGTCAATACTTTTAAGTTTCTCCATGCATAGCCTATTGTAACAGTCTATTTGTGCTGCATTTTTTTCGCCCCATATGGCCTTGTCGATAGTCTTACTCCCTAGTGTTACGGTTGCATCCGTTGACCCAGCCAGTCCTAGGTTAACTTGAATAGCAAGTGGAAAATGGTCAGACCAGTAGATATCATGACATACTTCAACCTTCTCTAGTGCTTTCCACGCTGCTTCAGACACCAGGCAATGGTCAAGCCAACGTTTACTTCCACACACATCGCTTACAAAGGTATAAGTGTCGGAGTCTATACCAAGTTTAATGTAATCTGCACAACGCCAACTCTGTTCCTCACAAAAACTCATCATTTCCCGACTAAATAATTCCCCGGGATGCGCATTAAAATCTCCCAGCATGTATACGTACTCTAAATTAGCGCTCTCAATAATAGCCGCTAGTTCACTTAAACATTCACAGAACTCGTTTAAGTTGTCGATGGAATTAGTCGGCATGTACACACTAAACAATAACATAGTGCGGTCGGCGCACGTCGCTTTGATAGCGGCGATCCGGTTACTCATACACGGTATAACAGACACAGACGTAAATACAGATTTTCTCCACAAAAGAGCTACCCCACCATATGGTCTTCCCCTCAATACCCCTGCTGACGTATCTACCGCAGATTTTCCAAAATAACCGAAATTTACATCTACACTACCAAGTGCCGATACCTCATGCGGCAGCAACCAGGTTTCCTGCAACGCAATGACATCCATAGATTTACACAGGCTTTGTATACACACGACTGACCTTTTTAACGACTTACAGTTGTAACTCACAAACTTAGTAAGTAAATTATTTTTATCTATTTGGGTACTAGCCATTAATGAGTTTTATTGTTCTCTGTACTGTCACTCGGCTGCCGGTCAACCTGCCGCCGCTCGCTCATGCTATTATAGTAAATAAACTTACGGAAACGTATTACAATATCGAGTGGCACTGCACAGAACACACAATAATAATATCGTTAAATAACTATGATACTCTGAATACATAGATTCGACCGAACCGCTGCAGCGGTTATTGAAATATATAGATTCGATATCTGATATTCAAAACCGATTTAAAGATACGATTCAATACAGCATAAAGACGATATTACCCAGGCCTATTTATGACACACATTGACACTAGAGATGTGCCAACTCGGAATAAACACGTCTCGAGTTAACTCGAATTGAAATTCACGTAAATCGAATTCAACTCGGGTTACGCAACTCGAGTCAGCAGGATGAAGCTGAGTAAATGATTTGTAACAAATTACTTTTTTATGTATTTGTTTTTCCATCAAACTCGTATGTTGGGACAATTATCATTACTAAAATTAGTAGGAAGGATTTTAATATTTTTTTGTTTTTAGTCTGAGTTATTTTTACTAGAGATGTGCCAACTCGGGAAAAACACGACTCGAGTTAACTCGAGTTGAAAATTCCCGTAAATCGAACACAACTCGAGTTACGCAACTCGCGTTAGCAGGATGAAGCTGAGTAAATTATTTGTAACAAATTCCTTTTTTATGTATTTGTTTTTCCATCAAACTCGTATGTTGGGACAATTATAATTACTAAACTTAGTAGGAAGGATTTTAATAAATGTTTGATTTTAGTCTGTGTTATTTTTACTATAGTAGGTACTTATACTTACTGTTACTGTTACTTTTAGCCTGTCACATCCCACTGCTGGGCAAAGGCCTCCCCCCTTGATTTCCAGACCATAGACTTATACTTAACACCAAAAATAAATCTTCACAAAATAATATCAGTAAACCTTATGATGTAGGTACTTATGCTATTATAATATTATTATAATAGTTTAATTATCACAATCAAAATGTTCTTAAAAAACTTTTTTATTCTAAATAACAAATTATTTTGGTAGTAGCTAATACTCTTCGTTGACTTTGTTCGTAAGGCAACAAGCCTTCGACCAATTTGTTGCAATAGGAACTTTTATTTAATTAATATATATTATATTACTCAAATTAGAATATTATTTACCTAATTAACAAGACCACTTAGTTAAAAAGTAGTTTTGTCAAGTATTTTCTATATAAATAAAAGAAAAATAATGCTCAAGAACGAAAAATATTTTTTCTCTTCACACACCAAACGAATCGAATCACGCTCTCGATCTTCCGCTCGGTTCGTTCATGTACCGCCAGCCCAAACTCGAGTTTGGAGCATTCAACTCGAATTAACTCGAGCTAAGCGCAACTCGAATTAACTCTGGTTAGTAAGTCGAGTTGACCCATCACTAATTGACACGCCACGTCACAACACGATATATTTGCATTGATTGCATTGAAAACAGCTGGCTGTCACAAGATATTAATTCTATTTTCCTCGTATTTCAATCGAAGTGTGTTTTGTGGTAGTTTTGACTGATCAATGTTTAGTGAAAATACAATCGTTGATATATATTAATATACTTAATCGAATATAGGTAGAATGCGATGCTCCCTCGTCGGCGAAACATCGGAGGTGTGACAGAGCGATCACCTTTGGATAACGATTTTGATTCCTATAGTAAATTGGATAAAAAGGGAGTTCAACATTCTAGTAACAGTAGTGTCATTAATCCATTTCCAAAATTACAAGTTAAGACATTGCATTCAAATCAATTTGTAGAAACAGATATAACATTTGACATTCTTGAAGAATTTGTATTTGAGCCAGTGATGGCTGCTAGAGATAGAACCAATGAATTTATATCAGCGGTTCGAAGCCTTCAAGGCAGAACTCTGGTCAGGCCTGTTGTCAGAGATGAACGAAAGGCTCAAATGCTTGAGACATACTCCCAATTTATGAGCATGGCAAAAGTTATCAGTAAAAACATAACAGGCACTTATGCCAAACTTGAGAAATTGGCAATGTGTGAGTATAAATTAATAATTTTATGATAAGTGTATATTTATCGAAAATATTTATAATATTATTTCATTGTTTTTTCCATTAGTGGCTAAAAAGAAGTCATTGTTTGATGATCGACCAACAGAAATACAAGAATTGACATACATAATTAAAGGTGACTTAAGCTCTTTAAATCAGCAAATTGCCCGGCTTGGTGAGATGCCTAGGGGGCGACGGAGTATGCATAGTCACTCATCCAGTGTAGTGCTTGCTTTGCAATCACGTTTGGCTTCAATGAGTAATCAATTCAAACAGGTGCGTATATATATGTATATTATATATATTCTAAACTATATCACTGTAGTCTCTTTGTTCTGTGTTATTATTCCATTGAAATGACTTGAAATATATATATATCAACATACATGCTTCTACATTATGTAACAAATTTTGAATACTTAGGCTGTCTCAGTTTATCTGACACTGCTCGTATCAGATATTGGTATACATTGTTTTGTTAGAAGATTGGAAATCCTGATACTTTACAATTAAATTCACACCATAAAGATCAACAGAAATCTAAAGATTGTTGTTTTCAAATGCATTGTAATAATGATAGAAATTGTATTTATATGATATGGTCAAAACATGCAATTTGTGGGAAATGAGAAAAAAAACATACTTTATAAGGTCAGTTAGAAAATAATAGCTAAATCAGAATTTATAGGAATTTATTGTTAGGTCACTTTCATTCTAAGGGTGCGAAATGTTGTGAGTGTTGCTATAGTTCTTCTGTATTTGTGTAATGTAACATTATTCATTATATTTTACAAGACCTAATTGTTGAATTATTACTTTCAAGGTCCTTGAAGTTAGATCTGAAAACTTAAAACATCAAAATACCAGACGTGAACAGTTCTCAAGAGTGGCACCTTTAGTAAAAGAAGTCCCATCCCTCTTGCAACAGGATGATGTCAGCATTGACTTTGGTGATGCCCCAAGTATTCAAACACAACAGCTAGCTATGAGGGATGATTCAGATACTTATGTGCAACAAAGGGCTGAAACCATGCACAATATTGAGAGTACTATTGTTGAGTTAGGAGGAATATTCCAGCAATTAGCTCACATGGTGAAGGAACAAGATGAAGCTATTGGCAGAATTGATGCCAATATTCAAGAAGCAGAAATGAATGTAGAAGCTGGTCATAGAGAAATCATGAAATATTTCCAAAATGTCACAGGCAATAGAGCCTTGATGTTTAAAGTTTTTGGTGTTTTAATATTCTTTTTCATATTTTTTGTGGTTGTAATGGCTTGAGTATATGGTAATACACATGGTAATAACAGGAGTATTGGACAACTTTTTATATTCCATTAAAATAAGAGAGAAGAATATGTTAAGATCACCAAATGATTAACGAAAGATGTACCCTTAGAAAATATTATGACAGAAGAAAATATGAGTGAGCTGTGTGATGGCCAGACCTAGCTTTGTATTTAAAATCTTTCACATGTGGATATTAGTATTTTGTGTTTCAATGGGGGGGCCGATTCCACTAAAAATACTGTGATGGAAATACAACCGATTAACAACTTTTAAGATAATAAAACCATCCAAAAGTCATTCATTGGCTGCATTTCATTTGTAATTTAGTTATTCGAATCGGCCTCATGTATGAGCCTGAGATCTGTGTTTGAAATCAGTTTTATTGAGGCTATTTTGACCATCATTAATATCAAACATCAAAATTATGTTGGTTGCTGTACTAATAAAGAAATTATTCTAAAATGGCGAATTGTACTTGTAACAACAGTTATTATGGACTGCCAAAAGTCAACCATTTAAGAAATTCTTGAAATTCTATAAATACAAAAAAAAAAAAAAAAACAACATATAAGGTATTTGTAACAACGCGAGACGTTTTTGCTTGTAGTTTGGATGTGTGGTAAGTACAGATAAAAATAATGTGCAAGTGAGAAGGCATGATTAACGCCGCCATTTTAGATTAATTTAGCGTCGTTCTGCATTGGTATAGGACAAACGTTGATTTGGGTAGTGTGTTCTAAAGGTTCCGTTATTTGAATCTATGGATTGTGTGTATTAAGAGCATTAATTATTTAATTTATTACTTTAAAATCGTATATCATATAGTACCTATAATATTGTTATAGCCTGTTATGCCACGTTCAATAGGTATAATATAGTATCAATAAATAACATGTGCAAACCAAAGGTTATTTATAATCATTCCCACGTGTATATCTATTCACACGAGTTTAACCGATAGCTACGCGATTTGTGTAAAAATCTATTTAAGTATAAAATTTATAAATATAACTAGATATGTGAAATGTTTTAAATCCGAAGATTGATCCTATTAAATTATACCCTACTATCCTACTAATATTATAAATGTGAAAGTTTGTGAAGATGGATGGATGGATGGATGTTTGTTACTCTTTCACGCAATTACTACTAAACGGATTTGGATGAAATTTGGCACAGAGATAGATCATAGTCTGGAATAACACATAGGCTACTTTTTATCTCGGAAAAATTTACGGGTTCATAAACCACGCGGGTGAAGCCGCGGGCGGAAGCTAGTATAAAATACGTGCATCCAGGGGAGGGCAGGGGGGCAGTCGCCCCCCTCTGGATTTTGTTTACGTCACTACTAACTATATTTTGTTGATAAAAGTTAAGAAAATGAAAGAAATTTGAATTTTTTGCAATTTGCAATACAATATACAACTTTTAAAAATCGTGCGGCGCGCCCGTTCTACCTACTCGTTAGCAGCGCTGCAAGCAAAAATGCCGGAGAAATTGCTACGGCTTTGAACCTTGAGCTCCGTTTACCTAAAACAGCAAGCCGCCAAATCAACCAGCTGCTTCCCTTAGCGAGTATTTTCGTCGCTCGTTTTACGTGCCCTATTTGGATTAATTACCTATCATCTTCATTAGAGGCGAGATTCGGCAAAGACCATTCACCAGCGTTTACTCTTTACTCTTGCACCCTGCTCAGATAATTAAAATTCAGTTTCAAAATTACAAAAATGTATGGAGGAAGTATCTAAATTTTATAAATTAGAAGAGATCACACTTGAAGCCGAACTATGGTGCACTTTTTGGATAAATAAGCAGCAGCAGGACTTTGAACGTATTGGAATAACGGAGTTAATACAAATAGCAGAATCTATTGACCCGAAGGTGAAGACAGCCCTAGAAATTTTACTGGCAATGCCTTATTCCACTGCTACAATTGAAAGGTCATTCAGCACACTCAGACGCGTAAAAACGTGGCTAAGATCAACTATGATCGAAGATAGATTAAATGGGCTTTGTATGCTCAGTGTACATAGAAAATTTGTTAATGCTATGGGCAATTCTTTCACGGAAGACGTCTAAGATATTTATTTCTTTAAACATTTAGCTAACTACTTAAACATAGTACCTAACATTAAATTAAAGTAGGTACATATATTATTTACTATGGGATAACGTGTATTATTTTGCCAGTGGTACCTACGGTAGACGCGACAAAACTAGTTATGCAACAGACCTCTGCTTCTGCTCAGTGCCGGATTAAGAAAGTGCGGGGCGCGTAGCAAATTCTATTGAGGGGCTCTTGTTCTGCTGTCTTAATTAGTTTCACTCAAAAAATTATGCTCAGGCGGAGGTGGGTTTGGATACGCGGGGTCTTAGCAGTTGCTACTCTTGCTACGTGGTCAACTGCTGCGCTACGAGTCGCGGGTTCGATTCCGGGGTTGTTTCGGGTCTGGGTCTTTGTGTATGTGAATACACACCGTGCCACGGAAAGCACGTAAAGGCGTCGGTCCTGCGCCTGATCTCTTTCCGGTCGTGTCGGATTACCGTCCCATCGGACTATGAGAGTGAAGGAATAGAGAGTGCCCCTGTGTTTGCGCACACACTTGTGCTGTATAATATTTCCTGTGTAGTTGGCTAATCTCCAGTGAGATTGGCCGCCGTGACCGAAATTAGGTCAGGAGGACAATTTTTTGTTTTTATAACGTTCCCCCACACTTGGATTTCTCCTGTATCGTGGTTACAGTTTAATGACATACATGTCACATGCACATACAACCAGACCCGAAACAAAGTAGATCATACAAATATTTGTTCCGTGCGGGGATCGAACGACACGTAGCGTCACTGCGCCAACCGTGTCGTTTATTAACATTTATTATTATTATTATTTATTTATTTAGTACAGCGATTAGCCATTAAAACTAAATAATCATTGACAGTAAACCTATCACACCGTCTTCTCACAGAACCGCAAACATTCTAACATTATCGTCTTCCATTCATCAGCAAACACATCCAATCCTGGGCTGGTCTCCATGAGCTCGTTGAGCATCGCCAACATGCGCGGTATCGGGGAGGTGGATCGGGCTACTGTACGACAAAATGGGACATTAAATAATTTATGTTTTCTGGCGCGATGGTAATTATTAGGCACAAACAGTTGACACAGCTTCTCATGTAGATCGGACGCATCCGTATAACCGTGAATAATCTTACAGGCAGTTGTAATTTGATCAAATGCTCGCCTGACTTCAAGGGAATTAAAATTTAGACAACCTAGAAGAAACTTGGTAGGGTACATATATGGATAATACCCAAACACACGTTTATAGAAGTATCTGAGGAAAGCTTTTTGCACTTTTTCCAGCATGAGCGTATAAGTAACCTCATGGGGGTTCCATACACAAGCGCTAGTTTCTAGTTTGCATCGTACTAAAGCATGAAACAAAAGTCTAATGACACTGTGGTTATTGAAACTTTGACAGTTACGCAAAACAAAACCTAGACGTCTGAATGATTCTTTAGCTAGTCCTATAAAGTGTTCATGAAAGGTCAGTTTACTATCAAACACTACACCAAGATCTTTGACTGTCGAGACTTTAGTTATAAAATCGTTGTTGACGGTATAGTCGTAAAGTATAGGCCTCCTCCTGCGGCTAAAGCTCATTACTTGACATTTAGACGTGTTGAACTCCATTCTATTGGTCTTAGCCCACTCACTCAATGCATCGATGTCACGCTGGAGAGCAATGCAGTCGGACTCAGAGTTTACATTTGCGTAAATTTTTAAATCGTCTGCATAAAGTAAACATTTCCCATGCTTTATAACCTGTGGTAGAACGTTTACCATAATCAAAAAGAGCAGTGGTCCTAAAATTGAGCCCTGACTGACGCCAGAACGTGTGTGATATGGATGCGAGTTATATATACCAAAACATACAAACTGTTGACGGTCACGAAGATAATCAGAGATCAGGAGAAGAAGACTAGGTGTAAATCCTATGATACTCAACTTATATAACAAGATGTCGTTGTTAACTCTATCAAAAGCTTTACGGAAATCGAAGTAGAGCACATCAACCTGTTGGCCGTGGTCCATTTGAGTAGAAATATAATCAACCATGGTCAGCAGGTTGGTGTTCACTGATCTTTTATTGCGAAAACCGTGTTGTTCATTACAAATATAAGTATCAACTTGTCTTAGAATTTCCCTGTACAAAATGTGTTCAAATACTTTAGCCGGGGCCGATAGTATAGCGATAGGCCTGTAATCCTCGAAAGATGACTTTACTCCTGTCTTAGGGATTGGCGTGACTCTAGAAAGTTTCCACTGGGTTGGATATTTCCCTGTGCTTAATGCCAAGTTAAATATATGACATAGGGGTTTGGCTATGGAAACTTTAGATAGTTTAAGAATATTAGCTGGAATGTTATCCGGCCCCACGGAACTGTTGAGTCTCAGCTTACTAATACCACGTTCTACATCATTATTAGAAAACTTAGGTAAACTGATAAGATTACTGTTGATGTGCGTATCAAGAGCACATATTTGAGAAATATCTAAGTCTGGAGTATCCGGTAAAAAAAACACTAGCAAAGAAATCAGCAAATGCATTAGCAGCATCGATGCCAGATAGCGATTGACCTTGATAGTTAATTGTAGGTTCAAAGCCTCCTTTACATCGTAGTGTGGATATGTGTCGCCAAAATTGTCGTGGATTCACTTTGATATTACTCTCAACACGGTGTATATATGATTTATATGCGACAGTAATGCGGTGTTTTAGGTTTGCTCTTAAATCTGAAAATGCTTTGTGTGCCAATAGAGATTGAGACTTTTTCCAAATATGGTGCAGTTTGTGTTTATGTCGAAGATCCTTAATAATATCATAAGTGAACCAAACTGGATAACGTGTGCGACTGGTTTTATTACGAAGTTTCTTTGGCATACATTCATTAAAAATATTGTAAACAACTTCGTAAAAAATATTCGTGCAAGAAGTAATATTTGTTGACTGTAATACTGTGCTCCAGGACTCTTGATTAAGCAAAGTGTAGAGACGCTCGTAATCGCATTTATTAAAATTCCAGTCTTTAGATCTATCATTGCTACTAGGCGCTATGGAACGAACATGAGAAGCCGTATCAAGTTTCAATGTGATATTCAGTGGGGGATGATAATTATCGGGAGGTACCATACCTTCTGCCACATTATTTATTTATTAGTTATTTACGGTAAATTGTGCTATAAAAACCTTTTCTTTTCCAGTTGCATTACCCCAAAATATTATTCCATACCTTAAAGTAGAAGAAACAAGTCCATGATATGCTGTCATGAGAGCAGCTTGATTTACTGTTTTTTTTAGCATATATAAGTTATACGAATATTGATGTAGTTTACTGCATACTTTGTCAATACATACTATAATAATAGTAATGTTCTATAGTTTAGCTATAGTATGTGGGAGAGGAGCAGTAAATAATATCAACAAATTGATCTCGCATAATTTATATTTTCAAAGATATAATTACATGTAACAAAATAATAATAATAACCGAATAAGTAAGCATCAAAATAGTACATTCATTTGGTTTGCTAAAAAACATAATACATCCTGATTATCATAGTTATATAATAATAATAAAACAGTACCTGGTTGTTTGACGGACAGTTCAGAGCACTAACGTGCCGTGCCTGAGATTAGACAACTTCTGATCTGTCGAGAGGTTGCACGCCCATTTTATACGTTGACTTGTTCGGCGGTGGGGGAAAACACGTAGTCAATTGCAATACTTTTATAAAACCGGAAGTTGAATTATTTTAAAATACTACAAATGTGTGTTTACCCTCACACGGCCATTCTGACGAGCAGCCTTACAAGGCTCGCGAAAACCTTTTAACAAATGTTTAAGCTCGAGAAAGATTCTTATGGCTACTACACAAGATTGATCAAACAAAGCCACAACAAATCACATATAATTCGTCAAATCAAATAACCATTAAAGCCAAATCGCATGGCACAGATTTGCCAAACCTATGGCACGTAATCGCCAAATCACATGGCACGCAATCGCCAAATCACATGGCACGCAATCGCCAAATCACATGGCACGCAATCGCCAAATCACATGGCACGCAATCGCCAAATCACATGGCACAGAACGGCTAAGTCTCATAGCACAGAATAGCCAAATCACATGGCTGTAGTCAAATCACATGACACGAGATCGATTGTCAAGCATAGCCGCGATCGTTGGCCAGACGATCACCGATATACCAAACAATCTCTAAATAAGTAAGCGGAAAATCATACTAATAACAATTTTAACATCAATCTGATACTTCTAAAGAGTCAGTTAACTCACATCCCATGTCGGGAGTAACAATTCGCAAATTATCATGAGATACATACAATTCATTACCTGTTTTATAGACTTTTACAGTGTATCTATCATTATCGTTTACTTGAGTTATAACGCATGGACCTCGAAATTTGCTGTCAAGTTTATTAATTCCTCGCACGTTTTGTTTAACTAATACGATGTCACCGACTTTAAAAGGTACAATTTTTGCTTTGGTTTTATCAAAACTTACTTTTCGAGTGTGAGCTAGCTCGTCCATCCTATTTTTTGAATCTTGTCGGCAAACATAAAGGTCCAAACGTTCAACATCATTTACCAAGGCGGATATAGCAGGAGGTGACTGATCGCAACCCATTAGAAGCTGGAAAGGAGTATGACCAGTACTCTTACCATAAGTGCTATTCATTGCCAATTGTACTTCACCGACAGCATCCTTCCAACTTCTTTTGGTTGTATTTTCAACAATAGTAAAGCAGTCTGTCAGTACCCTCATCATTCGCTCAACCTGTCCATTTGCACGACTTACACCACTAGCTATGAAATGTAATTCTATAGACCATTGTTCACAAAAACTTGTAAATTCTTTGCCGGTATAGGAAGCAGCCTGATCACAAACAATCCTTTTGGGGGTGCCAAAAGTATAAATTAAACCTTTTAAACAGTTTACAGTAGCTGCCGCACTTAGATTGGTAACGGGTTTCATGAAACAAAATTTGGTAAATGCATCTATAAAAACAACAGCATATTGTTTGGAAGGTTTATTTCCACTCAATTTTCCAGTAGTATCCATATGAACAGTATGAAACGGAATAGGGGGTTTGTCTATTGGATGTAGTGAAATCTGTCGCGAACCAGATTGACTTTTATTAATCTTGCAGGTCAAACAATTGTCAACATATTTCCGGGTACACTTGGACATATTCGGAAACCAAAATTGTTCTCTGATTTTCTCGAGCGTCTTTTCCCAACCGAAATGTTTAAGAGCGTCGTGATAAATTTGTATGAGATGCCATCGATAACTTTTAGGGACGAAGAGACGTTTCTTAACTTTGTTATTTATGGAAATAATACGATATAATAAACCATTTTGTATTTCATAACTAGAAGCTATGTCTTTATCAAGCCTGCCTTGTTTTATTGAATCAATGATATTTTTTGTTTCAGGATCATTATTTTGTTCTACTTCTAACCATTCGCTATAATTTTGAACATTACTTATGTTGACAGTTGTTGGATTGCGACTCAAATAATCTACGTGGGGAATACGTTCTCCTTTGCGATACTCTATAGTAAAATCAAAGGATTGCAAATAAGCCCACCACCTATGAACCCTTGGAAGCAATTCTTTCTTGTTACGCGAGGCTTTTAGCGAATTACAATCTGTAACAACCTTAAAAGACCTACCAAGTAGATAGTGACGGAAATGTTTAATAGACCTAACTACTGCTAATGTTTCTAACTCATACGAGTGATAACGACTTTCAGTTTCGGTAGTACGCATGCTAAAATACTCAACAACTTTCATTAGCTCATCTTGTTTTTGAAAAAGAATACCTCCTAGGCCTGCAGAACTAGCATCAGTGTGGAGTTCAACGGGTTTTATAGGATCAAACAAAGTTAATACGGGTTCAGAAGCAAGATGCTGAAGTATAGTATTTCTGGCAACCTCGTGCTCAGATGTCCAATTCCATTTGACGTTATTGCGAGTAAGATTGTATAACGGTATCATGATTAAAGAGAAATTAGGAATAAACTTTCGGAAGTAACTAGCTAATCCGCAAAATTGCCTAACTTGCTTGACAGTTGATGGTATAGGAGCATTCAAAAGAGCTTGAACCTTACCCGGACTCGGTCTTACTTGGCCATTGGAGACAATTCTTCCCAAATATTCGATCTCAGTTTGCAAGAATTTGCATTTTTTCACATTAAGACAAAACCCTGTTTTCTGCAAAGCATCCAAAACTTGCTTGAGATGGTCAATACCTTGATCAGCCGCTTCTGAATGGATTACTACGTCATCAATGTAAATCAAAACAGAGTCGTCAATGAACTGTTTTAGTGCTGTGTTGATGGCCCTTTGAAAAACAGAAGGTGCATTACAAAGTCCAAAAGGCATTCGCAAAAACTCATACTGTCCATCTGGAGTGACGAAGGCAGTTTTTTCTACCGAGTCTTTCGCAATAGGAATTTGGTGGAAACCTGCCGCCATATCTAACACTGTAAAATATTTGGCTCTAGATAATTTACTAATATGGTCATCAATAATAGGAAGTGGATAGTGATCACGAATGGTATTGCTATTCAGTTCTCTATAGTCAACGCACATTCGATCACTACCATCCTTTTTCTTGACCAGTAATATAGGACTCGCAAATGGCGAATTACTATCACGAATGATATTGTTGTTTTTCAAATCTTTAATCAAGTTTTTGACATATTCACGTTCAGCTGGAGCCAATCGATAGGGCCGTCTTTGAACTATTTTGTCTGGGTTCTTTAAACGAATAGTTAATTCGCCAGTAGTTACCTGTGTAACAGCATTGCCAGACGTGAATATATCGGAGTACGATTCTAATAAATTCCGTAACTTAATCTTATTTTCGGGATTTATATCTGAATTTACATCTACTTTCTCAAGATCAAAACTCTTTTGGATACAATTAATGCAGTAGGTGCTGCGGTAAACTTTAGTACCATCTTTTGAAAACGTTACTCGAACTCCAGGCATGTCAAAAAGATTTTGACCAATCAAAACGTCATATTGTATGTACCTATCAGGGACTAGAACGAAATCTAATTCAAAATTTAAGCCATCAACACACACCACACACATTTTTTTACGTGACGAACAAAAAGAATTGTCTCCTATTCCTCGTAAACAGGTGCTTACATAAGTTATTCTACCCTTAATCGAATCCCCGATACTCTCACGCATAAGAGAACATTCCGCGCCACTATCTATCAAGCATGAATAGTCATGATTCTCAATTTGAATGGTATTTAGTTTTATATTACTTAAAACTAGACTGTTCACGTGAGAGGATTTTTCATCTTTAGTTTTCTTATTCAAGCGTTGAAAACAATTATCAAAAGTGTGCCCTTTTCTATTACAAAAAGAGCAAGATACTGTAGAGGATCTAGCCGCGACAGGTTTTGAAGTATTGGCGGTAGAAGCCACTTCCTTATTAGGGCCACGACCACTTAAGTCCGATCGACAATCTTTTTGTATATGACCTAATTTATGGCATTTATGACATCGCCTAGATTTAATATCTGCAGGAATATTTTTAAAACGCTTAGTAGGAATGTTGTGATCAGAGTCTTTACCGGGCCTCTTGCGTTTATATGAATTAAGGCTCTGTATTAATTGTGGCAGATTTTTTGGTGTAAGTCGCAGCAAATCAGAACGAATACGAAAGTCTGACATACCTGAGATAACTGCTTCGACGAGTCGTTGTTCAGTCATCTCCACGCCAATCACCTTCTTTGCCAACTCCCATTTTCGAGTTGCGTAGTCTGCGGGACTACTGGCCTGGTCGCTGGTGTATTCCATGAACAGCATCAGGTCGTCGTAATAACGAGCTTCATCTGCAAAAGTTTCGACAAGACCTGTTTTGAGTTCCGGCCAGCTAGTAAGACTTGAATAGTTACGACGTGCCCACTCAGCGGCTCGTCCACGTAAATTTTTCCTAGTTAGGTTCAAGATTTCTCTATCAGTAAGATCGTATTCGTTTTTAAGATCTTCGACACTTCGGCACCAGATTTGCACAGTATCGGTCCGATCATCTGGATCAAAAGCAGGAACATAAATATGTTCAAGACTACGCATTCGCGGAGTTGGTCGTACATTTGGCGGGTTAAAGGCTTCAGCAGTAGTACGGATTAATTGTGTCATCATTTCTTGCATCATATTTTGCATGAGATTAATAGGTACAAATTCCACTGTCCTTGAATCGCGGATGTCACTTGCTGCCGATGATGTGCCGGCTGCATCGCCGTTGGCTGGAGCAGCGCTTTGCCGGGCTGCATCGTTAGTTATTATTCCAGTGTTTGTATCAGCGTGACGGCCAGTCGATGAACCAGCCGTTACCTGTCCCAGGATAGGTGATGAATGCCCAACGGTATCCCATTCTTCAAGCCCTTGCGCCGGTCTTGAAGAATCCTGGGGCTGCGAGGCCGTAGTTGCATCAAACTCGTTTACATTCATTTTGAGACTCCTGGAATCATAAATATCCATAGGCGTAGTTTTTGCTATCAATCCCACTTCTGATGTGGGAGAGGAGCAGTAAATAATATCAACAAATTGATCTCGCATAATTTATATTTTCAAAGATATAATTACATGTAACAAAATAATAATAATAACCGAATAAGTAAGCATCAAAATAGTACATTCATTTGGTTTGCTAAAAAACATAATACATCCTGATTATCATAGTTATATAATAATAATAAAACAGTACCTGGTTGTTTGACGGACAGTTCAGAGCACTAACGTGCCGTGCCTGAGATTAGACAACTTCTGATCTGTCGAGAGGTTGCACGCCCATTTTATACGTTGACTTGTTCGGCGGTGGGGGAAAACACGTAGTCAATTGCAATACTTTTATAAAACCGGAAGTTGAATTATTTTAAAATACTACAAATGTGTGTTTACCCTCACAAGTAAATATTACCTACTGTTCTATACAAGATCCGCTACATAATCGAGTTGGTTTATTTATTTCACATTTCAAATTAAACCCCCTTAAGAGTTGTTCAAATTGTTCACAGTAACAAGATTTTTTCAGTAGGTCAGTGTTGAAATCTCCACATATTACAATTTTTTTCTTTAGTTTATAGCAAAGCATTTCCAAGATGTCATAGAGATTATTGAGAAATATGTCAAATTTATGTTTTACATCTCGACTTTGTGGGCTCCTATACAAACATAACAATTACCTTATGAACGATAAGCTGGCGCAAGTTGCAAGATGGCGCAGTTTTCTATTAGGTACACTAGGAACGTTAAATTTCGTCAAATCTATTACTTTGAATTTTGTATCTTTTTTAACCATTATGCAGGTGCCACCATGCCTGGAGTGTCTTGTAGACTGGGCACCTAAAGTATAATTTTGGATTGACAGAAAGCTTATATCCGATGTGATCATGTTATGTTCCGTGAAGCAAATTACATCAATAGTTTTGTACTTGTAGATTTTTTAGTTCTCATCTGATTGCATTCAGTTACTGTGGAGCTCTGTTTGTATTTTTGTGCTCAACAATCGCTGGACTTCGTTTGTTTTTAGACGAAAACGTTTTACTTTCTTGTTGTGAAAAGTGTGTGTCTTCACTTATACCGTTTTTATTACAAGCATGGTTTTGTAGAGTCACCATGGAATTAAATTCTAATCGCATTCTTACTGGGGTTGAGGTTCGATTTCTTGATTTCCGTTTAGTACTGGAGTTGAACATTTAGTATCTCCCATACTATCTTTCTTACGTATTTCTACTACTTTAGTTGATTTATCCAAGTCGTATTTCAGCTGTTTATTTTCGCTTAGCAATTTTTTTAAGTTATTTATTAGTTTTGATCTATATTTTAATATCATTACGGATATTAAAGTATTAACGCGAAATTCTAAGTCTATGGTATTAACAACATCATAAAACTTCTCCATTATGAAACCAAAAACAAGTCCTATTTGGAACTATTTATTTTGGAAATATAATTTTTTTAATTAATAATTGTATTTGTTAAAAATTTTACTTTTTTTCATAGTATTTACACTTCCTCATCCGTTTCCGCTAAAATCCACTTTTTACATCTGTTTCCGTTATGACACTTCTATTGCATCACTAGTCATGCAACAGAGGCCCTAGTGTAAGTTTGTTTCGACAAATTTGATTTACTACATCGAACGCGCTCGGCGCTCCGATTGGTCCGCTTCGTGCTCTCCATCAATCGGAGAGCCGAACGCATTCGAAGCGTTAAATCGAGTTTGTCAAAAGAAACTTACACTAGGGCCTCTGGACCCCTAGTGTAAGTTTCTTTCGCCTTCTTTCGCCCGGGGCGAGCCGTCCCTGTCGTCTGCACTACGCTACGCTGATGCCCCCACTACGGTACACTGGTGACCCATCTCCTGAAAGATGCGATGAAGCGATGACGGTCTATTTATTCAAATAATGTGGATAATAAAATATTATCTTTCTTATAAATTATTCTATTAGATTCGCATAGAACTGAAAATTGGTACAGATCTTAAATACACAATAGGGTATTACACCCATTTTTGAAAAGTGTCTCAATTAGATTCTATAGTGCTAATGAACCACTAAAAAAATCACAAATTTTTTATTCAATCGTTAAGTGCATTAAAAATGCATTTAAATTTTGCATTTTCAAATTTGGCGCGTAATTTGACGAAAACGCTGGACGCCATATTGCTCTGTGGTCATGACGTCAGTTGGCTGTGTAAACAAATGCAGTGATATTTTGTAGGTTATGTTAATTGTTTATTTTTTTTAAATGAGTTATTATTTTACAATGAAAACATATTGTTCCCTCTTTAGTTGCACATAACCTATTGCATCATCGCCGTAAGACTCCGTTCCAGACCTAAAAACAATGTTTGAATTTTAAACACCTCACCTCGCCATCAAATAGCTTTTTTAAGTGTAAGAGAGTTAGAGGGCATTAATTAATACCCTCTTCTAACTTCTATGTAATTACATAGAAGTTTTGCCGTGAAACGAGTCCTACATGCAACCACTGTGCAGAGACTGGTCATTTCTTCAAGGAATGCAGCAACAAATCTTCTCCCTTCCAATGTGCGACATGCAAACGTTTCAAGAGGAAATGTGACCATCCAGTAGGTGATGTCAGTTGCCCGGCACGTAAATACGCAGAGGACGACTACATAAACTCTACAGACTATGAAGGCGCCTAATCATCATCATCATCATCAGCCAGAAGACGTCCACTCCTGAACGAAGGCCTCCCTCAATAGGGGGTTTGTCATAATCCCCACGCTTGGCAGGCGGCTTGGGGATCGCAGTGGTTCACCGATTAGTGAGAGGATGCTGCTGCCCATTCTCCGGTGTCTGGCCGCAGTTTTAAGACGTACCCGGGTCTAAATAATTGAAGGCGCCTAAGAGCGCCACCAATTATTTTATTAAAAGCACAGTTACAGCTTATCTTCTATTTATATTATTTAGTTTTTAATAATCATGACCAATCAATGTGTGATCTAGATAGTTTTCCTGTGTCTGAAGTTAAAATTTGTAATGTTCGGATTGTAAAAATCTTCTGTCCGGGGTAAAAACTTTAACCCTACTTACACAAAATATTCGCAGCATAAACCGTAACATGAACGGTTTTGAAGTGTTGGTACCATAGACTTAGAATTTCGCTTACGCTAACAGAATCTTGACATAAGCTGTGATATTATCGTCCTTACAGAATGTTGGTTGTCAAAACAGACAATCAATTTACCATCTCTTGGCGGGTATTATTCACACAAAACCGAGACAAACATCAACCAAAATGATGGTGGAAGACAATTGTAGAAGAACCGTCATTCCAAGATCGTAATTGCTTATTAATTAAAATTATTCCCGATACTGTAGTCATGGCTATTTATACGCCTACTTCTCAAAATATTGACAGATTTTTAGATTCACTAGATATAAATTAAAAAAAAAAATTCTTCCTTTAAAAACATTATACTTATGGGCGATGTTAACATTGCTTCCAGGAAAACAGATACTCATGCCCATAACTACCTGAATATTTGCACGTTTCATGGACTTTTATCAGCTCATTATCTCCCCACTCACCAGAGCGGCTCATGCTTAGACCATATTATTTTAAAATCTAAAATAACATCCAAAACATTAGTTACTAATTCTTCGCTTACTGATCATCAAGCTGTATTAATAACATTATAAAATATATCCTCACCTAGAAAAAACTGCATGCGTAGCTATACTAAAATCAACATGACAAACCTTGAAAACGACATACGAGGTGTTAATTTTGACCCAGTTTATAATTCAAACGATGCAAATGTTTCTTTACAGTATTACATACATTCGCTACAAAATGCAATACAGACAAACACATACACTAAAGTAATGCCTAAAAAGTATAATAACATTAAACCGTGCATTACACCCGGCCTCGTTCGTTCCGTTGTATAAGACATAGAGGCAAACTTCACTTAAAAACAAAACTCGCACCTGATAATGAATTTTTTTCTGTAACATATAAAAAGTACAGAAACTTTTGTAATAATCTTTTAAAAAAACTAAAAAACCAATATGATAAAAATGAACTACAGAAGGCAGGTAAAAACAGTAAACTTATAGGAATTTTTTAAAAACTACATTTAGATCAAAAAATTGCGAACCTCCGTTTGATTTATTACCTACAGAGACAAATCCATCCGAAGCAACGAATAAAGTAAACAACTTTTTTGCTAACGTTGGTAAAAATTTGGCAGAAAAAACCTTGAATTCTGGAAGTTTTCAACCCCAAAGTCCAAGTATCAATCTTCGACACTAAACTCTTTTGTTTTATTAGATACAGACGTCAGTGAAGTAATACGAATAATAACCGGGTTAAAGGACAATTGTACTGTTGGGTGGGATGACATTTCAAATAATATACTTAAAAGATTTAAATACCTGCTTGCCCCTTTTCCAGTTATGTTTATCGAAAGGAATATTCTCAAATTTCCTTAAAAAGCTGTAGTTTCTGTTTGTTTTCTGTCTGTTTTTAAATCTGGAGACAAAAACTGTGTTAACAATTATAGACCCATTTCAGTCTTAACTGGCTTGTCAAAGATTTTAGAAAAAATAATAAACATTAGATTAATAAACTATCTTGAAGATAATAAATTGCTTTCAGATAGTCAATATGGTTTCAGGCCCAAGAGAGCAACTAGCCAAGCAGAACATCAACTAACAAAATTTTATAAGTACCAATCTGGATAATGGCATACACACCATTGGGACCTTTCTAGACCTTGCCAAGGCTTTTGATACAATTTCTGGTTCTATACTATTGCACAAGCTTGATAAAATTGGGATTAGAGGAGCACAACTGACTTTTCTGACTATATTGGCGATCGTAATCAATGTGTGAAAATTGGTCCGTACATAAGTTCCCCTTTTTACTCGGTATTAATCGGTAAATAGCTGTTATGGAATACCACAAGGCAGTATTTTGGGCCCTACTTTGTTTTTAATCTATATAAATGACCTTTGCAACTTGTCACTCCAAAATGGTGTCATAATGTCATATGTGGATGACACAGCTCTATTGTTCTCAGCTAAATCAAGAGTTGAGGTCTATGAACACGCTCAGAAAGGTTTTAATATTGTGTCTAAATGGCTTAATAAAAGTCTTCTAACATTAAATGTAGATAAAACAAAATATATTTTATTTACAATGAGTAACACTAATATACCGCTTACTAACCTAAACATACGCGCAAACAAATGTAGCACTTATGCTGACACTGCATGTACTTGTCCTACTTTAATTAAAGCTGACCATATGAAATATCTAGGTGTCACGATTGACACAAATCTAAATTTTCGTAAACATATCGATTCATTATGCACTAGAGTGCGAAAATTGATATATATTTTTAAGAATTTACGTAACTAGCTAGCTAAGTACAAATTAATTTAACAGGTTTATTTGGCTTTGTGCCAATCTATTCTAGCGTATTGAATAACTTCTTGGGGTGGTGCTGCAAAGTCAATTTTACTACCTCTAGAACGTGCTCAAAGAGCAATCCTAAAGGTAGCTATTTATCGCCCTTTTAGATTTCCCACACACCAGCTTTACATAGCATGTGAGGTCCTAACAGTACGTCAATTATTTATCTTGAACATCGCACACTGAACTTTCTTTTGACCCAGTGCCTTCAGGCAAGAGAAGGAAAAATCTGGTTTGCATAAAGCCTCAAACTAGTCATGCTTTTGCTAATAGATTTTATGTTTTTGGGGCCTTTTTTGTATAACAAACTAAACAGATTACTAAACATATTGTATAGCGTTAATTATAAAAATTTAAGACTAATCTTAGCAGATTTTTTAGTGAAACTAAATTACACAGACACAGAAAAAATGCTAGAAATTCTGAAATGATCATGTTACAGCGTAAGTATTTATTGTGTATAGTTCCGTTTTTAATTTTCTATCTAAATGCTTAGTCGTTGGAAAAATGTTTATATTAGTTTTAACATAAATATTTTCTATTATTATATAAAACATCGTAAAGTGATGCCCTGAAACACAGGTTTGAATAAACCTAGATCAGGCAGCGCTACATTTAATTCCTATACAACGTTAAAAAAAAAATACATACTCCTACTTGCTCCAGAAAAACTTCTTAATACTATTTTTTACAATTGCGAGAAGGGTTGTAGTAAATATTGTGGCTGTACCTTTTAGATTTTCATACTCATAATTTAAAATTGAACAAAATCTGTTTCTTTATTCTAAGTAGGTAGGTACTTCCTTACTGGCGCAAGAGGGGCCGAGCGCGGCGCGCGTAGCATCGAACACCCTAGCGTATGATCAACATTTTTCGGTCGCGCAGCGAAAATATATTTTCGTACCTATACTGCGGAATGCGAAAGGCCCCGAAACGCCATGGAAAAGCATTTTACAAGCTTTTTATTTCAGATTACTTTATTTATTCATGAGAAGAAATGCAGACTTATTAAATATTATATACAAGCTAAAAATATATAAATAAAAGTACAAACTGGTAAAAACGGGGAGGGGAAGAAATCATAGGGCATCGTAAAATTCGTCCACATCGCTGTCAACGGGAAAAGTGCCCAGAACGCTGGCGGCATTGCCACGTTGTATGGCAATGCTGATTCTTTGACCGATGTAGAGGCCAGCCCTCTTGTCACGTGAAGAGTCGACTAACCGTTTGCTGATTTCACGGAAAACCCGATGAGCATTCGGACCCCACGGCTCTAGTGTTTCAACCCCAAACGGCTCTAACATATAATTCTAAATGAGGTTGTTGTATTTACGTCGTATGAGGTTTTCTGCTCCTGCAGCAGCCGCCCCAGTACAACTCGCCGTATTTAAAAGGTGGGATGGCGCCAGGGGCGTATTTACCCTAGGGCCAAAAGGGCCATGGCCCGGGGCGGCAAGCTGCGAGGGGCGGCGCAAGCCGCACCTCGCAGTAAGTCAAGTGTTGGCATGTGAAAATCATCATTTCTTGATGCTGAGTTGATGATGGATGTCATAGTACTCCTCAACGGTAGAGTTAGGGAATGAAACTTCCGAGTTTGAGATCACTTGTCCCGTATATAACATTTGGTTTAGAGGGTCTGATGCTGGAGCCAGGAGATAGATAATGGAACTCTTCAGTAGCTAATATTAAACCCCTCGAATTTGGACTCATTTTAAACCGCTAATATCGACATTGAAACAACGACTTCGCGTAAAAGTTTTCGAGTTTTAGGCGAATTGTGGAAAGGACACGACAAATGCACTTCGCCAATTGCGTCAGTTTATCACTTTTTACTTGGCACTGACTTCAATATTCTTCAACTAGGTACTATATTGTAACAATAAACATTTATTTTTTGCTTTTTAGTCTTTTGAAGTCGGTTTTTTAGTAAATGATAATCTTACTAATCCCACTAATAATACAAATGTCAGAGTTTGAATGTTTTTGACTGAATCACACAATCAAACAGCTAAATTTTGATTAAATCAAAGGATTGTGACGAAATTTCGCACACAAAAAGAATCTGGTCTGGATTAAAACAAACAAATTGCAGTGCGGAACTTTCGTTTTCCGTACCTAAAAGAATTAAAAATTATGTACGTTCCCGTATAAGTGAAGAACGATTAAATAGTTTAGCCATTCTTAATATAGAAGCTGACTTGACAAAATCCGTTAACCATGACAGTGTAATTGAAGAATTAATAACTAATCTATCCATCGGAAAAAAATGAAAATATGAAAAAAAACTGACTTCAAAAAACTCAAAAACAAAACTAACTAAAAAGCAAAAAAAATATGTTTTATTATGCAATATAGTAGTTGAAGAATGTTGAATTCAATGCCAAGTGAAACATAAAAGTAATATACATACATTGCTGCTATAATAGCGACATTGAAACAACGAGTTCACGTAAAAATTGTCGAGTGCGAGAAGAATTGTGCGTCGGATACGATAAATGCACTTCGCCAATCGTGTCAGTTTATCATTGCATGTTTTACTTGGCACAGACTTCAGTATTCTTCAACTACTATATTGTATAATAAAACATTTATAGTTTACTTTTTATTAGCTTTGTTTTAAAAAAAATTTGGAGTCGGTTTTTATTTTTTGTTAAAAAAATTA
Organism: Shargacucullia verbasci; assembly: GCA_947562105.1. Classification (NCBI taxonomy): domain Eukaryota; kingdom Metazoa; phylum Arthropoda; class Insecta; order Lepidoptera; family Noctuidae; genus Shargacucullia; species Shargacucullia verbasci. The sequence goes on from OX387287.1 coordinate 6,264,594, forward strand.
ATTATTTTTCAATTTTGAGTGATGGGTAGACCTAGTAAGGACGCTTCTCTTTTAAAAACTTTACATAGGTCAAATGTATGTTGCACCTAGTCCAGTGAAAACCTTAGACGGTATTGCACTTTGTGATTTAAAACCAAATAATTACTTAGCCGACCACATGATGGAAACGTATTACGAGAAATGGAAAGATTAAGACGACTATTGTAACTAATACAGTGATAGTTTTGCCTTTTAGCGGTTTATAATGAGCCCAAACTCGAGGGGTTTACTAGAAGCTACTGAAGAGTTCCACTATCTATCTTCTGGCTCCATCATCAGATCCTCTATACCAAATCTTATATATGGGACTCATCAAAATATATCGAGTGATCCCAAACTCGGAAGTTTCATTCCTTAACTCCTTACCATTGAGGAGTACTACGACATCCATCATCAGCTCAGCATCATAAAATGATGATTTTCAGACGCCAACAGCTGACTTATTAAGAAAAAAGCTCTAAACGCGCTATTCGTTCTACAATAGTTTAGGGTATCCCTCGTCTTCCCTAAGATCCCATCATCAGATCCTAATTTGGTGACAATGGGAACAACTTGGGAGCATATTCTTTCAAACAAAAAAATAATTTTTAAAATCAATTCGTAATTTACGGCATGATCGCGTAAAAAACACAAAAAAAAAACATACAGTCGAATTGAGAACCTCCTCCTTTTTTGAAGTCGGTTGATAAATGGTGTTTATTTATTTCTTTGTTTGGCCTTTTTAGTTTTCTTCATTCATTATCATCATTCTCAGCGCACATCAACACACTGCTGGATTTTATTTATAAATTAAAAGTTTTTGCTTTTTTCCGTTAATTTATGGGGCGGCAAACCTTACAGGCCCAGGGCGCTGAATCTTAAAATACGCCACTCGATGGCGCAAGGGTGTCGACACATGTCGCATCCCACACCAAAGGCCACCCTAACTTCCAAGGCATTATAGCCATCCCATCTGGTCTCTTCCCATCGTCGTGTGCCAAGCCATCGGGTTCTAAGACAGCAGGCACCCCGGCGGTGGCAAGAGCACGACGGATGATGTCATTAATGCTAGCGTGACGTGCTATTCGACCAGCGCTTCTACTACAGGATAGAACATGGTATCCAAGACAGTCGACTGCTTCACCACACTGACAGCGATGTGGAGCTCCGCTAGGAGCACCCAGGCGGAGACATGTAGCTTTTATTTAACTTGCAATGTTTTTATGTATGTATATCAATCTTGCAACTGAACATAAAAGTAGTTATCCGCAACCGATTGAGATGTACCTACCTCAGTACATACATAAAACACCTTAATGTCGAGTGCTATAAGTACTGAAAATGCCGTCCGATAAATAAAAAGCAAAATATTTTTACTAAGTAGGTATGTAATATTTTAACATGATATCTTATAATGGGATACAAGTCAGTGTTAGCTCTGGTGCTATTCGCGTAGTAGCTATTAGGACCGGTGCGGTTGCATTACTCAATAAATATGATTTAAAATATTAGTGTTTTTCAGTTTTGTTTTGACCGTCAGATATACTGGAACAGCTAGGTCCCCAAACATTTGTGTCGTAATTAAAGTGCTCATTTTATTGTTACAGTTTGAAAAATAAACCTTGATCTGTGATATTTTATCGCTGTTACTTTATATCATGTTGACATACAAATCTAAAATTTATAAGATTTAATTATATAAGGTTTATTTTTCCAAATGTCAGGATAACATAAGCGCACTTTGGTTGTAATGCCTAATATGATGACATTTTGTTCCACTAATTGGAATACTTTTGCTGAGCTGAAGATATTGAATGCCTGAGACGTTTCGCTCTATTTGGTCACCTTGGGTGTTAGTCTATCGGACGCTGACTGTAGCTAATAGACAGTGCAAAAAACAATATTTTTTAAGATCAATGAAAAGGTTTCTAGGCCTTATGTTTAGAATTACAAAAAATCATTAGAATTTATTTCTGAAATCATGACCACAGAACATGTTACGCTCTAGTCATTAGTCACGACATACAGCCCCGGATCAAGGGGGGAGGGGGGCGGGGCTCTCATCCCGGTTGGCAGTTTCAGGGGGCGCCACAATCATAATATAATATGGTTGAAAATAAAAATAAAACTTGCTACACAAAGCGCCTAGCATGCAGCGCACGTTGTTCTATCAATTATTCATTTGATTTTAAAACGCCCAGTTAGTTTTGAAACACATCCTAAGGGCTCATTCTGAAATGCGCTGTGAGCAGCTGCAGCGCGGCAGATTGTTGGCAACATCTATCAAATAAGTGACATGCACAGTTTGAACACTAGAAATAAAAACAAACTTGCATTCCCCAGTTTTAGACTCGGCAAGACCGGAAAATCATTTATGGGGAATTGTATTAGGTTCTATAATAAAATTCCTGATAGCCTAACAAATTTACCAGATAATATGGTCGAACCAGTGATAAAGCGCATTTTGATGTCTAGAGCTTATTATAGTATAAATCAGTATATTAAGGATAAAAATGTCTGGCATACAATTCCATCCTGCACTTTAAATTAATTTCTTGTATTATGTAATCGATTTTATTTTTATTGAATGTATATTTTTATTTCTTACTGACCTACCCATTGACATTGTATTTATTTAATTATTCTTTTTTTTTCTCTTTATACAATTTCTGACATGTTTAATTATACTTTTTTTTCACATTTTTAATTTGGAATTGTCTTCTGTTATGGAACCGTATTGATACCGTTTTATATACGGGTTAAATAACCCATAATTTTTTATAATGTGAGAATCGTGTAGACGTAATTTTATATTAATTAATAGACATGATAGCTGTCTGGCAGTTTGAGTTTGTCATGCTCACTCAAATGTCCTGCTGGTGATGGCGGTGTGTGTCAGGTCGTTCGGTTCCCTGCAAAATGGTTGAGCTGAATGACGCTGACACATACGTCATACTCATGAACGGGTTTCGTCTGCTTGGACTGGTCAGCTCATAGCTGTCATGGCAGTATTATCAGAAATTTCCAGATATTATAGTTATCAGTTTGTTTAGTCTAGACCTAGTATCTACTACATTTTCCTCACATTTTACACATAATATCTGCGGATATATAAAAATACATGGTCATTTAAATTTTATGATTTTAACCAATAGTTTTCTAAGAATAAGCGTTTGAATTACACTACAAGTATACATATTTTTCTGAGTGTACCCGTTCGCCAATTTTTAGCAGGGCGTTATTATCCACTCCACCTCAATATTTTGATTTAAATATTTATATGCTACTTTAATGATCTTGTGGATGTAACCTCTGCCTAACCTTTTGGTGAATACTAGCGTTATGATATGTTGAGGGAAAAATGTATTCATCATAATTATTATGAAATATTAAACAATCAAACTTTAAAAGAGTAACCTTTCTTGGTCGTTCTTCTCCATAGGAAAACAACACTTTGGAACAAGGCAACTAGAGTCTGACTATTCATAAGTGCCTTTAACTGGTCTACACGAATAAAATCATATTTTATTTTTATCTAATGGGAATTTTAATTTAAACTTGTTTTTCAAACTTTTTTTTTTTAGTCTTCAGAGTAGAACAAACTATAAAAAAGTTAGGTGTCCTGATTCGAAAAAACTACTTGACTACTACTTGTTTTCAAGTAGTTTTTTGAAGAAAACATTTTTTTGGAAGAGAAAATGCTGTTCAAATATTTTTTTAAATTTCTTATCCTTAATTATTCATAAAATTTACAAATTGTTTAAATTCGAATTGCTGCGATTGATGGCGCTAACAATTTGCAGCGCTGCATCTGCTCGCAGCGCATTTCGGAATGCGCCGTAACCTCTAGGCAAGCTCATGTCAGTGTCATTATATCGTTTAATTGCCAGGAGGCGGGAAAAAAAAAATGGCGGGGGGGGGGGGGAGGCACGAATTGAAATTATGGCAATATTATTCAAAACTATACACGTTTGTATGAAATGGTAATTAAAAACGGAACGCTCATTAAATTTTCAGTAAAAAATAAAATAATTTATCTCAAACGCTGGAGAAAGAGGGAGCCACTATCAAGTTTCTGCCCCGATTCGAAAAAATCGTAGATCCGGGGCTGATGACATAATTTATAATACAGGAATCATTACTATTGATACAAAATGACTTGTGACAAGAAAAGCAAGTAGTTAATAATGAGCCATAACAATCATTCTACTATGAACCACAGCTCATACATTCATCCCGATTTTGTAAGGAGCAGGTAATTGCAGCCATATTAGCATCATCTATATCTGTTTTACCATTTGTTTCTGATTTACCATTAATAACCCTACCTTTTACTTTGGATTTATCCACAGTGAACTGGATTGCATTGGCTGCCGGTTTTGTACGCAGATAGTACATTCCAGTTTTCAAGCCCATCTTCCATGCATAGAAATGAATAGAGGTCAATTTACCATAATTTGGTTCGGCAACATGGATGTTAAAAGACTGGCTTTGATCAATAAAAGCTCCTCTATCAGCAGCCATTTGAATTGTTGTTTTCACTGAAACCTCCCAGACAGTTTTATACAAGTCCCTTATTTCCTTGGGGATAGCTTCAATATTTTGAATGGATCCATTATTATGAATAATAAGATTTTTCATATCTTCATCCCATAAATCGGCTTCCGTCAAATCACGTAATAGATGATGATTTACTACCTGGAACTCACCAGACAAAACACGTCTTTGATAAATGTTTGATGTAAATGGTTCAAATGATTCATTATTTCCTAATATTTGTGCAGTGGATGCCGTTGGCATGGGTGCTAACAAAAGTGAATTTCTAAGACCATGTTTTGCAATCTTCTCTTTAAGTGATGCCCAGTCCCACAAGTCTGTCGGGACCTTGTTCCACATGTCGTACTGTAATATACCCTGACTTGCAGGGCTGCCTTCGTAAGTCTCATAGACTCCATACTTCTCAGCTAATTCGGAACTAGCTTCTAGGGCTCCATAATAGATTGTTTCAAATATTTGTTGATTTAATTTAATTGCCGCTTCACTTTCATATGGTATGCGCATTAAAACAAAGGCATCTGCTAATCCCTGGACTCCAATTCCTATGGGTCTGTGTCTCATGTTCGAATTTTTAGCCTCTGGTACAGGATAATAATTGACATCTATGATTTTGTTTAGATTTTGGGTGATAGTTTTAGTAACTTCCTTCAGTTTTATAAAATTATATGTTTTGTCATCATTAACAAACATATTTAATGCAATAGAAGCTAAGTTGCACACAGCAACTTCATCTGATGCAGTATATTCGACAATTTCAGTGCAAAGATTGCTACATTTGATGGTGCCCAGGTTCTTTTGATTACTTTTTCTGTTGCATGAATCTTTATAAAGCATATAAGGAGTTCCTGTTTCTACTTGCGCTTCAATTATAGCTTTCCATAAAACTTGAGCTCTCACTTGTTTCACAAAACGACCTTCTTGTTCATATTTCTTATATAGTTCTTCAAATTCTTCTCCCCAACAATCAGCCAGCCCAGGACATTCATGAGGACACATTATACTCCAGTCTTGATTACTCTCGACTCTTTTCATAAACAAATCAGGTATCCATAAAGCATAAAACAGTTCCCTGGCACGTACTTCTTCTTTTCCTGTATTCTTTTTCAAATCTAAGAATTCAAATATATCAGCATGCCATGGCTCTAAATATATGGCAAAGGCGCCAGGTCGTTTATTTCCACCTTGATCTACATAACGGGCTGTGTTATTGTAAACTCTTAACATGGGCACTAGACCATTAGATACCCCATTTGTACCAGCTATATAAGTCCCCTTAGATCTTATGCAATGAACATGGAGGCCAATCCCACCAGCTGATTTAGAAATGAGAGCACATTGTTTTAGAGTGTCATAAATTCCTTCAATGCTATCATCTTTCATCGCAATAAGAAAGCAAGAAGATAATTGAGGATGAGGAGTGGCTGCTGAGAACAGAGTTGGACTTGCATGGGTAAAATACTTTTCCGATAGTAAATTGTATGTATTTATAGCACCAGCAATATCTTCACCATGTATGCCTATGGAAACTCTCATAAGCATGTGTTGGGGCCTTTCTGCAACCTAAAACATTAAGAATTAGGTTAAAATACTGTGTAGGGAAAATTGTCACACATATGACAGATAATATATTAAAAAGATATATATATAAAATGAACATTCAGTAACAAGATTTTGTACAAGCTATACATAAATATTTCCCCTCCTCATTGGCTTCACTCGAGGCATGCCATCATGCCTAGTTATCTGACCTATATTTTATGTCTCATATAATATCCCTCATTATCTGCAGATACTTAATAATAAAACATATTATAATATTAAATATATTTCAATGAAGAACGGCTTATCATAACATTATTTGCCTCATGTGTGAGAACTAGAGATGTGCCGGATTGTGAAAAAAATATATATCTGCAGATATGGATACGGATTATTAGCATCTAGATCCGCGAATACGGATACGAATACGGACCTCAACTTTCGTACTCTATCGGTGCCGGTGCGCGTGACCTTGGATCGACAGTTCACGTTTGGCGTTAGTAATGCGACATGTTTTAACTTGCACTGCGCGTGATTTGTTTATAGTTTAGTCAGCAGAGGTTCCCAGATTTTATTTCTCATAGACTACTTTCATAATTTAACTGGTTCCGGTGGACCTCCTGCAGCTACATTTCTACCATATTGTAAATTGAATTGTAAACCGCTTTTTTTTGTCACGCCAACCTAGACCCCCGTCGAGTTTCCCATGAATCCCTGGGAGTCCACCTGGACCACTTTTGGAACTAATAGTTTAGTGTAATACAGGATAACATAGTTTACGTTTGTGTTTTTTGAAAAGTTATAAGTTAAAATTAAATCAAACAATGTCTACAAAAAAGTTTAGTAGTGTAATATGGAAATATTTTACGATAATAAATGACGTATGTGCCAAATGCAAAGTTTGTGAAAGAATATATTCCCGTAAGGGTAAAGGTACCACTTCGTTAAAAACTCACCTTCAGAGGAAACATCCACAAGAATATGATTTATTCTTAAAAGAAAAATCTGCTAAGTAGAGTGCCGACGAAAATATCCGCCGAATCTAGCCGACTCTATCTATCTAATAGAGTATTCTTTATTGTACACCAAAGGAAAAAGTACAAAGCGAAAATACAATTTACACATAGGCTACAAATGGCGGTATAATATTAGTATATATAATTTGCTATATCGGTAACATGGTCTAATAAATGTTAAAATATTTAATTTTTACAATGTAAATGCGCCAAAAATATGGTTTTAAGAACTAAAAAGTAATTTGAATTGAATTTAATATTATTTAATTGCTGTCTATCTTTAAAATTTCATATACATCAAGAAATTTCCTAATATAAAAGAACCGTTCAAGATCCGCCAAAAAGTAACAGATATGGATACAGATATTATTTTTCCCTCGGATATCTGTAGATATGGATATGGATATCCGACACATCACTAGTGAAAACCCAGCTAGACATTTGTTTCTAAGAAGTATGTAAAATGCAGGCATTACATGACAGCTTGAAGGGCCTCTATACTACCCCAACAATAGTTTTTCACTATAGCATAGTGGTTCAATCCTATCTTCAATAAATGAAAGGTCAGGGGCAAATTTGAGTCAAATGGATTATACTGATTATGAATGATATACCTTATTGTTGATTTTCAACAAATATGACCTTTCCAAAGTCTTGAATCCAAAATAGTTATATTTGAAATCTCTGTCATACACAATAGCCGAGTCCAACCTCTCCTTATTCTGTATGATTAAATTGTAATGAAAATCAGAAATCATTGGTGTCTTCTTTTTAGTATGAGGGTTAACAATATTGTATAAATCAGTTATAACATCTGAAATAATAAAGAAAATATTAAGAATTTGTATGATTAATATATTATTCCTATATCCTCCAAACAAGGATCTATCCTTCTTTAAAATGAAATCAGGACTAATAGGAAATAATTATAAAATAAGAAAGAAGAAATAGGTTTAGGTTTTGTCACTTCCAAGAGCAATAAATATGATCTCAGAAATGCTTTGTAATTGCCAACAAAATGTAATGTAAAGCAAACACTGTAAAGTGAAATCAGAGTAATTTATTGAAGAAAATATAATTACCAGAAAAATGTTTCTTAGTTTCCTTATGCAAATTTGAAATAGCCAATCTTGCAGCAAGTATTGCATAATCTGGATGGTCAGTAGTCATAGTGGCTGCTGTTTCAGCAGCTAAGTTATCAAGCTCTACTGTTGTTACCCCAGAATATATGCCACTTATGACCTTAAGTGTTATAGACACCTGCAATGATTTGTTTAACTATTGAAATTAACATGTCTAAAAACAGGAACAACGGATAATCTATCTGTAATTATATTATATTGAAATATAATGAAACTGTAATGGTTTATTTATCTGTTCATTGGATGCTAAAAATAAACTTTGCTTCGAGAATTTTATTTTATTATACAAATTGTGTCTATGTTAGCAATCCACAACATTTATAATTAGCTGGTTTTTGGGAACAGGTCATTGATTGCATTGCAATCAAAGCCAAGCTACAGGTAAGATCTAGGAAATAAAAATATTAAAATGACTTTAGACCACCACAATACACCCTTCAAGTTAGGTTAAGCCTTATAGTTAATTTGTAAACTTGCAGCAAAATATAAGGAATGTTTTTAATAGATCGGTTTGAAATTGAGGACAGTAAGTAAACCAAACTAGACAAAACAGAAAAAGAATTGGTGGTCTTTGAGCAATATTTAGATGACAATTAAAGAAAGTGTATGAATAACAAACAGGAATACAGAAAGCATAACTAAGTATGAGAAATGTAGTTGATGAATGCTTACTGGATCAACAAAATCCATGTTCAAACCATAGCATAACTTCTTAATCCTTGAGGTGATCTTATCAATGTGCACCTCTTCCATTCTTCCACCTGCAACAAACAAAAAATGTAAGCTTGACTAATATGACTCACACACAAGTCACACCATCCAAAAATCAGTACAGTTGATGGAATTACATCCAATGTTATAGGGACAGAGTCCATTGTAATTTACCAGACACGTCCATCCTCAGAGTTACCAACTACAGAACTTTACTCTCGAGAAGCACCACTTACCAGACGAACAAAGCAGTCAGCATTCATAAAGTCATGTTGCTGTAGATGTTGATGAACTCATAAAAAGTTCGTTGAAACTATCCAGCAAAAGTGCTACATTACCTGGAGTTTTCTTACCTCTTTTGAGCACAAACAACTTGTTAAGTTTTCCAACCATGTTGATTCAACGATATTTAATGACTCAATAAGAAATAATTTGAAATATAAGAAATGATAAGCTTGATTCTTCCACTCTTTTATTAGAAAATAGTAAATTAAACTCAAATGAGAACTGAGTAGCGAGTCGGATGACGTTAAATCTGGCGGGAACGAATACAAACGTCTATCTACTGTTTTTTTTTTTTTTTTTGGCAGCTGAGCCGATGCCGACTATTCTGCCAGTGTCAACATTACTTTACTCTATGCGTCTATCTAACTGACGTTATAAAGTGTTGTCATTGTCAGTTCCAGTTATAGTCTCTATACTGTAGATGCCGCACACAAATGTGTCTTAAAATCAAAGACTAAAGTAATATAGCTTAAAATGCGGTATGGACTAGCGGTAGTCGTTGCGCGACGTAAAGGTTATTGAAACTAGCTAACGTCACAATAGCGGATAGCTCGTTTCATCGTTCTGAAATAACCTGCTATACATCTATCCACAGAAATCCACAGAATAGACGCTAACATCTCAACTAGATCGCGTTGCATTCAAACACAACGCACACAACGTTTGGAAATGTTCATTAAACACTATCGGGTCCGCGTGCGACCCGTAGTTGAGCGCCGTAAATCGCAGTGGTCGCTACGAAAATAACCCGTTTTAACAACAGCGATAGACAGTTCCCTTTCGTTATCCAAGAAATCTCCTAAAACCCACGGCTAGTATAGACTACACGAACGCAAATTTAGTCGCGAGGATATTTGTAACTGCACTTGTGTTATATATAATTCAATTTGAAGCCATTTACTTTGCAGCACACAAGATACCTAAAAAAATTAAGCAGATCAGATGGATGGGATCAAGCTTAGTGTTCCAAATAAAAAAATTGATCTTTTGAAACAGCTTACTGTACTTGCTCAACCCATGAATTTCTCCCGCGTAGTTTGCATTGAGATCGGAGGCTTGAATTTTGAGTTTAGGTATACATTTTTTATATTAGATTCGTAACTATCCGTGTATCAAAGCGGCAAATTCAATACCAGTCAACCACACACGTTCCATTTAGGAGGATACGTTTCCCAAGTTTGAAAATCTATTGTTAATTCCTTTTGGGTATAGCATGATGTTTTAAATAACAAATGTTCAACCCAATTTTATAAAATGTTTTAATCATTTCATATTATAATATGCTGTATATATTATATGAACCTACTAGCTGTTGCCCGGGCCTTCGTCTGCGAGTATTTTGCATTTAGCCTATGGCCTTTTCCAAGTCCCAAGCTACCTCTTTGAAAAATTTCATAACGATTTTTTCAGTAATTTAGTCGTGATAAAGTAATAGACAGACAGTTACTTTCACATATATAGGTAATAGTCATCGAAATAGTAAAACAACTGAAACAATATCTTTCTTGTAAAATTGCGGCTTAGATTAACTACCTATAAATAGATCGTAACTGACGTCACGGCAAGTTAAACAAGGAACGTTTATTACGAAACATATGAAATAAGGAGATGCAACCTTTATTTTTTGTCCTTATCTGCGTGGCCGGTATTTTTAGCCACAAATTGCCAAATTTGACACTTGCGTGGTCAAATACATATGCTAAAGTAAACACGAGATATAAATTTTGCTTAAATTTTAGTTTTCTTTATTAAATAAGTTCATATAAAGTAGAAAGTGTGTGTCCAGAGTGTGTGTCGTGTGTGCACTATGGCATGCTATGGCAACTTAGAACAAACCCCTTTTTAAATCGAAATAGCGCCATCTAACCGTCAGATACACTAAAAAAAATCGAGAAAATGTTAAGTGTTGCAATACTAAAATATATTATTTCTATGCTGAAAATTTACGCTAAAATAAATTTTCTTGCTTAAGCGCCACAAGAAAAATAAAATGATATAATCATACATCATATAAAGATAGCAATTCCTACGTAAATATAGTATTCTATAGTCGTATAGCTATAGCTACGTAAATGTAGCATTCTATAGATAACTGTATACCTACGTATAGCTATATGTCATGGAGAAGTTTACCCTATCTGGCGGCCAGAGAGCGCCACTCCTTTAAGCATTGATAATACTCGAGTTGCCAGTCTATTTCCAGTATACTATTGTAGTCTTTGCACTATGGGATATTGCAGTGTTTTAGGTTGCAGAAACCGTAGCACACGAAAAATACCGGCGTATCATTTCACTCGTAAGTAGAAATAATTCAATTTATTAGAGTTTCAATAACCTCGGAGATATCATTACAGATATCATGGGTAGGAACTGACTCTACTCGTCGTTGAATATAGGTACTGTGAAATTAATGCGTTAAACAGATAATTGTATGCTGGCGCCATCTTTCGAGCTTTGGTTGAATTGCTAAACATTAATCACATAATTACATCACCCAAATTATTTTCATGAATTCGTTGGTTACTTAGATAATTGTTAAGTTTTTATTCTTTGTGCTTATTTTCACAAAATTATTTGTGACTCGTTCAATATTGCGGTCGGCGCGCGCGCGCCGCGTCGCCGTTGCCGGCGAGTCGCACCCGCGCATCGCTCAATCTCAGGCTGAGATCTATAAAGCGTACTTGCACTTTACTCAGACTTCACTTACGTAACACTTAGCTAAGATTAAGCTTAGCTTAATCTTTGATTTTGAATTTATAGACATAACATGGTGAGATTTAACTGAGCATAAGCTAAGACGGACAAAGTCAAAGTACAAATTACTCTTTCATTTTATGCATTACATTCTTAATTTTTCTTTATAAAACTTAATATAACTTAATAATAACTTTTTCTTAATAAAAATAAAGTTTTATGTAAACATATTAAACGTACAAAATCATTTGAATTAGATGAGTCATAGTAAAATTATTGTTTTTTTCTGTATTTCTTAAATAATTATCAACATTACTGCCGCATTCAAATGAATACTAATCCTGTGATTTCCAAACTTAAAGGATATAATCCACAATTTGGCATCACTGTTTTGCGTCTGTCACTTTGATAATACGAAAAAATATTTGTCGTAGATTATGATAGTTTAAAGGAAATTTTGGTCCAACATTTTTGTTTGATTAATATCGTAAGTTTCTGGTAAGTCGTGAATTTTGTGAACTTACGTTTTGCTAAGCACGCACTCAGACTTATTCGAAGTCCGCATTATAAATACCGACTTAGTCTTATCTCAAAAGTAAAGTATGAGCAAAGTGTAAGTACGCTTTATAGATCTCAGCCTCAGTCTCACTCGGTAATGTTCGTGTTTCGTTCGGCCCCGCCCGAGCGAATTACGTGTAATGGTACGTGATATTGTGATGTTGGTTTTCCGTGCGTAATGTGTGTTGTTGCATCACGTCACCGAGTGATATTACTTGAGTAATATTACTAGCATTACTTACACATCTCTACTCGCCGGCAACGGCGACGCGGCGCGCGCGCGCCGACGGCAACATTGAACGAGTTAGAAATTTATTGCTAATAATAATTTTAAAACATATGAAATTAATCTTTATGTTCAATTTCCTTTTTCCCGACTAGTTTTCTCTTTCACCTATGACATGACTTCTTATTATGATGATTTGATGTTTGTTTATTTATGTATATTTTTTATGCGGATTGCTTGCGGCCGGCAGTTGGCGCGAAATAATCGTGTTTCGAAATCATGATTTCAGTTGTTACATTTATCTGAAGTGCAAGAAGCAAATAATACATTTATATGATCTTATTTAAATGTGAATAATAATAAATAGTGACTGCATAATTAAATGTAAATAGTGTACTTGGGTATAAATAATGCAATAATTTACTAATAAACTTACAACAAAACCGTAAAAATTACAAGTAAGATGATAACAATATCATTTACAATATTACGACGCGAACCGTGCACGTACCAACCAGCCACAAGTAATGTTTCAAGTGATGGTGATATTACCGAGTGATATTACTTTGAGGGAAATGTGATGTAAAGTTACATTACACTTTGACGTAATGTTTAGCGCATGTCTATAATACATACAGGTAAATGGCTACCTAGCGTTTAACTTGAAGCGCACCACGTTGAAACATCTGGGAATCCGTGCAAAAACTACATAAATTATTTTATTTAGCAATGTGTAAAGTAACTAGCTTTTGCACACCGCTTCGATGTACCGTGTAATTAAATAATAAATGTGATTTGACTTCGAACATTACTGTGAATCGTTTTTATTTTTCTACCCTGTGTGTGCCAAATTCCAATTCCATAGGTTTATTTATAGAAGCCCTATTTGCAAAAACGGGAATTCTCAGGCTGCCTAGCTGTCGGTGATAGGTGTGTAATACAGAGGCCCTAGTGTAAGTTTATTTCGACAAATTCGATTTACTACATCGAACGTGTTCGGCGCTCCAAGGCCCTAGTGTAAATTTATTTTGACAAATTCGATTTACTACATCGAACGCGTTCGGCACTCCGATTGGTCCGTTTCGTGCTCTCCACCAATAGGAGCGCCGAACGCGTTCGATCTAGTAAATCGAATTTGTCAAAATGAACTTACACTAGGGGTTCCGATTGGTGGAGAGCACAGAATGAAATCGCTCAAAAAATTCGCACATCGGTTTACGTTGCCTTGCAATTGCAACTATAGAAAATGCGATAAATTGCCTCAGCGCCAACACTGGTGGCTTAAATGAGTGGGCATTTTTATATTTTATAAAAAAACATTGAAAAGAGTTAGGTACTGCATTATGAACAACTTAACTTCATGTTATTTTTTTTTTAGTTCCGTCTAACATCTAAAAATCAAGTAAGTGAAAAAGATCACTTTTTTGATTTTTTTTTATGGTAATGCCATATCTATGTGCCACATAGTGAAATAAAGGTAATTATTTATTATTATTATTTAACATTTTCAACCCTTGGGTGACAATCTAGTATTAAAACATAGATGGAGGTGACGATAAAACAGTTTATTAATTCGCGTATAATTAATGTAAAGCAAGACTATATCATAGATAATAAATAATATTCATAAGTCATCAATAATTTTAATTATTTTTGTACATAAATTGCATACAAATAAATTAGCTTATTCGATAACTTCTTAGTATCGGATAAATGATGTCTAGAGCTTCGTTGATTTCGCCTCTTGTTTTGCCACCTGTAAAAATAGATTCATTAACACTTTACAGTCGAACACTTATTACTACTACGGGGTACTGAGACCCTAGTGTAAGTTTCTGATTTAGGTGGTGGTGGTGATCGGTTAGATGGCAGCACAGGTAACAATTATAAAATTAGTATTCGCTAAAAAGCATTAAACGGCTGATTTTGGATAAAGTAAGATTAGTAAAAACCAAAACTTCCTTATTTAATGTTAATTTATGTATTTACCCTTGCAAATCACGTATTTTCTACTTAAAAGTTGAATCAATTACTTTTCTTAAATTCGAACCTCTTTTCGACGCATTTCAATAACGAACTACTCATTGATATCTTATTTTGTTTTAAGCTCTTTGGAATAGATAGCGTTTTACTCAATTTTAAACTATTATCGCTTTAAAACCATATACATAACAATCGTATAAACAATACGGCCGGATAACCATGCTATGGCAACTTAGAACAAACCCCTTTTTAAATCAAAATAGCGCCATCTAGCCGTCAGATACCCAAAACAAAATCGTGAAAATGTTAAGTGTTGCAATGATAAAATATATTATTTCTATGTTGGAAATTTACCCAAAAAGAAATGATACAAATAAATTTTTTAATCATTGAATCTTAAATAGCTACATCAGAAATTAAAAGAATGTATTAATTTTAACTTATGAATATGCTCAGTTGCATTAAAATAAAGAATTCGTTGATTAATTCTGATGCCTTTTCAAAGTATGATAAGATTCAAATTTCGTAATGGCATCACTAAATCACTTAATTGCAAATGGCTGCGCGCGAGTGTTTTCTACTCGTGTCGGTTTTGTTTTGCGTAAATTGTTTCGCATGTGGATGTACATTTTCAGTGTGTTATTTATTTAGGATGTCCTTAATTTTCCTCTAGTTAAAACAAAGAATTTGTTACATTATTTACCGTGTCTTATTAATAATAATGTGTTATTTTATCTGCACAAACATTCATATGTTACATATATAATAATTTACTTTGAGATGCATTAATTTACATTATTAATAAGATGTGTAACAAATTTTCTTGCTTTAGCGCCAAAAGAACAATAAAATGGGATAATCATACATCATATAAAGATAGCAATACCTACGTAAATATAGTATTTTATAGTCGTATAGCTATAGCTACGTAAATGTAGCATTCTATAGATAGCTATATACCTACGTATAGCTATATGTCATCGAGAAGTTTACCCTATCTGGCGGCCAGAGAGCGCTACTCCTTTAAGCATTGATAATACTCGAGTTGCCAGTCTATTTCCAGTGTACTATTGTAGTCTTTGCGGATAACTGAGTCTTCGCCTGTGCGACGATAGAGGGGAGCGGGAGATTAAGACAAAGGGAATCGCGTGGGGAGCGGGCAGGAAAATTTTATGTTTATTAGTTTCATTTTAAGATCCAATGCCTAAACATAATACAAGATGAAATGAATTCTATTTACTATATTTTGATACATATCCAAAATAAACTTTATTATTATTATTTTATTATATATTTTTTCGTTTTACGAAACGTGAACTATAAACTTTCTATATAAGATAATTGCACGAAACGCTTCATGAAGCTATTCAGTTTATCACAAATATTTGAGACGCTCGCTTAACCCGCCAAATTCAAATTTAATTTCGCAAATTGTAGATGAATAATAGGTATAACCACGGAGCAAATACAAAGATTAGACGGCCTAAGCAACTGTGCACTGTGACTCAACTAGGTCCTGACGTCATCATGTAGGCGTGGCCTTAGTCAGTGTATTGTTGTCGTTCGTCCGGTGCTCAACTTTGTAAACGTTCCCATTTTACAGCATATTCGCGTTGGAAGAAAAAAAAAGAATGAAGTGTTGTGATTTATCTTGTAAATACTACTCCGATAGACGTTTTGATGCTATGGATGGCATCACATTTCATTGGTAAATAATTTTTTGCGTAATTTATTAAAATTGTTCTAGAAAAATCTCTTAGCGTCGGCGTTTCCGAATATAATTCTACCCAACATTAGATGGCGACACTTAGTGTCATGGGAACTAACAATATTTAGGTACGTAGAGCTCAGTATTAATATATTTTAATAATCATATGTACTGAAATTTGTTCAACATTCATTACTAAAAATCCTTTAATCGCCAAAATATTATTTTTGTAGTTTTAATATAATTTTTTAAACAGGCTGCCATCTATCGTCATCTATGAACAACAAACATAAACATAACAAAAAGACAGGGCCGTAATTAACAGTAATTTTTAAAAATCAGTTTTTCTTGCAGGAAATTGAAATGTGCTAATAATTTGTTTTCATTATAATTTGTAAATTATAGCTCACACAAATTATTGAAACTATTACGCCAACACGAGATAATTGTATTGTTGTAACTTAGATATACATAAGTGGTTAGTAGAGCAAGCCTGTCATTAAAACAACGCAATCAAGTAGTATCGTTGGCAACTCCTAGATGGTGGTGTACAACTACAGTCTCTGGCTATTCGTGAGTCACCGATGCTGCCATCTGTTAGAAAAATGGACGCACGAAAATAGCCAGTTCAATTGCCAGAGTTACGGCGGTGTCATTTTTTTGTATGAGATTGGGTATCTGTACTAGTATTATATTATCTGTGCCAGTGCGCATTTGTTAGTTTTTTTTTTCTGAATCTTTAATGGAACATAAATTACCATTACCTACGTGTTTTGTACATTTTCTAGAGGATTTTTCTATCCTATCCGAGTTAATATAAACAAATCATGGATATTATCTATTCCCAATAGTCATCTAGCGTGCCGCGCGGGCAATACGTTGCACGGATGGCAGGGTGTAACGCAGACAACAGCAACACGGGCTCCGCGAATGGCAGCGTGCAACGCCCGATCATTATTAATAAATAAAATAATACGATAATTATTAGGCTATCTTTATTAGAAAATGTTCTAAGTAAATATCCTTTCTTATCATACATTTTGATATTTTTTATAATCTATACTAATATTATAAAGAGGTAAAATTTGTTGTATGTAGAGAGAAATCTCCGGAATAGGGTATTACACCCATTTTTGAAAAGTGTCTCAATGAGATTCTATAGTGCCAATGAAACACTAAAAAATTCACAAAATTTTTATTCAATCGTTAAGTGCCTTAAAAATGCATTTAAATTTTGCATTTTCAAATTTCGCGCGTAATTTGACGAAAACACTGGACGCCATATTACTCTGTGGTCATGACATCAGTTGGCTGTGTAAACAAGCGGAATTCTAAGTCTATGGTGTAAACAAATGCAGTGATATTTTGTAGGTTATGTTAATTGTTTATATTTTAAAAATGAATTATTATTAGTTATTATTTTACAATGCAAACATATAGTTCCCTCTTTAGCTGCACATAACCTATTGCATCATCGCCATAAGACTCCGTTTCAGACCTAAAAACAATGTTTGAATTTTAAACACCTCACCTCGCTATTAAATAGCTTTTTTAAGTGTAAGAGAGTTAGAGGGCATTACTTACATCAAAGTTTTAACATTCCGTAACTCAGCAGAACAGAAATCGGGATTTGCAGCAAAGAATTTACCGACCATCAAAGAGTTTATTCTTGGTCAATTTGTGTTGTCTCCTTTTACAAAACCATCCCCCATGATATTATTTCAATAAAAATTACGTTGATTACGAAAATAATAAAAAGCCTTTATAGATTAAAGGTACGCTGATAGTTCACAGTACGCTGATAGTTGACATTTTTAAGTTTACATAGCCGTATGACGTAATAACATGGCGACTACTATTTAATGGTGTTATGAAACAGATTAAA
The DNA here is from genome assembly GCA_947562105.1 of Shargacucullia verbasci. Lineage (NCBI taxonomy): Eukaryota > Metazoa > Arthropoda > Insecta > Lepidoptera > Noctuidae > Shargacucullia > Shargacucullia verbasci. The sequence goes on from OX387287.1 coordinate 6,282,916, forward strand.
AAAGCTGAAACCATTGAATTGAATTTTAAAATTTAGTTTACTATTTTTTGAACTAAAACTAACGTTTTCCGACTGCTTTTTGCCTAAGCTATCTCAATCATATATTTTTAGATTTTTTCTCATATAAATACCCTATTAATGATCCGAATCTGAAATTTCTTTCACCGATAGATAGCTACATTATCCCCGAGTGCTATAGGCTATAAATTATATATGTAGATTACGCGGACGAAATCGCGGGCTGAAGCAAGTAATAAGTAAATGTATTTTAAATGTCACGCACTGGTTAAAAAATTGTCTTGTACTGATACTACAAGATAAAATGAACATAGAAATAAATAATAATGAGAGTAAATAATGATTTACCTGTAAATACAATCTTTCCATTCACAAATATTAATAAAACCACTCTAGGTCGCACCATTCTGTAAACTAGGCCTGGAAATAATTCTGGCTCATATGATGCAAACTGGCCATGTGCCTGTTGAAGAGCTTCTAGTCTTATTGGAAACCTTAAGTCAGCAGTAGCAATAAAATTTTGAATTTTGAAATCTAGAAATTTTGCCTGAAACAGAATAACTATTAAAATACTACCATAAGGTATTAATATAATACATTACTTAGTAAGAATTTATTTTTAACCATACAGGGTATCCAAGTTTTTGTATAATTCTAGCAAATTTTCTTGCTGCTATATAGGAATCATGTTCATTTCTAAGTCCTGTGCAGAGTACTTTTCCAGATCTGTAAATAGCAATAACAAAATACATCTTTAAAATATAAGTCAAATTATTTATTATTTGAGTAGTAGGTAGTATAGTAATTAAGTATTATAAATAACTTTGACAATAATAATATTTTACCTAAATACCAGTGCTGTAGCTCTTGGATCAATTATTTTCATGACTACACCATGGAATCTTGCTGGGTTATATTCAGAAAATCGGGTTCTACAGTAAATATCTAATAACTTTAATTCACAACCAAGATGTACAGTTGACACACAGTTCCTAAAATAAAAAATAAAAATTAAAGTACTTGTTCTTCATTTATTCACCAATGCTTTAATATCTGTTATAGTGACATATTTTTTAATAATAAATTTGTGTTGAAGTTCCATTTAGTTGGCAGCACCTCAATTCAGCATATTACTGCCCCACTGCAGGGCATGATTGGCAGACTACACACACACAAGTGATCTGCACATGACATCACAGATGTGGCCCAAGTTTGAACTCAGGGTCTGCATGGAAGGTCAATTTTGAACTGTTTTGCTAATACTGCATAATAAGAATATTAAAATTTTAATATGAACAATTATAATAATACTCATAAACTTACTGCACTTTTATACTGTTCTTTGCTTGGTTTGTTCCACTAACCATTGGAGTGATAGCAGTCATAGCACTGTGAGGATTTATGGCTTGAGGTGTGAAGGAACTATGGGTAGGTGTTAGTGCTACTTCCCCAGCAATATAAGTCTGTGAAGTTGGCATTGCTGGAGTAGTTATTGATGAGCTGCTAGTCCCACTTTGGGTTGGAGTCATATTGACATTCCTATTATTCCCATTGCTGGCATGACCACTATGTATCTGATTTGAAACACTACGAATTACGGGCAATCTATTTGATAATGAGTTATCTTGTACATGTTTCAATGACAAATCACTTTCCTTATTATTTCCAACTATTTCTTGATTAACTGTATTCATCTGTAAAATGAATAATAACATATTATTATTTGTAAGGAGAGCAGGTTACAGAGGCGGCTCTAGCCCACGTAGCGCCCGGGTGCAAAAAAATACCCTGGCGCCCTCTAATAGGCGCGCAATCAAAATGTCATCAATATTCGGGTGCAAATGGTGCAATTAAAAATAACTAGCTTCCGGCGGCTTCGTTCGCGTGTTTTGATAGATGTTTGATAGACATCAAGACGCGAGACTATCGTACGCCTGAAAGGCGCGCGGCCGCGGCAGGGCGGCGGCGTGTCCGTCGGTACTCTTCGTATTTACTCCGTGGTGGGACTCCATCGCGACTCGGAACTAGTCGGGCTGTTTCTCGTGTCGTTTTGACGTTGCTCGTGTCGTTTTGGTTCATATCCAGAGGCGAAAGCGGGTGGGGTGCGAGGTGGCGCAGGCGGTGGCGGGAGTGACGCAATTCATGCTTCACTTGTGTCAAGTTTTAACCCTACAATGCACAGTGTGCCATAAGTGGCACACACCACAAAAAAGTGTTAATATTAAAATTCGATACAAGTAGCGCCATCAAGTACTGAGTAGATGAAAGTTGATATATAGAAGTTTCGATATTAGTACAGGACCTTTTGTATAAATGGCAGTGATAATCAAAACAAAAAAAAATATTCAAATTTGTGGGTGATTGCAATAAATCTAACGAGCGTCGGATAAATAATTTCAGAAAATTGGTATAATTAGATGTTTTGGTGTCTAAATAATTATTCGAGGTAAGTTCATGTTTCTATTTATTATTTTTCTTGTTATCTTATAATTTTATTGATAAATAATATGTAAAATCGACACATATTTGTATGTTCCTAATATGGCACACCATGCAATGGCTGTTCTTATAGTGCACGTATTGTTCGCAGATGAAGCGTAGAAAAGTTTTGAGTTCTGCAGACATCCAACGTGTTCTTGAGATACCGTCTGGTAGTGAAGATGACCTGGAACTGTCTGGTGAAGACAGTGATGATGAAATGGTCAGGATTCAGGAATTGGTGATGAAAGAAGTGGAAGAGTGTTCTGAAATACAACACGATGATTTCATAGACGAAATTGTGAGTATTCCGAGTCAACGGGCAAGCAGTCGTGTATAACTAACAGCGGCAACGTTAAATTACAGCCTAGTACTTCTAGCCAAGTAAACAGTGGATCCAGCAGAGCATCATCACGAGGTCAACCAGTGCCCTCTTCAGTTCGTTCAACCGCACTGACTGACAAACCAAAGAAAAAAAATAGAAGATATATATGGAGACTGATGGAATTTCAGCCACCTGATACTACATTTACAGGGAATGACAGCTTAGAACAGCCATATACTGATTTTGAGTAGAGACAGAATTCAAAAATGATGAAGTTACGTGAATTTCGGCTGGAAGTTGCTAAGGCTTTGTGTATGTCTGGACAATCCATGCAAAGAAAGAGAGGACGACCCTCATCGTGCATATCTGACATGCTTGAAGAAAGAAAGAAGAAAAAGCCGAATGCTAATGTACCACCTAAAGATGTTAGGATCGACGGAATTGACCACTTTCCTATTTGGTCAAACGACAGGCAACGATGTAAGTTACCTGCCTGTAAAGGGAAATCCTTTGTTACTTGTGGAAAATGTAAGGTGGCACTATGTTTGAATAAAGACAAGAACTGTTTTCTCGCGGTCCACAAATGATTCCGCAGTTATGATATATTTCAGCATGTTGCTGTTTTTCTTAATAATTTCTTACTTTTATAACTACAAATTACTTTTATTATAAGCGTCTAATACAAAGATTTACTTAACTTTATAAAACACTTCATTTTAATTTATAAAGTTTAATAATAAAGAACTTATTTCATTACTACCTATTCATCATACTTAGTATAAATTATCAATGGAATGCATGGTGTGAAATATATGGGACATAATAAAAAAATTGATGTATCTATTTTAGTTGAGTTGTGATTTATTAAAATATTTTTCCTATAAATATAATCATATATGCAAGCTAATATATTTTTTTGGGTCATAAAAGAAAAATCGTGCACTGTAGGATTAAACCGACTTCAGAAAGGAGGAGGTTCTCAATTCGGCTATACGTTTTTTTTGTATGTTTGTTACGCGATTATTTCGCCAATATGAATTGATTTTGATGTTTCTTTTTTTGTTTGGTAGGTCATAATTCAGAAGTGGTCCCATATAAATTTTAACGAAAATGATTCAGCGCTTTTTAAAAAAATCAACAATACCAAAATCCTGAAGCTGAAGGGACCCACAAACAAACAAACGTTTTGGTTTGTGGTTCCCTTCAGCAAAAGGTTTTTCTTAATAAGTCAGGTGTTGGCATCTGAAAATCATCATTTCATGATGCTGAGTTGATGATGGTTGTCACAGTACTCCTCAACCGTAAGCAGTTAGGGAATGAAATTTTCGAGTTTGGAATCACTCGATATATTTTGATGAGTCCCATATAAAACATTTGGTATAGAGGGTCTGATGCTGGAGTCAGGAGATAGATAGTGGAACTCTTCAGTAGCTATAGCTTCAGTAAACCCCTTGAATTTGGACTCATTTTAATTCACTAAATAGCAAGACTATCACTGTATTAGCTACAATTGTCTTAATCATTCAATTTCTGGTAATGCTTTTTCAGCGTGTGGTTGGCTAAGTAATTTATTTGGATCTAAATCACACAGTGCAATACCGTCTAAGGTTTTCACACAACTCAGGGGAACATACACTTGACCTGTGCAAAGTTTTTCAAAAGAAGCGTCCTTACAAGGTCTACCCAACACATAAAATTGGTTTTTTTTTTTTTTCTTTTTTAATAAATGAAAAAAGTAAATGTTTATTGTTACAATTTAGTATTTGAAGAATATTGAAGTCAGTGCCAAGTTAAACATAAAAGTAATATACCTTGCTGCTATAATAGCGACAAAACAACGAGTTTGCCTAAAAATTGTCGAGTGCGAGGCGAATCTACAAAGATCCACAATCCTGACTACACGACAAATGCACTTCGCCAATTGTGTCGGTTTATCACTTTTTACTTGGCACCGACTTTAATTTTCAACCTTTTCAACTACTATTGTATATTGTAACAATAAACATTTATTTCTTGCTTTTAAGTTTCTTGAAGTCGGTTTTTTAGTAAATTATAATCTTACTAGTCCCACTAATACAAATGTGAAAGTTTGGATGTTTTTGAATCTGTCACACACATTGTCACACAATCAAACAGCTAAATGGATTTTGACGAAATTTCGCACACAAAAAGAATCTGTTCTGGATTAAAACAATACAACAAATAAATTGCAGTGCGGAACGTTCGTTTTCCGTACCTAAGAGAAATAAAAATACCTATGTTCCCGTTTAAGTGAAGAACGTTGAAACAGTTTAGCCATTCTTAATATAGAAGCTGGCTTGTCAAAATCCGTTAATTATGACAGTGTAATTGAAGAATGTAATGTGTAATATAACTGAATCATCATTCTCAACGCACATCATCACACTGCTGATTTTTATTTTATAATTAAAAGTTTTTGCTTTTTTCCATTCATTTATGGGGCGGCAAATCTTACAGGCCCAGGGCGCTGAATCTTAAAATACGCCACTGGCCGTGAATAGACAATATGTAGTGATAGTGATATTGCATGCATATTTTTGTGTATTTTGTACCTATTGACAAAGATATGATCAACAATTTGGCAGTTTGCTTATGGCTAAAAAGCAATACATAATTGCATTTCAAAGTTACATTGAGTCAAAATGCACTTATTACTTTTTAGCAGTAAGCAGACAATATACTTTGACTAATCTACTGTGAATTAACACTATTTGAAACTGAAAGTAATAACTGTAATTAAACCTTATTGTTTTAGTATAAGTTAAGAAATAAAAAAATTACTCTTATTGTTTTATTATCCACAATTAACTATAATGTTATTAAATTTTTAATAAATCAAACTGACTTCAAAAAACTCAACAGCAACACTAACTAAAAGGCAAAAAATAAATGTTTTATGTTACAATATAGTAGTTGAAGAATAACGAAGTCAGTGCCAAGTAAAACATGCAAAGTGAATAACTTTGACCCAACTTTTACCTACAAAAATGTGTTTTGTAAATATGATTTTATATATTTTTAGACGCAGAAAATAACTAAAGTTACCTCATTTTGAAAAGTGCTCCAGTCAGGTGTAGGCACGGAAGGAGTTATCTTTTGCTCTGTATTTTCTATACACATTTGCTCATTTTCGGTATTCATATTTTGTTAAATATTAACACGTGCAGAGAGAATTCTCTGCCCAGAAGTAATAATAAAAGAATTAAATAATGTTAAATTATAATAAATCAATGATGTACGTCGTGTACGTCATAAGTCTAATTCAATGATCTTATTAATATTAAATAAAGAAATATATATTTTTTTAACTTATGCACCACTACACGCTATTTACGTTTTTGGTCTGAAAGCTATAAAAAGTAATATTAGCCGCGAAAATTAATTTGAAAAAATATAATTTCATGAATTTATTCGTGGGTTTAATTCACGTATAATGTACTGTACTGATTGTGTTTTAATTTCATAATTTGACAGAACTGACAGAGTCGTCTCGACTGCAAAACAGAAAGTAGAAAGTAGAAACTGTTAATATTAGCGGTGGTCGTTGCGCGACGCAAAGGTTGTTGAAACGAGCTAACGTCACAATAGCGGTTAGCTGGTTTCACTAGGAGTGGGCGATACAAATCGTATATAGATACAATATCTATATATCGGCACAAGATCCAATATCTATATATCGGACGGCTAACAAACTATGTATTACAATATCGCTCGAGTGGCACTGCACAGAACCACACAATAATAATAACGTAAAATATATATGATACTCTGAATACATAGATTCGACCGAACCGCTGCACCACTTACGTTTCAGAATATCATAGATTCAACCAATACGCCAATACGCCATTAACATGTGGTACTACTTTAGTTTCCGAGTACCATAGATTCCGACCAATATATAGATATTGAAATAAATAGATTCGATATCTGATATTCAAAACCGATATATGGATACGATTCAATACAGCGTAAAGACGATATTACCCAAGCCTAGGTTTCACCGATCTGAAATAACCTGCTAACATCTATCCACAGAACACATTACGCTAAAGTCGCTAACATCATCTATGGACTTAAGCTTCAGGGACATAGAAATACTACTTAAAGAATGAGCGTAACTGACGTCACGGCAAGTTAAATAAGGAACGTTTATTACGAAACACATATGAAAGAAGGAGATGCAATCTTTATTTTTTGTCCTTATCTGCGTAGCCGGTATTTTTAGCCACAGATTGTCAGATTTGACAATCTGTGGCTAATTAAATATGCAAAAGCTCAGATAAATCAATCCTTAGATGTAGCGTATTAAGTTGAACAATTTACTCATACTTAACACTCTTCGTTCTAATATCAGTTTGTGTGTGACAGAAAGAGATAGCAAAAGCCGTTTATGCACGTCTTGAAGCGCTGCGCGCCACCGGCCGAGGGCAGCCATATTTGTTTATTAACCAGCTGGTTACCAATGTGTCGTTACGATAATTGGACTTTTTAGTGGTTTTCTTCTCGATTTTGAAGTTTTCCTTACTGTGGATATATTATAAATTAGTTATGGCGTGTAATGTTCCCGGTTGTTCTAGCCGAGCGGGTATATTGACTGAAAATAATGCAAAATTATCTTTTCATAGGCAAGTCGAATTCATGTTTATTGAACTTTACGAAGCAAACTTGTAAATCTTGCTTTTTATTCTCACTTAAAATAAAAGTAATACATGTGTTTAGTGCGTACACAGTTTCATTATGATTCTAGCTGTTAGTGTTTAACAAAAAACATTAAAAAGATTGACTCGGTATGTATGTATGACATTTCACCTACTTTATAGTGTTGTGAATCAGAATCAGAATATTTATCGATAATTTTAATATTTTGTTAGAGTGGATGTTTTCTGGATTATATAAAATAAAATTAATTTTGGTCATTTTTAAACTGGTGACAGTCAGAATAAGTGTTGTTAATTAAAATTTAAAAATGGTAGCTCTTTTCCATTTTTCATTTGTATTTCGGTTGTGAAATTTTCCATAAAGTGCGTCGAGTTGAGCTTTAAGTTAAAATAAAAAGTGCTTAACATATTTGACTTGTTTTATTTCACATTTCTATGAAAGACTAGCCTACATGTATAAGTCAACCTCATATCAATGGTAACAAAACTAGTAAAAGCAGATCCTTTCCTCTGTAACACTGTCCGCTGAAAATGGTTTTGTTACCTTTGATATGCGGTTGCACCAATGAATGTCCCATCCAGTACCTAAAATATACCACCAGTACCACTATCTATAACTAGATATAGGTTGATTAGTTCGGAAACAAATTGTAGACGGCGCCACTGCGCTTGTTTACATAATTCTTTTATTCACCTCACTATCAATTCCAAGTAGTTTATACAAATTGAATATTAAAATTTAAGAATGTGTATTTTACAGGAATGGTACTGGTTTACAGTAGATCTTGAGATGACAAAAAAATAAATTCACGCTACCGGGTGGCAAAATTGCTATTTATAAATAACCAATACGTAATTTTCATGAACCTTTAAGGGACACTGACATCTCAAATTATTTTAGTTTACAAATAAAAACCAAAAAACCAGTATGTGCTGAGTTTTCGTAGCCCGCCTACCTTTATGTAAATAAAACCTGAAATATATGAATCACTGTCAGTTAAATATTATGAATCTTAAACATTAATTAAATTTATACACATTTACCTGACAATAAAAGAAAATTTATTTATTATATAATAATGTTAATTATAATAAATACATTCTCATTATTATATAAAACAATCAGGGTAAAAATAAATTTACGTTCAAAATAAGGGACATTGATTTTCCTCGCAACACCTATTGTCCGAGCGAGAGAGACTATAGTGGTTACGGTGACTACTTAGTTCTGAGACTTATCTATAGGTAGTTAATCTATGTTCAGGGACAAATATTTTTGAGAGTTGGTCACACTGTAACTACCTAATAAAAGATTTTAAAGTTGTCTCCTGTCATAGACATGGGCGTTATCGGTTTTTTTCGATATCTGTTGGACAACCGATATTTAGCTACAATATCGATACCAATATCCGTTGTTTAATATCGGTATCAGTGCCTTGGTGTGTACAGATATAAAGCTATGGTATCGATATATAACTGAATAAGAAAGACCACTTGTTTGTTACGTAAATATAGAAATTCAGACAATCTAAATAAAATCTTGTTATCATACATTTAAAGTCTATTTTATAAAATTCAACTCGCATAAATGTAGCGCGGCGGCAACCAAACTCGCGACAATATTTGCTTTGTCTCTTTTACGCACCTAAGCACATATCTAGTTAGAGAAAGAAGCCATAATTATTTTAATTATTTGATGTTATTTTTAGATATCGATTCGTTAGTTATTGGTTCGGAACCGTTTTTAGTTACGTTTTGTGATATCGTAACATTTCTAGCCTAGCCTGTCACTCTGCATCACAGGACACAGAGTACAGTCATGTACAGTACACAATACTACGGGGTATATTTCGCTAAAATCTTGTCTTCTTCTCACTGCGTGTTTGCACTATACAGCTCAGATAAAGAATTCATCTGAGGTTTGCAGGTCAATTAAAAACATAGGTGTCAAAGAATACACTACTTTCTACGTGACATAGGTTTCCAGTGGATTGTGTTGAAGTGTTACGCCGTTAACGTGTTTTCATTATGATTTCTTTATGATAACATTTTGCCTCCTCTGTTTCTGCAGGCAATTTAAGTTGCACGTCCGATACAAAATATTATCTATACTTCTTCAAAATGAACATGCAACAACGGGAAGAAAAACAACTCGAGACTACAATTCAAGCAATTCTAAACAGAGTTACTGATTTGAAAACCGCAATCCAAGCGCTCATAACAAAGTTAGAAACTGAATATGAAACGATTAATTGGCCTACATTTCTGGATAATTATGCAATTCTATCTGGACATGTAAGTATCTACAAATAATATTAGTGTTGCTAATTTTGTTGTGTCCAACTCGTCTAGTCTTACTTTTTGTCAAAATGCTCATTTCAAATGGTATACTGTCCAATAGAAATATTTTACGAGTTCTTTTATTCTATTTTAATCTAATAGATATTATATCAACCCTTTCTGCTAGAAAGGGCGTCACTCCAAATGTCATACTTGCAATGAGAAAAATAAAAAAGTACTTTTTACATAACTCTTTTGTTTTTATACTTATAAAATTGACTTCTAGGAAAGAAGGATTTGGAGTTACAACCTTTGTAACTGAAAGATTTGATATGTTGTATACCTAATTCCTTTTAAACAAGCATCAGCCTATAATTTTAATGAAATTTTACAAACATCCGAGTCACAGAGCCATTGCTCATCTAATTCATCTAAGGCTGATGATCACCGACAATATACCATACCGTATACTAATGGATGATAATACCTGTTGCAGTGGAGTAAAACTAAAACTACTGTTATGTTGTGATTGCATTATTTCTAGCATCCATTGAAATTGAATCAGTCATTCAGTGAAATATTGTTGATAATTCTGCCCCCGTTGTCATAATTAAAGTAAGTCAAAAAAATTAAATTGTGGCAAATCACACTTTTGTTTCGAGATGTTTAAATTAGTGTATCTTGATGATTATAGCAGATAGCTTAAATATTTAAATGGATAAAAAAAGACACATTTGTGTAGATTAATCCTGAATATAATTTATTTGTTCAATATTGATGGTTTTTTTTATCTATAATTACCATTTCTATCAGCCCAACAAACACTTTCTAACACTTCTTAAACATATTTACAGTAAGTCGGTGAGATACTGTAATTATATTTAACGAAATATCCTGTCGATGCAAGTTACTGTAACTATGTTTACTACAATTTCTTTATCTAGCCCACAAATCCACCGACTTTTCTCGCAAACTTCACGTTTTTTGGAAATAAGAGGGCATATCTGCAATCTAATTCCGTACATCGATACATTAAGCTTTGTGAATAGTATTAGGCAATTAATTTAAAAGTTTTATGAATAAAAAACCATTTGTATAATAGAAAAAAAAAAGATTTATTGAGCTGTCAAAGTTGCACCCAAAGTTAACTGAAACTACTCATAATAATCTTTAATACCAAGTATGAATTATTATCAGTTACAGTCTTGTATCTTCTCTATTTATCAATAATTAACAACAACTAAAACAGGTTTACAATCATTATAAATTTCAACAATCCCTTCTATCTATCATTAAAAGTCTAGTCTCACTAAGTTGTACCTAAATTAAAATATCTCACTTATTTGAGATCATACGAATCAAATTAGTCTCCTTAATACCTAATTATAAGAAACAATGTATGTCGTAAAAGCATAATCACATTTGTTAAACAAAGCCTACTCATAAATAATATGTAATATTAAAACCGGCCAAGTGCGAGTCGGACTCGCGCACGAAGGGTTCCGTACCATTGACTAGGTAAACAACAGTAGATATTTATTATTAAAGTAAAAATACAACTGAGTATTTTGTGAATATTTCAAGTGCCTACCTGTTGCCATTATTGATATCGAGCAAAAAAATCGCGTTTGTTGTATAGGAGCCCCCCTTAAATATTCATTTTATTTTGTTTTTAGTATTTGTTGTTATAACGGCAGCAGAAATACATAACGTCTGAAAATTTCAACTGTCTAGCTATCGCGGTTCTTGAGATACAGCCTAGTGACAGACAGACGGACAAACAGACAGCGAAGTCTTAGTAATAGGGTCCTGTTTTTACCCTTTGGGTACGGAATCCTAAAAATGAGAAAAAAGCGCATAAAAATATGATAAAAATAAAATTAAAACAATCTTTTTTTAATCTTCAAGATCAGAAGCATTAGAAGTTGGTATATTCAACCAAAATGCTCGTCTAATTTTTGGGGTCAATGGGACCAGCTTTTCCAGTATCTATTTATTATTTTCCTCTGCTATACCTCGTGGAGCAGCTTTTGGCCTAAGTTCAGGAAATGTTTTATTTGAAAGTCTTCGTTATCTTGATCTTTTTTAAATTTTAGGGTGAAATAGCCTCTTAAAGAAACATCATATTTAAATATTGTCAAACTACCGGGACATTAGTTACTGTAAATATGATAGTGAAAATATGAAATAAAACATAATTTTAATACAGTACTTACTGTCATTATTTTAACGAACGGTTGAACCTTCTCAACATTTACTGTGATTGTGCTTATCGTAACTTTGTTAATAATTTAGATATAAAAAAAAAGAAAAATGCTCCTTAGAGGACTTGATTTGAGGATCACAGTACTGTAAAAAAAGTCATAACACCAGTAACACGACTTACTGTAATTATGACATCGGGGGCAGAATTGAATAAAATAATATTATGTGGTATACTAAAATTGTACTATTCATACTAATATTTTCCTTAGTTGACTGGATTAAGTAAAATATTACAAGCAGAACTTGCGGCGTCACTTAGATCACGAATTGTGTTGCCACTTCAATTGAGCTGTGAGCGTGATGAAGCACTGGCACGTTTAACAGAAGGTCGTGTCCCAGCATGCACACATGACCTTGTCCCAGATTTACTGCGCACTAAGCCAGAACCTCAAGCTGAACAGAGACTTCAGCAATTTAACCATAAAGCAAGTACCCTAAGCTATGATACAGCACAGGTATGTATATTTTTATTTGACCATGTGCATATCTTTCATCAATCGCTCAAACTAGCCACAACAAGTCTGGCAAATTAGGTACCATATAATAGTATAGACAGTAGTCTTTTCTTTTTTAATTGGTTTTCTATTGTTGTATAAGTTATTTTAATACTAGTTTTAGTTAAAGAATTGTTTGTGTATTTCTACTGAAGTGAAATATTCACTAAGTGAACAAGCTTCCTTAAATAAATAAAGATTAAGAAATAAAAAACAATGAGCATACTAAATACATGAATTTAGTCTATAACTCAAAGCTAAGTATTTCATCTTACATACGTGAACACATAATGTATTGAAATGGGTACACCCATAGGCTTAGAATTTCGCTTACGGTACAACAAACATAAAACGTATTTACAAAAAAAAAATGTATTTAAAAGATTTCCATTTTATCTTCTTTACATATAAAATTCCAATGTGCGTATGTTTGAAATTCTTCTCCTCCTAAACGCCTTGATCGATTTTAATGAGTTTTTTTTTGTACTTATGGTATCACCTGAATGGCTCTTACCTATAGTTGGAACCGGTTGTTGGTGCTCTTGTCAAGATCCATATTGTTCTTTTATATTGTTTTTGGATTTCTCACATAAAAACATATTGTCCCAAAATTTTAGCACTTTTTTCCCAGTACCTCTCAATATACTATTTGTAAGTCATGCGGATGTTGCCGGCAAGCAAGCTAGTCTGCTCATATAATAATAGAAGGCAAACTTTATAATTTTTACAGAAACAAGTAGCCCAGTTTACCAAAGTTGTAAGCCATGTATGGGAAATAATATCCAAAGGACGGGAAGATTGGGATGGAGAATCTATGCGATCAGCTGGTAAGTACTTATGTCATTGTAATGTATTATATCATCGCCACAAGTTCATCCCAAGTTGTCATAATACTGATTTGTCATCAAAAACATATCCTGGTTCATCATCATCACCATTCTAAATATTTTCAGCATTGGGCATACCCGGAACAACTGTCAGTAGATCATACAAACATTTGTTCCGTGCGGGAATCCGAACCCGCGACACGTTTTGGCAAACTCGATTTAACGCATTGAACACATGCGGCCCGGGCGCTCCGATTGGTAGAGAGCACGAAACGGACCAATCGGAGCGCCGAACGCGTTCGATGAAGTAAATCGAATTTGTCAAAATAAACTTACACTAGGGGTACAGGCCCTAGTGTATGTTTCTTTTCCTGCTTTCGTGCCCTCCACCAATCGGAGCGCCGAACGCGTTCGATGTAGTAAATCGAATTTGTCAAAATAAACTTACACTAGGGGTACAGGCCCTAGTGCATGTTTCTTTTGGTGCTTTCGTGCTCTCCACCAATCGGAGCGCCGAATGCATTCGATGTAGTAAATCGAATTTGTCAAAATAAACTTACACTAGGGGTATTGAGCATTTTAATCGGGTTGAAGTACACTCGCCAAAAAAATCTGTAATCATTTTAATATCAAAAATTACGAGTTTTGTTTGAATTACATCCTACTAATATTATAAATGTGAGGATGGTTTGGATGGTGAAAAGTTTGTGAAGATGGATGGATGGATCCGAATATCCGATTGATTCACTCCCTTATAATATTGCAGGTAGCCAATTTAAACCTGAAATTATATTTGTATGAAGATCCACAGTGCGTCAGAAAAAAAGAATGGATGTGTATATCTTCATTTATAAATAACCATTTTCAATAATAAAATTAGAATGTATTCTGACAGATTTGATTTCACTCTAAATTGCCACACTGTATATGAATTTGTTTTACTTAGGAATGCAACCAACACATAGCATTGCTGATACGCACGCATTGGTGACAGCCGTGGGCACGGGTAAGGGTTTACGTCCTGGCATTCCGTCCATAGTGCCGCAAGGGGTTGCTCCGGGCATGGGCCCATCGCGCGGGCCTACACCACAACTTGGCCAGGCAGCTCCTTCGATACCAAAAGCACCTTCTGCTATAAAAACTAATATTAAGGCTGCTAACCAAATTCATCCTTATCAACGTTGATTATTTTGTAAATAAAACTTGAGTTTATTTTAAATTAGTTGTTTATTTGGAAAGAAAACATCCACTATATAATACTAATGTTACTTCAATTAAAGAAGCACTATGCAGCATGAAGAAATACGTTTTCAACAAAAATGTAATGTTAATATAATAATGCTAATCAGTTTAACATAAAAATTTCAAGCATAGTGACCCAATTGACGTAAAGGACTTTTATTAAAAATAGCTATTAAAGCAATAGTGTTGATATCTCGTCTCCGTGTATATATATGCGTAATAGTTCAACTCAAAATCCCAAACCTTTATAGGTTCTAGAGTAATTTAGGTACAGTTTTTTAGTACATATAATTCTGTGACCGAGTAAATGGAGAGATGTCATATAATAAGAATTGAACCTGAAGCATAAAAATACATTGAAAGTGCCAGTATAACAAGCAAATCGTTAAGTTTTAACTCTTGATGTCTTGAATCGCCTTACATGTATTCAGTAAATATTAATATCGTGTACATATTGTCAAATATCCGTTAGTTTATTGTATTTACCTGAAACAAAAAAAAAAAACCAAAAAACATTACTTATATTTTCTATTCATTAACTTCTTCTCTGGTCAAAAAAACAATTGACACCAGTGTAGTAGTTGGCAGCATTGGTCAGTATCAGTAGACAAGTCAATAGTGTATTTGACTACAATGAAAATATAGATCAAACTGTTGTTAACTTAACAGCAAACATTTTTTTAAACCAATTTAAAAACAAAGTATGATTATTATAAGAAATCATTAATTAAATAATTAAATTTTCATGTCTGACCACGTGATTGAAAACACACGGGATTGGCTGAATCTGGAGTGACGTCACCTGCTTGTTTACAGTAAATGTCAGTCGAAGTTTTGTACGGTGTATCAGTGTTTTTCTTCGTTTTTACTAGTATTCTTATCTATTAGTGAATAAAAGTGGGAAATTATCTTAAATAATTATTTAAAGTACGATCTAATCTAAGATGGACACCAACTTTGTTAAAGCTGATAGTAGAAACCTCCCTAGAATAGGCGCGATTATGGTCGGACTATTTTTCAAAAACAAGCTTTATTTTTACGCTTCCGAATTAAAGAATGTGAAAACAGCACTGTAAGTATTACCGTATTATTTTTTATAAAATATACTTTTTAATAATTAAATAGCTTAGAAAAAGCCTAAAAAGGTTGTTACTATAGTAAACATTTTAGGTTATGTTGACATATTGCCCATTCGATGCTATAAGTTACAGCTCATTTGAAGTTCATAAAAATGAAATGAAATATGTATTTGAATGTACATAAATATATACTTATTTACCAAATTGTCACAGATTATGATTATTAATGATAAGTTTACTTACAAGCAGGTGACATCATGACATGCATCATGGCGTCTTTAGCGTTTTGGCGGCTTTTTTGTTCATTTAAACTTTGATGGCGATTTTCATAGAATATACAGAAATTCACAAAGAATTAATCAAATTGCAAATGTATTATGCTATAATGAACAATTGGACATATTTTTCTAAAACCTGTCAAATACCCTATTGAAACACATCCAGGGGAAATAAAGTCAAGTTTACGTCTTCTTTTTCAGTCATGCTTGCAGGACTTATTTCATGGGAATAGTTCATATCGTTATGGTAGTAGGGGGAGTGGGGGGGAGTGGGGGGGTCGTAGCGGTCATGACCCCTCCAAAATCGCACGCGTCAAATTGACAAACCTAAAACTAAGTCACTTAGTGTTAATATGCTACCCCCCCTGGCTGTGACGGCGCCTGTACTGGGGCTTATTTACGTACAATGTCGTCTATCTTCAGTATGGCGCGCACGGTCTCGGTGGCCAGCGCCAGCGCAGAGGCGGTGACGTGCAGCGGCTGCAGAACGTGCTCGGCGCGCATGTCAGTGACGCGGCCGCGCCGCACGTTGACACCCGCGCTCGAGCCCGCGCCGCTCTCCGCTCCGCCCGCATGCGCCGCGCGCAATTCGGTTACGGTCTCGATCGGGTTCAGACCTTCAATGTTACAATATTGTATTATTATAATTAAACTACAAAAAAAAAACAATACAATGTTGTCAGTCTGTTTAAAGATACATTGATTGTTAAAAAAAAACCAGCCCTTATCTTATATATATTATAGATGTTTATTGTAAGTTTTGTGGGCATAACTTGAAAGCCAGTGGATTTACGGTGCTATTCTATTATCTACGTATTATCATGTTGTTATGGATGTATGGACCTAAATATATGCCACTGCATATATTTTGCATACTATGTTTGGTATCTATTTATTTCACCAAATCCACGCGGACGATATCACGGGCACAGCATATTCTAAACTAATATTATTATAAAGAGAAAAGGTTTGTTTTATTTATTTTTTTGTTAACGCAAAGATTGCCGTTCCGATTTAAAAAATTCTGCCAGTAATATGGACTATATTTTATTTTCAAAAAAATTATAGATCCCTACCAAAATTGCAATAACCAACAGTTCCGGGCAAAAAATGCAAGGGTTCGTAATCCAAGCAGGCGAAGCCGCGGACGGAAGCTAGTTACTAATAAAGTCGCTTTCAGAGATATGATGTAATACATTTTTAACTGATTTTATAAAATGAAAAATCTATATAGATAATACAAAAATCTACGTGCGAGGAGAGGAAAATAAAATGAACCAGCATTTTCGGCGAGCGTGGAGGGGACAACTTCAAGCGCGTCAGCGTACGCGCGCAGGCAGTAGTGGTCTGCGCCCGGAGCCGCCAGCGAGGCGCGCGCCAGCGCCGCCGCCGCCGCCGCCTCGGGAGCGCCGCCGCCCGCCACGAGCGCGGGCCGCCGCGCCACGCAGCGCACGGCGCACAGCGCGTCGTGCAGCGAGCGCGCCGCCTCTGCCACCACGGCGCCGCTCGACCCGCGCACCAGCACCGACACCGTGCGCCCGCCCACCGCGCACCCGCTCATCTGCAACCACCCACACTATATATATATCTAATATCTATCTAATCGAAATCACTGAGACATGTCTATAGAATAATATGCCCACTATAGAACGTTAAAAAATATAATTATGATTTAATTTCATTGTAATACCAAGAACTTAGTTGTGCTCATTTCTTAACAATTTTACTGAATAAAAAAGAATTATAAAGTTTTCACCCTGTTTTGAGATCAAATGGTAATAATAATGGTTATTTTCCCACATTGTCTATTATTGTTAGTGTGCTGTTGTTGGTATCGACCAAAACTAATCGTCGTTTTGCACCAAAATTCCTCTTAAGAGATGAATGGATCAAAATTTCTATAGCAATCACCTTGATATATTTCCCAGCAGGTTCGTTGACCTCTTCAACTAAATCGACGTTTACTAGGTTTTCGGCTGTGAAATGGTCCAATGAAGCGATTGGTCTGCATCCAAGAGTTTTGCAAACAAATTCAATGTCTTCCCGTTCAATATCCTTAATTACCATAGTCTTGATTTTGTCCAGGAAATGAATAGCCAAGTCACTCAGTGCATCCCTGTGGTACAAGACATTAAATCTTATAATTTGTTATTCCAGTGCCATACTTGCGACTGTACCCACAAAGAAAGATCATTTCATCTCCTCAGGGTTTGAATTTGGAATATTTAAATATTTGGAATATTATCATTAAAATTTTTTGGCTGTATAATTTCAGAGTTTTCGTGAAAAAGAATACTGAGAAGTGGAATATTATATTATATACCTCAAAATAGATTTTTGTACCAATAGCACATTGCAACCAGCCTTCTTGATTTGCTTGACTATATTCAAGATATACTGGCGCTCTTCCTTCAAGACGCGGTCCATTGCGGCATAATCAGACACGATAACATTGTGGTCCATCTACAAAATATCAGAATTAAAAACTTAACTGAACCCCATGCACATTGAGTATTAGGTATGTACAAGATGAAGGAATAGACTCGAATTATGGTGACCATGTAGCAAAACTTCATACTAACATCTGTTTTGGGTGGTGAAATACAGAATTGTATGAGTCCAACTTTAGCTTTCTCAATTCTATGTGGGCCATTGACGTTTGAGGCACGGTGTGGAATAACAAGGCCTTGGATCAGCTCTGTGTCTTCCACTGTTCCTCCGATACGCTCAATTACTTTCACATCACGCAGATCAACTCGTGCGCCCACACCTCCTACTATAGGTTCCATTACTGAAAAATAAAATAATATTAATTACAAATAGTATATATTTAGACATAACAACATTCAACAAGTATCACTCCAGGACATGGAGTCTACAAACACTAGTTTAAAATAATTCATATTCAGAATCTAAAACAAATTGTGAAAATAGTCCAGTGAGTTAGATCCAGATATACAAAACTTGTCAAAAATGTGTTCTTTATTGATACTGTAATTCAAATGTATTTAGTTTCTCCAACTTGTTTCATTTTAATATGTTAATGTATTTGACAACAAGTATTTTGTGCTTGTGCACAGATAAAGTACAAAACTTTTTCATGATTAGTCTGATAAAATTTTCAATAAAATACTTGTCCATAAGATGACAGTATTTAATTGGTGTAAATGGTACCCCTGAATTATACAGGAAAACAACATGTCACAGACTAATTGTGAACACAAAGTGTATCTATATTTACATAAATACTTGTTGGTAGGTGTGTGTGTACAAAAGAGTACACAAAACATGTTTGAAACACTAACATTACAAGTTAATATGATCATGACATGTTAGTATTTGGTCAGCCTTTTAAAAGTTTTGTTAAAATCTTTTACTACTACTTGTTTGTGTTACTTGAATAGTTACTGTCTGGGTGTTTATGTATCTCAGAATAATGTATGTGAACAGGATACATCATAGTGTAGGGCATTTTATTTTATTTTTTAATGAATGGTTATAAAAATACTAACCTGCACGAATAGCCTGAACAGCAATGGGAGCAAGTATTGTGGAATGTTGGGACACTACTTTGGAGTTCAAAGATGTAGCTGCCGCCTTCAGCAAAGCATCTTCATTTGACAAATCCACTGGAGTAGCCATACCCTCTACGACCTAATAAAGTAAACACATGTAAGAAGTATTTTTTTTATTAGGAGTATTTCTATAGTACATATTAAAATAAAGAAATATTGTGTCAAATTTACCTGTAAAGCCA
This sequence comes from Shargacucullia verbasci, assembly GCA_947562105.1. NCBI lineage: Eukaryota > Metazoa > Arthropoda > Insecta > Lepidoptera > Noctuidae > Shargacucullia > Shargacucullia verbasci. Next base: position 6,302,641 of record OX387287.1, read on the forward strand.
TCTGCAAGGCCTTCTGGAAGCCATCAGAAATCACTGTAGGATGTATTCCTTTCTGTAGAAGTTTTTCAGCAGCATCAAGCAAAGCACCAGCAATTACCACAACTGATGTAGTGCCATCACCAGCCTCAATATCTTGAGCCCGAGACAGTTCTACCAACTGAAATTAATATTTATTTCAATTACTAAAGGCTAACACATCAGGATATTAAAGGGGTTAATTTTTAAATACAGGTATAAAGTATAAACTAATTGTATTCTGAAATTAAGGACCATGATAAAAATGTCTAGACAGAAAGGTTGCAGGTTGTTTTTGACTGGCATAAAAATAATATTAAAGGAATGGTGTAATCATGCAAAAAACATAGATTGTACTAGTACATGAACATATTTAATGTACATTGTCCTCGGACCACGGATTAGCAAGTGAAAAAATAAATACACATATCTTACTACACCCCCCTCCCCTCTTGTGATATTACATGATTTTTGCCAAACCCCCTCCCCCTTCCGAGCCTCACGTGATTAATGGACGGCCCCAAAGTTATTTATTATATGTAAAAGATCATTACCATTTTGGCAGCTGGATGAATGACGCTCATCTGCTTCAAAATAGTTGCACCATCATTAGTGATTGTTACCTCACCATTACTAGCTTGAATCTGAAAGATTTCAAAATCAATATCAGATATAGTATACAAAGAAAAACATGAAACAACAAACATAATATGTATTAATTCTTTCATTTTTTTTTATGAATTGGCTTTATAGTATGCTTCTTTGTCTTTTCTTTATTTTTCTATTATTTTGGCTTTGAGCATAAATTAGATTTATTTGAATAAATCGGGTTAAATAAATAAAATTACCATTTTGTCCATGCCACGAGGGCCCAAGCTGGTGCGAATGGCATCTGATACAGCTGAAATCCATTCATAAACATTGTAATACATATTAAAGATGTAGAATTTAAGCTTTAAAACTTTCTTGCGAAAATATCGTATAATTGATTTAATACAATTTATCAGTCTAAATGTTGTCAGAAATATAATGTAATAGACAAAAAATAGTTACAGAACACTTCCATATTAAAGTCACCTATAACAAAATGGTGTAAACACAAAGCTTAGTTTTCTAACACAATTTTATGTATTTAATAATTAATACATGTGTTAGAATGAAAGCAATAAACAATTTATTATAACTATATGTATATATCATATCAATATCCGATGGATATTTCGTTTAACTTGTGTAAAAAAATTGACTAGATCATCCGCAGACAAACCATAGATATGAGATGAGGTTTACTGAAAATCACGAGATTTTATTATCAGTTTACGGATAAAAATACTGAATATTAAGTACAAATGTTATTTGGAGATTCTTTATTCCAAGGTAGCGGTAATATAACTGTAATTGTTTATATGATTTATGTCAAGAATGTCGAGTAATTATCAAATAACATTACAGATGTTTTTACCTTTTGCGGCATTTATGTTGCTGAGGCGAATGTCAGTTGGTTTGCTTTTATCCTTGTATACGGCAGAATTAACTTTAGCAGAATCACCACCAGCTTTCGGAGCCATCATAGGAAGATAATATGTTTAGTTTAAAACAACGAATTACAAGATGAAATTAGATTAAAATTTCTCAGACCGAAATTTCATTTGTTTTGGGCTTAGTGACAGAGAAACTAGGAGAACCTCAAGGAGAACACTTGACAACTTGACACTGACACTGACAGAGTTTTATCGTTATAATAGTTTTGCGTCCATGAATACCGGGTCCATTAAGCTTTATTTACAAATTGGTCATATAATTTAATATTTTCTTAGAACGAATTTATAATAAAGACAAAATACTCATAGGTGCGTTAGACAAAACAGCTTTAAAAAAGGCATGTTTGTATCTTGTATCGAGGTATAGAAATATTATTTAAATTCTGGCAAAACCTACGTTCATTCTTGCGAAGTAAGATATATAAGTATGAAGTATGATATCACGACGAGATGCTGCCGTCCCCGATTCTACCTACCCGATTTTATTAGTTCATATACTAATCTAATAGTGACATTGACTACATCACATCAGATTAGATCAGTAAGAAACATTATATCCGAAGGTCATTTGTTTTACTTTTACAATACAAGAGTACACTACACACATAGATTAACTACCCAATAACTACCTACAGAAAAGTAGCGGTGGTCGTTGCGCAACTTAAACGTTATTGAAACGAGCTATCGTCATAATAACGGTTAGCAGGTTATTTGAAAAACCTGCTAACCTGCTAACATGCTAACGCTAAAGTAGCTAATAGCGGTGGTCGTTGCGCAACTTAAACACGTTATTGAAATGAGCCATAATAACGGTTAGCAGGTTATTTGAATAACGTGCTAACGTGCTAACATGCTAACGTTAAAGTAGCTAACATCCAAAGAATCCGATAGACAGTTGCGTTTCGTTATCCAATGAAATGGAAGTGCATCAAAGAAGCTAAAAAAAAAAAGCTCATCAAAACTTCACGGAATCGTCAATGAATTTTGGATAAATAGGGAAGCTAAAAAAAAAAAAAAAAGGTCATCAAAATCTTACGGAGCCACCAAAAACCATTAATTCTTGCGCTTATGGTGAAGCAACCGACAATTTGAGCATTTTCAGCATCAGTGAAAGCTAAAAAAAAAAAAACGTGTTGCTCATGATATGACAAATAGCGACCAATAGCAGGATAGCGCGTTTTAACAACCGCTATTGATATCCGATAGACAGTTGCGTTTCGTTATCCAAAAAAGATGCTACTGCCCACCGCTACAGAAAAGTAGTCACCGTGGCCCTCAGATAGAGTCTCTCTCGCTCGGACAATAGGTGTTGCCAGGAAAATCAATGTCCCTTATTTTGAACGTAAATTTATTTTTACTTTGATTGTTTTATATAATAAATAGATTATATTTGTATTTATACGTATTATAAAAACAAAGTCAAAGTCAAAGTCAAAGTTTTTTATTTCAAGTAGGCCTTTTCAGGCACTTTTAAAAAGTCGAGACTCTAGGCGCACGGTTCCAAAGGGGGTAGGTCCTATGGAGAAGAGACCGGCAAGAAACTCCATGGATACTCTTTTCAAAAACAAAAAGTTAATTTACAATTAAAATCTTAAATTAACATGCATTATATAAGAAAAAATACAAACTTAATAGAATGCTACTTACACAATGAGGCAATACAACATGAGTTAAACAATTGTTTCGAATATAAACTAAAAACGGGATAAACAGATCAAAGCGGATAAAACAGAAATAAAAAAATACAAAAAAGAATAGAAAATATTGAAACATCAAGAATATCCAGATATGTAAAGTGAATCTAATATAAAATAGAATTAGAATTTCACAGTCTCTTTTATTGTAAGGTAAATGTGTATATATTTTATTAATGTTTAAGATTTATAATATTTAACTGACAGTGATTCATATATTTCAGGTTTTATTTACATAAAGGTAGGCGGGCTAAGGAAACTCAATAAATGCATTCTGGTTTTTTGGTTTTTATTTATAAATTAAAATAATTTGAGATGTCAGTGTCCCTTAACGGTTCACGAAAATTACGTATTGGTTATTTATAAATAGCAATTTTGCCACCCGGTAGCGTGAATTTATTTCTTTGTCATCTCAAGATCTACTGGAAAACATTACCATTCCTGTAAAATGAACATTCCTAAATTTTTATATTCAATTTCTATAAACTACTTGGAATCGATAGTGAGGTAAATAAAAGAATACATTAGCAACACTTAATATTTCACGTGTTAGGTTAGGTTACAAACAATAAGCAAAATGTCGCCTTAATTTCACAGTATATTCAACAACGAGTAGTCAGTTCCTATCCATGATATCTGGAATGATATCTCCGACGTTATTGAAACTCTAATAAATTGAATTATGTCTACTTACGAGTGAAATGGTACGCACGGTATCTTTTCGTATGCTACGGTTTATGCAGCCTAAAGCAGTGCAATATCCCATAGTGCATACACCACACACACTCTGGAGGGAGACACACTTGCTACTTTATATGAACTTATTTAATACAGAAAACTAAAATTAAAGCGAAATTTATATCTCGTGTTTACTTTAGCATATTTGTTTGACCACGCAAGTGTCAAATTTGACAATCTGTGGCTAAAAATACCGGCTACGCAGATAAGGACAAAAAATAAAGGTTGCATCTCCTTCTTTCATATGTGTTTCGTAATAAACGTTCCTTGTTCAACTTGCCGTGACGTCAGTTACGCTCGATCTTTATGTACCGTAAAATGGCCCTACTTTGCTCCCCTATGTGTAATTATGCTCCTATTCTGTTAAATGTTTTATCGCCTAATATTATCAACATTTCATTTCATTGTGAACGCACCTGAAACATTTGACTTCATGCTTCTAAAATATATGAATACAACATTATTTCTAGAAAACAAAAGACTGCTTTTTAATTTTTCGCCGTTTTTCGTCAATTGATGTAAAAAGAGCAAAACGGAAAGTATAAATTTGCTCCAAAAGCTTTCACTATTGAGGTGGCTTGCAAACTATATCTAGGAGCAAAGATACTCATTACAATGGGGAATATTGCTCCTTAATCATTGTTTTATATGTATAATAAAATACTTCATAACGTAGATTATTCTATAAAAATATTTATGATAAGATATTCTTTATGTAAATACATCTGAGTATATTTAATAATTAACAGTTTAAAAAATAGTCATAATTTCCTAAATTTGGAGCAAATATTGGAGCCAAGTAGGGCCATTTTACGGTATTTAATCCTCAGATAAATCTGAGAGTTAATCTATGCCATTAAAGTTTTTTAGTTTTAGTCTATGCCATTTAGTAGTCGCCATGTTATTACGTCATACGGCTATGTAAACTTAGAAGTGTAAACTGTCAACTATCAGCGTACCTTTAATCTATAAAGGCTTTTTATTATTTTCGTAATCAACGTTATTTTTATTGAAATAATACCATGGAGAATGGTTTTGTAAAAGGAGACAACACAAATTTACCAAGAATAAACTCTTTGATGGTCGGTAAATTCTTTGCTGCAAATCCCGATTTCTGTTCTGCTGAGTTACGGAATGTTAAAACTTCGGTGTAAGTAATGCCCTCTAACTCTCTTACACTTAAAAAAGCTATTTGATAGCGAGGTGAGGTGTTTAAAATTCAAAAATTGTTTTTATGTCTGGAACGGAGTCTTACGGCGATGATGCAATAGGTTATTTGCAGCTAAAGAGGGAAAAATACGTTTTCATTGTAAAATAATGACTCATTTTTAAAATATAAACAATTAACATAACCTACAAAATATCACTGCGTTTGTTTACACGTTTACACAGCCAACTGACGTCATGACTGCAGAGCAATATGGATTCCACTGCGTCCAGAGTTTTCGTCAAATTACGCGCGAAATTTGAAAATGCAAAATTTAAATGCATTTTTAAGGCACTTAACGATTGAATAAAAATTTTGTGAATTTTTTAGTGGTTCATTAGAACTATAGAATCTAATTGAGACACTTTTCAAAAATGGGTGTAATACCCTATTCTAAATAGTCAGTGGTGTGTAAAATGGTTTGATTTGACCGTTGATCACAAGCGATCATAATCATGATCGGAAAGAGTAATTATGTTGGTAGTTCCAAATCATCATAATGCCCGCGCATGATGACGTACTAATTACGGCCGCCTCGCGCCTTTCAAGTTTCGTCAATAACAATTTTACGTTATAATACAGCATGTAGCTAGATAAAAAATGATCCGCAGATCGCAGTACGCGTTCCGGTTTCGGCGCTGGGAACGAAACACTGTGTATATAAATGGAAACTTATTTTATGGCAAATAAAAGTTATGACTAATAAGTTTATATGACAAGCGTTATTAGTATAAATGACAGTGCAAGTAAATATTATGAGGGAGGACGATTATGGAAAACAATAACACTGGCCAACACAATTTTTGGTGACGTAATTGTAAGACCTGATTTTAAGAGCACCTGATTCACTGATTTCAAATATGCATGTAGATTTTTTGGATCAGCTCTAGTTTTTGAGTAATTAAAAAAAAAACGATTTCTATGAAAAAATAACATTTTTTATTATTCAAAATACAAAAAACTTCTCTTGATTGATTTTTTTCTATGTTTTTCCTTTGGATTGTCTCTCATAAGAGCCCAGCAGTAATCAGCCATCATGTGAGTATCCCACCTACCCTGGTACCGATGCTCCATTATTTTGATATCTTGATGAAACCTCTCTCCTTGTTCTTCACTTAAGTCACCGAGGTTATGAGGGAAGCAGTCCAAATGGCTGTATAGGTAATGAACTTTGATGCTCATATTACATCCCAAGTTTTGAAAAGATAAAAGCATTTGGTTTACAAGAATTTCATAATTTTCAGCCTTATAATTACCAACAAAATTTTTGATAACCTAGACAAATGAGTTCCACGCAGCGAGTTCCGTTTCGTTCATATACTTTGCAAAGTTATCATCTTTAACTAACTGTCTTATGTGAGGACCGTCAAATATTCCAGCCTTGAGTTTTTCTGAGCTGGAAATGCCCTTGTGATGTATGCAAAGCATGAACCCGATTTGTCTAATGCTTTTACAAATTGTTTCATCAGACCAAGTTTGATGTGTAAAGGAGGCAAAATGATATTTTCTCGGGAGACTAAAGGTGTGTTAATAACATTTTGCTTTCCAACAGCTAGGTTTACTCTGACTGGCCAATTTTTCCGTACCCAGTGATTTGATTTATCTCTGCTATCCCAAAGACACATAAAGCATGGAAATTTAGTATATCCACCTTGCTGTCCCAACAGAAAATTAACCATTTTGAGATCGACGCATATAAACCATTAGTGGTTTTCATATTTAATATTTTCTAAAAACAGTGCAATTGCTTTATACTCTTCTTTCATTCGTGTAGAATGAGCAATTGGAACACAAGCGTGTTTATTGCCAATATCATTGCAATAAACAAGGTCGTTATCTTCAGAAAAATATGGTAACAAATCACGTTCTCTCTGACGGTAAAATGTTACTCTTGCGTTCTGTGCAAGACAATTCTTCTCTTTTAATCTGGAAGCCAGTAACTCAGCTCGCTCCTTTGAAAGATCTAAATCCCTTATCAGATCATTAAGCTCACCTAGAGAGAAATAACGGGAGGTTCGATTAAAATCGTCATAATCACTGTCGGTCGATTTATACGATTTATGCCGATGATCTTAATCAAACAGAAATAACAGTCGTCAAAGTGATTTCGTTGTTCTCTCCAAATCATCGGTATCAAAAACTTCATACACTTTGCAATTTCTCCATCGTCTCAAATGTTCACTACACGTTTTACACACAAAATGTAACCTTTATTTACACATTTTATTCAAACATAAGCTTACGTTACAGTTTACTTATACTAGGTTCTTAATCTTGCTCCTGCTCATTGCTGGCATCCGTCAAGGTTTATATGCGGCCAAGCAGTTGCGGCAGAGATTAAAGTTCGCTGTATACTCTCCTGGAAACGCTTTCTCTAGAAATCGTGACGTGACGGCTGCAGTTGCTGATTCCAAATCTTTCTTGAACCACAATCGGTGACATACCTCCATCACTTAATATCACACTTGGGTCCAAGTTCGTTCTCGATAAACACGGACTTAAATCGGGCTGTAGCCTAATTCTACTGGTGGATGTCGATGAACTAGTCTCGTTCTCTCTCTGTCTCCATTGCAGCCACAGTTATATCAAATAGCGGTGCTCGAGACTGCCTTACGGAGCTTGAACCCGCCGCACTTGGTTCCATTTAACGCGTTCCCTATGGCAGAACGTATTCGTCTCCATAAGTCGAATACGTACGTAGTTATGTACGTTACGTATCGCACGCGGTGACGTCATAGAGTACTTATAAATTGGCGTGCAGTTACTTGCGCCGCTCGTATTGTGGTTTGTGGCTGAGACTAAAAGATACGCTTAAATATTATATTGTCTCTATGTATAACTGTGTATATATTCAATTCTAGGCAAATTATCACTTTGTCCTTTTACGAAGCCTTCCAATAATGCGAAATAAGAACTACACTACCTATAAATAAAAAACAGACAGCTGTACATAAATTAACTACAAACAGTGCGAGAGCCCTGGCGCGACTTAGGAACTATTAGGTGATAATGATTAAAAAAATGATCTCTATTTTAATTATATTAAGTTTAATATAGTATTAACAACATCATGAAGGTTTTCCATTACATTAGAGCTCATTTTTGTATCGTTACTCCACCCCTTGAAGTAGCGCAGATGATTATAGCGCTACTGTATATAAAGTAACATAAATCTTTGCTACTTGTTATCCTAGTTATCACCACATATATAAATCTAAGCAGAATCTATATACTGACGGGGCCTTAGTGGAGATATAAGGTGCATTGGGGTAAAACCGGCAATAGGGTAAGATCGAAACGTTCGAATTTCCAGCTGATTCGAGCACCTTTTTATTGACCTTGTTCTCCAGGTAATACAGGCTAATAAACTGCTTGTATTGACTGGAGTACAACCAAAAAAAAGTGGTCGAATCAGTCGGAAATTCGATCGGTACGATCTTACCCCATTGCCGGTTTTACCCCAACGCACCTTACATCAAGTTACGCGTGGCATAAAGGGCGTTATCCCAATTACTAAGGATTCTTTCATCATTGGGTTATCTTTATCGTAAACTACTTTCAACAGCTGAAGTCTGGATTTCATCCAGATCCGCATAATTTTAAGTGAGACCATCCAGTGGTTCAATTTAGGACTCAAAACAAAACAACACACACGAGATAGAAATCTTAATTTTTTATTTGATAACTGCATAATAAAATTTATAAAGGATTTAATATTACAAATATTGGTACAGATGAAATTAAAATTAGACAATATACTTATCTTAAAGCTTACGTCTTATCAACACTTCGCAACTTTCAATAAAAAGTTCTGTCATTTTAATATTTTGTGAGTTTGTTGGATTATTTACTATTTGTTTATCCATTTGGAAAAGTATTTTCTGAAGTACCATTTTTGTAGTGTCTAGTGACGGATGAGCTGGTATTGAAGTATCTAAAACCTGTAACAAAAAACGCAATATCTTATAAATATTATAAGATATATAATAGTATTATGTTTGCGATTAAAACTGAGATAATATTATAAGATGCAAATCACTATCGGCAAACTATGGGCCAAATTTATTTAACTGTGAATCATGTGTGCAGCAACATATTCCTGCTCGTTAAAATCACTTATTTTCATCACCATTAGTTGAAGCTCAGTCGTTATTTCGGAAATAACGACGGAGTCCTCAGTCGTCGTTGTCATTTGCATCGAAATAGTAAAATAACTGGAACTATATCTAATATATGGACTTAAGGAGAACTATCCTCCGTTGTAATTAATGTGTTTTACATTGAATATTACTAGATGTAGGTTAGTTATGTGGTTTACTATTATACTTCATTATAATTATAATTCAAACATTTTTTGTAATATGTAAATGGGGGAATATACAACAATAATGCAAATGGGGGAATATATAACAATTCTAATAGCAAACCTTGGCATCAACAGTCACTGTTATATCAACTAATGTCAATTGTATCTGTTACCGGCAAAGTATATAATTCAGGCATTGTATAGAATACCTAATGATTCTATGCAATGCCGAGCTCGTCTAGGGATTGTATAAAATACTAGCTTCCGCCCGCGTGGTTGACGAACCCGTACATTTTTTCGGGATAAAAAGTAGCTTATGTGCTATAACATTGACTCCCCTCCCGTACCCCAGTGACGCCTACATCGCATCGCTACATTTTTGAACTCATGATATCTTTTGAATGGAATGTCCGAATTGAATAATTCAAAAAGTTATATCAAGGTATTCAAGCAGTCTTGAATATGAAGTAATTTATTTTGATAAGGTAATGATGTGTTCTGCAAAGTCGTAGTACATTATTTTGTTCTATCATCAATAGTTTTAGCAGCGCACGAATTTTTTAAGTAATTTTTTTACATCTTGGGTTACATTGTTGGAGTTTTAGTAAGGATCCCTCATTTTTTTGAAAATATTATATAGACTATGTCACTCGGAGATAGTGTAGCTTTCCAACGGTGAAAGAATTTTTCAAATCGGTCTAGTAGTTTCGGAGCCGATTCAACGCCAACAAACAAACAAACCATCAAATCTTTCCTCTTTATAATAATGTAAATATAGTATAGATATAGAAGTATAGATTGTATCTATATACCCTGTCTAATCAGTGTATGCAATCCCTGGGTATTATATAGAATGACACGAAAATATTAGGTAAAGATAATAAATTTTTTAACAAAAAATAAAAACCGACTCCAAAAAACTCAAAAACAAAACTAATAACTAAAAAGCAAAAAATAAATCTTTTATTAAACAATACAGTAGTTGAAGAATATTGAAATCGGTGCCAAGTAAAACATAAAAGTAATATACCTTGCTGCTATAATAGCGACATTGAAACAACGAGTTCACGTAAAAATTGTCGAGTGCGAGGCGAATTATGCGTCGGACACGACAAATGCACTTCGCCAATCGTGTCGGTTTATCATTTCATGTTTTACTTGACACCGACTTCAATTTTCTTCAACTACTGTATTGTCTAATAAAAGATTTATTTTTTGCCTTTTAGTTATTAGTTTTGTTTTTGAGTTTTTTGGAGTCGGTTTTTATTTTTTGTTAAAAATTTTAATTATTTTACAATTTTGAGTGATGGGTAGACCTAGTAAAGACGCTTCTCTTGAAAAACTTTACAAAGGTCAAATGTATGTTGCCCCAAGTCGAGTGAAAACCTTAGATGGTATTGCACTATGTGATTTTAAAATCAAATAAATTACTGAGCCGACCACATGATGAAAACGCATTACGAGAAATGAAAAGATTAAGACGACTATAGTAACTAATACTGTGATAGTCTTGACCTTTAGAGGTTTAAAATGAGCCCAAACCTAAGGGGTTTACTAGTAGCTACTGAAGAGTTCCACCATCTATCTCCTGGCTCCATCATCAGACCCTCTATACCAAATGTCCCGTATATTTGGTATAGAGGGTCTGACTCATCAAAATATATTGAGTGATCCCAAACTCTGAAGTTTTATTCCCTAACTCCTTACCGTTGAGGAGTACTATGACATCCATCATCAGCTCAGCATCATGAAATTATGATTTTCAGACGCCAACACTTGACTTATTAAGAAATAACGAGGTTAAGAAATCTTCCTTCCAATACTTGAACGTCGGAAAATATCTCCATTTAGGATATCCTTAAACTGTTTTTTGTCTTCACTATCGAATCTGCAATATTACCCATCGCGGCTTAAAGTGCGCATCAATACGAATAAAATAAGCCTAAACACAATGTAGCTGCTATCAACCATTAAGGAGTTCCCTAAACTGTACTGCACCTGCATCACGGACCTTGCAGTGGCAGTCATTACCCATCTCGGTGTAAAGATATTGTCAACACGAATAAAATAAGCCCAAACACGAGGTAGTTAAGATGTACCGTTGAGGAGTTCCCTCGATCCTCTGTCGTCTCCATCATCAGATCTGCCCTAAACCTCCATAGTATTGTAGTCTCATCAGATATACACATAAATATCAAGTTTTTACCCCATGCTCGCCTACAATTTTCAAGAGATACCCTCGATTTCTCAGGGTTTCCACCATCAGGTCCTGACCTGATGACAATGGGACCAAATGACAAGCATACCCTTTCAAATAAAAAAAGAATTTTTGAAATCGGTCCAGGCGTCGTCGAGAAATCGAGTAACAAACATAAAAAAAAAGAAAAAAAAAAATACAGCCGAATTGAGAAACTCCTCCTTTTTTTGAAGTCGGTTGAAAATTAAGGATTTATTTGGTCGAAGCTAGCTCGAGAACGGGAACTTGGGGCACCCTGATAGGTTATGTTAAGTTAGAACTGTACCAGAACAGGATCGGTCGCGAGGCCACGGCAGATTGCTACCACTGCGGAGGGGGCGGCCAGGATACTGCACAGCACACCCTCGAGACATGCCCCGCGTGGGCCGCGGAGCGGCAGATTCTGATTGACCAGATCGGGCAAGGTCTCTCTGTGTCAGTCATAGTATCGGCTATGCTGGCAGAATCGGAAACCTGGAGGGCAGTGGTCGCCTTCTGTGAAGCAGTTATGCTCCAGAAAGAGTCCGCCGAACGGGATCGGGAGAGGGCCGGTCCCACTCGACGGAGGAGGAGGCGGCGCGCAACACGACGTAACTCTCCGCGGAACACATCTTGAAGGGGTGCCTTAGGGGTGGCGACGCCCGAGAAGACGGCGACTCGATGTGGTCTCGTGTCGCCTTGCACATCACCCAGCGAGGGTAACGGGGGGATCTCTCTACAGTCTTACTGCGGTCTGCGGTCTTCTAAGAGTTTTCGAAGCCCAGCATATGGTGTCGAGGCGGACTGTGGTGAGTTTAGCCGGTAGGAAACCAGCACACCCCTCCGCCCCCCACCCCCAAAGCGTAGAATAACCCGTGACAGGGTTTTCACCACGCCAGTAAAAAAAAGTTAGAACTGTTACCAACCGCCAGATCCACATTGTGTTGTTAGGGGCCATCCATAAATTACATCACACGTTAAGAGGGGGGGAGGGGGTCGACGAAGTGTGACATTATGTGACAAGGGGTGGGAGTGGTCCTAAGTTTCGTGACATGACATTTCAAAATCTAATATATCTAAGTATTAAAACGTGAAATTTGAACTATTAACGAAAAACTTTAAAAAAATTCCAACTCTATCTGTGTGAATATAAGATTTAAATTGTTATGTTGGGGAGTTCCTCGAGAGCATCGCCGTAGTTTCAAATAAATGGAAATAAAACTAATTTCGGAACTGCTGTTTTAATTTGATAATTTTTGGATATAAAATTGCAAATATGTGACGTCACACTAGGGAGGAGGGAGTCTCACAAATGTGACCAGCTGTGACAAGGACGGGGGAGGGGTAAAAAAAAGCATGAAATTCGTGTGACGTAATTTATGGATGGCCCCTTACTATAAAGTGATGTTCACTTTATAGTAACAACACAGTGTTGGTTGGTTGGTTGGTTTGTTGGTATTGTATTTGCCTAGGCAAAGAATAGAATAAATTTTATATTTCATACTTTGCTTGAACTTTATAGACATTCTATAGAATACCCAATTATACAGATTGCCGATAACATAATTATCTAAGTATATAAAAAAATCTGAATACAAATAAACAGGTGATCGCCATTATACGATCTATAATAATTTATGTTTGAATGAAAGCTGTGTAGGGTGTTTAATATGTTTTCACTCGTAAGTAATTATTAAGTTAAACTTTTTTATGCATACCTAACCTATTTATTACAAAAGATTGGAAGATGACAGTTGGTATGACAGTTGGTGTAGATATAAATAGGTCCTTAATTTTTTACCCTTTTTTCTGGATATTTTTTTATTGTATCTTAATAGTCAAATATCTTATATATTAATCAGCTTTATCTTTTTTTTCTTTCTTTTAAACTGAACTGTAACTGGACTGAAACCAAGATGGCTTAGGAAAGTGATTAAATATACTGATACATGTATTCAATCCTATTCAGAAGTTTATAAAAATGAAGGAATAAGAAAGAAGATCGTTAATCTCACAGTGTAGGAGTTCAGCCAGGAAATTCCTGATTTATTTATTCCTACTCATCCTATCACTGAGTCATTTAGGTAACTGTGGTGAATTACAAGAGTTATAACTCATCAAATATCTATCTAATACATACAGGTAAATGACTACCTAGCGTTTAACTTAGAGCGCACCACGTTGAAACATCTGGGAATCCGTGCAAAAACTATATTTTTTTTATTTAGCAATGTGTAAAGTAACTAGCTTTTGCACACCGCTTCGATGTACCATGTAATTAAATAATAAATGTGATTTGACTTCGAACATTAATGTGTATCGTTTTTATTTTTCAACCCTGTGTGTGCCTAATTCCAATTCCATGGGTCTATTTATAAAAGCCCAATTTGCAAAAGCGGGAATTCTCAGGTTGCCTAGCTGTCGCTGATAGGTATGTAATACAGAATGAAATCGCTCAAAAAAATTCGCACATCAGTTTACGTTGCATTCCAATTGCAACTATACAAAATGAGATAAATTGCCTCAGCGCCAACACTGGAGGCCTAAATGAGTGGGCCTTTTCATATTCTATAAAAAAATATTGTAGAGTCACTGCATTATGGACAACTTAACTTCATGTTAATTTGTTTGTAGTACATCTTATCTAAAAATTAAGTAAATGAAAATATCAGTTAGATGATTTTTAGACAGGATTTGCCCTATTGTTAAAAAAAAACGTACATCCATTTTGTGTTAATGACTTTCTAGAATACTAAAGTTTTTTTCTCCATCAAATTTATTTCGATGAGCCTTATATATGAAACTCAAAATGTTAAAAATAATTTTCCCAAAGATATATGACGATGTTACAGACTGTAGATAAGTATAAGTCCTATTTGTATCACAAAGCGTTGTCACCTTAACTAGAAAGAGACAGATCTGCAACCCCTGCGGTCTTTCCCTATTTTACTTTTTTAATTGATTTTCAAGGTCAAATGATCAGGGCCTAAACAATTCTTGTGACATCTCGTTCCAGTTGTTCAGGGACTGATCATATTATTTCGATGGTCATTTGTGAAGTTATAAATATTAGAGGGTACTGTCAAAAACTCCGTAGTATTTATAACTTATCTATACTTCTATACTAATATTATAAAGAGGTAAAATTTGTTTGTTTGAATAAAGGAGCTAATCTCCGGAACGAATGATCCATTCTAAAAATTTCCACTGATAGCTAATTTATCCTTGATTGCTATGGGCTATAAATTATTATATAATATGTAGGTCACGCGGGCGAAGTCGCGGGTAAAACCTAGTATGGAATAAAAAGGTAAAATCACTCGAAAACAGTTTTTTTTTTCAGAATCTATAAAATATTCGTTCAGTGGGGTTTCGATGTGGGTTTCACTTTTGACATCGAGTAATTTTATATTAGTCATAGAATGTAGTACCTACTTATATGCCTCTAATGTTCTCTATCTTTTAACACATTGTTTTCACTAACAAAATTGCAATCGATCAAAAAATTTTGGACTGTTTTAAGATTTAAAAAAAAAAAACAAATTTCGTTAATCGGCTGCGCTCTGTTTGTAGTTTTGTATGGTGTAGACGCAGTCTGTTGTAGAATATCAGCGTCGCCGTCCTGTTTCGAGTATGTTTCTCAGTACCACTGCTGAGCGATAGCGTACAGCCATGGCGCGTAAGTAATACCTAATATTAAGCATCTTATCCACTATTTTAAATTGAGAATTCTGAAACTGACTGTGTTTTGAAGTCGTTTGTACAGCTGAGGTGGCATAGTAACTATCCATTCCGGCTGATTAGTTGATTGCTCCAAACTTCTCTTAAATCTCTGAGTTGTTATGGCTAAAATGGATGGCAGGACTACTTCGGGTTCTTTAAGTAAGCCTATTATATTTTCAGCCAGCATATCATATCCAAGATGGTATAATGATATGACCTGAAAGGAAAACATTAAGTTTATTATTAACAACCAAAAAAGTTTAATATAATATAAATATGTAGACATTTGTTTTTATTACCAGCAATATACCAGTGGCTAAACACGATTTACAAAAGCAGCTGCTCAAACTTTGTACAACAATTAGCTACTTTGGTCGCCGACGTACCCACTTATTATTGTAACATTTTTTACCTGCTGACGTCTAATGAAATCATTGTCAATATTCCACAGGTCCGCGAGAAGAGTGATTCTTTCAATCCAAGTAAGACATTCCTCACTGTGATAGGTTTTGTATGGTCCGTCACATTCGGATATAGTTATTGTTTCTACAGCACATCGAATAAGTTTAGTTATGAACTTCATTCTCGGATTTCTTAATTTGTCAGATGCCTTCATATTTATATCTCTGCTTTGCGTGGTTCCAGTTAATGCTTCAAATATATAATGGTAGTCAATATCGTACAGACTATCAAGGGGTTTCGACAATTTTATGTTGAAATGACACATGTAGTATACCGTACATGATATTTGATAATTTAAATTTAATATATCGTTATTAACATTCTTCGTATCCTGTGCTACTTCCACCAAAGAAGGCATACTTTCATCCCAAATTTTTTCAAATTGAATGTTTTGTTTCTTATGATTGATTGATGAATTGGAGCAGTTTAGAAAATCATCTAAATATTTTGATGCAGTCTGAAGAAAATTGATCATGCTTATGCTGTCAAAACCAACATCTTGCAGGCATAATGGATCTTTTGGCAGTCTACCGACTTTATTCACTAAACGACAACTTACTTCAAAAACATGTTTTATGTATGTAGACCATATAATGGAAAATAAACCTAATCTTATATGCGAGTCTGATATACACACCAAGCATCGAAGAACTGTTCTAAGAAACTCACAATTTTGCATTGATTTTTGCCAAGCCATAGAATATTCCCAACACATGTTTGCAATTATGTAATCAGCTGATGTACTTAGGGGAAACTGTTGTCGTAACAGGGAAAGCCATTTAAAAATCTTAGGGTTTTCGTCAACATAAACGCGATTGTTTTCTATAGTAAGATAATCAGAATCATTGTCATCATTGGTATCAGGTGATTCCAAACCCAAACTGGAATATTTTTCAATCATTTCGTTAGCAACAATGGCCTCAGGAACAACCCCCATGCTACATAACCATTTTGCTATTAATTCTGTTACAGACCCTTTACCTCTCGTGTAAATGTATTTGAGATTAATATTGAATTCAGACATTTGCAATTTCGGCAAGGCCTTGCCACTGAAGGAATCTTTAAACATCAGTATAATACTGAGGATAGAAATATCCTCCAGCTTGCCAATTAGTATACCCCATTTGGCATTTTCCTTTGTTACAGATTCCCATATATCATCTTCTTTTTCTTGGCGATTAGCTTCAAAAATTTTGCTCACTGCTTTACAAGACATTGCAACTATCATGCTCCTTAAAGGACATGGCATTTCAACTAATATATCACGAATAACTTGCCACCAAGGTGATATCTCATTGTACGCTATATGTGTAGCTTCTTCTGTAACATTACACACGTAGTATAAAACTTCAATAAACTGTTCAATGAGTTCAAGACTTATTTCTTCTAGTGGCATATTCATTAAATGAATGATTAATAGTTTGACTATTTCCTTTGGATCCAAGTTACATTCTTTGATAAAATCTGTTAACATAGTAATATCTTTAATTTTAAATATAGATTTAAACGTGATACAGGCTAGATTATTGATTTTTTCTGCTGACGTATCAAGTTGTAGGGGTATGTAATCGGAATTTTCATTTAAATTGAAACATGAAACAAATTCTTTGTAAGTACTCGTTTTGCTGTCGGCAAATGTAACTCTGGCGTGGTGGTGATCTTTGTAATTATTTTCTTGCGCTAAGGTTAGCAATCTTTCTAATATGCAATTGTCATCCTCTAAAAGATCGAAACTTAAAGACTGGCAGTCTTGATTGCATTGTACTTCTTTACATGTGTCAATATCGAATTGCAAAAACGTGTGTATTTTAGCTTTTAAGTCCTGCATCTCATCAATATTTTCACCATTGATATGCCTAAAGAATAAAGTAGTTAAACCCAGATTTGCAAAGTAGTGCTTGATCTCGACATCTTTAACATTAAGTTCATCATTTTCAATACTTTCCCAAAATAAATTTAAACAAGTCGTTACAATTTTTGGGGATATTTCATATTTTCTTACTAACATATCTAGGCAATGTTTTTTCAGATCCAACGTTTTCAATTCCGAAGCTTTTATCATTAATTCATCTACAAAATCTTCCGAGGCCGAAGACGATTTTTTGAGGTGTTCACGTAAATCTCTCAAAGCGTGTAGATCCTTAGATCTTTGGGAATGTTCGCCTTCCAGGGCATAGAAAAATGGAATATTAAACTTTTTTAATTTTCCGTCTGGATCTATTAATACACATTGAAATTCAGGTAAATTAAGTTTTTTATAAGAATAATTTTTTTCAGCACCGACTAGGCCACAAGTATTGTATAGTAGGAGGCCGTTTTTTGTCGCAGTAAATGCAGCTACTCGGTTTCCCTTTTGCATTAATCTTATATCTATAAGACCTTTTTTAGGATTGTAAATAATCAAGAATATTGCTCTTTTCAATTCCTTAACAACTGACAGTTGAGGTTTTTTGTCATCCATTTCAAATATCTGAAAAAATTGCACAAGCAATATTAATTTTCACTTTTCACACTGTAAAACATGATTCAAAAGATTATTTACGTATGCATATACATACTTGAACAAATGCACACTGAGCATCCCTGCAACCTTTTATCAGTCTGATTAAATGTCCTCGCGTAACGTCTAGAACAGCAACACGTCCAAAACTATCAACGATGGCGGCGAGACGTCTGTCTGGCGAGACGGCAACTACATTACCGTGCCGCTGGCCATCGTATAAGCCATTGCGCATCGATAATGGCTCGGAACGAATTGATGGTTCACTTGCAGCTGCAGCGTTTTCTGTAGAGCCACCTCCAAGCCAGCCCCTAAATATAGATAACAGTTAATGATATAACAACAAAGTGTTGTATTGTACTTCTCTTGTACTTCTCTTGTCTCTTAGCTTAACGCTTATACGTAATATGTTATAAATAAGATTATACGAATACTTACGGTAGAGCAGACTTAATTTTATTTGCGACTGCCCTAGCAACATCTTGGAGTGGGGGACTTGTTCCCCCTTCTAGAGCATAGTGGAAACCAATATAGGGTTTCACACCTGCTCCAAGTATCAACGTGTTCACAGGCGGAACAGAACGATACCTGAAAAATATTAAAATAATCTATGATAGTGGAAAATCTTCTTTTTCGTAAAATTTTCATGTAATATTTAACATATCTATATAAATAAAAAAATATGTTGGCTGCAGGGGAACATTCGACTACCGTGCCTTCGGTGCGGTTGATACGATACGTACACGGTGTGTGCGGCCGCACATTCGTAACGAATATCAGAAATCCAAACGGTTGGCGCAGTGGCTAAGCCATTAGCTTTCTGCGCCATGTGTCGCGGGTTCGATCCCCGCACGGAACAAATATTTGTATGATCTACAGATAGTTGTTTCGGGTCTGGTTGTGTGTGCATGTGACATGTATGTTTGTAAACTGTACCCACGACACAGGAGAAATCCTAGTGTGGGGCAACGTTTTTTAAAAAAAAGAAAAGAAAAAAAAAAAGAAAAAAAAAACGACAGTGCGGCCGCACACACCTCTAGACAGCCAGGCGTTACGTATAAAACGCCATATTATTTCATGTATTGTACATACATATATAAAAAAATTATTTACCTAATGGCGGTTACTAAGTAGGTTTTATAATACCTACTTTCCCACGAAGTTTCGGCTTTGTGTTCTTGCAGGTGCACTCCTAAGTAGTAAAATAATTAGTTTAGTTATATAGACAATAAGATTCTTATTTTCCTATCTGCTTTGGAGTGCACCTGCAAGAACACAAAAGGTAAGCTTAAAATGTTACTAAGAATCGGGAGGCAACAATGATAATAATCAGCATTTTTGAATGGATCAACACATCATTATTGACTTACGTACTTCTAAAGATAACGCCGATGAAGAAAACAAAGTATTTATCCTATTGTTAAAAAAATCTGCTGTTTCCTTATTTTTTGAAATCTTACGATCACTTTTTTCTCCAAATATGAGAACCTCAATTAGCCGAATATATCGTCGTAATATATCATACGTCATAATTAAATAAAAGAAATAAAAAAACTATTCTTTAAATCACACCCCGCGCGGTAATCTGCTCTGGTATAGCGCGGCGACATAGATTATGTGTTTTGCCACACAGTCGTGTAGAAATTTCAGTGAACACAAACTCGTGTGTGCGCGACGCACTGGCGTTACTTTCGCGAAACACACGGTGTGTGTTTTCCCGCAGTGAACATGTTAACACTGGGAAAATATTTCTTATATGGGCAAAACACTTATACTGTCTATTTTGACACTCAGCCACAATTTTTATCAAGATCTACTATCTAGCACTCCTGTTTTAGTTAAAGATAGAGATGTAATGAATATGCAGGCCAGTATCTGGTATATGCCCTATACAGCCACTTCATTAGATATTTAGCTGGATAGTAACCAGTATCCAGCCAGTTTAATTTAGTGGTATAAAAATAACCTGTATATAAGTAATTCTGTTTCATTATCATTAAATTTATAGTGACTCTGCGAGTGACACTGGTGGCTATACAGATTTTGAAAAAAACATGGCCATTAAGCCATGATTATAATGCACTCCATTACAGTTTTTTGTTTAAATATTCATGGTTTGGTGTTCTGCTCTTAGTAATATCAAATTAATCTATATTCTATAAAATTTTATATGTTATAATTACCATACATCATATCCTCCATAAATGGATGCAGCTAATAGATGGTCATAAGTATTTTTGAGATCTAGTCCTACAACAGAAGCATCGTTCATAATTTCTTGATCACAGAACATCCACTTCCGTATACTGATACTGCGGCTATCCACTGAGTAGTCTCCCTGGATTCCAGCCCGCACTATGAATACATACAATCACACAATTAAAATCAAAATTATTATATAGAAATCCAAGATAATTAAAAATACAATGTAAAATCTAAAGCACAACCTGAAAATATAGGCAGGAAAATATTCAATTTGGTAAATCATTTGTTCAAATGTGTTTAGAACTTAAAAAATTGAATGTAAAAAAATAATATTGAATGAATGTAGAATTTCCAACCAGTTAGGTATTTGAATATTCTAACATTATTTAATGCCAGGATAGATCTTTATAAGAATTGCAAACAAGTCAGAACATATAAAAATTACTTATTTATTTACACTTCACAAAATAGTTACTGTGTAAAAACAAACAGAATGGGTACAATGTACCTTTTATTATATCTCCATCATCATCATTATCTCAGCCAAAAGATGTCCACTGATGGACATAGGCCTCCCTCAAGTATCACCAGACCAACTAGTCATGTGCTGCCCGCTCCAAGAGGGTTCCCTTGAACTTCATATAATTTTATAATACTATTAAAAAAATTACCTCTAGCTAGCTGTGCTTTGGCATTCCTTAGTGTTTGATACAAGCTTGACCCAGAGATTATGCACTCACAACTTTGGAACAAAATATGTATGTCATCAGGTAAAGTTCCATAAGTCCCAGTGTGACAAGATATCTTCATTACTGGCTTATCATCTAATTTTTCAAGCAACAGTAAATGTCCTGTATTAGTATAAAACCCAACACTTCCATTTATAAACCCAACTATAATGCAGAACCAGTCAGGTCCATTCTGTAAATAAAGTTATGGGTGTAAAAAACATTGCAATTAAGCCTTAAGCTTTTATTCTTATAGTGAAAAAAAGAAACAAGAATCATATCTTACTTCCAAACAACATTAACAGTACTCCATGAGATACCAAGTGAACACAATAAAACATATATTCTTTGGTCAGTGACCAGCAGATTCAGGAATTAATCAATCAGATATTTTGTTTACTTGTTTTCTCTTGCTGTAAGCAAATAAATATTGGTCATTACCTGAGATGACAGCTGTGATGGGCATATTGGTAAAGCTAAAACTACTGTTATGTCTGAAGGTAAAGTTCCACTCCACGAAATAAGAAATGTATTGCTGTTTGTCAGGCTAATCCACTGATTGGTGAGTAGACAAAGGCGACTTCTGTATCCAACTGCCAGTAAACTGCTGCAGGAGGACAAAGATATAGAACACTGGGGCAACCATTTTGTGTCTGAAATTATAAACGATGCATTTTAAAATAATAGTAATGTTCCGGCTTAAGACGATGGTAACAAGTTCGAGATTGTTGAGGTACCTTCTTTTTCTGGTATGAACAAAGCTCTTCCTAAACTTGATATATCGCCACAGTCGGCAATTTGTTCTACTTGACAAGACATTTTTAATGAGTATCGTACAACTTCTGATGCGTAGAACACTACCACTATGCTGTGCTATATAGATAATTGTTAATCTTTTGATCAAATCAAAGTTATTCTGAATTGTATTTCTACATATTAGTGACTGACACCAAAGACTACAATAGTATACTGGAAATAGACTGGCAACTCGAGTATTATCAATGCTTAAAGGAGTGGCGCTCTCTGGCCGCCAGATAGGGTAAACTTCTCCATGACATATAGCTATACGTAGGTATACAGCTATCTATAGAATGCTACATTTACGTAGCTATAACTATACGACTATAGAATACTATATTTACGTAGGAATTGCTATCTTTATATGATGTATGATTATATCATTTTATTTTTCTTGTGGCGCTTAAGCAAGAAAATTTGTTACACATCTCATTAATAATGCAAATTAATGCATCTCAAAGTATAATTATTTATGTAACTTAAGAATGTTTGTGCAGATAAAATAACACATCACTATTAATAAGAAACAGTAAATAATGTAACAAATTCTTTGCTTTAACTAGAGGAAAATTCAGGACATCCTAAATAAATAATACACTCAACGTGGATGTACATGCGAAACAATTAAGGCAAAACATAATAGCAAAACAAAACCGACACGAGTAGAAAACACTCGCGCGCAGCCATTTGCAATTAAGTGATTTAGTGTTGCTATTACGAAATTAGAACCTTATCAAACTTTGAAAAGGCATCGGAATTAATCAACGAATTCTTTATTTTTAAGCAACTGAGCATACTCATAAGCTATAATAAATAAATGCTTTTAATTTCTGATGTAGCTATATTAGAATCAATAATTTAAAAAAATGTTGATATAATTTCTTTTAGCGTAAATTTCCAGCATAGAAATAATATATTTTAGTATTGCAACACTTAACATTTTCTCGATTTTTTTTAGTGTATCTGACGGTTAGATGGCGCTATTTCGATTTAAAAAGGGGTTTGTTCTAAGTTGCCATAGCATGACTGACACATAGAGAGAGACTGACACCACCAATTTTGACAGTAACCTCAGAAAAAGACAGTAACTAGGTAACTCAGAAAAAGGAACATAGACATACTACCTAAAGACAGAGCGTAACTGACGTCACGGCAAGTTAAACAAGGAGCGTTTATTACGAAACACAGATGAAAGAAGGAGATGCAACCTTTATTTTTTGTCCTTATCTGCGTGTCCGGTATTTTTAGCCACAAATTGTCAAATTTGACACTTGCGTGGTCAAACAAATATGCTCAGATAGAGGAAAATAGGTAGATAGATTATATTAAGCAAGAGCCGGAGACATATCACTATTTCCTTCGCAACACAAAAAAATGACATATCATAGAAAGAGATAGTGATAGTGGCTCAGGATATGCGAAACAACCGCAATGTCTCCATTTTGACTATACAATCGTAACCTCAGCAAATATGCTAAAGTTAACACGAGATATTAATTTCACTTAAATTTTAGTTTTCTTTATTAAATAAGTTCATATAAAGTAACAAGTGTGTCTCCAGAGTGTGTGTGGTGGGTGCACTAAGGGATATTGCAGTGTTTTAGGCTGCAAAAACCGTAGCACACGAAAAAATCGTACATCGTGTATCGCGAATCATTTCACTCGTAAGTAGACTGATTTCAAGTTATTAGAGTTTCAATAACGTCGGAGATATCATTACAGATATCATGGGTAGGAACTGACACTACTCGTCGTTGAATATACTGTGAAATTAATGTGTTATTTTGCATATTGTTTGTAACATAACTTAACACCTGAAACATTAGTGTTGCTAGTATATTCTTTTATTTACCTTACCTCTGTTCCGTTTCGCGACTTAGTGTATGATTATAATATATGACGAGTTAATTATTGTTATACAGATAATTGTATGCTGGCGCCATCTTTCGAGCTTTGGTTAAATTGCTAAACATTAATCACATAATTACATCACCCAAATTATTTTCATTAATTCGTTGGTTACTTAGATAATTGTAAAGTTTTTATTCTTTGTGGTTATTTTCACAGAATTATTTTGTTTAAGACAACTGGTAAATAATCTGTAGTTTAGATGTTATTTAAAAAAATGTAGTGGTAGTATGGCTATTGAACGTCTGAATGTAAATGGCGTTATGATGCCCCACACCATCGCTCCTATCATTGGTGACGAACTTGCCTGTATAGGGCAATATCTTTTGTGTTATATGACTCTCAAGTCATGGCTTGACAGATGCGGGAAGAAACAGTTGTTTACGTGGCAAAATTTGGATATGCGTTTTTTTAAATATAAAGTTTGAGGTTCCTTAGCCTTACCTATCTTTTTTTGATAAATTATTTCTTTGGATACAATTTGTTTACATGATCATCGGTAAAAAGTTTTACGTCCATAATATATTTCAGTTAAAGTTCCATAATATCTGTCAGTTCCATATTAGAAATGAAATTAATCTATACAATGATTAAATTTATACACATTTACCTGACAATAAAACAAAATTTATTTAATATAAATAATAATGTTATTCATAATAAATACATTCTCATTATTATATAAAACAATCAGGGTAAAAATAAATTTACGTTCAAAATAAGGGACAACGATTTTCCTAGCAATACCTATTGTCCGAGAGAGACTATAGTGGCCACGGTGACTACATATCTATAGGTAGTTAATCTATGATTAATAAGCTAGGTAAAGGAGGTACTTAATAAATTTATGACAATAACTAGAGAGGTGTAGGTCCGGATGGATACGAATCCCGGACACGCATCACTCGTTTTAAAGATGGATGTACATCCAACCGAATTCGAGACACCCATCCGCCAGTACCAGTGTAGTCACAGTTGACAGTAGTATAGTAGAATTACATTACCTGTGGTTCTGACCGGAGCGGTAACAACGGAACTGGAATCGAGAATAGTAGATCGGGGACGGCGGGTTGGAGTGAGACGTACGGGGGAACGGAACGTGCGATCTGATTGAACGTTTTGAACTGTGACGCGCAGCTCGTTCTAAGCGTAATATTCTTTACTAGCCGTGCCCGCGACTTAGTTCGCGTTGATGTCGGAACTTAACAATGTATTTTTTAGTGAGAAACGCCATTATAAAAAAAATAAAATATAAACGTTACGTGAAGTTAAGAAGACCAATTTGCACTTAACCCTATTTTTTCCTAAAATAAAAGATTTTTTCTAAAATAAAAGTAGCCTAAGTTACTCCTTATTACATCAGCTACCTGCCAATAAAAGTCCCGTCAAAATCGGTCCAGCCATTTCAGAGATTAGCCTATACAAACAGACAGACAGACAAAAATTGTAAAAAATGTTATTTTGGTGTATGTACCGTATACATATTCATAATTATGCATGTAGTAAAAAACGGTTATTGCAATATTAAAAACAGACACTCCAATTTTATTTATATGTATAGATGATAAAGGTCCGTTATATCCATAACTGTAATAGTATGTACTTCGTAAGTACCTACTCATAAATTAAGACTGATTTCGTGCCATATTAATTTTAATAAATATGAATCGTAAATAATAACTCAGAGCCATATTATTTTATTTTCCTATATTGTTATAATTAATTAATCAAAATGAAAAAGTAATCAATAACACTGATTAAGGAATTAAATTTCTTAAGAAATAAATAGTTCCTGAAATGATGAAATTTTTACATTTAAGTCATCGTGTTTTTCTGGTGTGTACATAAATAAATAAGGAACCTAAACTATCGGTATCAAGACGTTTGCATTCCATTCTCACACTCCGCCTAGTGTTGTAAGAAACTCGAGTCTTTTAGTCTTCATTTCGAGACTTGAGTAGATTTTCAAGACTAGGACTCGTTAGTCACATGAGTCGGAGTCCTTTGAGTCTTCGGAGTCCTTTGAGTCTTCTGAGTCCTTTCGAGTCTTCTGAGTCCTTTCGAGTCTTTTAAGTTCTTTGAGCTAGACTGAGTCATGAACTTGAGTTGGTGTATTATAATAGGTAATACTGGGTGATTTTATATCGTCATCCATATTTATTTACTGATTGAAAATAAACCGATTGGGTAATAAAACTATAAGGGCTTCAATGTGTGTTTTTGTGTCTCAAGATACTAAAATAATATAATATATAATATACAAATTATATATATATATATATATGTATACGTACAGTCAGCAACAAAAGTCCATGAACAGATACTAATTTACAAAACACCTGAACACTAAAACGGACTAAAAATCACTTACCAAAGTAGAGTACAGAATAAGATTATCATCTCAATGTTACAAAAACGCTAAACATCACTATGCTATAAGTCGCTAAACATCATTATTACAGCATAAATCGTTAACTTTGATTTTGCCACAAGTTTTAGAGTTTTATAGCTTGTTATTACATGAGTTGTTGAATCTCAGAATTGAATACAAGATAATAGTATACACCATTACTCGTATAACATTGTTCTGATTTATATATTTTTGATTTATATATTTTATATAGTTATTTTTAGTGCTGTCCTACAATATGGGTATCAAATGAAAACAAAGGTTAAAAAACTATTTAAAAAACAAGTTTTTATTTAAATACACTTAACAGAATACAATAAACTTTTCCTTTGATATGATGTAAAAGATTTACCTGTGTAGATAAACAAGTAAATTAAATTGTATAGTGACGTTATAAGTTGACAGTAAAAGTTTTAAAGGAAAAGTTTATTTTATTCTGTTTAGTGCATCTAATAATTTATATATTATTATTTACTTTCTAATATATATTGATGTTTTGTATTTTTTATGTATGTATTGCTTACCTATTGTTTTTTCTTCCATAAATACCTACTTGAAAAAAACACTAGCTTTTCTTTCAATGTTATTATATAAATAACTAGCTTCTGCCCACGGCTCCGATCACATTTTCCCGGGATAAAATGTCTAGCCTATGTGCTATTCCAGACTATAATCTCTCTCTGTGCCAAATTTCATTCAGATCTGTTCAGCCATTTTTGCGTGAAACAGCAACAAACATACATACATCCGTCCATCCTCGCAAACTTTTGCATTTATATTTATAAGTAGGATAGGATAGGATAGGATGGTAGGATATTGATATAGTTCTGAGAACGAACAATCTTCTTAAATCTAATTAATAATATATTATAAAATTGCCTTCTCTATCTTATAAAAGCATAACCGAATCCAGCCAGTCGCCTTGTGGCCGAAATTCGACCGTATCAATTTGTAAGTTTGAACATTATCGAGGTTCTTTTCAAAGAGTTTGTCAAAGAGTATATACCTCTGTAGTCATTGCAAATGTATGGTTTTTAATTTTGTTCTATTACGTCAGTTGCGAGCATAGACTTAGGATTCCGCTTACTCTAAATCTATGGTGCGAGCGACATTGATTTGACATTGGCAGTATGAAAGTAAAAAAAACTCTCATTCGTATTTATAATATTAGTTAGGATTCCCGTTCCCGATAAAATATAGCCTATTTTATTTGCTGATAACGTAGCTTTCCATCGGTGAAATAATTTTTTAAATCGGTTTAGTGGATTAGGCCTGAAAGCATAACAGATAAACAAACATACAAACTCACTTTCGCATTTATAATAATATTTACGTTACGCTCTGTCTATAGGTACTATGTCTATGGAAAAAGGAAACATATTTAAACCTCTAGGGGAAGGAACGGAACTCCAACATAACTCCAAGTTATTTTTGACAGCCTTCACTTCACTTCATCTTGACGTCTCTTGTAACTTGTAGAAATTCTGTAATTCCTCTCGATCCGAAATCAGATTCTTTTAGTAACTAATTGGAAACAATAATGTAACTACTGGGATATAGATAAACAGAAACATTTTGTAATCTTTTTTCCGTTTGTCTTTCGCACGGAGTTCTAATGGTTTTTAAAATATACTAGCGATCTCCAGACATGTATACATTGTTTTGTTTGGATTAATGATTGATTTTGTCGAACTTTAACAAAGTAAGGTACCTAGGTTCCAAACTACAGTGTAACGTGTGGAACCGTCTTCCATCAGTGAAAATATATGTAAGTGATGCTGCTGATTTTAGATGACACTAATTGTCAGCCAAATGTTCGCTGTTTACAAATATTTAAAGTAACTACAATTATTATGTTATGATTAAATGCTCCAACCTTTAATTATACTTATTGGCTTTTTTAGATGACACATGGCTATCATTTTAGTAATGTAATGGGGTGTTTACAAAGTAAAAAGGAAACTACAGACTTACATCCTTATGTGTTTCGTGTTGTAAATATTAATGAACAAAGCGTCGAATTATGGTCTGGCCAGTTGGAGATTACTGAGTCTGATATTATATTATACAGAGAAGGTAGAGAATCTACTATATGGCCTTTACACTCATTGAGAAGATATGGATTTGAGGGAGATACATTTAGTTTTGAATCAGGTTTGTATTTTTAATGTATTATTTTTTAAGTTGCTTAATCCTAAGCAATACTTGATGCTGGTTCATAGCATCAATTATTGACTGCACTAGCTTGATCAAACTAGACTTTACAAGTAAATATCAGTGACTGCTTAATATTGGCTTTCTTCTAGTGCCTATATTGTCCCTACAGAATTAAATGGAATGGTCAAAATGTGTCATAGTACCATCAAAGTCACCAAATTTTTCTCTAAATTCCTGTGTAACCACAATTTCAACAAGTTTTTGTTTTAACTAGAAAACACAGTCTAGTTAAAACTTAAAGTTTAAGGAAAACACCTAAGTTAGTTAATTATTTTATTACAACTGAAGACAACAGACACAATGCCTAATTAACATAGTTAAAGTTTTATTGATTTCTAAATTCACTAAAACAGTTCCTTCCAGAATCAGGGACCATTTTGGTTACCCATTGAAAGGGTTTTCGATAGGGTTTTTGGAAAGGGTTGTTAGAGAAACCACTTCGTATGTGTTACCCTTTTTTAAGGATAACCCACTTCAATGGATAACCTCTTCAAAACCCTTTCGTTTGGGTTACCCGTTCAAAGGATTAACCCTTTCAAAGGGTTACACTATAGAACGGTAACCCATTCCGAACGGGTTACCCCTTCAACTGTTGTAAAAGGGTAACACTTTCCGAGTCCGAGCACTGTAATATGATCTCTCGTAGCTTCACATTAAGTGTAAAATAGCATGAATTTGGACAGAACGTGTCTAGTCGCCATTGCGCCATTTAGGCAGAGCTCCGTCACGCGCTCAAGGTCGCGCGTTATATGCCTACCGGCCAGCGTACTCCCGCGAGTAAGAATCAGTGGAGTGCACACGCAAATTTAAAGAAAAATGCCGAAATTACGATTTGATTTCTGTGCAGCGCATAGATGTAAAAACATAACTACGCAAACTTTGATGTCCTGTTACAGGAGAAACCTAATTTTGAAGAAACCGAACTATACAGTCACTTTAAAAAACTTATATTATAATAAAGATTCATAATTTTATGGTGGATCGAAAGTCCCAACAGAGACCTTTAACAATTATATCGAAGAACTAGCTGTGCCCGCGACTTCGTTCGCGTGGATGTCGGAACTTAACAATGTATTTTTTAGTGAGACCAAATGCACTTAACCCTATTTTTTCTAATATAAAAGAATTTTTCTAAAATAAAAGTAGCCTAAGTTGCTCCTTATTACATCAGCTACCTGCCAATAAAAGTCCCGTCAAAATCGGTCCAGCCATTTCAGAGATTAGCCTATACAAACAGACAGACAGACAGACAGACAAAATTTAAAAAAAATGTTATTTTGGTGTATGTACCGTATATATATTCATATGCATGTAGTAAAAAACGGTTATTTCAATTTTACAAACAGACACTCCAATTTTATTTATATGTATAGATTAGAAAAAGCATTCTTAAATAATTTTGACAGTGTTTTGATGCATCGGCCGGGAAGTACCTACAATTAACGATATGTTGAAATTAATTGATTTTCCTTTACTTCGCTCGTGTTTTCCATATGATTATTTATTATTTATTTAATTATTAAAATTATTTACCAGATTCAGAACGATGTTCAGAATGTTGACGAATAAATTTAAAAAAAATCTACCTATTTTTGATTTAATTGTTTATACTTTAGGAAGGAATTTAACGTTTTGTTTAAAATTTTCGTAAATTGACTATTTTTAGAAGGTTTGTAAATTGACGTGTCGTGTACCCAATAGTACACTATTGGGTACACGATCACGATCCGCCCCTGGGACCGCCACTGAGTGCATGTGCGAATATAAACAAAATGGCGGTCGTAAAAATACAGAGTGTGTTGCACACCCCCGAAACGTTTGATCTTTATAAGATCGAATGTTTTGAGGTTTCTCGGGGTGCTGTAACACGAAATGAAACTTATAAGACATTCATTTTCAAATCCTAGATGGCGGACTAGTATTTTTGTTTTGATAAATATAGATGTGGGTGTCATTTTCGAGGTTTCTTAGGGTGATGATTATTAAAATGACATCTATTTTGAAATCAAAGATGGCGGCCATACATTTTTGATAAATATAGATATGGGTATCGTTTTCAAAGTTTCTTGGGGTGCTGATTATGAAAATGACATCCATTTTAAAATCCAAGATGACGAACAAGCATTTTTTTTTAATATAGATACGGGTATCTTTTCCAAGGTTTCTTGGGGTGCTGATTATGAAAATGACATCCGTTTTGAAATCCAAGATGGCGGAAAAGCATTTTTTTTAATATTGATATGGGTATCCTTTTGAAAATCGACTTTTATGGCTTCCGTGCGTCCTTTCCTTTTTTCCGTACGAATACGTTGAATTGACGACTTTGGTATTATTGAAAATTCATCAATATTATATCCAAGTGTTTCAATAGTAGCTTCAAGAATGGACAAAGAATCTCTCATACTCAGTTGACACCTATCTAACGCTACTACTAATTTTGGCGTAGTAAAATCTTACCGCATAGATGTTTTACTTATTTCGTGTTGTGTATTCTCCATTAAAGTAGACAAACCCTCCTGTAACCCCCATCTTTCTGGTAGCTGTCGGATACCACGTCAGAAGAACTCTTCATCTTTTGAGGCTATCCACGAATCGACCCAATATTTTGTATCTTCGTATGATGTAAAGCGCTGCTCAGACAGATCATGTGCCATCGACCGGAATAAATGAAAATCGGAAGGAGCAATATCTCGGGTGAGGTAGGACTTTCCCACTTAATTTTAAATAGGTTTTGACTGGCGCCGCAACATGCGGACAAGCATAATCATGTAAGAGAATAATTTTGTCGTGTCTGGAGTGGTAATGGGTGCATTTTTCTTTCATTGCTCGACTCAGTCTCATTAATTGTGTTCGGTAGAGAGCTCCAGTAATGGTTTCGCACGGTTTGAGCACCTGATAATATATGACACTAAGTTGATCCCACTAAATGCACAGCATGACTTTTTTTTTCATGAATATTTGGTTTGGCTGTTGATGTAGAAGGATTTCCAGGTGGTACCCATGGTTTTCTCTTCTTTGGATTATCGTAGTATATCCATTTTTCATCACCAGTGACAATAAGACGCAAAAAATGACGAAAGCAACATAGATCCAGTAACTCAGTGTGCTAGTGCAGATCGCAGATGCATGTTTTTATTAGAATCAGATGATCAGTCGTTTTGTAACGGTTTATAAGATGATGACGAAGGAATTGGTGATTAAGTGAAGCACTCTGTCGCTGCAAAAAGATTCTATCTTCATTTATTTTCATTAACTGAAACGCATTTGATATTGCATAAATATTGATGTATGCAATATCACAAAAATTATCTAAGGTTTCGACAAACTCTTTTTGGCATTGCTTAAATACTTCTTGCGTTTTATGTGATCTTTTTTGCAAATCCCTCCAAACTTGATGTAGGTTCACAAGTTTGTTCACACAATTAAATAAAGCTTTGGTAGATATTCGTGCCTTTTTCTAATATATAAAGCACTCGATGGCATTATTGAGTCCGATGAAAATGAAATAGGGGCGAGCCATACCATCTACCGGGCACAGGTCTAGACGCCATGCTGCTACTGAGAATTTCCATACAGAAAAACCCAATAATACTTTGACCGACCCGGGAATCGAACTCAGAACATCACGCTCAGCAGTCGCGCTTGCAACCACTAGACCAATGAAGCAGACCAAAAACGCGCCATCCATAAATTGCGAAAGCGACGCGACGAGTTTTACGAGTAAAAGTGTTGAAATAAATACTTATTATAATATTTTGGCTTCAAGGTTAGCAACAATGACAGATCTTGTGAACCTTAAGCGTCGGACAATAAGAGTTATTTTTGAATGACGTAATGTGGGACGCGCGGCCCATCGTCGGCTTACGCTGTACCTATGGGTAGATCGGGTAGATGTCGTATTTCATGAACGCACGTCTATCATTCCAATTTATACCTTATCACAATGATATAAGTGTCAAATGATGCGCGATCTTGAATTGCAAGAATTGTACAAAACACTCGAGTAAAAAAAAAAGTTAGTATTTTAAGCATGTTCAAACACATGTATAGTTAGATAACTGTGAGATTATATCCTAACATGACCTATAAGTGATTGAAAAATCCTAATTGCAATAATAAATAATTTAATTTCATGAGTCCATATCAAACACCCAACCAAACCGTAAACAAAACAAAAGTCTTAAGAATGTACTAGGTTATTCAATTCAAATCCGTCAAAGCTCCGTAGAGTCCGGAATATTACAAACGATTTAGCAAACAAATACCTACGCACGCAAACACTGCACAGTAAAATACACACTAACGTGACAAGTGCCTGCACGCACACACTAGCATTCAAAATGTATGCCTCCTCTATGCGGCCTCTTAAAAGAATAACCATACGGTTACCCTGTAAAACCCCTTCAAGAGAATAACCTCTTCAATTGGGTATCTCAAAAGAAGGGGTAACCCCTTGCAACTGGTTATTCATTGAAAGGGTTACCCTATCACTGGTGTTAGGAAAGGGTTTACACGACCAAGAGGTTACATCATCCATAGGGTTACCGAATGAACGGGTAACCCTTTCGAATGAATTAACCCATAAAGGGGGTTGTACGGTCCCTGTCCAGAATAGACATATATTTACTGGTTTTTCTAGCGAAGTATCAAGATTGTTTGCATCAATCTACATAAGAAAAATAATAAAAAATTAAACCTTAAAATCTCTAAAATCTTAGATTATTGTGATCTATATATAAATCAGATAAATCCATCTATCAGAAATATTGATTAATAAAAGTTATGATTTTTTTCTTTGATGCCATAACATATCTCTAATTTGACTTAGTGACTTCATTACATGTGTACAATATATGTCATTCCACTCTGTTAGGACTTCTTAACTAACCCCAAAAAGCCACTACAAATATATATTAATATACTTCAGTTTGCACACACTTGTGCTCTATAATATCTCCTGCGTAGTTGGCTAATCTCCGGTAAGATTGGCTGCCGTGACCGAAATCGGTCAGGAGGACATTAATAAATAATAGCCTTTATTCAGACAACATAATAGTATACAATAAAATTATAATTATATACATTTTGAATTTAATTCCATAAGTAATAGTAATTTAATTCACTACAATCATAATCACAGTTAAGCTTTTGGTGTTAATAACATTTATAATCTTTATTTATTTATTTCATTAAATTTGTAATAATAGAAATAATTAATTTACTGTTTTATTTGACACTGGTCTTTGTGCCTTTTATTAGCAAAGGACTCCCCTGACGGTCTCCATTCCCCTCTATCATTAACTAATGGTGTCTATCCACCACCTGCTTCAACCTTTATTTTATCCACCTGTCTTCTTGGTGGCCTGCCTCGTTTTCGTTTGTTATGCATTGTGAACCAGTTCATTATTGAATTGAACCATTTCTTCTTTCCTCTAATTGTAGATTATTTTCAGTCCACTACTTACTTCTGATCTCTACAATCAGAACTAAGTAGTGGACTGAAAATAATTATAGGATTTATAATAAACTAGCTTACGCCCGCGGCTTCGCCCGCGTGGATTACGAACCCGTGCATTTTTTGGGTCAAAAAACAGCCTACAACCTATATAATTTGACCTTTCAACCTATTTGAATCGGATTTTGTTCACATTTAAATGGGTTTTAATTTTTTGCGCGGAACCTTAATTATGTTATGAAATAAAAGTACCCCTTATAACATCAGCTACCTGCTAGTGAAAGTCCTGTCAAAATCGGTCTAGCCGTTTCGGAGTTTAGCTGAAACAAATAGACAGGCAGACATTTTAAATTGATTTTTTGTCTTAAGTATCATTTAGTAAAAAGCTGATATTTTGACATTATAAACAGACACTTCAACTTAATTTTAGAGACCCATTTTGAAGTTATAGTAATATAATATAATATTGCAATATTGTATTAGGAAATTTACTATACTGTTGCAATTAATAAATTGTATTTTAGTACCTGTAAGTTTATACGTATATAAACGGGTTCATATCCGCAAGTCCATGACACGCAAGTTGAAACTCTATCTGAAGAAATGGGTCAGAAGATATTCATGACTAAGTTAACAATAAAATTATAATCTGTGCCTTAGTGCGCCACTTTTGTTTATTGCAAATGGAGCATTTATATTTAATGTATGCAAAGGCGAAGAAACTCTTCTACCTTAAAAATGTTGCCTAATAAAGAAAAGAAAGTCGCGTAAGACGTGGATTTTCGGTAGTTAGCATGCCATACTCATACTCATGATTGTTATTTCCAGGTCGAAGGTGTGAGACAGGGGAAGGAATATATGGATTTCGATGTCGACGAGCTTCTCTATTATTTCGCACACTACAACAACAAATTCAATTGAGAAATGTGATTCATGACTCGGTTCCATATCCTGTATCCAGATTAACACCATCTCCACAAGGCAGACAAACGTTACAAGCAAGTGTAGTTCATCGTTCCTCCATAGATAATGGCCAGCCAGATAATGTGAGGCAAGTCATTAGCAACAACCTCCCTAATATTATAGCGAATGTAGCAGTTCCGCGTAATGTTACTCAGACACCGAGATCACCATCAAGTGCAGATATTTTAGAAGTTATGCCTCTATATCCGAGATCTCAAACTAGTACCAATCAAGTAACGAATGTATATCAGCTGAGAGATTTTAAGAGAGAACCCAATAACAATCAAGGTGAGGCGGCGTCAGAGAACCACTTGTCTGAGATTCGACATGTTTACTCAAATGACTTGAATAGAGATTTAGCAATATTGCGCAATACTTTGCGACAAGAGGCTGCTCTGAATACAATGAGAGATATAGAAGATGAGACCCGATTTCTTGAAAGTAGATACATAAACGAAAATATTTCAAATATAAAACAAGTAAACAGTCCTCTGTCCCCGACATTAAGTAACTCTAGTGAACACTATGCACAACTGAGTTTAGAACAACAACTACAGCAACAACAAGAATCTGCTAGGCTGTACATGAACATTGTGCCCAATGATGCCAGCTTACCAGAATCTAATAAAAATGATGCTGTTCCTACTACTCCTTTAACACCCAAACAAGTGGAATATTGCAATTTAACCGTGGGGAATAAACCAGAGGCAAACACATATGCAAATTTATCGTTAGGGGAATTGGGAGAAAATGTTAAGAATGCTAAACAAATATTAAGTTTCACCACACCCTCGGAACATAATCAAAAATTTTCAGAGTCTGACACTTTTACGTCGATGTCACCTGTTGAGGAACTAGAAGTAAACTATGCAATATTAGATATTGATTCTAGTAAAGAAACTGTTAAAATGACTAGAGATTTAACATCTCCCGAGAGTCAGTCCTACAACAGTTCGAAAAATGAGAGTGTTACTTCATGTTCATCTCAGCCGCGTGGACGGTTGGTGTCCCAATGCAGTGTTGAGAAAGTGAACCTTACCAATGCCTCGGGCGCAGCGCCGTCTGCTGCTATTGGTTATACGACTATTGACTTTGATAAAACCGTAGCGTTAACATCTGTAGCTGCTGGGGCAGAATTAGATTTAGATGGGACGCGCAAAACTCGACATAATTCATGTAATATCGCATGCGGAAGTCCAGCCACTAATGAAAAAAACAGAATAAATAGCTAAATACTTATTATCTATCATAGATTTTGAGTAATGTCGAGAACGTATGATATCGTTTGTTAATAGAAATTTTAAACAACGTTTATCTGGCGTACTGTGAAATTCGGGTGATAAATAGGCAAATAGTCCAAAAGACAAAGGCAAAATCGCCGCCATTGGTTTATGGTCTATTTGACAACGAATTTATTGACGTAGTGAGAAAAGTAATTGGACGAAGGACAGCTCAGTTTTTCTTTACACATCAGATCAATGTTATTATAATTATATTTATTAATCGATGCATATTAATATAAAAATAAATGAGTAATGCGGAAAACAAATCAATTAGGTATTGTGGTTAGTGTAAAGGTAAAAAAAAAATGTGTAGGTCGTTTCAAAAACTTTAAAATGCATTGCATAATGCATAATGGTAAAAACCCTTTAAGAATTCAATGTCCGTCCGTCACACACAGCATATCTGAGAACTTTAAACTTGGCAACTGTATAAACCGAAGAAAAAATATTCCCGTAATATTATGGGATATTAGATGTTATGTTGCATGGTTATTCAGGCAAGTGTGGTATTATGTATAAGCGATCGATTTATACATTTTAATAGATGACGTATTGGTTTATTTTAAACCGCACGGATTTTGATTTATATTTTCTTCATTTTCTATACTTTGCCACACAAATATTCATATGCACAAATACTATAATAAATTTATAATTTATGACGCATAATATCTAACCAATACTGTTTACCGGTTATTCAAAGGTTTATCAGGGAAAAAAAAATGTGCGTGTGAATTGCTCTGCTGTGCAAATGATGTCTCTGCCTTTTTTTAATAAAATGTGGCAAAAAATTACCTACTAGTAAATTGGTGTCCATTTAGTACCATTTATTAAACTAGATGGCGATAGAAGTTAAAAAATCCGCGAGTATGTATGTTGTTTTAAATGTCATATTCTAATTACTTTTTGACGGGTATTAATTTCTTGGTATCATTTCATTTTTGGAAAATGAGTTACGTCCTTTGTCTATTCTTTATGGTAGGCATATTTTTTATTCCTAGTAGGTATATTTAGATTCCTAGCCGTAATATTTCCATAATGTAACAATTAATTTAACGTTCCTAGAATTAAATTTAGAAATGTAACCTGTAATGCATGTTGTTGCCAAAGTAGTGATATACCAAATGTATGTAAAGTAGGTACTTGAACGTCGAACGAGGCCAGTGCCGCCCCGCGAAAAAGTCCATTGCTGTGTTTCATTTATTTACCGAGCCGCATTGCCTCCGGAAAACGTTTGTTTTTTTACGTGTGTGCGGGATACTATTTTTTAACGTGTAATTTGTGGAAGAACACCAAAGTCTAATTATATTATTTTATTCTTAGAAATAAGCATGCATGTTAACAAGTAGGAGATAAATTTATCTTGTAAGCATACATTATAAATGACATCAGGTTAAAATTTTCTTTTGCAATTTTAAATGAATGTCCACAATTATTGGAGTTTGGCGATACGTAGGTTGTTCGACATTTTAATGAAACTAAGTATTTGTTCAATCCTTTTGAAGCCGTACAAATAAATCAACTACACTTACGTGCAAGAATGTCGACCCGCGCCGTGTGTTCTATTTGATACGACAAAATTTGAGGCTATTATTTTAGCAGCTTCTTTTATTAGTTGTGTTATGGGATAAATACCTAGTCGAAATTGAGCTAGGAACTTTTGCTTGTGCATGAATTTGCATTCTACGTCGAATGAAATTAAAAAAACCCTCAGGGTTTGTTGGTTTTTTTTTAGTTAGGTTAGGTTAGGTTGCTCTCCTAAAGGAGGTATTGTAACTTTATCGCAGTATGTGTAAAATTAAGTATTTTTTTATTTCTGTGGTTAAACTACCGATTGGATTTGGTTGTTTTATATTTGTGTACGATCACAGACCATGATATCAAATAAGTTAATCATAGCGACACCTGTAAATTAATCGAATTAATTTGACTTGCTTAGGTAAAAAAACTGACTAGAATGATGTAGATTTTATATTTAAAATCTACATCATTCTAGTCAGTTTTTTTAAGTTATTGTAATAACAATAACATCATAAAACATGTAGACATTATTGTATAATGACACAATCACTGTAAATTGTGGGCACGATAGCGATGCTTAGTCTAAACGGAGCGTCTACTGGACCAAAGTTATGATTAATGCACCTGCCTTACGAAGACCAATCTTACAAAAGTAAAAGCCAAATATTAACAAAAACAATTTTGTTAAATTCTAATAATCAAGTATTGCTTTATAATTGAAGAAACCAAAGTTTTATTTTATTTTAGCCCCTTCACGGTGGTCCAGTGACGTCATAAAAAATAATGTTAGATACATCAAATTATCTTAATAAACGTAAACTAAAGTTCAAACGACTTAACCGACAACGCCCGTCCCAAGTAACTCGTAACAAAGATATATTTTTTCTCCATATACCCGAAGACTATCAAGAATCGCGGAAAATACATAGAGTATTTTCGGATGGCTGATGATTTACCCTAGGCATGAGGAATCAATTTTTTTTATGACGTCTCTGTTTGGACCACCTGTATAATGTTTTAATATTTTTATAATTAGTTTTTGACTGAAGAGTAACCTCTTGGGTTATTAAAATTTATCCGTTGTGGATAAGGTATCAACTTCTGCAATATCTAGTTATCTACCTTATAGTACTATTGATACATGCGATGTGCGATAAAAACAATTTTCTGGAATAAGTATCGGCGCGTTGAGCGGCTGTTGCGACAAATAGATCGGGTTAAAAGTGAGATTTTTAATAATTACCTTGTTACGCTGCAATTGTAGTCGCCAGTGGACTGGTCACGCGGTGATGAGGTATATCGGGTAATAATTACAACAAGTGTGCCATTCGACGTTAGCAGAATATAATACAATATTTAAATTAATTGTTTTACAAATGCTGTGTATATAAAACTAATGTTTATTTAGGTAGATTAAATATACCTATGTAAAATATAATTTTATTGGAGGTAGGCACTTCTATAATTTTCTGACTGCTGTTAAACTTTATATGTAAACTTATAAACTAATTTGTATGCCTTTGTTATGGTTAGTGTTAAGTGGGTGTGTTACAGCTAGGGCGCCTTTTTTAAATAGATAATATTTTTCTGTGATAAATTCATACCAAAATATGAAAATCCAATATTATAAGCAGTGACGTTGTTCTCGAAAAAAAAATCCAACCAATTGGTATTAGTTTAATTTCAGACGGAAGTCTCACTAGCGCCTCATTTGTATAATCTTGAGGGAATTAGCGGATATTTATTGAACAAAAAGACATTGCAATTGGATTGAAATTATTTTCGAGAGACTCGAGTAACCCACCGGGTCATTGAAAAAACCTTAAATCCGAGTGCTTATTCGGAGTGTGTAAACTAAACCACCATCACCAACCATAAATTAGACCATGTGTTTTAATTTGTTTCTATAATTTTTGGAGACGCTTCATACGTAGGTATCTATTAATAAATTAATTCCTGTGGCTAGGTGCTGGAAGATTTTAGAAATTTTATCGCTTTTTGTAAATATTGTAACGAAAACTGTAGGAGTTATTTTTTACTGTAGATGTATGTTGTTATGAAAGGCCTAAATATAAAAAAAGCGAATCAAGGGGGTTCCCTCGCGTGATTACTATTTTTGTACGTGGGTATATACCGCCTATTGGAAGTAATAGTCATCGCCTATTGGAAGACTAACAGCCATATATATATTTTTAATTTGTTTCATCTGTATGAGGTGAATTGTACAAAAATAATAGAAAATTATCACCGGCTGAAATAAACAGATTGATCTATGGTGGGTTATTATAATTTAACTTACCTTTGTAAAAAATAAAAAATCATCATAATATTTTATTGTACCAACATATGTATATTATAATTATTTTGTATAACATTAGGTAATTGTGCAAAAATAAAATGTATAGAATTTATTAATCTAAAGATTAAAATCGTCAAAAATAACCTGTATTTCATTCAATTATCAAAAGATTCATAGTTTTCAAACTTAAATACCTATATTACATAACCTTAATCAATCACAGCATTTGGTGTCTAAATTTAAGTACCTTGGACATGTGCTGACCTCTGGCCTCAAGGACAATGATGACATAGAAAGGGAACGGAGGGCTCTGGCAGTGAGAGCGAACATGATAGCTAGCAGGTTTGCACGTTGTTCGATAGAGGTCAAGGTTACGCTTTTCAGGTCTTATTGTACCTCATTCTACACGAGCAGCCTGTGGGCTGACTATACTCAAAAGTCTTACAGTGCCCTCCGAGTCCAATTTAATAATGCTTTCAGGGTGCTGATGGGGTTGTCGCGATTCTGTAGTGCATCGGGGATGTTTGCTGAATATCGCGTCGACTGCTTTTATGCTACGATGCGTAAAATATGCGCATCCCTGGTGCATGGAGTACGTGGCGGCGCCAACAGCATCCTTAGCATGATCGCTAGTCGGTTAGACTGTACTTATGTCAATCACTGCGGCGCCATTTGTCATGGAATGGCGCTGCAGTGATTGAGCATGTCAAGATGATATTTTTGTGTTGATAGGTTTAAGCATTACTAACACTAGTCTATAAGAACATTGTTACTAACAAAATGGACACCATGGTCTGAATTAATAAAGTATATTATTATTATTATTTCTTTTTATACGTTATTGTATCTCGGTAATAAATTGCCGGATTTTTAGGAGAGCACTGGCCGAAGCCAAGTACTACCCTATAATGTTGGAGCTAGTAAAGAGTGTGTTTGTGTGTGTGTAGTGCTTGTTTGTATCTCTGTATCACTTTGGAAAAAATTTCGGACAATTCTGCAAGTATTCAGAATAGCAGCTTTCTGTAAGATTTGATATGTATTAGGCGTAAGATCGAGTGATTTCAAAGATTGATGAAGTTGTTTGGGTATTACGCCTGTGGTAGATACGACTATAGGGATAATAGTGACATTGTTTAATTGCCACATTCGGCTAATCTCAATTTTTAGGTCTGTATATTTAGACAGCTTTTCTGCTATAGTATTCTGTAGATTATGTGAATTCGGTACTGCTATGTCTATAATTTGTGCGGTTTTGTTAATTTTGTCAAGTAATTATTATTATCTCCTTTATTTATTTAATTACATATCTTTTTTTTTTTAAATTTATAAACATAATTAATAATAATAAAAAATACATTTATAAATATAAAAAAAAAAAAATAGGGACCAACCGGCATTGGGAACAGGGTCCAAACTACCGGTAGTTAGGGCTCCAGAGACAGAAACCTCCTCACAATACGTGCCGTATCAAGGAGTACCGCTTTCTGAATCAGTCCCTTGACCCAACCGCCCAACGAGAGCCTCTTGAGATGTTGGTCGAGGCTCTTGGCCATTATTATTATTTTTATTATTTGTAGCACTATTCAACCACAATAACTTTGTGCGGGTCATATTAATTAATAATACATAGCTCACAATTGTTTAAGACATCCTTTTATAGCATGAGACCGACCTGGCTGCCGGTACTTGTGCCTTGTGTCGCAGTGTACTTTTATCAGACTATGAAAAAACAGTAGAGC
Source organism: Shargacucullia verbasci (assembly GCA_947562105.1). Classification (NCBI taxonomy): domain Eukaryota; kingdom Metazoa; phylum Arthropoda; class Insecta; order Lepidoptera; family Noctuidae; genus Shargacucullia; species Shargacucullia verbasci. The sequence goes on from OX387287.1 coordinate 6,344,568, forward strand.
TGATCAAATCAAGTATGGTATAATTCTATATGCACGTTTTTAATATGATATCTAACTATCAAAGGTGTTTTGTAATTTATTGAAGTAGATGACATTTTCTTCCACAATGGTAGGTATATCAGATGATATGTTTATGATTTGTTTTAGATCTCTAACATGCACTCCGTCCGCTCTCGGATGGTAGTAGTAGCTTCTTAGCTGCAGCTTGGTAACTTCTTAGTAGCAAGTTATGATCATGTGTAAAATAGTGTTTTTTTAGCTAGGAAGCTATTTTACCCATGATGATAACTTGCAGAAGTTTGATTATATGGATCATTTGTAGCTGGTATGCAACTTTTCACTTCATGATGGTATTTGTAATGATCGACTTTTGATGCTCATTCAGTCCAGCTAGGTACCATCCAAGGGTGTAGTGCAAATGGTCCTTAGTAAATCTATAGTATGGATATTTATTGTATGTATTTCGGTAAAGATTTATACAATATAGCTTCAGCCCGCGACTTCGTCCGCGTGTTCTACATACATATATAATTTATAGCCTAGTACTCGGTATAATGTAGCTATCTATCGGTAAAAGAATTTTCAGATTCGGATCATTAGTTCCGGAGATTACCCTCTACATACAAACAAACAAATTTTATCTCTTTATAAAATTAGTATAGATTCACGAATTCTGGAAAGGAAAGTTGTAATCATATTAAAAAAAAAAAATCGTTCGTTTCACTTTTATCCTATACCTACTATCCTAGTTGTTATCAAACGCGTGTTCTAACGTGTCCAAGTAATCTTGAACAGCGAAGCGCTATTTAACTCTACGTGAGGACGGATACAGTGAACGTAAAATCGCAGGAAGGCTCGGAAATTCTAGTAAAGGTGTCAACTACACCTTTGCTATAAATAAATAAGAAACTGCAAAAAAATAAGATAGAAACAGATCTGGTAGGCCCAAATCAACAACAAATCAAGAGGATGACTATATCAGAGTTCTCTCTAAACGGAATCGATGCTTAACTGCACCACAAATTACCGTAGCTCTGAATGATACGCGAGAATCACCCATATCAATAACAACAGAAAGACGTCTTCTGTCTGCGGGATTAAGAGGATGTGTTGCTGCTAAAAAACTAAAACTAATAATTCGACATAAGAAAAATAGACTAGAATGAGCAAAGGAGCATAAAAACTGGACAACAAATCAAAGGAAAAATGTACTTTGGAGTGACGAATCGAATTTTCAGATTTTCGGATCCAATAGACGTGTTTGTACGCCGGTCAAAAGAGAGGGCTTCAAAATCATGTACAGTGCCTACTATCAAACATAGTGATGGTAATGTCATGTGGTTTGGGAGTGTTTTGGCAACAGTAAACACGGAAATCTAGTGAGGATAACCGGAAAACTAAACAAGGAGCCCTATTTGAAAATTCTTAAGGATTCCGCCATACCAGTGGACTGAGTCTCATTGGTCTTGGATTCATTTTTCAACAAGATAATGAAATGAAATTATTTATTTTGCAATTAGGATTTTTCAATCACTTTTACATGTCTTTTTTAAACTAGATGGCGTCGGCATTTCCTAGGACTATCCCTAAGAAGAAACGCCGAAACAAACTCAGGGGTCAAGCTCTATTTTAAAGTCCAGATAGATTGTAATGATGTATGGATTTATGTGAAACAAATATAGGGTGAAATAGTCTTTTGAAGAAAGTGCCATAATTATTTGAGCTGACCTGTCGCAACAGAGGGTAAGCATGGATCAGTTATCATGAGAATTAATGAAAATAATAAATGATCCTAAGCATTCGTCTAAATTATGCTAGAACTTTTTGAACAAGAAAAAAGACGAAAAGATTGAAAAAATCATGCAATGACCATCTCAATCGCCTGACCTTTCTCCCACTGAACTTGTTTTGGTTGACGGTAGTGTATATATGGTAGTTGAATAGTTAAACCACTGTAGTAAGTACCTGGCGCGTTGCTGCCGCAGAAGAAATAAAGCATAGAAATAAAGCTCTTTCAAATACATTGCCGGTACGACTCGCGCGCCACCCACTGTAAGTTAATTGTACTATGCCTATAACCTTTGCGCAAGTACAAGCAATAAGTTGACAAAGTTTTATCGCACTCAGATGAACTGTATGGCTGCGCATAAAATACGAGCAAACAAACATTGATTTCGTCATGTGAGTCCGCGATAAGTACTATATAGCTGAATACAAAAGTGAAGTCCTTTAATATTTATAATTATTTTATATATATAAAAAAAAAACTTAGCACAATAGATATTTTTTTATTAATATTGTAATTTGAAATAGTAACGTGGATGTACCTACGTACTAGATAAAGCTTAATAACATTAACACTTAGTTAAATAATAACATAAATTATAGCATATAACGTAATTAGTATCACAATAGAGAAGGATCAAAGTGCAGCTTGTAGATGCGTCAGGACCGCTGCAAACGTTAGCAGTAACCCTGAACAGCGAAGCCGAATGCCGTCGTCGCCTGAAATGTTTAAAATTATAGTAAATATATATTATCGATTATAGACAATTCGTTTATGCATTCTAGGGATCTATGATAAAGTGGGTTTAAATATTATAATAGCTGACTAAACGTTTCGCTAATGAATGGATTTTTTACTCAATTATGGGAAAAAATGTCATGCTTTTCGTCCTTACACTTGGTATTTTAAGGTTCGCATGTCTCGGAATGGTTTGGTCATTTGCGGTTTTATCGCTGTAGTTTTGTCATATGCATAAATAGTTAATAATACCATATTATATTACAATTGTAATATATTTACACAAACATTAATTCAAATCCTAATCAGCCTCAGCCCTCATGTTACTGAACGGAAAGCAACAACTAAGCAAATAGGCACATAAATGGTTATAATACTTTGATATAGAGATACGAGCGGTTATAAATGATAATTATTTTGTTAAATTACAAGGGGACAATGCATTTATTTCATTCAATCCTTACTGTACCTAGTACCCACTTTATTATTGGCTGTAAGGAGATTTTATGAAGAAAATCGGTTTCTCGCTTGCTGTAGTGCGCGCTTACCTGCGCCGATAAGCGCCATAGAAAATAGCATTACAACGGAATAAGACTTTAGGCGTGTGTACCCGACTCTATATCACGTACCATTACAAGCATAGACTTAGAATTTCGCTTACGCTAAATTACAAGTAATTCGCTCGAGCGGGCGGCCGAACGAATCACGAACATATCCGAGTGAGACCGAGATTGAGCGATGCGCGGGTGCGACTCGCCGGCAACGGCGTAGACATGCGCAAAACATTACGTCAAAGTGTAATGTAATATTACATCACCTCGCCCTCAAAGTAATATCACTCGGTAATATCACCATCACTTGAAACATTACTCGTGGCTGGTTGGTACGTTCGCGGTTCGCGTCGCGCCGTTTATTGTAAATGATATTGTTATCATATTACTTGTAATTTTTACGGTTTTGTTGTAAGTTTATTAGTAAGTTATTGCATTATTTATACCTAAGTACACTATTTACATTTAATTATACAGTCACTATTTATTATTATTCACATTTAAATGAGTTGATAAAAATGTATTATTTACTTGAGAGATTGTAACATGTATCTGAAGTGCTTGCACTTCTGATTTGAAATCATGATTAAGAAACACACGATTATTTCGCGCCAACTGCCGGCCGGACGCAATCCGCATGAAAAATATACATAAATAAACAAAATTTATCAAATCATCATAGTAAGAAGTCATGTCATAGACGTGAAAGAGAAAACTAGTCGGGAAAAAAGATATTGAACATAAAAATTAAATTTATACGTTTTAAAATTATTATTAGCAATTTTCTAACTCGTTCAATGTTGCGGTCGGCGCGGGCGTGCCGCGTCGCCGTTGCCAGCGAGTCGTACCCGCGCATCGCTCAATCTCGGTCTCACTCGGTAATGTGCGTGTTTCGTTCGGCCGCCCGCCCGAGCGAATTACTTGTAATGGTACGTAATATTGTGATGTTGGTTTTCCGAGCGTAATATTTGTTTTTGCATCACGTCACCGTGTGATATTACTTGAGTGATATTACTAGCATTACTTACACATCCCTACAACGGCGATGAGGCGCGCCGACCGCAACATTGAACGAGTTAGAAATTTATTGCTAATAATAATTTTAAAACGTGAATATGAATTTAATTTTTATGTTCAATTTCCTTTTTCCCGACTAGTTTTCTCTTTCATGTCTATGACATGACTTCTTATTGTGATGATTTGATGAATTTTGTTTATTTATGTAAATTTTTATGCGGACTGCGTGCGGCCGGCAGTTGGCGCGAAATAATCGTGAGTTTCTAAATCATGATTTCAGATTGTAACATTTATCTGAAGTGCAAAAAGTAAATAATACATTTTTATGAACTCATTTAAATGTGAATAATAATAAATAGTGACTGTATAATTAAATGTAAATAGTGTACTACTTAGGTATAAATAATGCAATAACTTAGTGATAAACTTACAACAAAACCGTAAAAATTACAAGTAATATGATAACAATATCATTTACAATATATGGCGCGACGCGAACCGCGAACGTACCAACCAGCTACAAGTAATGTTTCAAGTGATGGTGATATTACCGAGTAATATTACTTTGAAGGAAATGTGATGTAATATTACATTACACTTTGATGTAATGTTTTGCGCATGTCTATTTCGGATGGATTGTCACGTAAACGGGAGGTGTTTTTTTTTCTAAAGGTACTTGCTTTGTCAACAATCTTGATAAGTCTTTTTAACAAAATAAGTAATTTAAAAATAAGAGAAAAACTAATAATCTTCATTCGTCATTCATCAAAAACCATTTTGTTCTAACTTTTTTTTTTCATAATAATATCACTATTTCAATTAAAAAATACGAATCAATTATCAAGATGGTTCGCAAAATTAATTTAAAAAAAAGAAACAGTTTACTCCTTGGTACGAAAATTCTGAGTACAACCCTGCACTTAGTGACATCTAGCGTGAGATAGTTATGTAACTACAAAGTAAAATCGACAGAACGAGCGAGTAGTTTTGCTATAGACCGGTAGATGGAAAATAAAGAAGTGGGCGGGATCTAACACCCCCTCACCCCGCAGTGTCACGCATTGTTTCATAGAGAAATCTAATTACAACATCTCTTCTTTGTATTTACTCCGTGGTCGGTATGCTTTAGTAGGTAGGTACTGATAGATAAGCGTAGGTATAAATGTAGGTATTATAGTATTAGCCTACTTACTGCAATTTTTATTAAATCAAATAAAAAAATGGTTTCTACTGGCAGATTCATTTTTTTATAATCGGTAAAAACGTTAATCGGCGAACAGCGCCGTTTAGTTGGATTCAGAAACCGGCTTTCTTTATAAAGTCACCTAATATTAAAAGTTTGGATTTAGTCTGCAGACTTAGGTACATTCTTACTCCCTTATTCATAATCGTGTTATAAACCTCAAATAACTAAAACGGATCTATAATCTCTTATGATTTATAATATTTATATGAAAGTGACAATGGTAGGTAAATTTATATAACTATTATAGAACATCCGTTTTCATGAATATGGCAGTTAGTATTTAACATTTGCAAATATGTATATACAATATACAATAAGTGTATATATACAATATTTAGAGTTGGTTAGAGGGTCATTATATTTAATAAGGCACATGGACGGGGCCAGGATTCTCGGGTAGGTAAAAAATATGTCGCATTACATATTTACACACAAAATATCTATAAATAAATAAGTAAGAAAATGCTAATTACACATCATAAATAATAATGTTCAAGTATTCAAAGTTAATGTTTATAATTGAATAAAATAATTTCTGTTAATTTATAACTTTCGTAATTTTTAGACGGATGTAAAGTGTAGACGCTGTGCTAGTGTACGGTGTACCTAGTTATTCTGACTTACTGGAGTTTTGCAAAGATTCGGGCGTGGCTTCAGGCTCGGGTGCGTCCTCGATCGGTGCGGGCGCGCGCGGCGCCACGCCTGGCGTCGGCCATGACCGACAACACACGTTAGTACAGACAACACACACACTGACACACTAGTTCTACTACCAGAATACCAATCATATCTATTAACAACTAAAACTAGTTAATCCTAGTACACAGGAATTGAGTTATACATGCTACTATAATCCTGCAATTTTATTATTTTCTGAATCCATTGAGATAATGAAGACTTACGGAACATATTGCGTTTATTATATTTATTTTAAGCTATGCCCGCAATTCCGACTGCATGAAGTTGTAATCTCGAATTTGTATTTACAAATACATGTTAAAACACAAAATAGGACTTAAAGCAAAAAAAAAAAAAAACTTAGGCTGAGACTAACCGTTAAATGTTCAACCCATATTTTATTTGTTTAAATCAGATATTTCATGAATCGGGCCTAGTACACAAAAATATGTTGCATTGCTCAGATCCTATGGGCGGTAGTGTGATGAAATACACTTCTGTATTTACTCATATCCCTAAAGTAAAATACAGTGTAAGTTTCAGTAAAAAAAAACTATAGAGGTCTGTTTCTGTATATTGGATATATGTATTTATTCATACGAAAAATGCTATAGTTTTATTATGTTTAGAATCATCATCATCATTTATGTTTAGAATAGATAGAGATAATTGCGCTAAACAACCAAAAGTGCAGCGAAAGCTTTGTGACGCGTGTTCATATGCACAATTCATGTGCACTATACATATATTGCAATTTTATTACATATTATACCATAGATTTTATAAAATGGAAACACTATTGTTCGTCACAAGTTGACAGGTATAAGTATCGCCAAATATCTAGTTCCCTCTGAAGTTGCAACGAGTACCTCTCTCGAGGTTTATAAAATAAATATGGTAAACGAGATACATTCCGTAAGATCTAAGTAGTTTTGCAATTTTATTCAGAAATATAGAATTCTGTATTCCATGTCGATTTAAAACATTTTCTGTAAGTGGTCATCAATTCAGTCTTTTTTTGTAAATAGTCATCTACTTTTATAGTATTTGATTTCAAACTATAAAAATATTTGCAATAGGTAGTTAAAAAAAAGAACATTCTAATCAATCTGGAATTGTTTATCGTTAATGATTGTATTTTGGTTTCAGTTGATTTAAATATAAGGTCCTATTTTATAACCCCTTAAAGGTAAGACTGTGTATATTAAACTACTGATGAAACACCCACTTTGTATTTGAAATTTGAGTTTAAAATAAAGTTTATTAAATCTATTCTTGTATGGTTAGCGAAATGCTGTTACTTATTCATGCTTCTTATTTCAAAATCTAGTGAGAGAAATGGGTGAGTGTGCATCCTGTGAATGTTAAGTTGATTGTATAAATGAAAAAATGTAACTGATAATTATTTCAGTAGTACCATTTGCTGTTTAAATATTAATAACCAGAACGTGAAGACGCTCCAAAGCTAACACTGTCTGTGCCATTAAGCGTTTGATGCACACAATTTTTAATAAATATTACCATTAAACTGAACATAATAAGTATGGTATCAGAAATATAAAATCCATGGGCCTAGTAAATATAGTTTTGAACCATTAGCTGAATATATGATTAATTAATGACATATTGTATGTCCTTGCGTCCTCCACATTACGTAATATGAAACATACCTGGGGGCGTGTACATCTCGACTACTACATACGGTGGATGTTCGAAATTTGGGTAGAAAAGCTCGCAACGTATTTCGCCTGGTTCAATGCTTTCAGTACTAACAGTCGCATTGGCATATATTTTATATAACCCATCTTGATTTGTGTCTTCTACAATTTTGGATACATTGACACTTTTTCTGTAATAAGTAGGTAAGTTTTATGTTAATATCATATATACATCAACACCAAGTAGATAATGGAAGAAATGAAAATACCAGGTGTTTTTAATCCGAAGATCGATTGACCTACCTGGTTGAGCATTGGTAAAACAAGCTATTTTGATCTTTATTTCTGAATAACAAAATAAACTTTAGCCTCAAACAAAATATTACAATTAAAACAAAATCTAACCCGAAGTAGGTATTTCAATGGCATTAAAGCTGTTGTAATTCCCGTGTGGTTTACGAACCCGTTCATTTTTACAAACTATAATCTATCTCTGTGTCAAATTTCATCCAGATCCGTTCAGCCGTTCTGGCGTGATTGAGTAACAAATATCCATCTATCCATCCTCACAAACTTTCACATTTATAATATTAGTAGTACTAGTTTCCGCCCGCGTGGATTACGGAAAGGATCACTTAGAAAACTCATAAAAGTCCGGTGTTTGTGTGTGTGTTATAATGATTGTAACGGAGTCTATGTAGGTCAGACAGGCAGTAATTTTGATATTAAACATAAGGAACATATTGCCGCACACAGGAATGGCCATCCAGATAAATCTCATTTTGCAAAACATTTAATTGACACCGTGTGTGTAATAAATGCTTCCGGTTGTGTGAAGCAATTAGAAATTTTAAAACATAATAACGACAAATTTACCCTGTTGAATGACAAACCAATCTAGTTCCATCTCCACTTCTACGCATTTTTGCGGGTAGTTCTACAAAAACGCCAAATCGTAGCGCTATATAAGGGGGCGCAGTTCGGCTTTCGTGCAGAACACAGCACGATGCTCCAGTTGTCGAGGGTACTGCATCTACTCACCGCGGCCGTGAACAAACGGGAGAACGCCGCTGCAGTATTCCTCGACATGGAGAAGGCTTTCGAACGGATTTGGTCTGATTTACAAACTATCAAAGAAGTCAGCGCCCCGCCGCTTAATACACGTGGTCTTTTCCTTCCTCTCGTAGAGGATATTCCGAATCGCAGTCGAGGATCAAACATCATCCGCGCACCCCATCATCGCCAGAGTTCCGCAAGCTGCCTCTCGCCTGTATTATACTCACTATACACCGACAACATTCCCGCCACGCACACTTCAACGCTCGCGCTGTACGCTGACGACGCCGCGTATATCACCACTTTGCTTACGGGTGAACACGCGTTCCTCAAAATGCAGCGCGCCCTGGACAACCCCCCCGGCTGGCTTCGCAAGTGGAGGTTGTCGGTGAACGTGGGGAAAACACAGGCGATGAACACCACGCGCGCGCGCCACTTTCCTCCGAAGCTGCGACTCTTGGGGGCCGACATCGAATGGACCCGGACCACCAAATACCTTGGCGTTACTCTCGATCGTTGGCTTACCATGGGTCCGCACGTCCGCGCGGGTACGAGTGATCCTCCATCTCCTTCATCCCGTGCTCTCCGCGCGCCTCCCGCTCGGCCTCAAGCTGGGAGTGTACAAGACGTACATTTGCCCGCAGCTGACATATACTGCCCCAGCTTGACTCGCCCTCACGAGCGAGACCCACTGCAAGAGCCTCCGTGCGCAGCAGAAACTCTCGCTGCGCATCATCGCCGTCGCTCCCCGCTACGTGAGGAACTTGGTCATCCAGTCGAGAGCTTCGACGGGGACGGCGAAGATGTTTGCGCGCGCCGAAGCATCCGCCTGGCCCCATGTCAAGGACCTGGCCTTTGGCACGCGCGCCCACCAGACGCCAAACGTTTCCCGCGCAACCTAGTTGCGGACGCTGCCGCCGCCCCACCACCGGACTGACCCTGAGTATGCCGCGCCACACTACACGCGGCCTACTCAAACAATATGACTCCACAACACAAACACGCATCCGCCGCCACTGCGCTGCGACCTATGTTTACATAGCCGCATCAAGGAAACGGTACACACACGCACACAACAGACTCTATAGTCATTTTTGACTCACGCGACGAATATTTCTCTTGGGCGGGTGCGCATACGCTAACATTATTGCTAACATTGGGCGATGACACACAACAACAAATCGCCCAATACGTGCAAAATCGTCCCGCGTTTGAAACGTAATTGGCAAGCTCTGAGTGCGTTGTAAGCACGGTTCAACCCACTCCTTCTGTAGGGGGCGCCACCTTAAGTCGCCAACATGTGTGTCGACAGACTCCCGCTGGGCCTCCCCAGGTCCTCCTGGGGGTCTTACCTGGCGGAGTACAGATCGCCTTTTATGGGCCGCGATAGACCCTTCGGGCAGTAGGCAATCGCCCAAAACCCGAATCCTCGCCCTCCCCTCGGGGAGCGCAGAGACGACCCGGTGGCCTGCCGCTCATTCGAGTCCAAGCGGTCGACTAGTCAACATCTACTGAGGAAGCCTGATTACCTTAATTTTATTTATTTGTATAGAAGATTTTGATCACTGCACGCCTATCTCCACCAACTTCACCGAAAATACATATATTATAAGCTGTCCACATTGCAATATGATAATAATATAATATGAAAAACTCCCTCATTGGTCTAGTGGTCGCAAGCTCGACTGCTGAGCGTGAGGGTTAGATTCCCGTATCGGGCAATCCGGCAAAGTGTTATTGGGTTTTTCTGTATTGAAATTCTCAGTAGCAGCACGGAGTTTGGAACTGTGCCCTATGTGATTACATAGGACTCAATGATGATATCAGTGAAATGTGGATGTACTATCGGCAAAACTTACGCATGCTCACTTAAAAAATTATTCCTGCGGAAGCGCAGCTAGTGACAGCTTCCTTACTCCATCCAATTAGAGACAATATGTAATCGTGTGAGTGCAGGGTGTGCGTGCGCCAAAAAAAAAAAAAACTAACATTAGCCAGTGCCAATTTGCATCTCGCTAATTGTTCACGCTTCCTGTTCTCATCGCAATTTCATTTTATGACCTGTTTATTTCTATCGGACTGATTTCCTGCCCAACTGTGACCTCTGCTTTGTATACTGGACTGTGTATTGTGGCTATTGTGGGCTGTGACTAATTTTATCAATAACCATGACAACCCGGAACCTCAATCAAGAAGAAAGAAATGAAATTATTGTCATGCATAGGCAAGGATTGAAAATTTCGCACAAGAATATGACGTTTTGATGATAAACTATTCGAAACGAGTTGCATCGAGCTGGAGTCCATGAAAGACGGCCCGCAAAAAAATATATAATGTGCGTGTTTAATAATAAACGAAAATATTTATGATTATATAAAAATACATTTCAAACTTTTTATGTAATGAATTAGGTATTGTTATTGTTGTGTATTTTATTATTACCTAATAAAACACAATTTTATGTTAAAGTATATGAAATTTTTTGTTTAATGTTAAATTTTTCAATGAATCTGTACTGTTTTCTTATGAAATATTGAATAGACCTATAAAAAATAATTTGAGTTGTATTTTTTTTTTCTATAAATACAAATCCATAAAATTATTCTTAAACAGCCCACAAGCAACCAGTGCTTATATCACACTAAGATTAAAGCCGGTGGTTTTACCTTTTAACAAAAATCTTTTACTATAAAGATAAGATATTAATTCCTTTATTTATTAAATTACATATTTTATTTTTTAAATTTATAAATATAATAATAAAATAAAAATACATTTATAAATATAAAAAAAAAAACCGACTCCAAAAAACTCAAAAACAAAACTAATAACTAAAAAGCAAAAAATAAATCTTTTATTAAACAATACAGTAGTTGAAGAATATTGAAATCGGTGCCAAGTAAAACATAAAAGTAATATACCTTGCTGCTATAATAGCGACATTGAAACGAGTTCACGTAAAAATTGTCGAGTGCGAGGCGAATTATGCGTCGGACACGACAAATGCACTTTGCCAATCGTGTCGGTTTATCATTGCATGTTTTACTTGGCACCGACTTCAATATTCTTCAACTACTGTATTGTTTAATAAAAGATTTATTTTTTGCTTTTTAGTTATTAGTTTTGTTTGTGAGTATTTTGGAGTCGGTTTTTATTTTTTGTTAAAAAATTTAATTATTTTACAATTTTGAGTGATGGGTAGACCTAGTAAAGACGATTCTCTTGAAAAACTTTTTACTTAATCGACCACACGACGACAGGGCGTTGGCAGAAATAACGAGGTTAAGAAATCGTCCTTCCAATACTTGAACGTCGGAAAACATCTCCATTTAGGATATCCTTAAACTGTTTTTTGTCTTCACTATCGAATCTGCAATATTACCCATCTCGGCTTAAAGTGCGCATCAATACGAATAAAATAAGCCCAAACACTATGTAGCTGCTATCAACCATTAAGGAGTTCCCTAAACTGTACTGCACCTGCATCACGGACCTTGCAGTGGCAGTCATTACCCATCTCGGTGTAAAGATTTTGTCAACACGAATAAAATAAGCCCAAACACGAGGTAGTTAAGATGTACCGTTGCGGAGTTCCCTCGATCCTCTGTCGTCTCCATCATCAGATCTGCCCTAAACCTCCATAGTATTGTAGTGTCATCAGATATACACATAAATATCAAGTTTTTACCCCATGCTCGCCTACAATTTTCAAGAGATGCCCTCGATTTCTCAGGGTTTCCACCATCAGGTCCTGACCTGATGACAATGGGACCAAATGACAAGCATACCCTTTCAAATAAAAAAAGAATTTTTGAAATCGGTCCAGGCGTCTTCGAGAAATCGAGTAACAAACATAAAAAAAAAAAAAAAAAAAAAATACAGCCGAATTGAGAACCTCCTCCTTTTTTTTGAAGTCGGTTGAAAAATAGGGACCAACCGGTATCGGGAACAGGGTCCAAGCTACCGGTGGTTAGGGCTCCAGAGACAGAAACCTCCTCACAATACGTGCCGTATCAAGGAGTACCGCTTTCTGAATCAGTCCCTTGACCCAGCCGCCCAACGAGAGCCTCTTGAGATGTTGGTCGAGGCTCTTGGCCATCAGGCCATTGGCCGTCACAACAATCGGCACGACGATAGCCGAATCGACATTCCACATGTCGACAACCTCGTGCGCCAAGTCGAGATACTTCATTTGTTTCTCTTTCTCAGCTTTCACGAGATTCTCGTCATGCGGAATGGTGATATCGATTATCATCGTGCGGCGCGCTAATCGATCTATCACCACTATATCAGGCTTATTGGCTACAATAGTCCTGTCAGTGATGATAGACCGATCCCAGTACAACGTGACATGGTCATTTTCGAGAACTGAGTCGGGCACATACTTGTAGTACGGTACCTCAAGATCCACAAGTTTGTACTGCAGAGCAAGTTGCTGGTGGATGATCTTGGCCACTTGGTTATGTCTGTGTAAGTACTCGCCGTTAGCCAAACGAGAACAGCCAGATATGATATGTCTGATAGACTCACCTGGATGGTGACATGCCCGACATATGTCAACCGTCCCGTCTTTCATGATAAGATATTAATTATTATTATTTTATTTATTTGTTTATTTAATTCAGGCATCAAGGCCCATATAAATACAATAAAACAATACATTATAAAATTTATGACTAATGTAAAAATACTATACATAAACAATATTATAAACACTAATTTACACGAGTAGTTGGCGTCGTGTGTCGCGCGGTGTCCGGCCTCGGAATCTTACACCTTTCGGCCAAAAATCTTCCTTCATGAGTGTCGACAGATGGTCGGTCGGCACTCTCACCACAAAGGAATTAAAATTCGCATTGCGACGAGACTCCAACCATTCGACCCTCAAGGTGAATTTGGCTTTGATGCGGATGTACTCTACAATCTCCTCGGCCTTTGTAGAGTAATGCAGCCGGGACACGTATAACAGCGTCGCTGGCACAGCAGGACGCAGCAGGTGATTCGGTCCGGTCGGTGCGGTACCGCACTGGTTCCGACAAGTGGGCTTTCTCTTCTTCTTCTCCACCTTGATAAAACCCTCCTTGTCACACTGGCCTTTCTCTAGACCCTGCGATGGCAGATCCCGGTGAATGAATTCACGGCGGTCCTGCTTTCCCTCTTTTTGCTGCTTAACTTGCATTGTAGCAGGTTTGTTTGCGGCAGCAATTGCAGCGTAAGCAGTTTAGGGGTCGATGCACTAACGCGTGTCATATCCTCTACCGGAATCGAGGCACATTCGGCGGGGCGTTACAATGCATCGACGGCTATATCGACAGCCGGTGACGCATCCAATTTCGCCGACTCAAAACTGCTCATGGAAGCATTCTGCGCCCCGCGACGCGTTTTCACCTTAGAGGTGTCAAGTGACCTACTCATCGAAACAGCGTTGCGTAACAACACCATTTCAGCCCGTAGTTCACTTATGGTGCCATCCGACACCTCCAACTTGGACTGCACCTCGGCCAGGCTCCTTTTTAGGGATGTAATATCCTTCAGCAACCTGGTAACATCAACGTGATCGAATGTAACGGGGGGCAGCCGATGCAGCTCCTTTGCCACAAAAACAGGCACGTCGTCCGGGTCGGTCACCTTCAGTAAGGTAACGATATCTTGGATGCTCTTCTCCGTTCCGTCCCTCCTGCGTGAAGGCATCTGGTCAATTTTTCCGAGCGTTTGGAATAGGAGCATTTTGCCACTGCATATCTCCTCTTCTTTGAAGTTTGATTTGCAGATCTGCAAAATGCTGACTTCGTCCATGGTATCGATGGCATGTTGTATAAACGCCAACAACTCGTTGGCAATAAGTTGCTGTGAACTCATAGAACTCATTAAATAACTACCTAAAAAAATAGTTTTATAAAACGAAATAAAAAACACCCTTTAGTACTAAATCACATAACTTATATCGCTGCGCTACGTCAGTGCGTTAACCACGTGTGATATGATTTAAAGAATATTTTTTTTATTTAACTATGACCTATGATATATTCGGCTAATCGAGGTTCGGATATTTGGAGAAAACAGCGGCCATAAGATTTCAAAAGATAAGGAAACCGTAATTTTTTTAACAAACAAATATTCTCTTTTGTTTACTTCATCGGCGTTATCTATAGAAGTATATAAATAAACAAGTCAATAACTATTGATTTATCCACTCAAAAATGACGATTATTGTCACCTACCGATTCCTAGTAATATTTTATGCTTACCTTTTTTGTTCTTGCAGGTGCACTCCAAAGCAGATAATAAAATAAGAATCGTATTATCTATACAACAATAAAACTAATTATTTTACTACTTAGGAGTGCTCCTGCAAGAACACTAAGCCGAAAGTTCGTGGGAAATTATTATAAAACCTACCTAGTAACCTAGTGCCTACCTTCCGGCTCCATCATTTGAACAGTTCGACAGTACCATATTATTGTATTAATTCTATTATATACGACACGACGATTAGAAGTTGGTTAAATTCGATTTCCAATATTTTCTAATATAGTTACTTACAGGTGAAGCTAATAAAAGCATGTTAAAAAATTAATTCTAAACAGCTTATTATTGAGTGAACACAAACTAAAAAAATTATATTTCACTTCTTCTTTTTAGTACAAACGATTACTTTTTTGTGGAAAGTTGATACTAATTAAATAAAGCAATACCAATAACACATTTTCTAAACCAAACAGAATATATGAGTACGAAATTACTTCTTGTCAGGCAGGTCCTGAGGCAGGCCGTGTCACAGTTTATAACCGATACGAAAATTAGGAAGTTGGTGACCATTGAAAAAAACATCTCACAAACAAGTTAGCACAACTCGCTAGTGTGCGCACCTGCACACTAGTGTGTGTCCACTTCTATACATCATTATATTTAGACGAACACAACTAAAATACGCTTCCTATTGGGCAAAACACATGCATACGATACGATAAAAAAATACGATGATTGAGTCGAGAGCCGTGCTATGCAACTATCGCCTTAAAGGTGAGCATGCGGAAGTTTGGTCGATAGTACAATAGTACACTTTTGCCTAACCCTTTGGGCAATACAGGCGTGATGCTATGTTATGTTAAGTTAATATGAAATATTTACATTAACATTTCCATATCGAAGATAATGATGTCTGCAGAAATATAATCCTGTAGTGCAGTTCACCATGTTCTCCACACAATTTTCAATGGAAAATAATAACATTCGTAATAACTAATTGTAGAATCATTTTTAATAGACCTACTTTATATTATCAATACACTGTACATATAGTTAAAAAATATCGCTTATTACAATGTTTTATCAACCCATAGTTTAGTTACTATCGGGAACCAACACGCTTAAGACTAGACACGCAATAATTAAGTGATGCCTTTTAGGTATATTAAAACTAACTGACTCTTTTTATATATTAACTGCAGCTTGTTTAATTGAGGTCTAGGTAGTAACCGAGATATAACTCCGAGATTATAAATAATAACTCCAAGTTTGGATTTATTGTACAATTGAGATTTTGACATTACCGCGGACTCGGATTTTGTTTGAGGCTAAAGTTTATTTTGTTGTTCAGAAATAAAGTGCAAATTACCTTGTTTTAACAATATTCAACCACGTATATTAATAGATTTTTGGATTAAAAACATCTTGATATAGCAAGCTACATCCTCAGAGAAATTAGAACATACCCTGGAACACTGACGGTCAGGTCAGGCAATGGCGCGACACCTTCAGCGTCGCATTCTATTAATAATGTATCCTCTTCATTTTCTTCTTCCCTTTTTATTAAAGTATAATTTACTTCCGGGCCCGTACCTTTTGCTGAAAGTAGAATGAAGATTTCTTGAGTACTTACATTCTAATTTATTTTCGCGTAACTAGTAAAATAAGGCATAAAAGTTCAGACACAGGTACAGAAGGTTCCCACAAAGTACTTCGTGTGGGTGGATGTTATGAATATAAATTATCATGAATCAACGCGATTGCATATACATATGTACGTAGTTTGGTCGGAGCAACGAAATGTATAGCTTGATCCAGCGATGTACCCATTGTCGCCGAGTATACTTATATGATATGGTAATGGCTGCATATAGGTAGAGGTCTCTATGATCTTGCGTAGTGTGATCCATGATAAGATAATCACCATGTAAACAAAAGCTGAAAGTAGTCTTTCTTTTTTTAAATGTTTATTTATTCATCCTCTTGTATTTTGTGGATAGCATATTGCAATGGCATGCATTAGTATTACTTAATACTCACTGAATACAACTAGTGTATCATGTTTGCGTATTTCTTGGATATTGGACACTTCACACTCATAAGTTCCCGAATCGACTGGATTTACATTTAGTAAGACAATAGTGTCATTGCCCTTTATATCTGAAAAAGAGAATGAGCCAAGTGAGTTTTGAATATTATTTTATCGTATTTTAAACGTTTGTCAAATTATAAAGGATTGTCTTTTAATGTTATAGATACCTATTTTGCTGGCATCATTGTGATGGATGGACTCTGCGTCACGTCCAGATATGCGCTGATAGATTTGTTTCCTGTCGTAGCTCGTGCCTGAGACCGGCGTCCACCACCACTTGACGAACAGCGCGGCTTGTGTCTCTTGCTCCCCCAATTCGTACTCACATCGAAGTTCAGCATCTGTGCCAACTTCAACGGCATTTGGCACCACAAATTCTTTTATTGACAGTTGTCGAGTGCCTGTAATTTAAATTAATTAGATATTAATTTAATTTAAAATCCTTAAATTTTAAACCGTAGTGTTGCTCCTTTCTAACGTTCAAAGAATCACACTTGACACTTGAATTTTTATTTTTTTCAACTTTGCTCCACACTATTTATAATTCCTGAATCGTGGGTGCGTTTGCAAACACAAATATTCTCATTATAAACACCCAGACCAGGAACAAATATCTGTAGGTAATACAATATTTATTCCATGCGGGAATTGAAACCGCTATAAGTAGCGCATCAGTCGATCACTCCACCACTGCGCTAAACGTGCCGTCAAAAATATTGATTTTAACGAAAATTCCATATGTAAAGTGCCGAATATCTGGAATCCATTTAATTAGACGTGACTAATCACAAACGTTACCACGATCAACAATCCGCCTGCCAAGTTTGACGATTAGCATTCGGTCATAACGTAACCGACCGGACCAAGGTCGAGAATTATAGCAGTCTTTGGTGGATGATCATGTAAACGAGCTTTATACAAATGGAATAAAAATACATCACTACTTATAATCCTAATATATATTTAAAATTGCAGCGTTATAATCATCCCCTCACCAACAGTTAATACTGATAATTATGCTGGCATTTTTATTCCCTATGTCTTACAAGAGAGACCAAAACGCGAGAAAAATGCACTTAATGCACTTACAATTGCGGTTTGTTACTGTTGAACGCACACTATACTCTTTGGTAGCATTTCTATTCTGTAGCTTCTTCGGTCTATCTCCCCCTTTATGGCCATAAAAAGTAAAATAAAAAGTACAAACCCATAACCCTGGTCGTAGGAACTATTGTACGAGCTTACTGCAAGGAATGATTCCAAACTCTGATCCGCTACTAAGAATTTCATAACTCAAAAGAATCAAACTTTGTCCGACCCGGGACCACCAGATTCAGAAGCCGTATTTACGGCCATTAAACCAATGAGGTTATCTATATTTATTTTTCATAGTATAGGTACAACAACATTTTTTCTTGTAGGTATACTTATTATATTAACCAACACTATTGATTCGTTTGTGTTTTGGCTAGAAACCCTACTATTTTAACCGAAAATTTAACTACTTTATCCCTCAGTAATCTTGTAAAATATAATCAATGTTTAAGCGCATCTACTGTAATAAGTAAATAGTTGTTGCAAAGAACTTAAAATTGAAATTGACGGGCAGGAGCGAGATTACTATCATTACTGTACCGAGCACTTGCGGAACCACGAGGGTGGGCAATAAATCTGCATTAGTAAGATTTATGGTACGAATGCGATTATTACGAAGATGAAGACATATTTTAGTAGGTATCACTATATTACTCATCATTTTAGTAACCCTAATAATAATAATCGACCCACGTTTACAATTTTTATATTCAAAAACAGAAGCGATGTCTGTAGATAAGTGTATACAATACAATACGAAGTGTATCTTTTTTTTTTTTTGAATTGTCTCTCGCAATTAGCTGAGGGAGCTTTTACTGCTTAACCAGGCAATTGGCGAGACCAGAAGGGCCTCCAGCCGAGCGCACAGTGTATCTATGTTATAACTGAATATAAACATATCGAAATGTAAACAGCGCGCCGTGGCGTTGCACTTCATTTAAGTGCGAACGACCTAACTTCCGTTTATCATACCTACACCCAATGGGGTCGACTCTCTAATACGCTTATAATTCCAAAATATTTGAATTTTCATCCATCCTTTTATAAAGATTCTATAAATAATTTGTTATAGGAAATTAGGTCATATCCCAATGAATAAGCGACTATCTTGGCTAACCTTGAGGCGGTCCGGGAATGTTAAAAATACCACCGCGACCAGAGCGCACGCGGCGTGTCTCGAAGAGATTTGTACTATTCGAAAAAATACCTACTACGCGATCAACAATCAGGAAAGCAACATCGGCTATTGCAGTAATCTTCGCCACTTATCCTCTGATCCACTGTCTATATACTATCTATACTCTATCTATAGTATCGATTTATCAGTATACAGTCCTAGAGGAAATAGGCATTACCCAAATATCAGCTGCGTAGAGCGCGTACAAAAGCAAATTGCATACAAAAGTTTGTCTTCCTGTGGTGTTATGATTGGATGAGTCATGAGAATTGGAACAAGGATTTGAACATCCTATCATTTGTGTTCAGGAGTTACCGAGGTATATACATATGTTTGAATACAGAAATTACCTCGGCACCTGTTTAATGTAGTTTACCTACGTGTCTACCCAACCAATTGAAATTCTCTAAGGTAGATAATTAAGTGTATGTAGTGTGATATGTAATAATAATTTCTAGATTATCAGATATAACTTAAAAGGGAATTATGAGAGTCATAACATTTTACACTGATAAAATTAACAAGTTGAATACAATGCCTGTCATAAACAGTCATGTAGTTTCAGACAACCACAAATGACGAAAACAATGTGTAGGTACACAAAATGTTCTTACTGATACAACAACAAAGATAATAAAATGCTAATAATTGAAAATATATCACTGCATTAACTACGGTAAAAACATTTTTGAACATGGAAACCATTTCACAGTGGAGCTACTTGATCGGCGCACGTAACACATCATGTGAGGCGGCATCATTTGAGGAGCAAGGGGCGTGTCGCTCACCTGACACAAGGCACAGAAGCAAGGAGCATGCGCGCAGGAGCGCCGTACTTGTGGCGGACATCGCGTGTGTGTGAGCGAGGCGCGGGAGATGCGACTGAAGCCGCGCTGCCGATCCGCACTACACGCGCCGCCCGCCCTTCGAACCATCAATTGGCCTTGAGTCAGCGCGAGGTAACCACTAAATTGCACCCAATGCTACTTGTAGTTCGATGTGAAGAAGTTATGCGCAGGACCTCATTGTTGTTAACTAGGCTTATAGAGTAATGAGCGAGTACAAATTACTTTCAGAGTTAGTGTAACTATTTTAGAGAATGATACCATTATTACATTTTAAAAGTAAAAAAAAGTTATATAAACTCTTTTTAATATTAATTGATCCGAGTTTACTAACTAATAGGTATATGTGATAACTAATAATGTTGATTAATATGTACTTACCTATTTTAGTTTTGGATATGGATACTAAACTTATTGTATGTGCTGTTGTGTATTTTAAGACCAAGGCAGCAAATGAAATCAATTCAAGAATGCATTTAGTTACTACATGTAGGTCTACAAAGATTGGGTTAAAATCCACCGACGCATAAAGCACTACTTATTCAAAACTATTTGTTGTAAACATGTAACCAAAACATTTTAACACATGACGAAATGTTTTGTAAGCGTTTGCTTTATATTGTTCGTTTAGGTTATTAATAAAAATATTTGTAAGTAGCTTCCACCCGCGGCTTCGCCCGCGTGGTTTACGAACCCGTACATTTTCCCGGGATAAAAGCCTAGCCTATGTGCTGTTCCAGACTATAATCTATCTCTGTGCCAAATTTCATCCAGATCCGTTCAGCCGTTCTGGCGTGAAAGAGTAACAAAGATCCATCCATCCATCCTCACAAACTTTCACATTTATAATATTAGTAGGATAGTAGTATAGGATAAATAAAAATATATTTTTTAATTTAAATATAAGTGTCTATACATAAATTGATTATAGTTACTAATAAATAATACTTTTATATCGCCACAGTTGTCATGAGATAAATGCCGAGCAAAAAATCAGCGTTTCTCTTTCAACACCTCGCTACTAGTGTCAAGGGCACTGTTCCAACAATCCGGAACTGGAAATTAGATTAAATTATATTGATGCTTGACTTTCTATATTTGTCACTCGGTGCATTCACATATAAGCCACTTCCGTTTACTTATAATAAAACTTATGAGAACTGCTTGTCCACTAAAACGGGCGGAGCGGAGAGGTGAAATAATAACTTTTAAGAAGAAAAAATCTTGGCTCGTCTGTTAGCTTTGGGTCACATGGATGCGCGGAAAATTGTGAATTTGTTCATTTTTTCTCTTTTCCACACCAATTTAATGTACAGGCAGCCTTAGTAGACGTTTCGTATAAATCCCGATGGGTCCCATTAGGTCTTATTTATTTTCACCGTTGATCACCGATCGTTGATTCGTTGCCAGTCAAGTATAATGATGAAAGTCAGCTACAGGTTGAAGTGTGACAGTAATCGTTCGTTGAAGGTGATGTGTTTGAAGAGCGAGGGGTGCGAGTTGGCGCGAGGCGGCGGTCGGCTGGCGAGCGCGATGGCCACGGTGTCGCGCAGGCGCGCGCGCGGCACGTCGCCGCGCAGCCACACCAGGCGCCACAACTGCTCCTCCGACATGTCGGGGCACTTGGCCACCACACTGTGCAGGTCCAGCGACAGCATCTCGATGTCTTGGCACCGTAGAACCTGGCCACATATACCGTTTTAAGAGCCCAGAGACACGTGATATAAGTGGATCTCGGCAAGTAGGAATCAATTGTGTATCTTTTCCCGTGAATAAACCAGTTACTGATTTGTTTTCTGATTTATTTTGTTTCCCACTTACCCAATAAAGGCATATGCCTTTATCGGGTAAGCGGGCAAGCCTATTACACCGGGTCTAGTACACCGGGCACAGTTTCAATCTCAAGGCTGCTACTGAGAATTTTCATACAGAAAAACCCATTAACACTTCGTTAGTCCGGAGAATCGAACTCCGGACCAGATCAGGATGCTCAGTAGTCGCGGTTGCGACCACTAGACCAATGAGACAACATTTATAATTAATTACGATAGATATAAATTTTGATATCTTTTATCGGATGTTTCGATAACGCATTTGTGTTATCTTAAAAAAGAGCTCCATATAAACATTTCAAATCATTTGAGTTAAAAAAATGAATTAATTTAGTGATTGAAAATGGTTTTCACAAAACCATTTTCATAAGGAAAAACAATTTATAATGGTCATATTTTTTGAGTAATAAGCAAGTTATTACTGGTATAATAGTTTCAAATCCGTTTTAGTTTTTTTTTTATACAATTTTATGTATATTTTAGCTTGTAATAGACATGTAAAGACACACGGACTTGACCGTATTTTTGGTATTTTAGCCTCTCTAAGTGGGGTGATAAAGAAGCATTATGTAGTACTACTACTTTATAGTATTAAGTTACTTTTTATAATCGATCGATATCTTTGAATAGTAAGTAGAACTCACCTCTGCTAGCATGCTGATTACTTCGAAGGGCCAGTCCACGTTAACTCCCTCCGCTGCAATCTTTCTGAAGAACGACCTTATTTGATTCGCCTCTTTCACTATCTTGGTGGCAGCCTGCTGAGCTTCCTCAACGTTTTTAAAGGCTACTTTCTTGGATAACATCGCGGTTATATATTTTTTATATACCAAGTTTTGAGCTTCGTTAATTACATACTCGAAATTTTTATCCCTCAAGTGATTGTAGTCTTGAAAATAGTCGTCGAGTGTGATGCAGATAGTATCGACTGGGATGGTGGAGGGCAGCCACTTCGTTGTAAATAGATCATCAAAGTGAACCTCGAGGTCTAAGAACGCCTCCTCAAGAAGAAATTTTGCGGCTTCATCTCTTAAACTCTAAAACAAAAACAGACGTTTATCAGTGGGTCCATATGGGGACTACACCTCTATGCGCGCGTGTCGTGAATTGCGACGTAGTAGGTATTTATTCCAAGAGTAGTTCTGTTTTTTGCAAAAACATACTGCGATCTTCAATCTCTTAGCTACACGTGGTGATTATAGCAATATCCTCACTTCTGGTTTATCTTCATTGCAGCGGTTATTGGGAGGTTTATTTTATATTGGTGGGGGATTTTTTTATAGTCAAACTTTCATTTATATCTTTTATAGTCAATCAAACAATTACTTCTATCGTTTTTTGTCTCACTGCAAGGCCAAGGTCTGGCTTTTATAGTAAACATTCTTCTAAACTTCCGAAATGTGAGTAGGTACCTAGGTATCCTAGTTCCAAAGTTAGCAAACCAAACTGAATATTGTCAACCTGGACGGAAGTGAAAAGCATCGTCGTAAACCAACGAGTTTGTTGTAACAACCTTGACACTATCGAGCAACGCTGAATTTCCTAACCGCTTCTACCGTTTAGTATATAAAATCATTGCCACCGATGGATCAATATCATTCAGTAACAGTAACAACAAGTCTAATCAACCATGAGAAGAAGCCTACTAGTGGCCCTTGGCCTATTGGCCATCGCCGCTCTCAGCTCCGCCAGGGAGATTCGGGAGAAGAAGGACGCTGACCTCGAGACTGCCGCGTCACATGGTCACCACTGGGATAAGGGTGGCGGCCATGAGCACCACGGACACCACCATCATGACCACGGCGGCGAACACCATAAGGGACACAAGGGACACCATGAGCACCATCATGGCAAGAAAGGCCACCACCACCACGAGGGACACAAAGGACACCACGGGGAGCACGGCGGACATAAGAAACACCATCACCATGACGACGGCTACCATCATCATCACCATCACGGCGAGAAAGGCGATCACGGCCACGGCCATGAGGAGCACGGCCACTGGCACAAGGGACACGACACAAAGGGGCACCACGGCGTCGAAAAACATGACGAATTCAAGAAGGACAAGCACTTCCACGACCATCACGGCGAGAAGGGACACCATGAACACCACGGCGGACATCACCATGAAGGCGAATACAAAAAGGGCGGCCACTTCCACAAGGGACACAAGCACGGTGGACACCACGAGCACCACCATGGCAAGAAGGGACATCATGAGAAAGGCGGCCACCACCACGACCACAAGGGCCACCACGGCGAGGGCGGGCATCACGAGCACTGGCATCATCACCATGACCACGGCAAGAAAGGAGGTCATGAGGACCACAAGCATTGGGGACACAAGAAGGGCCACTAAGCTGTTGCTGATTATAACTGAATTGTTATTTGTTAATATGTTTCCAACGGGAATTTTTGTTATGTTCTTACGCCAAAGAAGTAAATTTTCTACAAAATAAATAATATTCATTTAATTTAATTTATGACCAAATCGCTTCATTTTGATAAAAAGGTTATGAATTTCTACAGAAGCCTCAATGGCGACCATATGCAAAATTACTCACAATCAGAATAACTTTAGCTGCTCGGAATTGTTTATGATAATAAATTATAATTGTGACAATACGCGGTATACACGGTTGACCGCGGCAAAGATGCTTGAGCTTAGATGGATAGCCATTTTGTTCACATCATAATCTTATCGTGGCTCGCAATGTATATCGATCCGGCGCTGTCGGCCAACAAATGTCTGTGAAAGTCAGAAGCCAATCTAATCACTAAGGTTACACCCAGTTTCTTCATAATTAATTAATGTCCTCCTGACCGATTTCGGTCACGGCAGCCAATCTCACCGGAGACTAGCCAACTACGCAGGAGATATTATAGAGCACAAGTGTGTGCGCAAACCATAGACTTAGAATTTCGCTTACGCTAAAAGACCAACAAAGCGTGGAAAAGAGATATCATTTTAATATGAAAACTACCCGAGAAAGAAAGAGACAGATGTTAATGTCAGTATGATACAATTTTTTTTGAAGGATCGGTACCTATCCTTTCCCTTGCTTTAGTGTCAAATATATTTTATTAATTTATAAAATAATCGTGCAATTATTGGCGATAAGTGATATTTAGGCAGTCATAATGTCATGTTGTTTTGCCAATTGTAACGTGACATAGAAAAATAATCCAAATAATTACACGTTTCACAGGTAAATATGATTTTTTCATCGTACGTTTTGAAACCATATTTTGTGTACGTACTAGTATTCATTCGCCGAGAAAACAAATTTTACCATAGTATATTAGATTTTCTTCCGATACGTGGTAATATTTTGTAGATAAAACAAGAAATAAATAATATTTAGTGTAAATATTAAAATGTATGTTTACGCTAGGGTTGACTGTACAAATGACGATGTACGATAGATTTTTATCTGATTATTAAGTAATCGGGCCTAAGGGAACTAGTAATGGTAATATCATACATTACTTTATCATTATCAGTGCACAAAACTGTGACTAGTGGATAACACGAGCTTAAAACTTTGTACTATACTTATCTGTATGCTGCATACAACATCATCTTAAAATTATTATTATATTTTTTAATACTCATTGTATTTTCATAAATAAAATGATTTTATCCGTTTATTAATTTACAATAAGAGGATTTAATTAGTAGCGTATATAGTGGTGGTCATATAATTAAGAACGATTTGTAGAATCAGACATTTAAAAAAAAAACAATGTCCTCAGTACTTTTATGTTCCTTCGTTCCTTCTTAAAATTAATTAGTTATGTTATGAAATAAAGTAAATATAGTGAAGTAAATATAGTAAATAGGATTAGGAGTAAATATTAAAATCACTTACTATTTTTCTTACAAATTGAATTTATTATCGATAGTTACAAATTCAAATAGTAATAAAGCTGGACAAATAATTAAGAACGATTCTTAAACTGCTCGAGAGTTGTTTCAGTAGATACTTAGATTTAAAAAAAACACATTAAATAAGATGGTGATAATGTAAAAATTGCAATTTAATACATTTTATTCTAAGTTAATAGTTTGTAGCGTGTCTTTTAATGACTGCCTTACACCGGCGAGGCATTGACTCTATTAATTTTTTACATTTTTCAAGAGAAATAAAGTGCCATTCTTCTAAAAAAACGCTGTATAACTCACTTAGGTTACCACACCGTCGATTTGAAACATTTTTCATGACTTCGCACCAAAGATGCTCTATGGGATTTAAATTTGGGCTGTTTGGTGGCCATTCTAAGACGGAAACTGATTGAGATGTGAGGAATTCTTTAACGGTGCGTGCAGTGTGCTTTGGATCATTGTCGTGTTGGAATATCCAAATAATTGGAAGCACGTCTTCAGCATATGGTAACATTGTTTCTTCCAGGATATTTTCGTACTGAAATTGATCCATGTTTCCTTCTATCAGTCTAACAGGTCCAACACCATGACCAGAGAAGCACCCCCAAATTTTCACATTTCCACTACCATGCTTTAATGTCACTTTTGTGTACTTGGGGTCGAATGCTGTATTCGGAGGGCGTCGAACATATCGTTTCCCATCAGAACATACTCTGTTAATTTTTGTCTCGTCAGAAAAAAGAACTGATGATGAAAGATGACTTTCTCTGTTTAGGTACACGCGGAATATTTGAAGTTGTTTGATACATGTTAAAATGCTTCACAGCGTGGAATATCATCGTTTTTGAGCACTGCAGAAGATCGGCTATCTTTTTATATAACCAATTCTTATCGCGAAGTTTTATTATCACTTCCCTTGTAGATTCATCACAAATTTTATTTTTCCCCATTGTTTTTATATGAAACAATCAACTTCTTGACTTTTACATCACTAAATGGCGGCAAAATTACCCGAATAGTGGTCTGGTTACAGAGTGTTTTCTATTTAAATTTGAATAAAAACATAAACCATCCAGCGTTCTTAATTATGTGGCCAGCCAGTAACTTTGCAATAATATGTTAAGGTTTAATGTAAAAAGTTTATGCATATATTATTGAATTAATCGTGTTATAACTGTATGCAATGATAGTGTGGAACAGTTTTGCGATACCAAGAGAGATACAAAAAGACATGCAATAGGTGTAATTCTCGTAAGTTTGAAAAAAGCTTGTTTTTAAATAGTCGTTCTTAATTATATGACCACCACTGTATACCCCTATTCATTAGGGCAAGATTTAATCTATCGATACTATACTATATTGACAATGCAAATACACAACCCTATTTTCATCTGACATATCAGTCACTAACACATATGCATATTATTTTTCGGTATCTCCTGCAAGCTGTCATTGTTCATCTTTACATTCTAAATCTATGGCGCAAACACAGGTGCTCTCTCTATTCCTTCACTCTCATAGTCCGATGGGACGGCAATCCGACACGAACAGAGAGAGATCAGGCGCAGGACCAACGGCTTTACGTGCTTTCCGAGGCACGGTGTGTATTCACATACACGAAGACCCAGACCCGAAACAAATATCTGTAGATCATACAAATATTTGTTCCGGGCGGGAATCCAACCCGCGACACGTAGCTCAGCAATCGATCTCTCAACCACTGCGCCAACCGTGTCGTCAATTCTTTATAATATGCGAGCTAAGTATGCAATTACAAATGCAATGTGAAGCGTCGGCTTTTACTTAATTTTCAATGTTGTCCACAAAAGACTAGGATGTAATACTGAATAAGTGATTCAACTTACCTGGAATGTGTTGAGCATTTTGTCAAATTTGGCCTCAGCAGGCGGGTCGTGCCTAGCGGGCGGCCAGTGGCGTGCCTGCGTCTGCTGTGCCAGCCGCACCATCTGCTCGCTGTTGTTCACGATCGTGATCATGTGGTGCGTGAAGTACGCCACGCGCGAACGGTCCGCAAAGTGCGCATTCTAATGAGCATACAGGTGCATTCAAGAAAAAGTATCAGGTATAGGCAAAAAGCACAACATCCAACTTGACATATGCCTCCCACATAGGCACACAGACACATAAACCTATGTATGTTTAGGCTGTTTGTCTGGAGTATATAAAGCATGATCAAACTGGTTGAGATAAAACGATCAACGTTTTCCTAAAATGTAAGATTGTGTAGTTTTCAAGGAAACAAACGTACCTGTACATTTACATTTACAAGGAATCTTTCCGTATTTAAGCCTAACTTACTCAATTAATTTTATATTTTTGACATTGGCCGTATGAAAGGTAAAGTATATATATTTATGTAATTAAGTAATATATATTTATGTTTTACTAATGTATGTAGTTTATAAATTACATTATCTTTATCACTGATATTTGAAAATAATGAATTATTAATTTTGTTACAATAGGGTACTTTACTCTATATGAGAAAAAATTTAAAAATATATTATTGAGATAGCTTAGGCAAAAAGCAGTCGGAAAACGTTAATTTTCGTGCATAAAATAGCAAACTAAATTTTAAAATTCAATTCAAAGGTTTCAGCTTTTTTAATCTGTTTCATAACACCATTAAATAGTAGTCGCCATGTTATTACGTCATACGACTATGTAAACTTAGAAGTGTCAACAGTCAACTATCAGCGTACCTTTAATTTATAAAGGCTTTTTATTATTTTCGTACCCAACGTAATTTTTATTGAAATAATACCATGGAGGACGATTTTGTAAAAGGAGACACCACAAATTTACCAAGAATAAACTCTTTGATGGTCGGTAAATTCTTTGCAGCAAATCCCGATCTCTGTTCTGCTGAGTTTCGGAATGTTAAAACTTCGATGTAAGTAATGCCCTCTAACCCTCTTACACTTAAAAAAGCTATTTGATAGGGATAAGTTTTCGGGTCTGGAAGGGAGTCTTACGGCGATGATGCAATAAGTAATGTGCAGCTAAAGAGGGAACAATATGTTTGCATTGTAAAATAATAACTAATAATATCTCATTTTTAAAATATAAACAATTAACATAAACTACAAAATATCACTGCATTTGTTTACACAGCCAACTTACGTCATGACCACAGAGCAATATGGCTGTCCAGCGTTTTCGTCAAATTACGCGCGAAATTTGAAAATGTAAAATTTAAATGCATTTTTATGGCACGTAAAGATTGAATAAAATTTTTGTGAATTTTTTTGTGGTTCATTAGCACTAAAGAAACTAATTGAGACACTTTTAAAAAATGGGTGTAATACACAGCGTATTACATTTGTTTTAAAGTGTAGTTATTTGCACATTTTTATGTAACGGTAACGTCCAGATTATATAACAATATTAAATAAGATAAGAATTGTATGTAAAAAAAAAATATTGCCTCTTATTTCATATTTTCTTTACTTTATTTGTAAAGTTAAGATAAGCATCCTTAAATTCCAATTCCTGATACCGTTTACATAAGTGGCCTAGGGGATGAACCTTCAAAAGCAACAAACCTTTGGGTTTGCATTCAGAGGGGATGATGACAAAAAATTAGTGGATGGGACCAAACCTTTATGCTCACAGGGCCAATTAAGCAGTCTTTGTACGACTCACCTTGAATTGTATAACACCATCTCTGTACATATTCCCGTACCGAGTAACTTGATCAATACTCAGCAGTAATGCTTTAAAGGTTATATCTTTGCTTATTGTTTCAGTAACCTGAAATATACTATAACATTAGCATAAAAAAAACTATTTTAAAACATTGCATTCAAGTCAATACTTGAATCTATGAGATTATTAAGACTAGAGATATTTCAAATGGGTTTGGTCAATCAATATTTTATAATTCTAGTTAGAGAATCAATTTTACCTGCAAGTTCTGGTCGATCATCTGGAAGATGATGACGGGCGCATGCGTATGGTATGCGTTGGAGTGTGGCTCCACGTCGGGAGCGCGTTGCCCCGCCCACTCCGTACGCTCCGATTCTAATGTCTTTTCCATCCATTCCATGTAGTTCGACTCCATTTTCTACAACGTTATTTCATGTTAATTGCGTGGAGGAAATTTGTAGGATACGGTCCAAATGCTGCTCACTATCAACCTAATGGGGTCAACTTCTTCACAGTTTCTCGTAACTATAATAGCCTTTGTATTGTTACTGCACTTCTTTAATTATTCTGTACTTAGTGAGGTACTGCTAATTCACTATTGTAAGGATATTCTCAGAGTGATTAAGATTTGATTAAGGTTTGATTGGTCTAGAGATAGGTTGATGTTAGCAACCAAATCCAGTTTCATTTCTACACAGTATTTGGAAAAATCCTATAATTTTTTCAAGTTACATGCGTATTGTATAAAAAAACCCACCTGCAAATACTCATCTTGCAATTTTTGCATTGTTTCCTTACTCAGTAATGGCGGCAAAGTCGACACATCAATATTCAACTCTGAACTGCCCATGAGTTCATGTCCTGGATATGTATTCAATATCCATGATAGAAGTGTTACATATTCATTACCTTCTACCCCAGTATTTACTACATCTTGGAGCTGTAATATTCATGAAATTGTGAATATTGGCATTTGTAGCTATATTTCAAGTATATAATGAGAAACTTACACTTGCAGATAAACATACGTGGTACATGTTGACGTATTTGTTCACAATATCGTAGTTTGGCGGGAAACAGGGGACACATAATGTTTTAACAACTCTCAAGTCCTCTAATATGAGCTGTCTGGTTAACTCTAGGTATCGGACGAGCCACAGTTTGTTGTCTTCACGCTCATCGACGCGCGTACCTTCTATGCGTTGGGCTACAGCACATTCTAGTACTTCAAAAGCTTTCGCTCGCCAGTTTTTAGGCCGCCCGGGGGGCATAAAACCTGTTTGACTTTGTTGCTGTAAAAAAATATATATACATATACAGTGGTGGTCATATAATTAAGAACGATTTGTAGTATCAGACATTTTTTTTAAACAATGTCATTTGTACTTTTATGTTCCTTCTTAAAAGTAATTAGTTATGTTATGAAATAGCTACATGGATAGAGTAAGGATTAGGAGAAAATACATATTAAAATCACTTACTATTTTTCTTACAATTTTAATTTATTATCGATACCTACAAATTCAAAGAGTAATAAAGCTGGAACAATAATTAAGAACGATTCTTAAACTGCTCGAGAGTTGTTTCAGTTGATATTTAGATTAAAAAAAAAACACATTAAATAAGACGGTGATAATGTAAAAATTGCAATTTAATACATTTTATTCTAACAATAAGTTAATAGTTTGTAGCGTGTCCACGGCTTTTAATGACTGCCTTACACCGGCGAGGCATTGACTCTATCAATTTTTTACATTTTTCAAGAGAAATAGAGCGCCATTCTTCTAAAAAAACGTTGTATAACTCACTTAGGTTACCACACCGTCGATTTGAAACCTTTTTCTTGATTTCGTACCAAAGATGCTCTATGGGATTTAAATCTGGGCTGTTTGGTGGCCATTGTAAGACAGAAACTGATTGAGATGTGAGGAATTCTTTAACGGTGCGTGTAGTGTGCTTCGGATCATTGTCGTGTTGGAATGTCCAAATAATCGGAAGCACGTCTTCAGCATATGGTAACATTGTTTCTTCCAGTATATTTTTGTACTGGAATTGATCCATGTTTCCTTCTATCAGTCTAACAGGTCCAACACCATAACCAGAGAAGCACCCCCAAATTTTTATATTTCCACCATCATGCTTTAATGTCACTTTTGTGTACTTGGGGTCCAATGCTGTATTCGGAGGGCGTCGAACATATCGTTTCCCATCAGAACATACTCTGTTAATTTTTGTCTCGTCAGAGAAAAGAACATTTTTCCACTGTCTTACTGTCCAGCATTCATACCTCCTAGCAAATGCAAGCCGGGCTTGCCTATGACACCGTTTCAATATGGGTACCTTACTTGCTATCCTTCCGTTCAACTTCGCTTCGCTTCGCCTTCGGATAGTGCGTGCTGAGATCGCTGAAGAGTTATTTTTACCAAAATATTCTTTTCTCAACTCGTTAGACCCCTTAAAAGGGTATTGTTTTGCCAAACGCACGATATTTCGATCGTCTCGCCGAGATGACTTTCTCTGTTTAGGTACACGCGGAATATTTGAAGTTGTTTGATACGTGTTAAAATGCTTCACAGCGTGGAATATCATCGTTTTTGAGCACTGCAGAAGATCGGCTATCTTTTTATATGACTAATTCTTATCGCGAAGTTTTATTATCACTTCCCTTGTAGATTCATCACAACTTCTATTTTTACCCATTGTTTTTATATGAAACAATCAACTTCTTGACTTTTACAGCACTAAATGGCGCCAAAATTACGCGAATAGTGGCCTAGTTACAGAGTGTTCTCTATTTAAATTTGAATAAAAACATAAACCATCCAGCGTTCTTAATTATGTGGCCAGCCAGTAAGTTTGCAATAATATGTTAAGGTTTAATGTAAAAAGTTTATCTATATATTATTGAATTAATCATGTTATAACTGTATGCAATGACAGTGTGGAACAGTTTTGCGATACCAAGAGAGATACAAAAAGACATGCAATAAGTGTTATTCTCGGAAGTTTGAAAAAAGCTTGTTTTTAAATAGTCATTCTTAATTATATGACCACCACTGTATATAAAAATTAAATATATATATTTTTTTAACATTCTTATTTAATATCAGCACTGATGTGAATAATTCATTAATAACTGCTTTGGAGATACACCTCAATGGCTTAAATATGATTGATGGTTACTTACCTGTAAAGCCATCTGATCTCTTTTCTCTTCTCTCTCAATGATCCTCAATGCTGTGACAATGACAGTAGGCTCTTTACGAACAGTATTCAAAGTTCGTGCTAGAATGAGTTTAATCTGTTTCTCAAGCAAATTTGACACCATCTCAACATCTTCGAAATAAGCCTTTAACATAATTTTGTCATGAGAGGACTGGTTAGGTAACCTATGTAGCTCATACAGTAAGTCATCTCTGGAGTTTTCTAAATCATTTAGACACTGAAAATAAGTTCAATACACAATTCAAAGGCATGTTTCTACCGTACCATTGAGAATTGAATCCCAAAGGCCACTTATCATTACATAAAATATAATAGTTCATCATGAGTCAAATCTACATCTTAATAAACTTACTTGATGAGCATGTAACAGTTTGCCTTCTCCTATCCATTGTTTAGTTTTGGCCACACTTTCTGGTACTGTGAAAATGTGTTTCAGGCTATCCATAGCTGTGACATATTGTGAATGACGCGAGTCTTCTTCTCTGACAGCTTGAAGTGATGCCACCAAAGGGGGCACACTTATCAATAGCTCTTCCAATTCATCCATTCTAAAGATAGACTTATTTGTTTCACATTGTTATGAATAACGTTTATGGCATCCATTCCATCCCAGCCTAACTTCTGAATAATATTGACCCTTAACCGCCTACCATATGTCTCACAGATCCCGACAAATTTAAAATTGTGAATATTTTCGCGCCAGAGTTTCGTGTAAACTTGATCCATGTGCTTGTACCTTGTGCCATGCAACCGCTCGCCGAGGTCATACTTGCGTGCGTTTTGTCTCTGGTAAGCAGAAAGCTATCGCCGTAATTCTGAGAGAACCCTGGCAGGCTACGTGACTTTTTTAAATTGTGCATTTTATATTTTGTTTCGTTAAAAATGGCTTCTAATGAAGTCAATATCGAGCAGTGAATGGAACAAGATCCGTCAGACGAAGATAATATACCAAACGATGAATGTAGCGATGTGGAGTCTGATATTGGACTACTACAAGAAAGTTGCGGGTCCAATTCCAAATGCAAAGAGCAAAAATTCAACTGCAATGGAAAATAGCGAAAATACTCTGCCCCAGAATGATTTGTTTTCGATTTTACCTGAAGAGTAAGAGTTCAACTTGCGACTACATAAAAAAACGCAAAACACAATACAGCTGTTTCGAATGCAAAGCACTTAATTTTATTTAGATTTTTTAATTTTATTATGTTTGTTGATAATTAAATAATTTTAAAAAAGTATAAAAATGTTCCTCATGTATGTGTTTATTTTTATAGGTCTCATTTTTCAAATATTTTAGCTTGTAAGCCTAAAATAAGAGAAGTTAATAACTTATTAAGATTTCAAAAAATATTGTTGATTTTTATGTTCCTTTCTGTGTACAAACCCTTACTTTACTACATTTTACAAAAAATAATCTTTTTACTCTAGAGTCCTACAGACATATGGCAGGTGGTTGTGTGACAATAATAGGAGGTAGGTGGTTAAGGGTTAATTCAATTTTATAAAAACAGGAGTAGTTCCTACCTGAGGCTTACTTGCTGAACATCTTCCAAACATTCTTGCAACTGTTTGAGACCAACACTGACTCCATCCAGTTTGCCCTGTACTGCTGACTTCAACTGAGCTTCAATGGAAGCTTTTTTGTGAGTTATTCTTTTTTTATAGTGTTCCACCTGTAATTATATAAAATTCACTGTCAAACTTTTCATAACAACATTCCGGTTTAAATCTTAATCAATAAGATGTGGATGCTCACCAGTGTACTTATTTAGTCTTTGTTCCATCACGAGATGGGTTAGTCACCAGGTTTATACTAGGATAAAGATCTAGTAACAATATTTTAATAAATCTGTTATCCAAGTTGCATAGCAATCCAGATATCAGACATGTGATTTTTTTAAAATAAATTAATAAAATAGTCAGTGATTCTGTATTGTTGCCAATATATATTTGTTAGCAAGCATCATATTACGATTTTGACTTTTTTTATTTTTTCGAAACTTTTATCTCTGCAATTTAAAACTTTACGTGAAAACTTTACTTTTTATAATGTAACCTCTCAGTTAAAAAAATCTTAATCCCAACTCGATGATAGACATCATCATCAGCCAGAAGACGTCCACTGCTTTTTTTTTATAGCATAGGCAGCAAACGAACACACGGATCGCCTGATGGTAAGCGATTAATGTCGCCCATGGACACCCGCAAAACCGGAGCAGTCACAGGTGCGTTGCCAGCCTTTTAAAAAGGAGTACTCTCTTTTCTTGAAGGTCATATAGGTCCGGAAATACTGCAGGCGACAGTTCATTCCACAGTTTTGTTGTGCGAGGCAGAAAGTTTCTAGAGAAACGCACACTGCTGAACGAAGGCCTCCCTCAAGGGGGGGTTTGCCATAATCCCCACGCTTGGCAGGCGGCTTGGGGATCGCAGTGGCTCACCGATTAGTGAGAGGACGCTGCTGCCCGTCCTCCGGTGTCTGGCCGCAGTTTTAAGACGTACTCGATGATAGACAACTTAGCCCAATGATTTTTTATTCTGGTTACGCCCACAATACGTTTTACTTGCAAAGAACTTGCATAAATATTCCCGAATTCTACTTGCAGCTTACAATGGTTACTATTAAAACTATTTCGACTTACTTTTTCTAGCTGTCCCGGTCTTTGCATCATATTCATTACCATCTTTTCGGCTGCTGCTTTGGCTTCCTCTTCTATTTCGTCCATCGTACTCATATTGATATTTGTAAATAATAGTGTCTTTAGAAAATTCAGCTATAATTTAGAGCAAGTTATTACTAAATGAACTGAACTGGTTACGATCGAATATTTATTTACTAAACAGTGCGCAAAATATTTGCAAAGGAAAATAAAATAATTCGTCAGCCGTCATTCGTCTTACATTTGACAGACATCACAGAATCGTGCCGGGCCACTTCATTCATCTCTACAAATTAGGGGTGGGCGATACAAATCGTATATAGATACAATATCTATATATCGGTACAATATCCAATATCTATATATCGAACGGCGCACAAACTTTGTACAATACCGCTCGACTCGAGTGAAACTGCACAGAACCACACAATAATAATAACGTAAAATATCTATGATACTCTGAATACTTAGATACGATCGAACCGCTGAACCACTTTCGTTTCAGAATATCATAGATTCAACCAATACGCCATACCGGATACGTTCCATAAAACCGAAACTTTAAAAAATAACAAAACATGTGGTACTACTTCGGTTTCCGAGTACCATAGATTTTGACCAATATATAGATATTGAAATATATAGATTCGATATTTGATATTCAAAACCGGTATATAGATACGATTCAATACAGCGTAAAGACGATATTACCAAGCCTACAGATGAACGTACATACTAGAACAGATCCAGGGTCTAGGTATTTAACGAGACTAGGTTGCACCTATTCCAACTTTTAAATTACTTGAAATACCAGCAGCGAAGTGAGATAGCCTTTGGCTGTCGTAGTTATTAGCTCAGATAAAACCATAGACTTAGAATTTCGCTTACGCTTAAAATCTATGGATAAAACAATCCTTAGTAGTGTATTAAGTTGAACAATTTACTCATACTTAACACTCTTCGTTCTAATATCAGTTTATGTGTGACAGAAAGAGATAGCAAAAGCCGTTTATGCACGTCTTGAAGCGCTACGCGCCACCGGCCGAGGGCAGCCATATTTGTTTTGTAACCAGCTGGTTACCAATGTGTCGTTACGATAATCGGACTTTTTAGTGGTTTTCTTCTCGATTTTGAAGTTTTCCTTACTGTGGATATATTATAAATTAGTTATGGCGTGTAA
Source organism: Shargacucullia verbasci (assembly GCA_947562105.1). Classification (NCBI taxonomy): domain Eukaryota; kingdom Metazoa; phylum Arthropoda; class Insecta; order Lepidoptera; family Noctuidae; genus Shargacucullia; species Shargacucullia verbasci. The sequence continues at coordinate 6,381,211 of OX387287.1, forward strand.
TGTTCCCGGTTGTTCTAGCCGAGCGGGTATATTGACTGAAAATAATGCAAAATTATCTTTTCATAGGCAAGTCGAATTCATGTTTATTGAACTTTACGAAGCAAACTTGTAAATCTTGCTTTTTATTCTCACTTAAAATAAAAGTAATACATGTGTTTAGTGCGTACACAGTTTCATTATGATTCTAGCTGTTAGTGTTTAACAAAAAACATTAAAAAATTTGACTCGGTATGTATGTATGACATTTCACCTACTTTATAGTGTTGTGAATCAGAATATTTATCGATAATTTTAATATTTTGTTAGAGTGGATGTTTTCTTGATTATATAAAATATAATTAATTTTGGTCATTTTTAAACTGGTGACAGTCAGAATAAGAGTTGTTAATTCAAATTTAAAAATGGTAGCTCTTTTCCATTTTTCATTTGTATTTCGGTTGTGAAATTTTCCAGAAAGTGCGTCGAGTTGAGCTTTAAGTTAAAATAAAAAGTGATTAACATATTTGACATGTTTTATTTCACATTTCTATGAAAGACTAGCCTACATGTATAAGTCAACCTCATATCAATGGTAACAAAACTAGTAAAAGCAGATCTTTTCCTCTGTAACACTGTCCGCTGAAAATGGTTTTGTTACCTTTGATATGCGGTTGCACCAATGAATGTCCCATCCAGTACCTAAAATATAACACCAATACCACTATCGATAACTAGATATAGGCTGATTAGTTCGGAAACAAATTGTAGACGGCGCCACTGCGCTTGTTTACATAAAAATACCGCAAGAGGGCTATTTACCCAGTATCTTATACTTTTTGGGTAAAAAATTATAATTTATGGTATCTTTTCAAAAAAGAACTTCACTGAATACATAAATTGCATAAATAGATGCAGCTTGATAGCTTGAACTCTAATCCGTGCTACAGGCTATTCAATCTGTAGAATCAATTTGTGAAGTCGAAAATGACCTAACCGACTCACGATCACGAATCAACCGGTCTCAAAATTTCATTTAGATGACATTAACTAAAGTGCTATATCATGTTAACAAAACCGCAGGCCGAAGTTATTATTGAAATTATACGTCATTTCTGAACATTTAATCTTTTGGTATTGGCTTTACGATTTTTATCGATACCGACAAAAAACCTTTAAAAATGAACATCGCTATTGATCAGTATAAATATAGTTAGGATTGTATAGTCAAAATGGAGACATTGCGTTTGTTTCGCATATCCTGAGCCACTATTACTATCTCTTTCTGTGATATGTCATTTTTTTGTGTTGCGAAGGAAATAGTGATATGTCTCCGGCTCTTGCTTAATATAATCTACCTATCTACCTATTTTTCTCTATCTGAGGTTATTAGTTTGCCTTGTCGCTTACTCGTGTTTACCTAAAACATTTGTGTATCAGTCATTTGAATTTGAACCATATTTCGGTATACATAAAAGTAACGTGACGTGCACTCGTGTTGTGCATGAATATATTCTGTCCTTTTTATAACGACACTATTCCGAAGACTTTCCATCTTTGTCTGTCAATACTCGATACTAGTCGGGACTTACTTACCAAATAGTAGGCAGATTTTATACACTAGGCATTTGTAAATACTTGATGCGAATGAAGACTATAATGATGCAGTACCCTTAGTGTAAGTTTCTTTTGACAAATTAGATTTACTACATCGAACGCGTTCGGCGCTCTGATTGGTGGGGACCAATCGGAGCGCCGAATGCGTTCGATGTAGTAAACCGAATTTATCGAAAAAAACTTACACTAGGGCCTCAGGCGAGTATGAAGCAAAGACTACAATAGTATACTGGAAATAGACTGGCAACTCGAGTATTATCAATGCTTAAAGTAGTGGCGGTCTCTGGCCGCCAGATAGGGTAAACTTCTCCATGACATATAGCTATACGTAGGTATACAGCTATCTATAGAATGCTACATTTACGTAGCTATAGCTATACGACTATAGAATACTATATTTACGTAGGAATTGCTATCTTTATATGATGTATGATTATATCATTTTATTGTTCTTGTGGCGCTAAAGCAAGAAAATTTGTTACACATCTTATTTATAATGTAAATGAATGCATCTCAAAGTATAATTATTTATGTAACTTAAGAATGTTTGTGTAGATAAAATAACACATCACTATTAATAAGAAACAGTAAATAATGTAACAAATTCTTTGTTTTAACTATAGGAAAATTCAGGACATCCTAAATAAATAATACACTCAACGTGGATGTACATGCGAAACAATTAAGGCAAAACATAATAGCAAAACAAAACCGACACGAGTAGAAAACACTCGCGCGCAGCCATTTGCAATTAAGTGATTTAGTGTTGCTATTACGAAATTAGAACCTTATCAAACAACGCATAATAACGCAATATTATATATATTCCGTTTGGCTTTTTTTTTTCCTTTATTGGCAACTGAGCCTATGCCGACTATTCTGCCAGTGTCAAGTGGTGATGGCAACGCAGTAAGGTGAACCTTGGTGAGCTTTGGTGAAGGTGAAAGTAGCTGAAACGACAAGACAATTTTTTTTTTTTCAGCAATGTATACCATAGACTTAGAATTTCGCTTACATATATACATATTCAACACCAAAAATCTAGAATCCAAACTACATTTTGAGTCCATTAGTTTTTAAAAAAATAGATAAGAATTGAATGAGTTTAGGGGAAAAGCTAATCAAGACGGAATGGAAGTTAGTAGGAAGGGGGACTTTAAGTTTGGGAAGCTTACGATACAAGTCAAAGGATTGAGAATTTAATGGACAAGAGTTCCATCATCAAGACCGCATTCGCACCAGGAACTGTCAAGAACACGGCTCTTATTTTTACACTGGATTGCAGCCGTGACCAAGTCTCAGTTTACACAAGGTTGCAACAGTACTTCAGGACAGTTTTGTTAAAGTTTAAATAACCAAGGTTTCCGCTGGATGCAGGGTTGAATACCTAAAGTAGTATGCCCTCTTGAGTTTCGAATTTACCTGCCACACTGCTGACCACGAGTTGTACAGCTTATGTTTAGCTGTATACCTACGTATAGCTATATGTCATGGAGAAGTTTACCCTATCTGGCGGCCAGAGACCGCCACTACTTTAAGCATTGATAATACTCGAGTTGCCAGTCTATTTCCAGTATACTATTGTAGTCTTTGCTTCATACTCGACTGAGGCCCTAGTGTAAGTTTTTTTCGATAAATTCGGTTTACTACATCGAACGCATTCGGCGCTCCGATTGGTCCCCACCAATCAGAGCGCCGAACGCGTTCGATGTAGTAAATCTAATTTGTCAAAAGAAACTTACACTAAGGGTACTGCATCATTATAGTCTTCATTCGCATCAAGTATTTACAAATGCCTAGTGTATAAAATCTGCCTACTATTTGGTAAGTAAGTCCCGACTAGTATCGAGTATTGACAGACAAAGATGGAAAGTCTTCGGAATAGTGTCGTTATAAAAAGAATCTAGCATTCCGCAGCGCAGATCGCGGTACGCGTTATTATAGTAATAAATATGCGATCTCGTTGTTTCGTTGTATGTTGTCTCTAACAAAAATATATAAAATTATGGTACGTATACCTGATAAATTACTATCAACAGTAATATATTAGGTATACGTACCATAATTTTATATATTTTTTAAATAATCATAATTGTATACAAAACACGACGATGTTATTTTGCCAATTTGAATATTTGTAGATTTGGTGAATTAAGTTCCTAGGTGCGGGAAACACCTAAAGTTCAAAGATCTATGCAAAAAGACGTAGAGTTCGAACCGCTGCGCTAAGCGCAGATAGCAGACTACGGTAAAAATATATAGCAGGCTGCTATTGCTATATTTTTTAACGACTATTTTTATGTGCTGTGTAATTTAACGAACACCCCAAGAACACCCCTAGACATGACAGGAGAACACTGATGTGGTGAATTACTAAAATATTTTTTTGTATGGATATATTCAAGGCTTTGAATACTAGCTCAGTACTACGATATTATATTACAAGATGTGGGAAATTCTAATACTACTGATACTATCGGCGGCAGCCTTCTTCATAACCGATGAATTAATACCCAACCTTACAGATTTGTTTGTAAAAGCCGGTCTATTCGGAACAGATTTATGTAAAACGAAAAAGACTAGAATGTAAGTAAATTACACGTTGTATTTACTATCCTTTAATCAATCTATGATATGAGTGTCTACTGCTGGGGATAGGCCTCTCACAACTTATCCCTATAGTTACATTTACTAATAATATTAAAGTTTTTATTTTCTCATCATCACAAAAGACAGACATTATTATAAAAATACTCGTAGAATAGAGTCTGATATAGGCTAACTCTTAAGACCATTAAGACAAATAAATAATGATTTTGTTCATTATCAAATCTGTAGGTCTAATACCCAGTAATTATCAAGACCTCAAAATCTAAAAAAGGCTCTTAAATAAATCAAAAGCAGGAATGCTTACTTATACCTTATACTAATTGATGTACCCTTTTAATCTCTCTTTTTCAAACTAAACATATCTCTTTTTGATTTTTTTTCAGACCAGAAGCTATAGGTGTTGTAAGTGGATGTGTTTTTTTGATAACAAGTTTTATATTCATACCAATTGTTTTTGGTAATGGCTTGATGGACAGACAGCAGTTTCCTCATAATGAGGTAAGTAATTACTATTATTATAGTTATTACATATATGTACAATACTAATACGGCGACGGCACGGTTGGCGCAGTGGTCGAGAGATCGACTGCTGCGCCAGGTGTCGCGGGTTCGATTCTCGCACGGATTAAATATTTGTATGATCTACAGATAGTTGTTTCGGGTCTGGTTGTGTGTGCATGTGACATGTATGTTTGTAAACTGTACCCGCGACACAGGAGAAATCCTAGTGTGGGGCAATGTTTTTTTAAAAGACAAAAAAATATATATATACTCCTAATTTCTGAATAATAAGGCCCTTATATTAGTTTGCAGAACTGTTGGCTGGGTTGTTATCTATCTGTTGCATGCTTCTCCTGGGCTTTGCGGATGATGTCTTAGACTTGAGATGGAGGTACAAACTGTTACTACCAACAGTTGCATCATTACCCCTGCTTGTGGTGTACTATGTGAATTTCAACTCCACTACTTTTGTAGTTCCCTTACCTCTGAGACAATGGTTGGGAGTTTCTATCAACATTGGTATGTAATGACAGAAAAGTAATATTTTTTTTTATCTATTTATTATTTTGTAAATAAAATCTCATCAAAATAACATTTTTTGTTTGTATGTTCTAGGATTTCTCTACTACATTTATATGGGAATGTTAGCAGTGTTCTGCACAAATGCTATTAACATATTGGCTGGTATCAATGGACTAGAAGTAGGGCAGTCTGTTATTATAGCCTTGTCCATTGTTATTTTTGATATAATTGAATTGAGAGGAGACCAGTATAAAGCTCATACCTTCTCATTACATATTATGATACCATATCTTGCAACAACGCTGGCACTGTTAAAACATAATTGGTAAGGATGGTTAAAAATAGTTTTTACTTGACATGGAATTTATTGGTAGTACCTTTTTAATGCAAGGGGCATGAACCCCAAACTACATGAGAAACCAGTTAAATCTATGTTGGTAGGTAGAACTCAGGGCCCGATCTAGCAATTAGCCGCTTCCGGCAAAACAATATTTGCCGCCCTTTACTATGACACGTTTTAAGTCATGAGCATGTTATTCCAGAGATAGGTGTTGCAATTTCTAACCGACCGACAAATGTATGTATTTATTTATTTATTATTAACACATCATCACTATCATTACAGGAATTTCCCAATTCAATAGTGTGGCCATAATTACACATACATTACATTTTTTAATTGAAATACTATATTAGGTTCATTATAGTGTCATTTACTGAAATTGTGTACTAATCATTTTAATTTATTTTTCAGGTATCCATCAAAGGTATTTGTTGGTGACACTTTTTGTTATGTATCTGGAATGACATTTGCAGTTGTGGCAATATTAAGTCATTTTAGTAAAACAGTCTTGTTATTTTTCTTGCCACAAATTATAAATTTTCTGTATTCAGTGCCCCAACTATTCCACATAATTCCATGTCCAAGGCATCGCTTACCTAAGTATAGCGAAGAGACGGATTTACTTCATGCAAGCAGAACTATAGTAGCAAAAAAAGAGATGACTGTTTTAACAAAATTAATACTTCACGTGTTAACAATTTTGCGTTTAATTGATAAAATTGAAGATGAGGAAAGTATAACAATTAATAATATGACACTAATAAATTTATATTTAATTAAATTAGGGCCTATGTCTGAAGTGCAACTGACTATGAAGCTTATGAGTTTTCAAGTTATGTGCACTTGTATAGCTTTTATTATAAGATATCCTTTAGCATCGTATTTTTATGATAGCTAAAGTCAGCGATCAAAATAGAATAAGTACATTATTTTGTGAAGGTATAATTTTATGTGACCGTAATTATGCATGAACGTTCGCATGGTTTGTTTATTTAGCCAAAGATAGATATTTGTGATAGAAACTATATTATATGCAATTCATTATTCTTGTTTGTATAATTTTATCCATAAAATAAAATTTTCGCAATAAATAAAATTCCATTGAAAAATCATAATGGCTGTTAATAGTATTTTTCTATGATATCGTTATATGTATTTAAAATAAAAAACATTTTGATAAACTTATTTTAGTACAGTGTTATTTTTTTTATAATATATACCTATAAGTAAAGATATATTTAACTTAAAAAAATCTTTTGCTTTTGTTCCTAGGTTCCTAGGTACGCATTAACAAAATTACTGAAGAATTCTATGTTTAAAGAGTCCCATAGAGTAGGTACCGGGGGAATCTATAACGATCTAGTAGGCACAATTCCAAACTTCGAGATGAATTTTAGAAAATTCTCAGTACAGATAATGTTCTAAAATCCCAATAATATTTTGTTGGACCTAGGAATCGAACGCAGGACCATACTCGGAAACCGAGCTTGCGACTGTTGATTTTGTAATTCGATGAGTCAGGGTTTAGATCAAACTATCAGTATTTGAATCAATATTTATTGGAGACATTATTACAAAACGCTCTTACGTGGCTGACGGACGGAACAAGAGAGAGATTACTCACTCACTATACCTCCACCACAGTATAAGTATTCCAACAGTAGGCTGACGCCTTTGATGTCGGACGATGCCGCCGCTTGTGTAGGTATTTACGCAACTGTGGAAGGGTTGTCACAAATTGAAAAAGATACATATATACCTAATCATTTATATCATGTTTTTTAAGTCTTAGTTTTTTAAGTCGTCAGCACCCCAAGAAACCTTGAAAACGATACCCATATCTATATGTTTCAAAATATGCATGACCGCCATTTTGGATTTCAAAATGAATGTCTTATAAGTTTCATTTCGTGTGACAGCACCCTGAGAGACCTCAAAACATTCGATCTTATAAAGACAAGACGTTTCGGGGGTGTGCAATATACTCGGTATTTTTACGAACGCCGTTTTGTTTACGTTCGCACATGCACGCAGTGGCGATCCGAGGGGGAGGTTCGTGGGATTGATGACCCTCCCCCCAATCGTACACGTCAAATTGACAAACCTTCTAAAAATAGACAATTTACTAAAATTTTAAACAAATCGTTAAATTCCTGCCTAAAGTCTAAACAATTCAATCAAAAATAGGTAGATTTTTTTTTAATTTATAAATCAAACCCAAGATCCAATGCCAACCCCCCAGTCCAATGACAGCACATGTCGTATACACCATATTAATAATAAATTGAAATATTTAAAATATCAAATAATCGATAGCCCTCAAAGTCGTGTCCCAAGCTACTAAGTGCGGTGAAGTATGCAGCTGGGGCTCGCCTCACCCCTCACACCCCGCACGATTGCCCTGTCTAGACGTCTTCGTCGACTGACTGAAGGGTTTATAGACTGTGCCTCCACTATACACATAGATTAACTACCTATAGATAAGTAGTCACCGTAACCACTATAGTCTCTCTCGCTCGGACAATAGGTATTGCCATTATTATATAGACTTAATAACAGCGACCAGTAGACTAATGAGAGAGATAGAGTGCTATTAAAGTATGCACGATTCAATTTCTTCTTATTTAACCCAAAAAAATAATATTATTTTTATCCACTTTATGATGTTTTCGAGTAAGTAATATCAGTAAATTGATCAGAAGATAATAATCAGGCCATTACCAATATTAGATTAACATTTCCTACTAAAAGAAAAGAGCTTTAACCTGTTATTCTAATTCTAACGGTGACTGTTATGTAACATTTGTAAAGTAATGGTTTCCCTAATACAACTAATAGGTAATGTTAAATACCAGAAAATGCTCTTAAATAAATAAATGAACTGGATTTAAATTAATTACAGTGAATATGGTTAAGAGAGAATGGGAAAAGTAAATAAACATAGATTGGGTTCGTTTGGAACATGACTAAAAACGTGAACTCTGAGATAATGTATAATATGTAGTGACGAATAAAAGAGAATGATATAAAATTAAACGAAAATTGGATAAGGACAAGAAGATGATGACTACACTCCGAGAATAAATAGGCATATTTAGTAGCAGTTTTATATATTATATACATATACTTACGATTACGAATCCGTGCATTTTTTCAAGATTTAAAGCAGCCTGAGCTTAGCGTGTTCAAAGGATAAAAAAAAACAATCTCTTCAGCTTTATAATATAGATAGCTGCACCCTGCGGTGTTACCCGCGTTAACAATGTATTTTCGAGATAAAAGATACGCCTATATGTTAACCCAGGGTATAAGCTATCGCCATTCCAAATTTCAATCAAATGCGTTTAGTAGTTTTTCCGTGAAAGAGTAACAAACAGACATTCTTATAAACTTTCGCATAATATAATCAATCAATGGGTCATAATATTTATGGTAAATACATGTCTCCTTTCTGACTGCCTTCAGCATTAAAACACGTCGTCTTTGGGAATCTTTAGGCTTCTTGCAGCTATCGATGAGGCGTGACGCTCAGCATCTACAATCTGACGGGCCCGAGTCTGCTCTAACGTCTCAGCAGCGGTTTAGGCGTGAAACGTGACAGACAGACAGAGTTACTTTCGCATTTATACAATAATGTAGGTCCAACCCAAGTGTAATAAAATAAATATGACTTTATTTATACCGTTAGATACAAGAGATTTTATGCGAGTGTCAAGGCTTGGCGTAGATCCGTGGGGTGGGCTATGTGTAATATTATTTATTAACACTCACAAACCAACACAAATAAATTTTACTGCTTTATAATATTGATATAGATAAGTACATATAATTTTGACTTATTAAACAGTTTATTCACATAATACATACATCAGTTTCATTAATCAATATTACAATGAAATTATTCTTTGTATTTAAAAAGTAATTATTTTGCCAGTTACAAAACAGATGTATACTTATTTAGAACAATAAATAGATAGCATTTGAAAAGGATAAATATTTTACACAAAAAAACAAAATGGCCTCAGAATATTCTCTTTATACCTTATTAGTGTAAGCTTAATTTAACCAAATATCATACAATATATTGTCCTCTGCATCATTTTCATTTATAATCCGCAGTGTCTTGAGGGTTTGTAAGTAAAAAGTTAATTCTGAGGTGACTACACCATGCTGAGGACTACCATTTGCTACTATGTTCATCTTTACTAATTGTTCTCTTAGTTTATCCTTGAAGTTGTCATGTACTCTTTTGTAAATGGTCCTTATTTGTTCATTAGGTAAGATATCAATTAGTGCTTCATGTAATTTAACTAAGTGTTTAGAAATATTTCGGAATGTTTGAGATGGAACAGGGGGTTTAGCATCCCACCCTGTCAGCTGGGATGCAAGCATATTACTTACTATGAGACAAATCTTATTCTCTATTTCTTGCTTATGGCTTACTATATCACTTTCTATATTACTAAAACCATTAAGTGATAATTCTTTTGAATGCTGTTTCTCAAGTAATCCTCTTATCTTGGGTAAAAACCACATAATGACCTGCAGGGATCTTGACACTAATGCAAGATTTGATGTGGAGATAGTTTTCAATCCTGCACTCTGTATTGCACCAGCGCCTAATACCAATTGGCAGCACCGAGAATTGAACAATCGGATCAACTCCAACATACAGTGTACCAAGTACTGAACAATGATAGGAGACTGTTTTGTTGCATCACAATATTCAAGTAAAATTTTTATCAATAGCTGCACTGTTGCAACAACTGCATAATTTTCCTTATTTATTAATAAATATTTTCCATCAGGTTTTCCACTGTCATATTGTAGTGCATTTGGTATTTCACCTGTTTCATATATTATATTTATTGCACTTTGTAATTCACAAGGAACATCTGCTGCTTTCCATCTTTCTGCATTAAGAGCAGAAGTCAGTTGGGTTCTTCTTTCTGCATGTAAACATTGTATGTACTTCATTGCGTAGCTTCTTAGAGCTAACTTCATGGCATTACTGCAGTGCCCAGTGATTAGTTCACATTCATCACAGAAATGTTCTATAAGTTTGGACAAGATTGATAATTGAGACATATCAGAAAAAACATAATCCTTGTCAGTTTTTGTTACTATAAGATTGGCACATCGCTCATTACAGTAGTCAGAAAGTGATGCAACCATTTTTTTTAACTTATCTTCCACAGAGAGTAGTTCCTCGGGCAACCAAACATCTTCACTATCATTTCCAGTAACATCATCCATTTGAGTTATTTCTAATATTAAGTTGTTCAAAACTAATATTCTTTTAAATAAATTAATCAAGTTAGGAGTAACTTTTTGTAGAAATATTATACCCTCATTACACAATAACCATGTGTTGTCTGCGTTAGATCCTCTTAAAACAATTTCCGTACTTCCATCTCTCTCTGAAATTATTTCAATTACACATTGTTTTATCGTTGCTTGAATTGATGTCATTGCTTCTATTTTAAAAGTATCTATAAAATCAAATTCTTTTAGGCGAAGAATTCCGGACACTATAGACACAATTTTTTCTCTTTCTGGTATTTCTGTGTCATCTTTTGGAGGTCTGTTTAAATCTGTGACTATAAATCTCAAAAACTCATTGCTCAACATTTTATGTATTAATCTCTTCATTTCGGTCAATTGTGGAGATAAATGACGAAATGCTTGAATGCCTGACAGGCGTGTAGATAATACTTTTTGTGTGGAACTAATTAAGTCCAAAGCAGCAACATAGTCAGAAGTGCTTAAAAGAAGCTGTATCATTGGTTGCGTCTGTTGAACAGTACCCATTAGTTTTAAAAGTTCATGGACATTGTTAAGATTATAGCAAATTTTTGTTAAACTTGCTAATTTTAATGGACATTCTGTTAAATTTCCTTTTACATTAGTAATATTTTGTCTGGTTTTTCTAACTGTATTCACTGCTCTTGCCATCTGTTCCATTATAGTGTCATGAGACAACATTGCATGGAAAAATGCATCAGATTTTTGAGCTACTTGCTTTGAGATTTTCATCTCTATAACATCTAGGTATGTACTCAATGTCTCTTGGAGAGATCTAATAGCAGTACTTGGTTCTTCAGAATTACAAAGACTAGGAAACACTTTGCTAAATACATCTGGGTTATTTAATGGCAATGACTGTTCATAGAATATGTTAGGTACTTCACATACATGTTCTACTACAGGAGTTTTATTTTTAACGGGGATACTTTCTTTTAGTCTACAATGGCGACGATATTTCTTAGCAACTCTTTTGCAATATGATTCAAAATGTGCTAGAGTGATTTCTGGTAAATATGGACTAGGGTATATATCAACTTTATCTATAAAACTGTCGCCCCATGTCTTCGTGAAAAAATTGCTCTGTTTACCTCTGTTAGGATCATTTAATACTGCTGGAAGGTTTTGTGATGAAGAATAGAAGGTCCAATCGTCGTTCGAATCTTTAGTGTACAGGTGGTATTCTCTTACGTGATATTTAAAACCTGCTTTCCTTAAATCGCCGAACTGCAAAGCTGAACACATTCCATTTTGTCCATATTGACAGAGTACAATAGATCCTTCTTTGATACTGTGCTTATCTTGAACATGTCTGAAAAGTTAAAAAACACATTAATAGAGCCACATTAGTGTAGGTAATTTGCGCTCAATTAACTGATAAATAATATGTGTATAACCTTTCAAATTCCGTGGCAGAAGTGAAAAGTAGTCTCGGACAGTGAACACAGTTTTGCCATGTTGGCTTTTTACAAGATGTAGTGTTGTCCTCCATACCATCTTTGTTACAAAGAACGAGAATTATTAATTATATGTTCAAGGTAATTAACATATATATATAAAATTTCGTAAATCCACCCGAGAATCTCATGACATGGTAAATAAAAAGTGACAGCCATGACACGAATTGACATGACGCTGACAGTATTAACATTGACAGAGCAGAGGGTTGCCAAACTTAAAGTACCTATCAACTACCTATCACATAAACAAATATCCAAACAATAAAGAATCAACTTTGGGAGTATAAAACCAGAGACACATTTAGATCCCTATCCAGGAGCGGTTCTAGCCCACGTAGCCCCCGGCTGCATAAAATACCCTAGCGCCTCTAGTAGGCGCAAGATCAAAATGTCATCAAAATTCGGGTGCAAATGGTGCAATTATAAATAACTAGCTTCCGTCCATGGCTTCGCCGGCGTGGGTCGCGAACCCACACAGTTATTTTCTAAATTAGAACAATGCGCAATTTTTGTATCTAAGTCCAGTGTGCACTGCACACCCTGCACCAGAGGTAAAGCCGGCACTGTCTCTATTTGTAATAGGTCAAGGGCGGGCATTACTTCTACCCATGTTCTAATAAATGTTTGACTTTCAAAAAGATCTAGTAGTACTAGTATAGATTTAGTAAAGTATAGTCTTATTTGAATAAATCAAATTTGAATTTGAATATCTTGCCAATACGGTGCGCAGGAGCCGGCCGACTGAAAAAATGAAAAGTGACGCATTGTGTTAGCATTCTTCATCATTATTAAATTGCATTCCTACCCAACCACTAAGGTTACCTATACACTGGAGCGGAACGAGTAAACGTTAAGCTATAAAAATATTTACTTGCTCTGATCGAATTTGATGAACATGGCTTCAACGGAGAGGAGATCAGCTTCATACATTTCAACAACGGAATGTACAATAGGGGACATTGGTGGTAGTACACTTTGCTAACAAAATTCTTTGCACGGTTCGCGCCGAACTAACCACGCCCATATTTTTCTTCCGCCAATGAAAGCAGGTATAAGGATACCTGTGATAAGAGCGGCAACAGCGCGCTGTCATATTACGACGAGATCTTTGGGCGCATTTAATGCTGAATAAAAACGATCACACCACACACAGTCACAGTCGCCCTCGCATAATTATTTATCAAATTATTAATCACAATTACTCTATTTGTATTCTAACGTCCAATGTAAACGTCCAATTTCGCAAAATTCACTTAACTATTCACTATAATTACCTATTCTACGTTACGTGTCCTGCCCCTATAAAAATTAAGCGTGCGCGTGCAGACGTGTCGCGCTCGCCGCTGCCACTCTCCCGCTCCGTGCGTCCTCTGCGCCGTGCTTTCCACAGCGCCGTCCGAAGTCCTCTCCACATCAAGACGCTTGATGTGGAGAGCTGCGTCCCTTCAGGGCAAAGCAATCAATTGGAAGGAGCTAGAACCACCGGCCTTGGGGGGTCTCCTAGTCGACACTAGCTCACTATTTCCCACCTTCCCTACTCTTTTTCCCACGCAAACATTCATTCGATTGTTGTTTCATCTATTCATTCATTCATCACGATTATTTGTGAAAATGTATTTTGTTATAGTGGAAGATAGAGGGTCTGAGAGATCAGAGGGAAAGAGAGATAGGGATGGGCTACTTTTTATCGACGTATCATGCGTGCAAAGCGGAGGGAATTAGTGTCTTACCTATAAAGCTTGTATCACACCTAATTTATTTTCTTTTAGGTTGCCGCGAAGAAGTATATCTACATGTCAACTATCTGAAGAAGAAAAGAAAATACGAAGGCTTGAATAGAATTTAGTATACGCCGCGCTTGGGCTAAAATGAGCCAAGTAGATCTTGTAGAGAGAGAAGAAGACAGGATAAAGAAAGATGATAATGACACCATTACATACGAAAGATGGGTCAATAAAGATGTGACTGTTGTCATTGAAAGCACACCCAGACAATGTAAAAAAAAATATCAAAGAAAAGGTCCTAACAACAAAAATAAATCTATTTGATAAATTAAATTCAGCTTTGCATGTATTCATGAAATATGTCGCATGCATGATACATCAGATGAAGACTATCCAGTATTTAAAGGAAGATATATAACCAGAAGATGGCGTACTTCATATAGACTTTTCGGAAAATTACTGTTGCAAGCATAAGCGGAATTCTAAGTCTATGGTTGCAAGTATAGTGAGGAAGTTCAATCGGCTCATTTCGGTGGTTCAAAATCTCAACTATCTCTACATCTGTTTATTATAGTACTCAATCAATAAAAACAACATCATTTTGTACAGCCTCAGAAACTCTTAGACATGAAAGCTTGCAAGTAAACACAAATTAAGACGGGGTCTTAATTTGTGTTTATTTGCAAGCTTTAACAACGAGAAAAAAAAACCGGCCAAGTGCGAGTCGGACTCGCGCACGAAGGGTTCCGTACCTTTGACTAGGTAAACAACAGTAGGTATTTATTATTAAAATAAAAATACAACTGAGTATTTTGTGAATATTTCAAGTGCCTGTTGCCATTATTGATATCGAGCAAAAAAGGGCAATAAAATCGCGTTTGTTGTATGGGAGCCCCCTTAAATATTTATTTTATTTTGTTTTTAGTATTTTTTGTTATAGCGGCAACAGAAATACATAATTTGTAAAAATTTCAACTATCTAGCTATCGCGGTTCTTGAGATACAGCCTGGTGACAGACAGACGGACGGACAGACAGCGAAGTCTTAGTAATAGGGTCCCGTTTTTACCCTTTGGGTACGGATCCCAAAAAGAATTGTCTCCCAATTTGAACACTTAGATTTGACATAATTGTTTTGTATAAGATATTAAAAAGTATATTTTTGTTATTTTCTGTAGACTAAGCGATCTCATCTGTAGACGTAAAATATTAAAAAATGTGATTTTTTTCGAAAATAATCAAGACTGTTCGTTTTGATATTTTTGTAAGGCTAACGATTAATTTTAAAGAAATACCAAATTTCAAATCAATAACGGATTTTTTTGTGACTTGATTTTTTGTATGGCCCACGTAGTACTGCGGATACATAAAAATACATAGTCATTTAAATTTTATGATTTTAACCGATAGATATTTCCAAGAATAAGCGTTTGAATTTCTCTACGTGTATACATATTTTTGATGCTGACTGTACCCAGTACCGGATTAAGCAAGCGCGGGGCCCGTAGCAAATTCTATCGGGGGCCCTTGATCCGCTATGGGCTCTAAAGTATAAAGTGACTTTTTGTAAAACTTGTGTTTTTACGGTATGAAATTCTGTGTTATATTTTATTAATAAGTTCAACCCAAAATATTACGCTGAGGCGGAGGTGGGCGGGGTTGGATACGCGGGGCCACATTTTGCACGGGGCCTGTAGCAATTTCTACTCTTACTACGTGGTTAATCCGGCACTGCTTGTACCTAAATTACAATTTAGATGTGAAATACGAATAGGTACATCAATTTGAAAAGACAATATAATGGTGTAAGCGGTATCCTAAGTCTATGATATAATGCGATTAAAAAACGGACTATCGTTGGATATGTTTAATCGTACTAAAAGTTAAGTAGAAAATGTTGCAAGCTACATTAACATTTTATACATTTGACATTACCATCTAATTGTAAGCTTGAATAGTTTACATTAGTGACATTAGATATTTATGTAAGCTACGTCTTCTAAAAACATCATATAACTTTTCTAGCATTCTACCACGATTATTACGTAATTATTCCTTTTGACAATGATAACAAGAACATGAAACGGCCGATTTGAATATCAGATTTCTTTCTCCATCCAAGCATAACACCTTGACAGGCACCTGAAATAACAAAAATAAATCCATTAGGCTTTAATCTTTTTTATGTTGTCTGACCGCAATAAACCAAGTCGAATAAACTAAATCTCAAATCATATCTTTCTAATGTTGAGTATTAAAATGCTTGTGGTACATTGGCAATACTTACGTCTTCAGATTCCATTATGTTGCAACACTGGCCTAATGAAGTGACCGGATGTCGCTTGAAGCCCAACATGATGCTTGGCAGAGACCAAGATTCGCAAAATCCACGGCAAGCGTTTGTTGTTATTTTGAATTCTACGCAATCTGGTATGCTAATGTTCCTCGTATGACCTGCAAAACAAAATTTTCTTTGATAACGATATAACTATTTACTTGACATAATCCTGATTCCAGTAAAACAGGGTGTACTTTTAGTATTGATCTTAAATGTCATATAAAAAATCTAAAACCACCAAACTTAAAAAATAATGTTAGAATAATTTGCCAACCGATTCGATGACATCCAGGTTTCCTCCATGATTCTGCGGTGAGTACGTTGCTTAGAGATATAAGTATTATTAAACTCCTTAAAAGCATTTTTGAACTGTACTTCTCCACCCTCCGTTTGTGAATGAAAAATATTTCATGAGCCTGTGCTTATATTGTGAAATTTTTGAGCAGAGATTGCGAACTTCAAGAAAGTCGAGTAAGACTATTTGGTTGATTTCTAAGAATTCTTCTATTTTTAGGGTTCCGTACCCATACGTATAAAATGAAAAAAAAAAAAAAAACATAGGTACAGTCGAATTGAAAACCTCCTCCTTTTTTGAAGTCGGTTCAAAATGGAACGCTTATAGGATCACTTCGTTATCTGTCTGTCTGTCAAGACCCCTTTTCTCAGGAATACGTGGAGGTATCAATTGAAATTGATATGAAATACTCAGTCTGCAAACCCTTGTATCTGTGAAAAAATCAAACTTCTAAGTCAACGCAATCAAAAGATACTTCCGTTTATGCCGCATATTTTGACACTCGCAAGGGAATCAAAACATATAGGGTACTTCCCGTTGACCTGACTTATGAAATTTGGCAAGAAGCAACGTCTTATGGCACAAATAAAAGGAAAAATTTAAAAACGGTAAATTTTTAGTGACATCACAAAAAAAAACCGATTAAAACTTATTTGCAGTTGGTAAACTGATGGCGCGGCGGCGACCTGTGTTGATGTATAGTGTTGCCCAAAATCGGTCTTGGTCTTGTTCTTGCATTTTTGCAAGACCAAGATCAAGACCGCGTAATTTTAGCAAGACCAAGACCAAGACTGACCGCGCAAGAGTCTCGCAGGCTTAGTCTTGTTCTTGCTCAAATATTGCACGGTCTGTCTTGGTCTTGGTCTTGCTAAAATTACGCGGTCTTGGTCTTGCAAAAATGCCTTAACTTAACTTTGCCGTCTTCTTTTCGTTAGAGCAATGTTCGGTGCTTTCACGATTTACGAACTTCAGTAATGTTACCTAATTATTATAACTTTTTGGTATGAACTACTACTAACCTCAATTTCGCCTGTAAAGACACAGACACGAGACTCGATTCCCGTGATGGACGAACTATTTACATACTTACAATTTTGTACAGAACCCTCGATGAGCGAGTCCGACTTGCATTTGGCCGATTTTTAACACCAAGCAGTCTTGTCCCAAACGCGTTTGCTGAACCTGAGGTCCTTGGTCCGATTGCCGGGAGATCCTCGGGGAGAGATACTTGGTTTTACGGTAAAAAAATCTCAGTAGCAGCCCAGAGTTCGTAGTAGCAGCTAGTACCCTATTACATGGAACTTAATTTAATAATGATATCGGCGAAATATGGATGTATAGTATTATACATCCATATTTCGTCGATATCATTGTGCCTGATACTTTGGGGAATACCCAAAGGTGAGTTTTTTTTTTCAATGTATGTTGAATAAAAAAATAATCGTTCATCCAAATAATTACCCAATGTTTAACCTAAAAATTAAATTTTTCATCCCATTTATTATTTTGATGTAATTTGTGCAAGGAGAAGACATATATAATTATTTATTAATAAAATAATAAATGTAAGTATATGCACGATAGAAATGTGGCACAAGTTGTTGATTCAGTTCAAGTAACTTTTCTGATAAACTGTATGCTGAAGATGTATGTGATATTTATGTAGATAAAATGTTGGTAGCCTCTGATAATCAGTTGGGGAGTATGTTTTCAGTTCATAAATTTTGCTGACGCTGGATATTAAAGTGTTATGGGGCATCGCAAACAAGTAAATGGACTGTGATAAATACTGTAATGGTCTTGACGCAGCACTTCATAAACTACGTTGCATCGAAGACTGATAAATTCGTGAAGATAGAGACTAGAGAAGCAGGATTCCTCAATATCTAGATACAATTAAGTATACCTTTACCTCATTAAATAATTTAATGCTGTTGTCAGAGTCGGTTGCTAGGCACTGAACAGTGATAACAATAACATATGAACGATAAACGCATTTCAGAATGGAAATCGAGTATAAAATATTAAATCTGTACAAAACAAAACAATTAGATGAATGTCTCAAATTTTGCGAAATAGCTTTACATGAAAAAGATGACCGAATGATAGAATTTATTCGAATGCGTGCCATGACTATACAGGCGAAGATAGTCGGTAATGGTTATGAAGAGGTGGAATATTATCCTCAGCAGGATGAACTGGTTTCTACGGCAGTTGCCAAAACACCAAGGCCTGGAACATCGTTTCAACGAGATGGTAAAACAGCTCGACATTTTGAAACCTCATATCAGGCAGGTACCTTTTACTTTTGTATTTCTGGTATTTTATTGCTAACGACGTCCTAATATTTTTATTTTCTATGATTATTATTAAATTATTCCTTGTATTCCTCTACAGGGAAGATTGGTATTATTATTGCGTATTCCATTGTGCCTCCACAATGGAATACGCAAGGCTAAATAAAAATATGTACCTACATATCCTATACTACTCTATATATCGTCTCTCAGCCATGAAAACCTTGTAAGTGTAAAAAATTGGTCGGCCAAAAAAAAATTGATAATTTGATTTTTAGGACTTGGCGACGATACACTTTACCAAGTTTCTCAGACGACAATGGCTGAATGAATCTCTATACAAGGGTCTCATTATACAACTTAGGCGGCGCTAGGAGTATCTGAATTAAAAGTTTTTTGAACTATTACGTGCTTTAGGTACGATTTTATCAATCTAAAGAACAAAAAAAAAACGTGTTTGAAAACAAAGTGGATTTACGAGGTTTTTACTGCTAGGCGACGATATATGTATATCTACTATCATATACAAATGCTAAAATAGCGACGTAGTTCAGTTCACTATAATCTCCATTTTTTTATCTCAAGAAAAGAGCTACAGCCACGGTACGATCCCGCACGGGCACCAATACGGCTGGAGCTCGCAGCGTGAGGACAGCACTCAACACGGCATCTCGCATGTCCCGAGCAGCCACTGCTCTCGCTGGAGGAGCTCCATTTACTCCTGGCGCACCACTTTCCCTTAGATTTCTTTCTAAAGAAGACAAACTCTTTAATCCAGCGTCAAAAACACTGTTTGAATATGTGTTCTACTGTGAAGGGGATGTGAGGAAGGTAAGCATCTACTTAGTTTTCAAACTTGGCCATTGGTTGTATGAAGTTTCCGACCAACGGTTGAAGATACGGAAGACCAAACAAATTACATGTTATTAAATTTAATAAAGCGGACTACGTTAAATAGGCCCAAAAACGATTATAGTACTGAGAGCTTTTCTTGTTTATATTTCGTGAAACTAATAAGAATATTTATCTACTCAGGCCATGGAGGTGGCTTTTCAAGCACAAAAATCAGAGGACTCTTTGGACTGGTGGTGGAATTTCTCTTTAGCTCGTTGTTATTATGCACTTGGAATGTACAGGAATACTGAAGATTGTCTCCGTCAAGCACTTAAACAAAACAAACATATTTCTATTTACCTTCGCTTGGTCGCAATGTATGTAGGGCTGAATCAACCAATTTCAGCACTTGAAATCTGTAAGCAAGGGTTGGCCGTATTTCATGAATATACACCACTATTAATAGAACAAGCAAGGATTCATGACCAAATGGGCAACTCCGTACTCGCCGTTAAAGAATATCGCATGGTAGCTTTAGAAGACCCGTCAAACATGGAGGCAATAGCTAATATTGCGATGTATAATTTTCATAACGACCAGCCTGAAATTGCGTTGAGATATTACAGGTAATATGAAACCTAGAAACATGGGTATGTAATTTTTAGATTGGCGTTTTGTGTGATTCATTTAATACGTATTTTTCAGGAGATTATTAGCTACAAATCCCGCAGGGCCAGAAATATACAATAATTTGGGACTATGTTGTTTGTACTGCAATCAGTGGGATTTAACATTGCCGTGCTTTCGTCAGGCTCTATATTTTTCTGCTGATCCTGATATTCGTTCGAATATTTGGTTTAATCTTTCTCATGTGGCTTTGGTAAGTTTTTGAACAAGTGAACTTAGTAGCTATGTTTTCTATATATAGGTATATATTTAAGTGCTTAAATAATATATATACTTCATTGCAGTCTACTGGGGATGTAACCTTGGCGTACAGATGCTTGCAAGTAAGCCTTGCTATAGACTCGAAGAATGAAGCATCACAACACGCTTTACAAGCCTTAGATGCACGACTGCGTGCAAGAAGAAATACTGTCACATAAGTTGAAAACTTATAAAGATAATATTGTAGAAAGTCAACATAGGTACTTATTAGAATTCAAAGAAAATATGTACTGACTTAAATTATTGTTTGGAGCACCAAAACTACTATTACAATAAAACAACACAATATAACGCTAAATTTCTAAAAGCCTGTATTTTGATCATCCTGAAATATTAACAGAATATACAGCACTTCATTAAAGTGTTCTACATAATTCTGTTATTCACCTTTCAATTCAAATTCAATTATGTTTAAATATAAATAAATGAAAGTTGTGTAAGTAGTTATTATTTATTTATGGATAGCAAATAATCAATAGAAATATCCAGTGATTCTGTATTGCGAAGTTCGTTATACTTCAGAGCTACTAATGAATCTACAGCAGCCTCGGGGTGAGCATGTAGTTGCGACAACATTGAGGTGTTTGATACACTAGATATTCCCGCTGGAGGTATTCGAGATATGTGGCGAATTTTAACCTGTAATAAAAAATCTGATTCATAAACAATATAAAAAACGCTTTACTCTCTCACCCTCCCGCAGGGTATACGGATAATACCTAATCTAACCACAATTATCAATTATCAGTCCGTAAATATCCACTACTAAAATATTACGTAGTGTACCTATCTACGTTTAGTCTAGGTCTAAATGTTTAAAATACAACAGCAAAATAACATGATATCCCAGGACTCGCAACTCAAAAAATTTAATTACTATTGTGTCTATAATAATAGCTACTTTATTAGTAAACATAATGTATCTTAAAAATAGGTACTAACTTGTTCCATCGTAGAAGGGGTCACTCCAATACTTTCCCAAGTATCCGAACCTTTAGGAATAAATAAAGGTTTTGTATAGTTCGTATTCTTCTCCTTAACAGGAATACAATTTCCAAAGGCTATATTGAATAACATGTCTTTGGCGCGCCTAAGAAGTTGCGGCTCTTTGGACGAGTAGAACAACAAATGAGCACTATTTAGTAAAGCAAAACTTCTAAGGGTAGCGCAAATAAATTTCTTTATTTCACTATCTGAAAACAAATAAAACAAGGAAAAAGTAGTAAGTACATTTATATAATTTAAAAAATTACATCATCTGATTGTTACGGTAGGTTGAACAGTCATATAAAGGGTTCCCAACTTTTTGTGCGGGAAATAAAGTATATTAAGGTCGGAGAACTAAATTGAACAGTATTGTAGAAAAGTAAACAGTACATATTTTATTTTTTTGATGTGTTAAATATATGTTTTTTGGAGCTTCTTACACAATTTAACAATTTATATATATACGTGGCTCCGAATACCAGCAGTCATAAAAACAAAAAGTCAAAAAAGTATAATACTATTTTTAACAGTATGGTTGGGAACCCTAGTCTAACCCTATATACATAGGTGCTTTGGCGGCGGCGGTCAGTAGGTTCTTTCACATTTTGTGCTTATCTTTAATAGATAAAAATGAAAAATATATATTTCACTTAGAATTAGATAAAGAAAATTAATTGTGATGTTCACTATAAAATAAAAAGAAAAAAGTAAGACTGCTTCTAATTTATTTGGAATGAGAATCGATTACCTATTGTAGGTTGGTTTTCGGTCCTTATTGATGTTCGTCAAACTGTCGGTATTATAGCACCAAAGACTGAATCAGTAAGGTATAAAGATATCACATTTTTGAAGATCACTACGCAGTCTATACAGACGGATCCAAAGAAATTAACACAAAACGGGCGGGTGCGGCTTTTTTTGATTTTCAATCCGGGGATGGTATTGAATTGAGAGTTGTGATTGAATCGTTCTGAGGCCCTAGTGTAAGTTTCTTTCGACAAACCAGATTTAACGCATCGAACGCGTTCGGCGCTGCAATTGGTGGAGAGCACGAAATGGACCAATCGTGGAATCCTGGAAGGTACCTTGGCTGGACGAAAGTTCGCTTAATAGGCGGGATATTGTACTGATATTGCGACTACGCTCCGGACACATTCCATTAAATGAATTTGCTTTTCTAATGAGGAAATCTAGTTCTCCGAATTGCAGCGTTTGCGACAAGACGGAGGACGTGTATCATATTTTGATGGAGTGTGTCCGTAACGATGCGCGGAGAAGACAAATATTTGGTATATTTGCTAATAATATTGGAACATATAACAGTATTCTATCACACCCTCGAAGCAATAAAATTGTACAGCTGATTGATTTTGTTAAGTTGGGACTCAAACATAGATAATGTGCAAAATTAATGTAATAATTTACCTAGTTATATAAGTTAATTTGTACACTATTCTTACATTATTGAGCGACATGTTTGCTTAAGCGAATAAGTTCGTTAAATAAAGAGACAGAAAAAGTTACTGAACTTACGTACCTACTGATACGTATGTATGTACATACTAGCAATGTGGGTAGCTCATTCCTTTTGTTATTGGATATGCTTCTGAGTTCTCGTCGTTATTGCAATCTACTATATTTTCTTTGGCATCGAGAGGAGTTATGTCGGGTGTGTAATTTGAATTGTGAATATTATAATATTTAGTGTTAAGATACGACTCACCATAATTTTTAAAAATATCGTATTTTCCACATATAATTATCAACTCTGGGAAACTTTCTGTTGAGTAGACATCAGTCATTGTTTGAGTACAAGTTTCTAAAGTTTCCCATATGCATTTTATTTTACATAAGTCAACCATAACACAGAAAAAGTATTTCCCGCGTATTGGAGTGGACAGCAGCACATTATTTAGTGTGTCTAATTTGCCACCATATTCCCAAATGTGGCACAAAGTTTTATCGATACCTTGTTTTTGATTTGATTTTCTCCCAAACGAATATTCTACCACTAGTGTTTCACGTGGAGGGTCATTCTTCTCCAGAAAAGAATACAACAACGTTGTCTTTCCCTGAAATGTTACAAAAAATTAATTAGGCAAGGATTGACTTTTTAACAGATTTTAATTCTACATGATTGCATGGAATGCGAATGGGTGCGAGATTGACAGTCTTTGTTTGGTCTCACCGATGCTAAGTGAAAGATATTATACTCTTTAGTGTAAAGAATCAAGGGAAAGTTATAGTTTGGAATGGGTCACATAGAATATTACGCGTGTGTTCCGCTCGGCGCCAATGTATTGTACTTTATAACTTACCACGGATTTGCTTCCAACGAGGAATAATGTTCTTGAATTATTCTCGTTCACGTTTGTTAGCGTTTTATCAATGTACTGTGTTGCTATTTCTGGTATTGATAACATAATTATTTCGGACTTCAATCCTTGTACTGGTACTATAAATGAGGTAAGATCATTGATACCTTATTTTATGTCCTTTTCAAAAAGTATTTTACCTCGTACTTAATTGCTAAGTATCTAGGTATTCGTAGCGCGATTCTATTCTATAGTTTTATGTACTTATTAAAACGAGACGATACATTACAAAACAAACAACATATTTTACGGAATCCTTTACTCCATTTTATGTTTGTTTATATTATTTTGGTATCCTAGCAACAAATGTATCTTATGCATCGAAATAGGGGCTGAACATATTATTTCTAGTGTTGAGTAGGACATACAAGAGGCAGTACATTTGTCCCGTACATGACGTTAAAATGTAAGAGCGACAATTTATATTGTACTAATTCAAATTTTATGAGCCGGCAGTCACGAATTCGCTTTACTCACTCTCCGTCTCCGTAAAACTATAGATAGGATGAGGACAGAGAGGGAGCGAGACGCATGCTACAAATTACAATAGTACGCCATTCTACAATGAACATTACGTGGCCGCGTTACGAGTTTCGATCGAGAGGGAAATATGTTTCCACTTCTGTCCCTTCCGAGCGCACTTTTAGCAAGGTCCTTACGGAAATGTTACGGAAAGAAAGAACCGGCTCAGTGGCAACAAAGTCGCGCAAATTATTTGATTTTTAGATTGTAGTTTGTAATTTTATTCATTAGCTTTTTTATTATACTCTTTAAAATATATTTGTTTATTTTTTTATTTATCCACTCACAAACAATATTTCCTATATTAATCTTCAATAAGAGTTCGGACTGTAATTGTACTGCAATAACATCAAATGTCATATTTGTACTTGTAACTTCAAACGTATCGCCGAGCTTCAGTACGCCTCGCCCAAGTTCCTAACCTCATTGGCCTCTCCTCAATCCTCATTTGAAGTAGGACATTGTACTGGCTCAGTGCAAAAAAGGGGCTACTCTTACAAACTCTTTTTCATGTCGTGTCCTACCCAACACTAATTATTTCAATGATCTTATGTGAAGAGAAAGGGAAGGGTTTAATCGATATATTTTAATTCCATCTTATTGTTAAATTAATTACATTTACATAATAAAAAATAAAATATTCAGATTAGGTTAAATAATATTTATTTTCAATATCCTATTAGCTGTTTGAGTGTTGCTGCCAACAAAGTGATTATTAAATTAATTACATTAATTTAATAATCACTTTGTTTGCCGCGCGTCACAGAGCGCATCGACTACCTGAAGCAAAAAGTTTGTGCATGGGCAAGCCGTATTCGTCGGTATAAACGACGGGTGGAGCGTTATACCCAGAATCGTATGTTCCAGAGCGACCAAAGGTGGGTATACAGAACCATGCTATGGCAACTTAGAACAAACCCCTTTTTAAATCAAAATAGCGCCATCTAACCGTCAGATACACTAAAAAAAATCGAGAAAATGTTAAGTGTTGCAATACTAAAATATATTATTTCTATGCTGGAAATTTACGCTAAAAGAAATTATATCAACATTTTTTTAAATTATTGATTCTAATATAGCTACATCAGAAATTAAAAGCATTTATTTATTATAGCTTATGAATATGCTCAGTTGCTTAAAAATAAAGAATTCGTTGATTAATTCCGATGCCTTTTCAAAGTTTGATAAGGTTCTAATTTCGTAATAGCAACACTAAATCACTTAATTGCAAATGGCTGCGCGCGAGTGTTTTCTACTCGCGTCGGTTTTGTTTTGCTATTATGTTTTGCCTTAATTGTTTCGCATGTACATCCACGTTGAGTGTATTATTTATTTAGGATGTCCTGAATTTTCCTCTAGTTAAAGCAAAGAATTTGTTACATTATTTACTGTTTCTTATTAATAGTGATGTGTTATTTTATCTGCACAAACATTCTTAAGTTACATAAATAATTATACTTTGAGATGCATTAATTTGCATTATTAATGAGATGTGTAACAAATTTTCTTGCTTAAGCGCCACAAGAAAAATAAAATGATATAATCATACATCATATAAAGATAGCAATTCCAACGTAAATATAGTATTCTATAGTCGTATAGCTATAGCTACGTAAATGTAGCATTCTATAGATAGCTGTATACCTATGTATAGCTATATGTCATGGAGAAGTTTACCCTATCTGGCGGCCAGAGAGCGCCACTCCTTTAAGCATTGATAATACTCGAGTTGCCAGTCTATTTCCAGTATACTATTGTAGTCTTTGTACAGAACTTGGGAACGACCTGAGCAATGTGTGTCGGACGGGCGCCGACCGGATGATGATAACTTAGGGATGTTACGGAGGTAGATTTATCGGAGGCGGAATCGGAGTCGGAGGTTCTCGTAGTGACCTCCGCGGAGTCGGAGGTGAATCGGAGTCGGAGCAAATCTACGAATGTAAAATGTAAATAAATAAGAAAGAAGAAACTTGTCGCAACTCGTTCACTAGGCTTGGGTAATATCGTCTTTACGCTGTATTGAATCGTATCTATATATCGGTTTTGAATATCAGATATCGAATCTATATATTTCAATACCTATATATTGGTCGGAATCTATGGTACCTACTCGGAAACTAAAGTAGTACCACATGTTACTGGTGTATTGGTTGAATCTATGATACTCTGAAACGTAAGTGGTGCAGCGGTTCGGTCGAATCTATGTATTCAGAGTATCATAGATATTTTACGTTATTATTATTGTGTGGTTCTGTGCAGTGCCACTCGAGCGATATTGTGATACATAGTTTGTACGCCGTCCGATATATAGATATTGGATATTGTGCCGATATATAGATATTGTATCTATATACGATTTGTATCGCCCACTCCTATCGTTCACTCTTCGTTTCTTCAGTTGTACAGAACACATATACCCGTCAGTTGACAGTGTCACGAAAAAGCGCTCGGTAGCGCTGCAGCGATAGCAAGTCATAACTTGTAACTCCGATGTATACCTCCGTTTTGATATATCGGAACCGGAGCCGGATTCGGAGGTGTAATTTTAATCGGAGGTTCCGACATATCGGAATCGGAGTCGAAGCTCCGTAACATCCCTAATGATAACACAAGTACGTTTTGGCGCAGCATCTGGTCAACGAACGGGAGTGTGAACTAATACCAGAAATGGAGGAGGTCAACATCACCTCCTCCGATGTAGCCAGTGCAGTCCGTCCAATGTCGAATTGGAAATCACCAGGGCCGGACGGACTGCACAATTTTTGGTTAAAATGGCTGCAGGGTTCACATACCCGTTTAGCATCGCAGTTCCAGGCGGCTTTAGAAGCTGGGTCGCTTCCACAGTTTCTAACAACAGGAGTTACCCACCTGCTCCATAAATCGGGTAGTACCACGGAACCCAAAAATTATAGACCGATCACATGTTTACCGACGGTCTATAAACTTCTTACATCTATTTTGAGAGCTAAAATTAATTCACATATTGAAAATAATTCGATTATGTCTGCCTCTCAAAACGGATGTAAGAATGGGTTCCGAGGTACTAAGGAGCTGCTCCTCATGGACATGGTTATTACCCAACAGGTTCGAAGATCTCGAAAGAATCTGTCGACATGTTGGATAGATTACAAGAAGGCCTACGACTCGGTCCCTCATACATGGCTCATGAGGGTGCTGGAGTTGTATAAAATAAATACAACTCTACGCACCTTTCTTGCGTCATGTATGGGGCAATGGAGAACTGTTCTTCGCTATCCAGAGTGTCGACAGATTGAAGGGAACGACGAGCCCATTAAAATCGAACGGGGAATATTTCAGGGTGACAGTTTGAGTCCACTCTGGTTTTGTTTGGCCTTGAACCCTTTGAGCACACTGCTGGAGGGTTCGAGGCTGGGCTATCCTTTGCGGAGAGGAGGTCAGGTGGTATCGCACTTGCTTTATATGGATGATTTAAAACTGTTTGCCCCTACTAAATTGCAACTGATGAAGCTACTGAAGGTAACTGAAACTTTCAGTAACTCCATCAGGATGGAATTCGGTGTGGACAAATGTGCAGTCATGCATGTAAAGCGAGGTGGGATAGTGGAATCCGAGGGACTACAACTCTCGGATTCTATAAGCCTGAAATCACTCTCCGCAAGCGATACTTACAAATACCTGGGTATGTCGGAGGGGTTAGGCATCAATGTGGCTGACATGAAGCAATCGTTACAGGAGCGTTTCTTTGGCCGCTTGAATAAGGTTCTTAAAAGTTCCTTATCAGCAATAAGGTTCGCGCCTTTAATGGTTGGGTCATGCCAGTCCTGATGTATTCCTTTGGCATACTCAAGTGGACTCAGACTGAACTAGACGCCCTGGATAGGAGAGTCCGGACACTGCTGACCGCAGATCGGATGCATCACCCACGATCGTCGGTGATGAGATTGTACATCCCACGGAAATGTGGAGGGCGAGGCTTTTTAAATGCTAAGACGCTCCACAACCGTGAGGTGTGCAATCTCAGGGAATATTTCCATAAAAGCGACGTGGGTATGCATCGAGATGTGGTCGCAGTGGACAAAGGACTCACCCCGCTGTCGATGGCTAACGAGAACTGGCGCAAACCTGTGGTACTAACTACCAATGATCGCAAGGAGGTATGGCAAGGCAAGGAGCTACACGGACGCTTTTTCCGGGCTCTTCATGGGCCCGATGTAGACTTCATAGCGTCCGTATCTTGGCTACGCTTCGGTGATCTCTTTGGGGAAACCGAAGGGTTTGTCTGTGCAATTATGGACGAAGTTATCTTGACGAATAACTACCGGAGATATATCATGAAAGACGGGACGGTTGACATATGTCGGGCATGTCACCATCCAGGTGAGTCTATCAGACATATCATATCTGGCTGTTCTCGTTTGGCTAACGGCGAGTACTTACACAGACATAACCAAGTGGCCAAGATCATCCACCAGCAACTTGCTCTGCAGTACAAACTTGTGGATCTTGAGGTACCGTACTACAAGTATGTGCCCGACTCAGTTCTCGAAAATGACCATGTCACGTTGTACTGGGATCGGTCTATCATCACTGACAGGACTATTGTAGCCAATAAGCCTGATATAGTGGTGATAGATCGATTAGCGCGCCGCACGATGATAATCGATATCACCATTCCGCATGACGAGAATCTCGTGAAAGCTGAGAAAGAGAAACAAATGAAGTATCTCGACTTGGCGCACGAGGTTGTCCACATGTGGAATGTCGATTCGGCTATCGTCGTGCCGATTGTTGTAACGGCCAATGGCCTGATGGCCAAGAGCCTCGACCAACATCTCAAGAGGCTCTCGTTGGGCGGCTGGGTCAAGGGACTGATTCAGAAAGCGGTACTCCTTGATACGGCACGTATTGTGAGGAGGTTTCTGTCTCTGGAGCCCTAACCACCGGTAGCTTGGACCCTGTTCCCGATACCGGTTGGTCACTATTTTTTTTTTTTATATTTATATATGTATTTTTATTTTATATTAATTATATTTATAAATTTAAAAAATAAAATATGTAATTAAATAAATAAAGGAAAAAATAAAATATTGAAAATTAAAATAAAATAATATGTATTTTCAATATCCTGTTAGCTGTTGGAGTGTTGCTGCCAAGCGTGAACTCCTTAACGAATTGATTGCCGTTAGTTTATTTCCACCGCATATGTACCTACTTAATTAATTTCGTCATAAGAAATATCCGGGGTCATTGTTGATTCTATTTTTTATTAATATAGCGCGACCACGTCAAGCTTCTTTGATTTGTGCTACTCACCTAGTTGAGCTAAGACAAGGGGTACCTACATGCGTTGGATGACAGCACGGTGCCGCGGCGCGTGTATATAATGTGTTTTTACTCTTAGGTTTCTACCATAAATATCATACCTACCTAATAAATTATATTTGTCTGTGGAAGGAAGTAAAATGCTGCCATACTAAAAAAGTTAATAAAGTTTATATATCTGTGGAAATGGCGATTGATGATTGTGGTGTCAAGAGATTTTTGTAGAAAATCTTGTGCGAATAAATTGCGTTGTAATATCAGCTGGTGATAATTCTTTCATCTATACTTTGGATTTCTTTAAAATATTTCGAAGTGCATTTTATTTGACATCGATGATTAGTGTCAACTGATTACAAGTGGTAAGAAATACATTGTCACCTTCATTCTTGTCCTATAACTTTATTTATTTATTGTGCTTATTTATCAGTGTTTATGTTTTTTAATCATAATTTACTATGTACTGAATCGTACCTCTTTAATATTTTAGAAAACGTGTTGGTGATCATCTGAAGTTTTATTACGAAAGAGAAAGGACCCTTCTGCACATTAATCTATAGTCATATTATTCCGTAACCTACATTAGAATATACCTAATATTACAATTTGAATCTACGTCTAATATTTCTCGTGTTTGAAGTTACCTTTGTATAACTATGTATTATATTTTTATGAAATGGCTTTTAAGTATTTTGGTACCCTTGATGTATATAAGTAGTTCAATGAACTAGTTTCATTGCATTTTACCTTCAAAATATAGATTCTATTGTCCAATGTTCGAAATCAGTGCTTTAAATAAACAAGACTTTTTTCTTTATTTCAGGTGACCTGGGCCACTAAATCAGAAGGTAGCTGTTCTGTCTTTTATTTCTCTTTAAATCTTAGCTATAATTTGCTTTACATGTGAGACAAAGATATTTATGTAGTAAAATTGTTAACATTAAATCATGTAATGTAGATGGCGGAAGTGGATCCAGAGACCTTGTTAGAATGGCTGCTGACAGGGCAGGGTGATGAGCGTGACATGCAGCTGATTGCTCTTGAACAACTTTGCATGTTGCTGCTAATGTCTGACAATGTTGACAGATGCTTTGAAAGGTAATTCTTATTGAAGTTGTGCAATAATGTCACTTTCAAAATTAAGTTTTAAGCATAGATTTAGAATGTAAAAGATGAACAATGATAGCTTGTAGGAGATACTGAAAAATAATATGCATATGTGTTAGTGACTGATATGTCCGATGAAAATAGGGTTGTTTATTTGCATTGTCAATTTAGTATAGTATTGATTGATTAAATCTTGCCCTAATGAATAGAGGTATATATGCTACTAATTAAATCCTCTTATTTTAAATTAATAAACAGATAATATCATTTTATTTATGAAAATACAATGAGTAATACAAAATATAATAATAATTTTAAGATGATGTATGCAGCATACAGATAAGTATAGTACAAAGATTTAACCTTGTGCTATCCACTAGTCACAGTTTTTTGCACTTATAATGATAAAGTAATGTGTGATATTACCATAGCTAGTTCCCTTAGGCCCGATTTTTTAATAATTAGATAAAGATCTATTGACTTTTTATTGATATTCGTGAAGTCATTTCTACAGTCAACCCTAGCGTAAACATACATTTTAATATTTTCACTAAATATTATTTATTTCTTGTTTTATCTACAAAATATTACCCCATATCAGAAGAAAATCTAATATACTATGGTAAAAATTGTTTTCTCGACTAATTAATAACTAGTACGTACACAAAATATGGGTTTAAAACGTACAATGAAAAAATCACATTTATCTGTGAAACATGTAATTATTTGGATTATTTCTCTATGTTACGTTACAGTTGGCAAGAGAACATGACATTATGATTGCCTAAATATCATTTATCACTAATAATTGCACAATTATTTTATAAATTAATAAAATATATTTGACACTAAAGCAAAGGTTGTATCATGTACTAGCTTCCGCCCGCGGCTTCGCCCGCGTAATTTATTATACATATAAACCTTCCTCTTGAATCACTCTATCTATTAAAAAAAACCGCATCAAAATCCGTTGCGTAGTTTCAAAGATTTAAGCATACAAAGGGACATAGGGACAGAGAAAGCGACTTTGTTTTATACTATGTAGTGATATTAATATAAAAAAAATTGTATCATACTGACATTGACATCTGTCTCTTTCTTTCTCGTGAAGTGTTCATATTTAAATGATATCTCTTTTCCATGCTTAGTTGGTCTTTTAGCGTAAGCGAAATTCTAAGTCTATGATTTTAAGTATAGTTTGGGTCATCAATGAAATTAGTTAATATGCATTGTTAAAGTATTTTATTTAATTTCTGTTTAATCAGTATATACCATTAGTTTCTAATTAGTCAAAAGGGTCCTGATTCTGTCTGATAATTATTTGCTCCATAGGTATGGGTGTGAAAGTTTTCAGAAAAATGTGTAGTTGTTTATTTCTTTTGTTTACTCATTTATAATTTTAATTGTTTTGTTCAATATGATAGCATCCTATATCCTATCATACCATATCCTTATCTTTTTGTGACCAATATATGAAAATTGATATTGTTTTATTTCAGTTGCCCTCCTCGAACATTTCTGCCAGCTTTGTGTAAAATATTCCTAGATGAATGTGCACCAGACAATGTCCTGGAAGTTACTGCTAGAGCTATTACCTACTATCTGGATGTCTCTGGTAAGTACAATTTGGAAGATATAATATGAAAAAAAAGAAAGTGTGAAACCTCAATGTTTTCATGGTATATTAGCCACATTTTGCACAAACAATACTTGTTCAACAATATTGTTTATTTACTTTTCTTCTCAAACATATTAGATAGCTTAATATAAAATTGGCATGCTTAATTAATCATTGAGCATTTGTTACTATCTGTTTTATATAAAATGATCTTAAACTAGCTTTATTATGCCTATAAATAACTTATTTGCAGCTGAATGTACAAGAAGGATTGTGGCTATAGAAGGAGCAGTGAAGGCTATTTGCAGCAGATTGCTCACAGTTGATCCTAACAATCGTACTAGCAAGGATCTAGCTGAGCAGTGCATTAAGGTAAGTTATGTGTAGTTTAAGGAAGGTATCCCTACTGAAAGCTTTGATTTTATAAAAAAAAATTATCATTATTTAGCAGAAACATTCACATTTGTAACAGAATATTTATATGTTTTTGATTGATCACAGGTACTAGAGTTAGTATGCACCAGGGAAGCAGGTGCTGTGTGGGAAGGCGGTGGTCTGCCTGCAGTGTTGCATTTCATTACACATCATGGCACATCTGTGCATAAGGATACACTTCATTCAGCTATGGCAGTAGTTTCTAGGTAAAGTTTTTGTTTATACAGAAAAAAAAAACAATATAACTTATGGTTTTTTTTTCTGTTCCACTGTACAATATTCTACTATCGTGCCCATTTGTCTTATTATAGCTTTGCTCCAGAGCAAGTGTCTGGACAGTTTTTGTAAAATTGATCCTCATTCCTTATTATTCAAATAAAATACGTATACAATAAGTACATATAATACTTAATTTACATTTATAATTTTATTATTATAATATTTATTTATATTATTTTCGTAGGGTCTGTGGCAAAATGGAGCCGGGCGATGCTCGCGTGGGCGACGCGGTGTCATCTCTGTCGGCGCTGCTGCGTCACAATGACGCGCGAGTCGCCGACGCGTCACTTCGGTGCTTTGCGTCGCTAGCCGACCGCTTCGCGCGTGCGCACGCCGATCCGGCCCCACTTGCTGAACATGGTATGTAAACTTGAACTAATCACTCTTTCTGTCATTCTTGAAACCAGATTACTTATCAATTACATCTTCAGACATTTGGAATAAAGTGCACTCAACAATACACACAGTGGTTTATAATCATACCTTTTATAAAACATTAATGAGGTATGATTATATGACATGGTGTGTTATGGTTCTTTCAAGTAATTAAATCAGGACTTTATTGTTGTTTATATTGAATTATGATTGATTTCCCTTTTTTTCGGCTTAGGTTTGATAGAGGAGTTAGTCCGCCGACTAGGCAGCGCTGAGAGTGGTGACGATAAATGTTCGGCGCCAGCAGTATCTACTACTGTTAGTCTGCTTTCTACATTGTGCCGTGGCTCCGCACAAATTACACACGTAAGTGTATAAATAATAATTTCTATTATACTATTGTTATGCATTTCTTTATACAAGGAAACATTGCATACATGCATGCAAACATGCATACTACATCTTCACTTCAATATTACATCTCCAGACATGAACCATTGGTCACAGGGATGAGGTGTTTTAATTGTATTGTTTTCCAAGTGGAATATAGGGGTGCATTGAAAAAACCTTCCTGGTGGATTATATGACATTTAATTGAGCAATTTATATATTAAAGCTAACGCGGACACGACAGAATAAGGAGTTGAAACACTGTCGGTCATCATTGTCGGTCGACGCCTCGAGTGAGCGGTCGTGTACTCATTCGTTTAATTACCGAGAGTAATATTGCCTTTGTGTGTGTGTGCGTTAGTGAGTAAGTCACTCGATCAACTGGGCCGGAGACTTATTGTGCGAAGTGAACAACTCTGCAACAGCAAACCCTCCGCTCGTACCTACCGTTCAACAAAATGTCATTCTCACTCAGGCGCACTCCACCTAAAAATTCGCCAAACACGAATGAACCAATGATGGAACCTATGACCCACCATAACTCTGAGCATGACCTATCAACACCTCAGTCGGACCAGGCTCTGGATAGAATCACTTTCCGGAATAAGCGCAAACATGACCTGGAACACACTGCCGACTTCAATACTCTCCGCGATGACATCATATCCTCACTTCAGACTCTGCGACAAGAATAAGGAGAAAAATTTAGTGTACTACAAAACAACCTATATGAAATCAAAGCCCAACACTGTGAACTACAGTCTACAATTCCATCAATGAGTAGTTTATATGATGAACTGATGGAGAAGGTGGTGCTTTGGGATAAAATACGGAAGAGCGATTTGGAGTACATAAAAACACTAGAAGACAGAGTTGAGAGTCTTGAGAGGGGTGCGAAGTCCTCCAGTCTTGAAATACGAAATGTTCCCAAAAAAGCCGGCGAAACCAAAGGTGATCTAATGAATATAGTGAAAACTATCGGGACGTCCATGAATACCCAAATACAAACCAACGACATCAGGGATGTATACAGGTTGAGTACTAAAAATCCTCAAACATATGGACCAATTACCGCCGAATTTACAAGTGTTATAACGAAGAAACTATTACTTACAAACATTAAGAATCACAATAAGGTAAACAAAACGAATAGATTAAATACTTCATATATCAATATGGACGGCAACCTGCCAATATACATATCAGAAAGTCTTACCACTAAAGCTAAAAACTCTTCTACTGAGCCCGTGAGTTCACAAAAGCAAATGATTACGCATACTGCTGGATTTCACACGGAAAAATATGTATAAAGAAAAAGGAAGGAGCACCTGCTTAGAGAATCGAACAGGAATTGGACTTTGAAGATTTAAAGCAACAAGTGACATGACTAATTGCAATATATTGCAAAAGTCTTAATAAAATGATTACATTGTTTTGCCTTAGCGTTGTTCGCATGTTTTCTTGTTATACTGTTTTCATAGTTAATGTGTTTTACCTATATTATTGTTGTGTTCTATTGCGCTTACATAATTACACACACAAAAATACACATATTTACCCTACACAAAAAATAATATATACTCACACATACCCACAATACATACCACAAAACCAACAACATGTAGTGCGAACTATGTCCTATTTTGTAATATGCAAGCAAGATATTTCAATGTCCTATTTTTCACAATACATTACTTTTTACACACAAGTGCGTATGCTTACCTCAGTGTACAAACTTTTTAAGAATAATATAATACTACGGTTTCTTCCAGACATACGACATAAATGGCAAGCGTATAAAATGATATTGTCGGTTATTTACGATCACAAATCAATAGACAATTATAAGTTGACTGACCACGGATTTTTTTTTGTGTTAAACCGTTCTTTTGTAGTGACAACTTTTCAACATTGCATAAATGAAGTAATTATTAGTTATCTTATTAATCACCTGTATTCTTACGTATACCCGCATAACTTTTATACAAATAGGTTGTTTTCAACTATAATGCAGTTACTTCGAGGTGTTAAATCCATATATTTTGGTTTATAAAGGTCCCTTGAGATAGTTCCAAAACCTAAGATTAATATTCGACCATAATAATAATGATATTGCAGCGGAGGTTGATACAACGGGACAGGTTGAATGCCTACCCATACCTAACACTAGGCTCTGTTCACAAATAATAGACTACGATGCTAATAATGTTTCACTAAATTTACACTACTAAATTTATAATTCACTATTTGCTTAAATATTAGAAGCATCAACTGTAACCTTCACATGTTCTTATGTTTTTTTTATTTCCACACGAAACTTTCATATAGATATCATTGTTTTGATGGAGTGCTGGACTAATAATGCTGGAAAATAATCTACCACCGAATTTGCAGATTATAATAAATATTGGTCAAAAAATTGTTTAAATCAAAATGATGGTGTAGTCGTGTATGTTCGAAGCGTAATCAAAGTCTGTGTTTGTGAACCCTAGTTCTTCGAAGGGAATTGTCTCACTGTTACAATTACACCAGAGTATACAATAATTTGTTCATACCGTCCTCCAAGTTTTAGAAATACGAATTCATATCTAGAATCTCTTGGTGAAGTTTTAAGCAAAGTAAACACGAGAAACATTATTTTTACAGGTGACATAAATATTTATATTATGCCCAAAAACTTATCTTGTTCAGCACAACAGTACCTAAACTTAATGGCCCTTCATGGTCTCAAGTTAGGTATTACTAGACCCACGCGAATTAATACGTGTCAATACACGTATTAATTCGCACGTATTATTCACCACTTCATGATTAAATGTTGTTCTTTATGGAAAACAAGCGTATTTGAGCAGCAATTAACGGATCATTTACATATATTACTTTATATCAGCAAACCTAAAATAGTTAAAAGGAATTTAATGTTTAATAAAGTAAAAATAAATTATAACAGTATCAAAGAAGTACTTACAAATACATCCTGGTCTAAGTTATATGACTATAATGATACTAATATTGTGTCTGAAATACTGACAACCGAATTAACAAATATAATTATGAATAATACCATAATAGTAAAAATGCCTAACCGGCACAAACCGTTAAAACCTTGGATTACGAAAGGAGTGGTAAAATGCATTAGGAAAAGAGATATCCTGCACAAAAAATCTAAAAAGTCACCGAATGATGTAGAAAAGCAGCAAAAATACTTAAAATATAGGAACATTTGCAATTCTATAATTAAAAAACTCAAAATCAGTTATTATCAGGCAAAACTAAATATATGTAAGGGCAATATAAAAGATACTTGGAAAATAATAAAGGAAGTTTGTGATATGAAATGTAATAAAGAACCATCGGAAGAACTACTTGGTATCGATGATACTCCACTAAAATCCCTTAATAAGGTGAATAATTATTTGACTTCAGTTGGAGGTCTCTGACTCGGACTCTGGCTAATAGTGTACTGAACAAAATGAGCGCATGCGAGAAAGATCTAGCACGCCAAGCGAAAAGTGATAAAACGCCTTTGAAATCTTTTTCACTTACACCAAAAGATCCGTACGAAGTATGAGCCATTGTTTTGGGACTAAGATCGCAAAGTTCACCAGGCCTGGATAAAATTACTTCTGAAATTTTAAAACAAAATATTATGTCGCTGGCTCCACCTATAACTTACTTGTGCAATCTAAGTCTTGAAACAGGTGTCTTCCCATCTATGTTCAAAATAGCTATCGTGTGCCCTATTTTTATATATTCTATTAAATTTGGTGATAAAAATGAACCATCGAATTACCTTCCCATATCTCTACTGTCAATGATGTCAAAGCTACTGGAAAAAAATGTCAATAAGAGAGTAATGAGTTATCTTGAGAAAAATGAACTGCTGAGTAACAATCAATTCGGTTTTAGGGAGAAAAAATCAACTGAAGATGCAGTTCTAACACTAACATCTAAATTGGTGTCTTATTTAGATAAAGGTGACAAATGCCTGGGAGTCTTTTTGGATCTACAAAAAGCCTTTGACACGGTGTCTGTCCCTATTCTTTTAACACGTCTTGAGAACGTTGGCATTCGAGGGGTGGCTATCAATGAGCTAGGTAGTGTTGCTGCCTTGTCTTGCATTGATTTACTTATGTTTGCCGATGATACCGTCTTGGTCTTCAATAGTAACACCTGGAAGGCAGTATTCCAGAAGGCTGCAGATGGCCTAGCAAGGGTAACCACCTGGCTGGAGAACAGCCCTTTATCCTTAAATACAAGACCAAGACCAAGGACGTTTGTTTTAGTAAATCAAAAAAGTGATATACAATTGGCTAAAGATGTTCGACTATGAAGCTGTGGAAAAACTACTTACAATTATCATCTAATAGATAAATTTACCTCCCTAAATTAACTAAGTATTAAAGCCCAACCTGGTTCGTATGCAAAATTCCAAATGTTCAAACACCAAAAGACTCAATCACTTACACCTTCACATAACACACACAACACACATCACACACCACAAACATACATAGCGCCTAGTCATACTGAAGAAAATTAAGCCTTAATATTTTTTTATTTTTTTTCTGTAATTTATTCATAAGTTACCTTAGTTGTCATTAAATAATTATGTTCACATGTAACAGGAGGAGAATGGCTCCTGTAACACAGTTTTTACTAGCACAGGAGTCAAGGAAATCATAAATTGTACATTTTATTTTATGCCAATATAGAATTTATAATTCTTATTATTACTGACTTGTGTTGATGGAAAGTAATGCCCAAATCGAATTGAATTATTATTTTATAATAACAACATAAACATCTTTAAAACTAATATTAGTATATACATAAGTACATACATTGATAAAATTATTTGGCCGATAAAACTGACAAAACTATGATTTTATGACACAATTTCACAATTAATTAAAAACAAATATTTAGTGAGTGAATAATGTTTGCAGGATCTGGTTCGGCTGGAGTTGTGTTCGGCCGTGGAAGCCGCGGTGCAGGCCGACGAGCGTTGGTGCCTCGAGTGCATGCGGCTCGTAGATCTGTTGCTCGTCCTTTTGTGTGAAGGACGACACGCTATACAGAAGTGAGTAATATGCATATTATATTTATTATGAGTACATTGAGTTGTAAATTATTGGGATGTTTTCTTACGTCTATAAAAATGTGCTCCAGTCTTAAAATCATAGAACTTTATTCATTCTTTCGCGTTCGATAGCAGCACCGAAAGTTCAGTAAATTGTTTACATTTTTATGGCGCTTAACTTCTATAACATACCAAATGCTAGTTGCATTAATCCGCACGAAGTCTTCTAAATTTTAACTCAAAACCACACGTCATACGTGTGTCCGGTGCTACAACTACACCATGAGCGTTACAATTTTCTGAAGAAGTCCATCAAAGTATCCATATTGTATCAGTGGTTCAACTCGCAACGGGAGCTCAACATCGGGGTCGAGTGGGTCGGGCGGCGCGAGTGGCGAGGGCTCGTCGGCGAGTGGTAGCGGAGCCCGCGGTGACAAATCGCATCGGCAGCTGATCGACTGCATCCGCGGAAAGGACACCGACGCGCTGCTTGCTGCTGTCTCCAGCGGTGCCGTCGACGTCAATTTCACGGACGACGTTGGACAAACCCTGCTCAACTGGGCCTCGGCCTTCGGGACACGGGAGATGGTCGAGTTTCTGTGCGAGAAAGGTGAATTTGTATTATTTTTATACGTATGACGCATGTCTACTATGCTTACTCATCCATACCAAGCTTGAGTAATTCTTGAGGGCGAGTAAGTTGCCATTGTGCGCCACACATGGCTCTGGAACATATTTATATTTTTTTAAAGTCCTAAAAATGTGACTGCTTATATTTTTAGACCAATATTTATAAAATTCTATGCCAGGTGCTGATGTGAATCGCGGTCAACGTAGTTCATCTCTGCATTACGCCGCCTGCTTCGGCCGTCCTGCCATCGCTAAGGTGCTCCTTCGTTACGGTGCCAATGCTGATCTAAGAGACGAAGATGGCAAAACACCTCTTGATAAAGCGCGGGAACGACACGACCAAGGTATTATCTATACAAATAAATAAAATTGAATAAAATAATTGAATTGAATTGAGGTGTCTGTTTGTAATGTCAAAATAACAGCTTTTTACTAAATGCATATGAAAGTATATACAGTACTGATAAAAAAATCATTTCTAAAATTTTTGACTGTCTGTCTGTTTGTTCCGGCTAATCTCCAAAACGGCTGGACCGATTTTCCGACGATTGACCGACTTTCACTGGCAGATAGCTGATGTTATAAGGAGTAACTTAGGCTACTTATGTTTTATAAAAATAATATATAAATCAATATATAGATATTTAATCCACGCGGGCGAAGCCGCGGGAGGAACTTAGTCTAAAATAAATACCGATTAGGAGATAAAGTGCTACATTGGTAATATCATTGATTCTGAAATCAAGCCGATAATACGATATGAATAATTAATTTTATTGAGCTGAATAACTGAGCCGGATAACAGAAAGAGAAGGGTTAAAGGAGGCGTACATATTTATTAGAGTCCCTTATTTTTTTGTGCTAAATTTTGGGATTTGGGATACTTTCATTCCAATTTTTTCTATTCTACTAATAATAATCATAAAATATGATGTATCAGGTCACAGGGAAGTGGCAGCTATTCTTCAGTGTCCGGGCGAGTGGCTGGTAGTCGGTAATCACGACTCTCCCTCGCCGACCAACGACGATGACTTCCCTGAAACTGGAGACAAGGAAATGGCTGCGGTTTATCTCGAGTAAATTTGAACAATTTATTGTAAAACATCAACAACGCTTTACAGTTTACGACTGCTCCGTGGCTTGTAGATTGACTAAACTTAGACCGATGGGAAAGTGTGATGTTGGTGCATAAGAATGTGTGCGTGTATACAGGCGCCTGGTGCCGGTGTTCTGCTCGCGCTACCTGGGCGCGGGCGGCGCGGGCGTGCGGCGCGCCTGCCTGTCGCTGGTGCGCAAGATGGTGCACTACGCGCCCGCACGCCTGCTGCGCGCCATCTCGCTGCGCCGCGAGCCGCACGCCGCCGCGCTGCTCACGCAGCTTGTGGCTGCCGTGCTCGACAACGCCGTGAGTACTCAGCTCTCGCACCATGACTATAAACGCCCGCCCGCAAACTATAGCCCGCCTCACACGCTGCCTATTTTGCTAATGGTTGCGTGTTCAGAAGCCATACTGTTAAAAGAATAGGACCACTGTACAGACTTATATGTGCCACAGATTTGTTTTGCTAGATAACGCATTCCACAATGAGAAGCAGATATGTCTATTGCTAAAAGGATGTTTTCCTTTTTATATAATGTCCATTGGAGTTTCGCTCGGCGTGCAATAACCGGCAAAATGAATGTGTTGTGACGCGGGCTGACCTTGTGTGTGGCAGGGCGAGCTGGGCGCGAGCCGGCGCGCGCCGCCGCGAGTGCTGCGCAGCCGCTATATCCGCCCGCCTGCGGTAATGTTACGATGGTGTGATGCTCCGCCCGCGCCACCCGGCACCTACTCCGTGTGCTGGCTCTAAAATAGAATTACTGATACACCTCGTATCGGTTTCCTCTGTTCGATAAAAACAAGCCTTTAATTACGGTACACTTGCACTCTGATTCACTTTTATGTTGAAAGTTCAATATTGTTCATTATATTGAAACTCGATTTAACTGTCAAAATGAAAGTGATTTCCGACCGCGAATATTCTCCGTAATTAAGCATTTTTGTTGTGATTCGATTTATACTTGTGATCAAATGACCATCAAAACAACTCGCGAGACTGATCATCTATTTTAGAGCCGGAACATAATCATTGCTTGAGATACAGCGGCACGGGTTTTATGTGTATCGTTTTGAGATCCATGTTGTGGCCTGAATTCCTCCAACGATGCCATCAACTATGCTCGGCTTAGAATAGCTAAACATAAATAATGAATTTTCAGTATTCATAATCATCAAACTTAAAACACTAATGTTTATTTTATTTATTATGCAGTTGTAATTAAAATACGTATTTCTTGTTCTTCTCATAACAATTTATTCTTCAGTGCATCCACATTTTGTAAAGAGATCACACCATCGAAACTTACTTGCATCAGCAATCCTTTTTTGGTGTTTATTTTCTGTGTTTTATAATATACCCTTTGATTGTTGTTATTTTATGTTATATCCTGTGTAATAAATCGGTAAGCGATATAGATACCGATTGATTCACCAGTTAGTTAAATGGTAATTTAGAACTTTTTGTTACGTTTTATCATAATATATGTTACTCAGTATAGTATGTAATTTTTGAAAATAAAGAACTTTTTTATCAATTTGTCGTAAAACCTTATTATGGCTGATGTAACGTTCACCTGACAGCCCACCTCACACAGTTTTGTATTTTATTAATAAACTAGCTGTGCCCGCGACTTCGTTCGCGTGGATGTCGGAACTTAACAATGTATTTTTTAGTGCGAAACGCCATTTAAAAAAAATATATTATAAAAGTTACGTGCAGTTAAGAAGACCAAATGCACTTAACCCTATTTTTTTCTAAAATAAAAGAATTTTTCTAAAATAAAAGTAGCCTAAGTTACTCCTTATTACATCAGCTACCTGCCAATAAAAGTCCCGTCAAAATCGGTCCAGCCATTTCAGAGATTAGCCTATACAAACAGACAGACAGAGAGACAGACAGACAGACAAAAATTGTAAAAAATGTTATTTTGGTGTATGTACCGTATATATATTCATATGCATGTAGTAAAAAACGGTTATTTCAATATTACAAACAGACACTCCAATTTTATTTATATGTATAGATAAATCGTATACCCAAGAAAACATATAGACATTTCTAAAATATGATAATTCTTTTTTCTACGTAGGATGACGACGACGGTCACCTGATAGTGCTTGGGATCGCCGAGGAGCTGATGGTGAAGGCGGCGGACATATATTTGGAGCAGTTCGCTCGCCTTGGCGTGTTCAGTAAGGTGGAGGGGTTGGCCGCTGCCCCAGCGGCATTCTTGTCATTAGACAGTGAAAATTCTAGTATTCCGGGTAAGGAAATATAACTGAGCAACTTTATCATCTTACAGGAATTAATGAATTATTTAAGTTTCAAGCCTCTTTGACGCAGCTGCGACGTAATAAATTAAGATGTACATTTTTTACTATTTTTGTTTTTGGCATATATTTTAGCTTATTTTTGTTCATGTGCCGCACTGTGTTAATTAAATCAAAAGTTATAATAATAAATTGTTTATTAACAAAAAGTCCAATACAGTTTACAATCAAATCAAATCAAATCAAATATCGTTTATTTCAGGCAATTACCCATAACATACACCAAATACATACAAACATAAGAATACATACATATTAAAAAATTGAAATTAAAAATAATTAAAAGTAATAACAATAATAAAATATTTAAACTTAACCTATATGAAATTTTGAGTAACTATTCTCAGTCTTTTATCTGTCTTCTAAGATGAACGATATGGTACACAGCGGACACAATTCTGTTACTGCTCAGGGCTACTCTTGTGTAGAACGATACCCTAAGCTTCTGTAACAGCGCGGCAAAACCGGCAACTCCGCTCTCGGCGAACATGTCAGTCGCACTACACCGCCAGGGCAAGTTCATCATTACCCTGAATGCATTATTATATTGTACACGAAGAGTGTTATACGCACTCCTCGTGTACCGGTACCAGAGTTGGCTGGTGTAGAACGACTGACAGTACGCCTTGAACAGCGTCACCTTCACTTGTTTAGAACAGTGGTAAAAGCGTCTGGCTAGCATATTACTTCTACATGCTATACTGCGCCTCTGTCGTTCCATATCGTCATCATCCATTAAGTTTTCTGTTACAATATGCCCCAGATATTTAAACTTAGTAACAATTTTCAATGCGGT
Source organism: Shargacucullia verbasci (assembly GCA_947562105.1). NCBI lineage: Eukaryota > Metazoa > Arthropoda > Insecta > Lepidoptera > Noctuidae > Shargacucullia > Shargacucullia verbasci. Next base: position 6,425,307 of record OX387287.1, read on the forward strand.
TCCACATAAATTTATAGGGAGTATTATATCAGGGCCTTTTTTATACTTAAAAATCATAATTTCCGTTTTATTTACATTATATGTTAGGCGGTGTCGAGTTGCATACTTCTCACATATATTTATTAACTTCCTGATGCCGTTGACCGACGGACTAAGCAGCACCATGTCATCCGCATAACTAAGGTTATTAACGCGCACACCGCCGACTTGGCATCCGACTCTGGTGCTGCTCAGTTCCTCGATCAACTCATTTATATACAGGTTGAATAAGATCGGCGACGTCAGACCACCCTGCCTCACTCCACTCGTTAGCCTATAAGTCTCGGAGAGAGCATTATTCCACTTCACCTGATTAACTTGGTTGGCATACCAGTATTCTAAAATATTAACGATTTTAGGTGGTACTTCGGTTTTCCTTAATTTGTCCCAAAGTACATTATAATTTATGGTATCAAATGCGCGGCTGAGGTCTAAAAAGCAGGAATAAACTGTAGTGTTTCTATTTAAATACTCGTAAACTGTATTTTTCAAAGCAAAAATAGCCAGATCGGTAGATACTAATAAGTATTATCGGTAATAAGTATCTTACAATTAAAATAAAGCTAAGTTGCATATTTGCCTGAACTAGGTTGAACCTGTGTTTCAGGCTAGAAAGTGCATACATGCAGTTTTATAAATTAACAATAAAAATGATAAACTTATATTAGCAATTATTAAGTATGTATTATTTATAATTTAGGTCAGCGTTTTAGTAATAATCTAAGCAATTTATTTGCCTACTACAAGTAAGTCTTCTAAATTTTTTTTACAGCTAAAATAATCTAACTTATAAATACTTAGTTCTCTATTTAATCTATTATACAGAAACGGGCCTAGGAACGTAAAAAATCTGTTTATAAACACGTGTTTTGAGGTTGAATTTGAAGTGCAGACTATATCATTCCGTCTCTTATTTGTAATATCAGCATTATAGGTAAGCGTTGTATGCTGTTTTAGTATTATGTGCATAATGAAAAGTTGTCGAACAGTCAGCACATTGCAGGATTTATATAATTGTTGTGTAGGATAGATAAAGGGAAGGAAGTTAGCTACCTTTAAAATTGCTCTCTGAGCTCGTTCAATAGGTAGTATATTTAGTTTTTGGTGCTCTACCCAATGAGGTAATACAATAATTTATTACAGATATATTTGTGAGATTAATTTTGAATCTGCGATTATACGTAGGTTTTTAAATACATATATTAATTTACGCAATCTTTTAACCAGACTGGCAATATGTAATTTAAAGGAGAGTGTGTCCTCGATTATAACCCCGAGATATTTTATGTTGCTAGTTTTGAGGATAGTTGGACAATTACACATGTTGACTGAACGATCTTCACATTGATGCGCGTATAGATGGTAGTTCGTAAAGTTGAGGCTTGCGCATACAGAAGTGAATATATTTTGTCTTGTCAGCATTTAATGTTAGTAAGTTGGTTTGAAGCCAATTATTCACAATATTAAAACCTAGTTGGGCGTTCTCATAAAGTTCGCTGCTAGTTTTAGCGGTAAATATTAACGCCGTGTCGTCAGCGTACGATATGATCTTGCCGTGTTTAATATTAAGATTATACAAGTCATTAATATAAATCAGGAATAGGGCCCAGAATGCTTCCCTGTGGAACACTAAAACCAGTAATTTTCTGATCGTCGCTCGTAATATTATCAATTCTAACGCATTGATATCGATCATTTAAGTAGTCAACAAGGAGTTTCAGGGGCGTACCTCTTATACCTAGAGTCTCTAATTTGTTTAAAAGTATAGAAACAGGCACAGCGTCAAAAGCTTCGGCTATAACAAGGAAAATTCCCAGGGACTGATTCCCTTTGCCAAGTTCTTCAGTGACATAATTAGTCAGGCTAAGTACCGCATCGGCTGTTGACAATTTGGCTCTAAAACCAAATTGTGCAGGTGAAAGGAAATTATTTTTTTCAAGGTAGTTAACGAGTCTAATATTTATAATTTTCTCTAGTACATACATCTTTGCTTCCTGATTTAAAGATAGGTATTACCACTGCCTTTTTTAAACATTTAGGAAAAGTTCCTTTAGATAAACAAAGTCGAAATATATGCGTTAAATGAGGTACCAAAATATGCTTGAAAAGTTATGATTGTTGTAAGGAAAGAAGTGGTTTCGGTTTAGTGATGGTTGATTGTGTAACATTTTAATTGATTGCATATTTTAAGAATATTATGTTTCTGTAAGATTAATGATAAAATTGAATCTGGTGTAGAAAGGCATTATTTTTTTTATAAAAATAAAAATAAAGAAAAGAAAAGATAAAGAATTATAGATGTTTTTCCACGAGAGGACAAGGTGAGACAGTGATTATGAACCCATGTTAATGTAGGTTCCAGTGAAGACGCGTCATGCCTGTCAAGTGGCGTGGGTTACTCTTGGGCGGAGTGGTCACTGTGCCGCGGGCGCGATGCACTGTATGTATGGAGCGATGCGGCGGCACTGGAACTGAGCACTGGTAGTAATGGTTGGTTCCGCTTCTTGCTCGACGGGAAGCTCGCCACCATGTACTCCAGTGGCAGCCCTGAACATCAGACCGACAACACGGGTATGGACATTTGTTTTATATGTTCCTAAATGGGTTCCTTAATGCAGGACGGAAGTAAATTTTTGAGGTTTTCTGAATTATTGGTGTAGATTGATCGGTAAAACCAAGTGAAGGAGAGTGAAAGTCCTCATTGGTTGAGTAGTCGTCACTGCAGGTTTGAGCGTAAGGTCATTCAGGATCGATTTCCGGAACTAGAACCTAACACTGACTGTCCGACGATACACTTCTGCCTATTTTCTAGTGATCCATTATACTGCTGATTAGTAATTTGGTAATTTTCATTCAATGGCGTACTCGCGTAATCATGTGACGGATCATGTGACTTTTTATTCCCGAAATGATTAAATGTCCAAATGAATGGCATCGATTGATGAAAAAAACTCGTCTGTATTTTAATCAAGAAATAGTAAGTATTAATTTAATTGCAGAAAATCGTGGTGAATTTATCGACAAACTTCAAAGAGCCCGAGCTTCGGTAAAAAATTCAGTCCCTCAACCTATCCTGTCTAAACCTGGAGCTGCAAAATTGATAATCGGAAACTGGTCCCTGTCGTGTAAAAAGTAAGTAACTCGGGATTCTAAATAAGTAGAACATTTTCAAGTGTGATACTGTAAACTTATCAGTATATGCTATTTTAGAGAAAAGGAACTACAGATTCACAATACTGACGGTCAACAACAGACTACGATGCTCAGAGAAGATTTACCTGGGTTTATTTTCGAATCAAACAGGGGCACTAAACATTCGTTCACAGCTGAAACATTTTTAGGTAAGTGTTAATACAAGTATTCAATTTAAACAGATAATATATCATAAATCTTTTCTTCCTAACTTAGACCTGTACTACTTTTTTAAATATTTTGCCTTTATTTTTCTGTGCCATTTATTTATCTTTTAGGTCCTGAGTTAGCAAGTGGCTGGGCAGACCGGAGGACTGCAACACCACATAACGCGGTCAACGTAAGTCGATCAAGACTAGCAGCAAAAGCTGAAGCATTGAAGGCACAGGTTGGTCAAATTCCCAAATATCTAATTTTGCAACAGCAAACTTTACATACTTGAAATACTGGGAATTAAAATTTGTTACCCTGAATACCGTATAAAATTGACTTCAATTAAGATATTTTTATGTAACCAACGATAAGTGCTTATGAATTGTCTAAATTCTTATCACCGTCGTATCGGAACTGGAACTGCCAAGAAATTACTTAATTTAATTCTATAATTTAAATCCTTCATTTGCAAAAATTATACTTTGAAATAACAGGGATATTTTGCCTTTGTGTGTAATAGGTATGCGAACGCGCTCGTGCGCTGTACTCGCGTCACCTTGTTAACGCGGCCACTCGTCAGCCGCGGCCGCCTGTCGCGAGGCTGCGAGCCTTACTTGCGCGCATGCAGCGGCTCGCCACACAATCTACTGGTAAGGCAGCGTTTTACGGGTATACAAACAAAGTAGTAGCTTCGAACTTTTCCTAGTGTGTTTATTGATTAAAATAAATGGTTACAGCCATTAGAAAATTGTAGTGATGGCTAAGGTCACCGGTGAAGAACGCCGGTGAACCTTCGGAAGCGAACTGGAGTTGCAAATGTTGGGCAACTGACAAAGCAAAGTAATACGCAGATATGCGAACTTTTGCTAGTCAGAGATGCACTTATAAAGAGACAGAAGTCTTATCCTGAGGTTTCGGTAAATAAGAAGCCTCCTTCGGTGTCCGCCTGTGTTAAAGTAAAGATTATGTAATGTCTCAATTATGATCTCGCCTATGCTATTTGGCGTTGATGAGTTGCAGTATTCATTTTCGTTCCAGTTATTCTCAGTTGTAGTAGTAAGATATCGCCCCAAGTGCGCCCCAGTCGATGTTAGTCGTAATACATACGATTTCAAGCATAAAACAGTTTTAATCGTATTTACGTTATATGCTACAGTCTTAATAACCTTATCTATGTGTACGCAGAGGACTGGCAACGCGAGCTAAGCGAGTCACTGGAACAACTGACAGAACTTCTATGCGGAGACGAGCTACTGTCTGCGTACGAGCTGCAGTCGTCAGGGCTTGCGCCCTCTCTGCTACAAGTGCTATCGCCGCAAGCTAACGGTAAGTGCGATCGTGATAAAATTAGGACAGTTCAATGATAATTGAATAAAATGAAGAGCGAATGTACCGTTTTTGCATTTTATATGAACTGTCACAGAAACCAGGTTAACTAAAGCTGGTTAGTTGTGATTATGATGCGCAAGGTTAGATATTGTATGAATATTGCGTATACAAGAACTCGAGACGTAAAATTGTCGAGTAAATTTGAGTATTGTGAGAAATAGAAATATTTCAAATAGAGATGACACCATCGTATCGCATCTTTGGACTGATCTCTATGGAATGAAATAATAAGTTTGTGATTTTAGTCTTGGTTATGCGGGGTCCTAAAGTCCATTTACTGCACCAGCAGTAAATGGGGCATGGAATGTATTGTATGGAATCTACTTATGCAACACAGAAATCGTTAAGAATGACTTGGTTTTGAATTTTAAAATTTGTTAGTTCTCCGCGGTGCATTTGTTTGCATCGCGAAGCAACGCGTTCGATCAGTGCTTAGCTCGCAAGCAGTCCATTTCACACTGTTTTGAGGTATTTTTTTGGAAGTTTGAATGTTAGTAGATGTGAGAGAGTTGTTAATGATGAACGCTGTGGTATCAGACGCAGCGGGGCAGGCGGCGGAGCGCTCGCGGCTGGTGCGCGCGTGGCTGACGCGCGGCGGCGGCGCGGCGGGCGGCGTGCTGGCGGCGCGCCTGGTGGGCGTGCTGGAGAGCGTGGAGCGCCTGCCCGTGCACGCGCCGCAGGGCGACGCGCCGCCGCCCTCTGCCGGCACGCTGCACCACCTCACCAAGAGGATCAGGTATATCACTAGCTTTGCCACGCCACTGCATTTTGGAACCAAACGCGGCGGGGCAGGCGCGGAGCGCTTGAGCGCCTGCTGCAGCTTCGGATAGCTCACTCCCAGCTCTAGCCAGCTTCCAATTGCTAATGCTGCTAGGCCAGCTATTCCGAGGCCGATATCAGTCACCGTTTTATAATTATGAAACGCGACAGTGATGTTGGCGAGAAACCTACCCTAAACAGAATATAAGCAACCCATTAATTTACAATACCTTATTGACGCCATTCGATTTAGTTATCAACACTGAGATGGCGATTTGCCTCTAATCTTTCTGTACCTTTTAGGCTACGTGTAGAACGCGCAAGCGAAGAAACTACGGAAGACTCAACATCGAATAACGGCAACAATGCTGGTCGAAATTTAAAAGTAGAGGCTTTAACGACGGTGCGACAACTTGAGAGATTCCTCGCCAAGTCCGTCGCCCGCCAGTGGTACGACATGGAACGTTCCACTTTTAACTTCGTACAGAAAATAAAAGCAGAGGCACCCATCGTTTTCACGTATGATGTAAGTAACCTGTATTGTTATTACTCCAAAGATTTTATACCTGAATTAAGAAAAGATTAAAATAAATTGTTGTTTTTAGCACGATTTCGACGAGAACGGGATACTTTATTTCATTGGCAGCAATGGAGGCACTTGTGAATGGGTGAACCCGGGTGCTCACAGCTTGGTCAGCGTTTGGTCTTCTGACGGGAGACAGCTGCCTTACGGTCGCGCCGAGGATGCGCTGTCGAGATCTTCGGAGCCGCTTAACGTCCACACGAATGATGACAGAAGAGCCTTCATAGCGTTAGATTTAGGCTTACAAGTAGTGCCTTCAGCGTACACTCTGCGCCATGCTCGTGGATACGGACGATCGGCACTCAGAAATTGGTTATTCCAAGTAAGTACAGCTAGCTATATAATTTTACAATCCACATTGTACTGTATTATTGTACCCACTTCTACAAAAATTAATATTATTCTCACTGCACTGCACAGTCAGGTGTCCCGTATTCCTATTCTTTATTAACTTTATTTTCCAAACTAAATCATGCCCGTTTCCCTAGATGTCGACGGATGGCGTGACGTGGACTACGCTGCTTGCTCATAGCGACGAACAAGCGTTGCAGGAGCCGGGCAGTACGGCCACGTGGCGGATACGCGCCGACGCACCCTACCGATACCTGCGGATACAGCAGAATGGGAAGAACGCCAGCGGACAGAGTCACTACCTGTCTCTGTCCGGCTTAGAGATTTACGGCAAGGTATATCAAACTTTGCAGTTAACGGTAACGCAAATGTTGGGATGCTGAACGAGTATTTTGAGCATAAAATAGTAGTTATTTAATAAAGAGCCTATCTTCTGGTTTATATAAATGGTAAATCGTTTGTAACAGACATGTTTATGTAGGCTTAAGATGATGATGATGATGATCTTCTGGTTACTCAGGAGAATGATTTGTCTAAGTGCAGGTGGTGGGCGTTAGCGAGAGCGGACCGCGGCAGTGCTCGGGGCCCAGCAGCACGGGCGCGGCGCCGGCGGGGGCGCGCGCTCGGCGCTGGTCGCGCGGCGCGCGCGGCGTGTGCGCAGGCGCGCGCGTGCTGCGCGGCGCCGACTGGAAGTGGCGCGACCAGGATGGCCCGCACCCCGCGCTCGGCACCGTCACCTCCGACCTGCACAACGGGTGGGTCGACGTCAGGTGAGGCGCAACACATTCATTGTACCTGACCTTTCGCCTAGTCACAGTATACTTAATTTTAATGGAGGATCACCATACCTCTTACTCCGGAGACCAGTTATTTCGCCATATAACTTACAGGTTTCAAAAATCATCTGCCGAAGAGACCATTTTGGGAGGCGCGGGATGCAGAACGAGAGCTAACAAATGGTTTTTAATATCAGGTGGGACCACGGTGGACGGAACTCTTACCGCATGGGCGCGGAGGGCAAATTCGATTTGAAGGTGGTTAGTGGCGGCGCCACCGGTGGAGAGGCCAAGCAGGGCCGCAAAAGTCACTCCACGCCCAGTCTACCAGATGCAACGGCCGTGGATCATCAGGTCAGTACGCCCATATTGTGTGATCTTTTGGATCATATTTTTTTAATGACATGTAATGGTGAAGCGTTTAATATCCAGCTTCCCTAAAGGTCGGTCCTGTTTGCACCCTACTAACAGATTAGTATGGATCATTCCAATATATCCAATAGATTTTTATCCCGTTATCAATGAAATAATGTTGGTTCAAAGTGATATTTATCTTGATAAATATAAAATACTTAGCTAAAAAATAAAAATATGCGACTTATCTAGGTGTCGGTGGCGTCAACGGAACAAGCGTCATCTGCTGACAACATATCAGGTGAGGAGATGGCCAGCAACATGTCGCGCCCGCGCACACACGCCACGGACCTGTCGGCCATCAACAACTCTACGCATCATATCAACACAGGTCAATATAACAAGTCTTATATCCAATTGAGATTTTAATCTAATCAAGCGTAATTGTGTCAAGACGGTAAACTAATGTCAATACAACAACTTTATCATGGCCTACAATAGTCTCCCATAAAATTATCTGACCCCAACATAGCTCTAACTAAAATCGGCTTTCATTCAATCATTCAACTTATTACCCTGACTTGTTATTAATTATCCGTGTTTATTTTAGATCTAGCAACAATAGTAGAATCACTGACTCTAGGGGCAGAGAGTAATAATTGTATGGCCGATTTGGGCAACACATCTTTCACAAATATGGACATGGGACCAACAAGCATCACCGATATCACTAAACCATACCCAGCCAAAGAACCGGTACCAGAAACGAATACTCAAGAGGTTAGTCATTGATAAAAGTTGTTCTTATTCTATAATTATACAATTTAGTTCAGCACTGCCATTGATTTAAGGTTTTTTTTGGAAAATAAGGTGCAATTTATCCTTATTAGCATGAAGCAAACGCTGTGCCGTAAATTTCATATATAGGAAGGTCCAAATTATACAAGTGCCAAGTCCATTCGCATTTGCAGAGACAGCATCTCGTTAGCGACGATGTCTCTGCCATATCTCTTGAGAATAAATTGCATCTTAAATCTCAAAATGTAAGCTATATAAGTGTGCAATAAAGCTGTTGCCTTATTGCTTGATCGAAAAGAGTGGGTGTACAGCCAAGCCGTATTTGATGACGGCTATAGTGATATACGAGGAAGAAGTGTGTGTGCCGATGAGTAAAATGTTTATGAGTGTCTTTGGGTGCATGATGTTACAAAAGGTAGCCCATCCGCGCAACTGGTGACCGTGAAAGCGATTTAGTTGGTTTGTGGTAAACTAGTTTGCGAAATTGAATATAAATACAAAAAGTATAATAATGATAATATGTAAGTATCACTGACAGAATAGTCGCTGACGCATATATCCAGAACGCGCGGGGCCTAAGTGTGGTGCGTGTGTTTTTGAATGTATGTATGTGAGTGTACCGGACTTGGGTACGGTGGCGGCAGTGCGGTGTGTGTGACGCGCGGTGTTGCGCACAGGAGCGCGAGGCGCGGCACAGCTCGGGCGACGCTATGCGCAACAGTGCCAACGCGCTGCTGTCCAGCGACCTGCTGGCTCTGCCTACCTCCCTGCTCCACACTCTGCGGAACAATGCCAACCGCCTCCACATACAGGTATCGACGATACTATACGCACTGCACTTGCGTGCGACCTTTGCTTGAGTAATTTAATACACATTAGGGTCTCTGCTACGTCACGCCCCTATTTCACGCGGCACAAGCGCGTGCCAAAAGTAACAAGCGTTATGTACGAGCCAACCATCATCTATTCCACTTACTGGTACAGCGTACGAGACGGGCACACGCTCGTTTTCGTATTCCGGAAAATACACTTGTCATAGTGAAGGCCCTAATTATATAATTTTATTTTGTAGCCGTATAAGCTTTGTGATGATTGTTGTATACATGTTTTACATTTTGGATGATTGTGATTGATCATATGAGTTGCTTGCAGTGTGAGGACAACGACGCTGCCGATGGTCAGTATGGTGACCACAAGAAGGACAGTCAGTCCGGCGGCTCAGGCGCTATGAGCGCCAGCGAACCAGATTTAACGCAACAGGTAAACGAGTGCCGTGTAAGTGTCACTACTTAATGCCCTGTCAGCTTATTGTGAAACATCAGGCTTAAGAAAGAATATCACTTGAATGTAATCGTCCGTCGTTGTCCTCACAACTTAAGGTCATAATGTTGCATATTGAACTGAATCAACTCAAGCTTAATTATAATGAAAATTAGTAGAATTTATTATTTCAAATATAGGTAGCAAATGTTTTTTGTGCCCGATGTTTTTCATAACGACAGAAAAGATCTTTACAATTATATTTAAAATTCTGCCATGAAAGAATTGTCCCTTTTAAACGGGCTATGTGTTTGTATCATACAGGGCGCAGCAAGATTATTAGAATCTCTTGGAGTGGGTCGCGGCGCAGGCGCAGGTCGCGGCAACAATCCGCAGCGTGCCACGCGGACCAACCACTCAACCAGTTTGTTCCCTAGGTTAGTATTAAAATAAATTTAACCTCTGGCGTACCAGGGTTCATCCGCATATAGGTGTTATACGTATGTTGTATTGTCCTTCAATAAAACCACGTTTTAGAGACATTAACTTATTAATTATTCTATTAAGGATTTATACAGAGCTCTGACTAGTACATATGTGTTGCCGGGATGTTGGATCAAAGAGGACTCTTCCATAACATAAATCAGTATATGCTCAGCATTTCACATCTTAGTGTTTCATTAGACTCATTCAAAACTGGATTTTGTTTAAGCAGTGCCCAGATTTTAAAACGTTTTACTAATCTTGTTTTTTCGGATTAAATATATTTTTTGTAATGCATGCTATATATTTATTTTCATTTGTACTTTTCTCAATTTTATGATATTGTGTGTCTTTAAATGCTTATAAAGCCTGCTTATTAGCCACCGTTCCACCTAGTCAGTGTGCTCTTACCGCGCCGCCTCTTTGATTTATTATTGTGAATAGATTGTGACCATGATTTGCTTATTTTAAACTATTTGATATATAATATTTTTTATTAATCTAGAGATCAATTAATGTGATTAATATGTTCCATAAATGCAACAGAATAATTTAAAAAAATGCGGACTGGTTAATAACAAGACATTAAGAATTATTGCCAAAGCTTGCATGCATGTTTTAAATATTATGTTGAAGAGGGTTTTACTTATTGACTTTTGTTTTCAGTTTGGTGCGGTTAGCGTTATCAAGTAATTTCCCAGGTGGTCTATTATCAGCTGCTCAAAGTTATCCGTCGCTGGTACCAAACGCACAGAATGCTCTCACTCTGTCTCTCACCTCGACATCAAGTGAAAGTGAACAGGTAAACTTTTAACATATTAGTATTATTACTCAGTGGAAATATCTGTGGATGATAGTTAGCTTAGCACTCTTGCTTCTGAACTGAACTGGCCCACCGAATCGCATTTTGATGTTGTATGTGCAAGATTAGAGCTTATTAATTTGCTAACAGGACATAAAACTGATCATGAAATGTTAGAACAGCAGATATTTCCGCCGAGTGAAGGAACCCTTTTCATTATTATGTTGCATGTAAACAGTAGTTAGAAATTACATTTAATCTGGGTATAAATATTGAAAGTGGCTGCAGGTGTCGTTAGAGGACTTCCTGGAATCTTGCCGCGCTCCGACCTTGCTTAATGAGCTAGAGGACGATGATGAGGGTGATGATGCACTGGACAGCGACAAGGAGAATGAGCCCACGTACCAGGAGGTAGTGAGTATCAATTCTGTGAGTAGATTTGGCTCATTCACAGTTGCATTTATACTCGTTACTGTAGTGTATACATAAACCCTAAAGACAGGGATACACCTTTTATCCATTATTTAGATTTGCATCTGTATTTTGTCATTACTTTTTATTGTTTAATTTGCTGTAATGTAACCCTTTTAGAACAAACATAATAATATGATTTTATCAAAAGCTATTTACATAAACTATGTTGTATTCTGGATTATATATTTGTGGATGTGGTGCATTTTGAAAATATTAAATAATATTGACGTTGTATTTATTCTTATTTATAAAATTTGTGCGAGCTTGTCGTTGATTGTACTACAATATTGAATACTAATGAGATACTGTTTGTTTAAAATGCTAAAATTGGGCTCCATCGTGACGAGTTACGGAATAACTCTTACGGGCTTACATTACTATTACTATATTATATTGCTTTCCATAATGACCACTTGAATTAATTGTAGGTTTCGCGGAATTTACTATCTTTGATGGAAGAGGAGGCATTGGAGGCAGTTCGGGGTAGCGGCGGACAGGGGGGTCGCCAGCGCAAGCCTTGGGATGACGACTTCGTGCTCAAGCGACAGTTCTCCGCGCTTATACCTGCCTTCGATCCGCGCCCTGGCAGGACCAATCTCAACCAAACTGTCGGTAAGAAGAGTCGTCACTCATGAAAGCGCAGAATAATATTTAAAAAATACTGTCGCGGATTCAAACTGATTATCGTTCTTTTAGATTTGGAAATACCGTTGAACGAATCGTCCGACGGTGAAGACACTAGCAGCATGGAAGCTGCGAACGCGAGTGCTAGCGCTACTGCTGGCGCCAGCAACTCCAGTAACGGGCGTTTGCCCGCGCTGCGACTTGTGCTGAGTGCGGCCGGCGCCTCCGTGCCGCTGGAGCGGCCCTCCTGGACGCTGTACCGCGCCGTACTCGCGCTCAACAACCGCCTGCCTTTACTGGACACACACCGTGATCTCACCTACACGTGCGTTAACAATAGCATATTGTTCCGTCTACGGTAAAATTACTTTATATTGGAATTTTCAATTGATTTAGCGACTTTGTTTTAGATTGACCTACAAGGAAATTGAGGGTATGGAGACATTTGCGTCTTCCAGTGACAGCGAAGATGACGAACCTTGTGACCCAGGTAATCCGCCCTTATTTCTATATTGGAGTGTCTTAGGCATAGTCATTAACACGTTGAACGCCATGACGGACACCATGTGTCTGACAGCATACTTTCTCCCGGGGCCGCACCAATATATCAAGAATTGTCCAAAAATCGTTGTGATGTTTTTTTTGCAAATATTGTCAGGAAATAACTCAAAAATAATGGGCGACTTACGAAAACAGCGATGTACTCATTATTTTCCGAGATGCTAAATGGCAGACACCAGTGTCCGTCGCGGCCTGTGCGACCGCCCAACCGTGTTTCGTAGCGCGGGCGCCGCGCGGGTCACACTGTCGGATCCCCTCGCGCTGCGCCACCCGCACCCGCGAGCCCAAGCGAGACGCTTCACTCGTTCATTTGCCTTTGCTTTGGTATAATTTTATATTTTTTTATACACTGTATTCCTAATGATAGGCTGTGTTATTTCTAAAGATTTACAAATTTTTAATTAGTTACTTTTTATGAAAGTTTATACTTCGTGATTAGATGTAGGTTTTATTGACTGATTTCTGAATACTTTTATAAAAATTATTAGGATTTGACGTTGTTGTAATGCCAAACATTTTGTGATAAGTAAGAAATTTTGTTGATCTCTTAAATTTTTTGTTTTGTTATATGTTGTGATGAGCAAGGCACTAATGAATAGCCTGAACTTGTTCTCATAGTTTGGAAATTCATTATTATTTTTAATCATGTATGGTTGTTTCCTATTTTCTATAGGAAATATGATTAAAAGATTTTTTATTTTATTTTGTCGCTTTTTACAACCCATATAATTAAAAGATTGATCTCCTTCTTTTACTTATATTGGATAGGTAAGCCGAAACAGAAGGTAAACCTTAAAGTTTTTCGTGAAAAGATAGCTTCTTACGTAAATTATTACCTACTGAACCCATTATTTATTTAAAACGTACTTGACTAAAAACGAGTATAATTCTATCGACTTTCTAGTGCCTTAAAAAGGCTAAAATTAACGCCTGTTAACTATAACATAACTCAATTGCACGATTAAAAATACTTACTTTATGAACCAACAACATTTTTGGAGACAATTTATTGAAAAGTGAGAAAACTTAAAGAAGTGTGATAGTATAAACATGTTTAAAGCAAAGCTCAAGAAATATGTATGTACCCTATAACTTCACCAACACCCTAGAGGCAAATATTATAACTATTTAGATGTAAGCACTCTGTATCTCATTTTAAGTGAACTGTTATTTAAGTTCTTATGAGAATAAATTCTTTAAACCTAAAAGTCTATAAATTCTAAGTCCTTTTGTTTTTTTTTGCGCCAATCGGCCACGCTGTACTGTGGGGCCGCGCGGGTCACTTGCCTAAGTAAAAAGAGTCGAAACGCTGTCCGTCGGCTGCCTAAAGGCTTCTGTAGTGATCGAGGGCATGCGGACACACGGTGTCCGACGCGGCCCCCTGGACCCGACGTATTGGCGGTCACAAGGTGTCCGCCGCTGCCCACTGGGCTATACATGGTTTTTAGTCTGGCGTTCAACGTGTTAAAATATAATTTCGATAGTAATTGTCCGCGTAAATGAGATAAATTACGTTTTGGTTGTTCAGAGCGCGGCATAGCGGGCGCGGAGGGAGCAGAGGGCGCGATGGCGACGTGCTGCGTGCGCGTGCTGCGGCGCCTGCGCGCGGCCGCGCCCGCGCTGCCGCCCGACGCCTTCGTGTCTACCAAGCTCACCAACAAGCTGCACCAACAGCTGCAGGAACCGCTTACTCTCGCCGCCGCCGCCACGCCGCTCTGGTTAATATTTACTATTCATTCAAATGATATTGTTGGAATATGGCCTATAGATCGAGCCAATCGGACCTGCAACAATAAAAAGAGCGCAGTTTATGGCCCGAGTTACCTTACTTGTAAGTTCTCGGCATGAAATTCAGGCTGACTAATGCAGGCAGGTGTTCTAATTTTATAATTAGAACTAGCGGCCTGCAATACTCGGTAAATATTTACGATTGCTAAACAACTACATAACAAGAGCCTTCTGGGCCTAGATTATCCTCCCGAGACCTTCTGAGTAGCTGTAAATTATGCGAATTTTATATCTATATCATATATTCTCAGGTGTCAGCAGTTGAATGATTGGTGTCCGTTCCTGTTTCCCCTGGAGACCCGGCAGATGTTCTTCGCGTGTACCGCATTCGGCACGTCTCGCACTATCGTGTGGTTGCAAGCTCAGAGGGACCGTGCTCTCGATAGACAAAGGTAAGTGACAGAAATTAAACATTCTGCATATCATCGACTCATTTACCATTTTTTATTTCCGTCCGTCGAACACTACTATAATTATCTAGTTACCGGTTGCTAGTTAAGTAGAAAACGATACAGTGACTGGTGTGGATGTTGTAGATCTGGTAACACGGTGTCGCCTCGCCGCGCCGAGTTGGAAGCGACGGAGTTCCGCATGGGGCGTCTGAGGCACGAGCGCGTGCGGATACCGCGCCAGCCCGACCTGCTGCGCTCGGCCATGCAGGTTGGATTACGATCAAATATTTGTAATACTTATATCTATTATGTTCTATAAGAAATGTATCTTTGACTTCTTGCCTGTTTTCTGTATAAAGATCTGAAACCGGATTAAAAAAGTTTGACATATGCGCCCTCAGGTGATGCGAGTTCACGCGGGCCGCAAGTCAGTGCTGGAGGTGGAGTTCGCGGGCGAGGAGGGTACCGGGCTAGGCCCTACACTAGAGTTCTACGCGCTGGTCGCCGCTGAGCTGCAGCGCGCAGACCTCGCCATGTGGCTCAACGACACGCCGCACATCACGCCACAGAACGAAGACTCGGCACCACACCACCTTGTTCTGCCTGATGGTTTGTGTTATTTGCATAATTCCCCCTCTTCCTGCGCTGGGGTTTATATGACCTCTAACAGCGAGTCATAAGGTCTATAATAAGCTCTAACATACGAAGTGGTAGTTATTAACGATCACGATCGACCGTTTGAGTTTTAAATCAACGACACTATTATTCTGAAATTAGAGTTCCCCCTAAACACGTGCTAATTGACCTCGGAATTTATTAACTTCTCGTGTGTGATGTTACACGATCGTTACTAACTCTGCACGGGATTTTCGTTAGTCTCGGTGTACACGCACCACAATAACCGTTCCTTATGAGTGTTTGTGTTGTTCACAGAAAAACCTCCGGGTTATTACGTGACGCGCGCGGGCGGTCTGTTCCCAGCACCACTCCCTCAAGACTCCCATGTCTGTGATAAAGTTTGCAAATATTTCTGGTTCTTAGGAGTATTCTTAGCTAAGGTATGTTCACACAATACAGTGTTAATAGCTTGACTTACGGTTGAAGTCAAGGGACTAACGAAGGTTTGTTTATTGCAGGTCCTGCAGGACGGACGACTCGTCGACCTACCCTTGTCGGAGCCCTTTCTACGCATTATGTGTGGTGAAGAATTGACTAATGAATGTTTAGAGGAGATTGATCCAATCAGACATCGGTAAGACTTTGCAATGTTTACTATCGGTTATAACAGATGGATGGGTTCATTGTGGAAAAGGAAAAAGAGTAGCACTTACGTGTGGTGGTTGTTCAGTCTGTTGGTTAGCGATGCTCAGACAGTGTCCTGGTTTGCCCCAAGACGCAATAGTGTATTAGAACAAAATGCAACATATAATAGGAACGTTATAATATGCGACTAACAACTCAAAAAATAGCGTTCGTTTTTTTTTAACAGGCTTTGTCCCCACTCTAGTATTTCTCCTGTATCGTGGGTACAGTTTACAAACATACATGTCGCATGCACACATAACCAGACCCGAAACAACTATCTGTAGATCATACAAATATTTGTTCCCTGCGGGGATCGAATCCGCGACACGTAGCGCAGAAAGCTAATTGTTTAGCCACTGCGCCAACCGTATCGTCGTCGTTTTGACCTATAACTGCGTGCTTACGACGCGTCTTGTTTCGTGTATACTTTAGAGAATAAAATGCGTATGGGCTTTATACCTATGCCATACCCGGCCATGGTGCGTAGATTTATTTAATCATATTGGGCTGACAGATTGTCGGTTTGAACTCATATATCAGTGTTCCTGACGTCACATCGCGCCTTGCGACGGAACACTTCAGGCCGATTTGGAACGATGTCCCCACCATAGTATTGGCCCACGCAGGCGGTTAATGACCATTCATTCGCCTTAATCGCAACGTGCGGACGTATCGGCAATCTTTTTTATTGTTATCAGAACTTAACTATTATAATATACAGTCTATATTGAAGTTTAATTTCAAGCTAATAAGACCTCCATCAACACATCTGGAGCTTGGCATTCAAACAATCAGTTTATAGTTACTCCCCCCATATTAATAATGTCAATTCATAACTTTTCCTACGTACGTATCAAAATAGTCCGCGTTCAGATTCTTGCAGCTCGTTCTATCCACGGCCGAGTGCTACGACGGTGTGATGCGGGACGCCACGCTGTCCGCTGAGGAGCGCGAGCGGCGCGCCGCCGAGCTCACGGTGGACGGCGCCACGTTCGACCAGCTCGCACTCACCATGACGCACGTGGCCGCGCACAACGACGCCGCCGTCGCCGTGCAGCCGCTCTGCGACAGCGGAGAGAACATTGAGGTACGTGCTAACTGATTATGTCAGTGACCATATTTTAGAGACACCTTTATTCAACGACACTTCATTTTATCTCGGCGTTCACGTGCAGCGCCAGAAGTATTTATTGATTGTGTGTAATTTGTAGGTGGGGCCACACAACGCTCGCGCATACGCCGAGGCGAGCGCGCGCTGGATAGTGCGCGAGGGCGTGCGGCGACAGACGGCGGCGTTCCGGCGCGGCTTTGGCGCCGTGTTCCCGCCGCGCCGCCTGCGCGCCTTCTGCGCCGCCGAGCTGCGTCTTCTGCTGTGCGGCGAGCGAGGGCCTGTGTGGACGCGCGACCATCTGCTGCAGTTCACCGAGCCCAAGCTGGGCTACACGCGCGACAGGTAACAACAACGGAAGCGAATATGTGTGCTCACTTCTGTGGTAGTATTTGAAGCACGAGTGGATCTATTAAGTATTTGGGGCGGTTAGCACGAGCGTAGTCAGGAGATCATGCGTCACAAATTCGCCCCTGTGTGCGAAAACTGTTGCAACGGGTGGTAACAGGTTGTCAGAATTGTGTGATGTGATATCACACACTGTCTGTTAGTGTGAATAGTAATCTGATATCGCACTATATTTTGTCATCCCGACAAAAGGACGCCTTTTGTTGGGATGACAAAATATAGTGCGATAGTTCTCGTTCGTCAAGACGACAGTGGGGAGCGGTTCATCAACGATGTGGCGGTTTCTTTACAAATGCAGCGGAGTGGTGACAAAATTAGCATGTTTGTATGGAGCCACTGCCCCGCGGTAGGTGTCACGTCGTTCCCTGCCGTCGTCAGGAACCAATCTTGTATTCTTTTATGAGCCGCGAAACTTCTCGGGGGAAAGGACAAACACACAGCACCCAAATTCTCGCCCCTCACGGAGCGCAAAAGGAACAATGTCCATTTTTGGAATTTTGTGTGAGTTAATTTTTTTATAATTATGATGGTTACAGCCCTGGATTCCTCCGGCTCGTAGACGTGTTGGTGGAGATGTCTCTGCGCGAACGCAAGGCATTCCTACAGTTCGCGACTGGCTGCAGCAGTCTGCCGCCTGGTGGATTAGCCAATCTCCATCCCAGGCTTACTGTCGTGCGGAAGGTATGTTATCCTGCTTACCTTGTAACTTCCAGTCTTTTATATCGATTGCGTTCTTGATGAAATAAATAACAAAATACTTTTTGAATACGGATATTAAAAGCTAGTACACATTAGCAGCTTTAAAGCGCGCGGTAAGGTAACGCATGTTGGAAATTACGGGATACCCATAGATAGGGAGTACATACTAGGCTGAGCGTCCGTCAACTCGTGCTTCGAGATTGTCGTGCGTTGCGTAGGCGCTCTAGCCGCTCACTGACGCTGAGCTAAACGTTTGTTGTGAGTGTCTATGTGTACTTAGCTCATAAACAAAACATTGTTTTTGATATCCGGAATGTAATTAACAGAGTTAAATTATTTATCATTTTTGTTTTAGTGAATTAATTAATTAATTTTACCTGCACAGGTTGACGCAGGGGATGGGTCATATCCGTCTGTGAATACTTGTGTTCACTACTTGAAGTTGCCGGAGTATTCGTGCAAAGAGGTTCTTCGAGAAAGGCTGCTTGCCGCAACCAATGAGCGCGGCTTCCATCTCAACTAGAAGCAACTGCTACGAATCTGTACAGATGCGATAGTTTGCAGTCTGGACGTTATAAAATATGTTGAGAATAACTTTTACACTATTGTTACTCATGCACTTTCGCCTATGGACACGCGGAATTAGAATAATAATTATCTTTATAATTATCTATTTATTCAACATCAGTAGCCCTTTAAACCTTTGACTGCTAAGCGAAATAAAAACTATAGTGCTCGAAAACATTAACTACTATAAATGAACTAACAGAGTACATTACATAAGTAGTTACAGTTATATTAACATAGATATATGTAACATTAGCAGATTATGTAAAATTTGTCAGCTCACAAAACATAAAACTGATCTCTTGAAACCTATTTTTTCAAGACATATTACTTCTTATGAAATGATTAGTATTTTATTGGATCAAGGTATATAATGATCTTATTCTCAAGAAAAAAAAGTGTCTTTCGTCGTAATTTTCGTTACTGTCATGCAATAATATATTTTATTTTTAATATTATGTATACATATTGCATGGGTTAAATATTAATAGACGGTGTGACTGTAAAGAAAGAAATAAGAGGCTGCTGTAACCGATTTATTATTGGGAATTAATGGCAATATATTCAAACGCGTATTCGAATATTTAATTTTAGATGTTGACCTGATAAATATACAACTTTCATAGCTATTCACAAATACATAGTATCCACATATACAACTATTTTTGGGTAAAAATATAATAATTAGCAAAACAATTTTTACTTTAATTTAACGTCGCTTTATTCATAACATAAATTTAATGTTCACTACACCAAAATAAAACGGTAGAATTTTTTAAGTAGCTTCGATTTGAGTGTGTTTAAAGATAAATTAATTTAATTAAAGACTAGCGTTTTCAATCTAATTTTAGATAAATGTTTGTGTATGCAGTGGTGATATTTAATTTTATTTCCGGATGTGTAAGTTCTAAGACGTGTCTAATAAACAAAATGTAAACTACACTGTCTTTGGGCAATAAAAAAATTATTACCATTTACTTTTTTCTGAGTTTTGTGCTTCCATCAATAATGAATGGTTTCAAAATAAATCGTATAATTTATCAATATCCTACAGAAGATTGACTAAGATCTTCAAAGATTTGTATTATAACCAAAAACAAATTAATGCAAGCTTTTCGGTAATCAGCACATATTTTTATGTAACGGCTAAAATGTGTGTAGAGCATCTCTCTGCTTTTAAACATCTTAAAAGAAATACAGAAATCTAAGAAAGGAATAAGAAGAACGCCAAAGATGCTATTTGAAGCCGTTGCATTTAATACGTGTTTGTGATACCATAAATTAGGACTGAAATTATGAATAAAGTATATAAAATTTTAACTTTAGGGTGTGAAACACTAATGCGTTTCTACGAAAGATATTTAGATATGTTCCTTTAGTTAAATAATTTTGTCAACTGAAAGTTGGTATATATTGTGATTTATTATTATAAAGTACTTTACGAATTAAAATATATTTAGTTTAAATTTAATAGGTATTTAGATTAAAATTATTAACCATATGGCATCATGTAGTGCTCATGTAATTGTTGTTGAGGATTGTATCAATAAATTAAGCAAAAATCATCTGTCTTTTTTATGAAAGTCTCATTATTTATATTGACGATTACATTTGAATATACTTCCTTGCCCATGGTCCTTATTTACCTATGCCTATAGATGTTTATACTACCCATGCCAACCTGGTTTGGAACCTGAACAGTCAAATATGTAGTAATCGTGCACGTAAGATGTAACCTTTGCACATTACACATACAAAGCTCATACTTTTGGATATATGTAAACTTACCGATTCCCCAGTGATTTCCGAAGAGGAATGGTGGTAGGTCACCACAAGTTGGTTTCAGCATCCCGAACCAGAACACGAGGATCTAATGCGAGGCATGCGTTCAGTCGACCTGCTCGCGAATGCTACGTCTGCCAGGTTGGGCGAAATGATCGCCATTCCGGGCTCCGGCCCTCTGAAAATTATCAAACAAGAAGTAATTTTTACCAAATCTCAATTAAACATAACTCTAGCAAGTCATGGCACGTGGGACTTTTATAGTCATTGACAGAAGGATAAAGTTCAAATTATTCAAGTGCGCTCATGTAGTGAAACAACTCATGATTTGTTATTATGAAAACGACATGGAGACATGTTCCAATTTGTGAATTAAAATTTGATCTGAAAGCAGTCTCTGTGTTTTATCTCCCCACTCGTATGACACAAGGCAGGTGGTAGATCTGTATCTGTTTCATTCAGATATGTGATTCAGATCTAATATAAATAAGTGTAGGTAAATAGTTATTGGCGCATAATATTTTATTATGACATAAGTTCGATAAGGGCTTAAATTAAATAAGGGCTTTAGTAACCTAGAGCGTTTGTGAATATTACTAGACTTGACAAACAGATTAGTAATACGTACCCATGAAGTATTAGAGTACTTAGTGTTTTATCGAGTATTGCGTATATCGGTTATGTTATAAATTATATAACTTAATAATAAATAATTCAGGCAATGTACATGTACCTTGTGTATTTATACGGGTAAGTAAAATAATTCAAATATAATATTGTTCATAGAATGAATACACACACTACATGGGTAGGTATTCGGCATCCGGCCGGATATCGGTCGAAAAAGTGGCCAGATTGGCTGGGTAGTACCTAATCCCGTTTCCGTTGCATCTCTACTTTAAACGTTGGACATGCAATTAGTGGTTAAGGTCCAGTCGAGTTTTCAGTGGCTTTCGTCCATTTTGTTTGCAAACAATGACACTTTCAGCGCATGAGGGATTAATAATTTATTTTCACAGATTCAGGTTTAGTTTTAGAAACTGTTACCATGATATGAGAACATTGACCTATTGGATAATATCAATAACCTACGTTTATGTTTGAATACTTTTGCGCACGCGAAGAAATGAGAACGAACTTACCTGCCATGTGACGCTTTATTTGGACACTTTAGCTTTTCACGTTTTCTTAGGAACGGTAGTTTGTAAAGGTCGTAACGAGATGGACGTTCCCGTTTCCCATCACATTTTTCTGTATGTAGGTAACAATATTTAGAATTTTATAATATATATTAAACTTAACAGATATCTACGTAATTCATTAAAGACTCACTAGCCCATCTTTTAAATGTGCCCGTGAATTTGTTCGGGCGGGACTTGGACAAATTACTCATAATTTTGATACCCCTAGATGGCAGCAGTAACAGCTTTACAAATATTTAAATTAATTAATTAAACCCTGCAAGATATCGAAATCGAATATACACGCAAATTTAAGTTAAAATTCATGTTTTGTTCCCTAACATTTTCATCTAAATCCGTTGAGTCTTTTGGGAGCTAATTCCAGATAAACTTTCCGACAAACAGACAAAAATTCTAAAAACAGTAATTTATGATTAGGCTTTGTATAGATAGCAGTTTCCACTAAAACTTTGGCATATATTTTGAACTCACACAGAAACGCTTCAATTTTATTTATTCGTAAGTACCTATATATTTTGCAGTTGTTTCAGATTGCATTTGGTTCAAAGTGAAATTAAGAGAAAACAATACATAGACAAATATTTTCTACAATTCATTTTCTCTTGGGCACTTTTCCCGTTGACAGCGATGTGGACGAATTTTACGATGCCCTATGATTTCTTCCCCTCCACGTTTTTAACAGTTTGTACTTTTATTTATATATTTTTAGCTTGTATATATATTTTAATAAGTCTGCATTTCCGCCTGTAAATATTTTACATTATTTTTCTCTTGTTATTGTAAATAATCTTGTATAATATCTACATGTTATATATCAAATACTTCTTTATACATAAAAAGTACCTACAAAATAACTTTATTGTATAGGTACTTTTTAGGTAGGTAAAGAAAGTTAGTTATAAGCTAGTACCTACGTATTTAAAGAAAGTGTTTATTACTGATTTACTATTATGTGATTATTAATGGTTATAACTCTTTATTTAATGTTTTGCACTTTATTCAACAATGCTGAAATCGTGAAAAGAAAACGAACAGATCCTTACGTTTAAAAAACGTTGGGTACATGAATTATTCTTAGTGAAGAATAATTCGTGTATCGTGGGTGCGTATACAGACACAAATATTCACATGCACAAACACTCAGACCTGGAACTATCCGTGGGTCATATTAATATTTTTTTCGTGTGGAAATCGAATCCGCGACACGTAACACAGCAGTCGATCGCTCAATCACTGCCGTCAAATTGTTTCAGTTAGGTATACATATTTCACACGAGGGGGTGGCCTCTTTACAGTCACCCCTTCCGGAAAGTGCTCTTAACGGCATGGCACCGTGGTGCGGTCTTCTAAGAGTCCCTAAGCCCACCATATGGTGTCGAGGTGGACCACCGTGGTGATTTTAGATTAGTTAGGTACACCCCTCCGCCTCGCTACGACTACCCTCGTTTCTGATTAATATGAGTCTTTCTAGCAATAGTAGTAAAACTTCTCGTCCTTTGTTAGCAAATTGTTATTAGGTATGTAAATATGGTCGATTTGAATAAAGCGTAGAATAGCCAGTTTCTGAAATCAGTGTCATATAAAGGCATTCCTGGCTGTAACCCACGTAGGGCCAGACGTTCAGCGTTGTTGTTACGTGAGATCGATGACGTAGGCATGTAAAATACAACCATGCGTATGATATATAAACATACGTCATTTAAACCCATATGGGATATGTAGGTAAGCGTAGTGTTAGGGCCTGTGATAAGTAGTACTGTTGTCTAAACTTTTTAATGGGACCACTAAGATACAGGCTGTGCCTAGTTTGTGGCCCAATGCTACTTCTAAACTACTTTATATTGAAAGAAAAGAAAAAGAAAGAAAGAAAATAGGATTTATTTATTTGTATTCCTTTTTGTATTTTTCTATAGTATTATCTATATAATATTATTGTTGAACTGACCTCGTAAGGCATCCAGGGCTTGGGAACCGTCCGACACAGGACCGAAAATATCCTTTTCGGCAGCATTTTGACCTGACTAATAGGTGAATGCGTTAAAACTAAATGGCAAGTTGTACTGCAGAAAGATAGCGGTGGGAGGAAATTGAATTTAGGAAAACGGTTGAAGGAACGAATGAATAGTTTTTAATTCAATCAATGAGCAAAAGATCAATGTGAACGAAATCCGGATGACAATTTTAAAGCGAAGGGGTTAAATATCAATATTAATATTGGAAGTGATTTTTAACGCGTCTCATATACTATAACGAATAGAGCGATACATGTGGTGTAGCCATTATCTTCGAGTTAGCAGAAATATTCAAATATAGGTAGTAGAACACATTTTGTAATCATTTTATCCCTTACAGCTAACTTGCTCATATTATTTAATTTTGTGTTATATATTTGTACAATTTTTTGTCTTTTTATTTTTTATGATTTATTTATGGTTTTACTTTTTTTATTATTATTATCTTTATGAACCCTATGAACACGCCCAATAATATTGCCCACTAGGAATTGAACCCAGAGCCTCATGCTCAGCAACGGCTCTTGCAACAACTGAACAAATTAGGGAGTTGTTTGATTAGCTGCGTTACTCTTTGACGATGAATGCTATGTCAACAGCTGTAGAAAGCCTCTCTTTATTGCGTATTACACAGGCCCGTTTATTGGGATCTTGTGTATATTACAAATTGTTCAAATATTGTAATACGGGTTAGATATGGGACAGACAGAAAAAATAATACGATAAATAAAATAATACGTACCTACATCTAACTTTCTATTTATTTAGATTTACGAATAACTGTAGTTATTTAATTTGAATAACGCCCTCTTTATATCAGTAATATTTGATGTATAAAAAAATATTATTACTTGTGGATCATGAAAATCCATAGTTTTTTCCTAGATAGGTCTGATTTTTACGTTGAGACACCGGGTGCCACTGCGCAACGCACCCGTTCTACGGCTTCGCCACATAGTTGCAACCTTGGAGCTTTACACAATTTTCATACAATCCTAACAAAACAGGCTACCAGTATAAAAACTGAACAGTCGCAAGTACAGACATCAGTCTGCTGCTTTGATCACATCGGTGCACTGGAAACATGAGGGCTTCATTAGTCTGTTGCATAGCCTTAGCGGCGGTAGCGTACGTCAGCTGCAGAACTACCCGGGAGAAACGCGATGCCGACCTGGAGGTAGCAGCCAGCCATCACGGTGGTAAGTGGGATAAGGGTGGCGGCCACGAACACCACGCCGACCATCATCATGACCACGGCGAGAAGGGGCACAAAGGATACAAAGGGCATCACCACCATGAGCACGGCAAAAAGGGCCACCACCATCATGAAGGTCATAAAGGACATCATGACGAACATGGTGGACACAAGAAACATCATCACCACGACGATGGACATCATCATGAACATCATCACGGTGAGAAGGGCCATAAGGGACATGGACATCACGAAGAAGGCCACTACCACAAAGGACACTCTACTAAAGGACACCACGGTGTGCACAAACATGACGAGTTCAAGAAGGAAAAACACTTCCATGACCACCACCACGACGGAGGCCACCATGAGCACCATGGCGGACACCATGAGGAGCATGGACACAAGAAAGGCGGCGGTTTCCATAAGGGACATAAGCACCACGGTCACCATGAACATGATCATGGCAAGAAGGGCCACCACGAAGAAGGAGGACATCATCATGAGCATAAGGGCCATCATGGGGAAGATGGTCATCATGAGCACCATCATCATCATCATGATCATGGAAAGAAGGGTGGCCATGAGGATCACAAGCACTGGGGCCACAAGAAGGGACACAAGTAAATGTTTCTTTGAGACTGATTCCTACCGATGCGAGTTAATGAAGTCTTTATTTAGTTTTATCTAATTAAGCTTTCATAATGTGTTAAGTTTTGTTGACTGTGATGTTTTGTTAAATTAAATATGTTTTAAACAAATACTACTGGTTTTTTGATCCTGTTTATAAAATATATCCGCAGAAATAAATAAATTAAACCTGTTTGTAATTCAATTGTAAAAATATATAATGTTTGCAGCTGGATGCAGATATAAAAACAAACTTATCAATTTCACAGCACGTTTCGACAACAAAGTTACATAAAATAGTTGGCGTTGGTCCGTTGGCAACGGCTCCCGGCGAGATAAGTAACTCCGCGTTGAGAAACTAGAGCGGTGCCCGAGATTGGCCTACATTTTACTGGGCAACGAATTAGTCGTGGTTGCAATCAACCGTTTCCTATAGAAAACACTTGCAGCCACTGAAATTGATAACATTTCTCAATAGCTAGCTTGTCAATACCAATAAGTTGCAGTCTGTGGAAAGCCTAGATAAAATAATCTTGACCATGTTTGAGATATCTCCGTCAACTGTGCTGTAGTCGTTTTTTACAAAGTCATTTAGCAAATTACTTAGCTGTTCGTTTTCAATGGCACGTACTCCTATTTTTCGACGCTTCACGCTTTATTGAACATCTAAAGTGGGTACAAAGCTGTTTCTAGTTATGTTACCGATTCCGATTGAAGAAAAAACAAGCATATACATGTTTGTTTTTATATTTATAAAAGTATCGTAGTTAACCACATTAACCTATGTTCTTATCTTCTGTCGATGCTGTCTGTTTATTTGTGATAACTATGTTTGTGATATTAACTAAAACATGCATTCCATTTACAAGAAGTGGTACCCTCCGGACTATAAAAAAAAATAACGATCGTCACCTACTAATCTGTAGACTTCTACACCTGCACAAGAGCCTTCTTATAATAGACCGGTCGTGGCCCATAATCCCCATAATCACCATGCTTGGCAGAGGTTGGTGATCGCATAAGTTGTAAGCTTAATGTGATAATTATACAGCAGAAATGTTGTCACCCAGTCCCTGAACATAATCAACAACATCGGGAAAAAAGAACATGGCGCGCTTACGATAGCAATAAATTATTGTATATGGAGGACTTTTCTAAAAACAAATGTTAAGTATATAACAGCCAAGCTTTAAACCATAACCATTTTGAAATATCGGTGATGACATTTTTTAGGGGATCGTACGTAACGTATCTATGTAAACGTAAATTTTTATCCAAAAACACTATTATGTTTACTACCTACTTTGATCCAGCTTTTCGTGCTCAGCTTACATTAGCACGTATAACCACAAAGCGTGTGGATCCCGCTAAGTAAAGGCTCTCCCTATCCCTTCACAGAGCGTCTACGAGACATTATACGTACCTACGGCATCCACCTAAATTTCTGAAGAAAAGTCTTTCTAGAATTATTCTACTTATGCTACATGCAAGTTTAGCAGTAGCAGGCTGTGCAAGACATACTTAAGCTATAGGTACTTAATTTCATTTTTCAAGTTACACTGTGAAGTCTATAAGACGGTTATGATAATTATTTTCCACTTTGCACGATATTGGACGTCGACGGTTGTAAATGACAAGAAATGCAGTTAGCTTTCTTGGCACCACGCCATTATGAGTATGGCTCTCAAGGATGAGTTTAGTTTCAGCTGTATTTTTGTTCAGAGGTTAGTATGTTTCAAGTTACTTGATAATATTTTAGTAATTATGTACATTGCGACCTTATGTGGTTAGTAGTATCCCGCGCAACAAGTGGTTGAATCTTGAGGCCAGCGGTCTGCCGCAGGATCGAATACCTAATACTCGTAATAAAGGACACATTGTACACTCTGGATTACGCTATCTCTGAATGAATCGACATTTGAATTTTGTTTGTTTTTTATTCTTAGTTCTAATATGTATATACAATACATCTATTATATACCTACAATCAATCTATTTGATTTAGTTATTTTTTTATGTTTAAGTATTGGAGAGGTTTTATGTAAGACTAGCTTCCGCTCGCGGCTTCGCCCGCGTGCTTTACGAACCCGTACATTTTTCCGGGATAAAAAGTAGTCGATGTGCTATTCCAGACTATAATCTATCTTTGTGCCAAATTTCATCCAGATCCATTTAGCCGTTCTGGCGTGAAAGAGTAACAAAGATCCATCCATCCTCACAAACTTTCAAATTTATAATATTAATAGGATTAGTAGGATAGGATAGGATGTACTGTCTTTGAGGTAAAGACCGGCAGGTGGTCTAAGAACAAATATTTGAAGGAATGTCATTGGAAGTATGTTTATTAGAATTAATATTGGAATTGATGTTGTTTGCTTATGCAGACAATATAGATATTGTAATTATATCCGAGTTTCATTTAAAGCCCCGTCCCAGCCCAACAGTACAGTACTTATATGCCTAAATTTAAAGCATTTCCTATGTTTTATTTTATAGTAGTAATAGTAGTTTTGTGTAGATTAGGGGCCATAGTCAAATCGCTGACAGATCAGTGTTTATTTTAATGATCTCTATCACTCAGTATAGTTTAACTTAACTGTATTCAAATATATACGTTACTGAAATATTAATTGATTTATCGTAGATATTGTTCTCTTGCTTAAAATACACAAATTGCTACTAAATATTCAAACAGGGTTGATGTAGATACAATAGCGTCTCCAGGCATGCGCTTGCCGCAACTCGTGGCCGTCGAGTCTGTCTCGCGGCGCGTCGATTAGCACAGCTTACACAATGCCTTATATAAAACTGCTGCACCATCAAAGATGTTGTCAATATTAAGAGTAGAGCACACCGTATCAACACCGCGTAATATAAGCAGCCTCGCAACATGAGGGTGGTGTTAATTTTAGGGTTTCTGACGTTTTTGGCAGTTGTACAAACGCGTCGATTACCTGTTAGGCATTTTGAAAAACCCAAGGAAGAGGCAGAAGCCAAGGATCTAGAACCTGCCGCGTCGGGACATAAAAAAGAAGCACCAAAAAATCATGAATACAAAAAAGGAGGCGGTAAAGAACACCACGCACATCATCATGACGATCACGAAGAAAAGGGTGTGAAGGGGTACAAGGGCCATCATCATCATGAGAAGGGTGAAAAGGGGCATCACGATAAGGAACACCACAAGGGTGAGTACGACGACCATGGTGGGCACAAAAAAGAACATCATCACGAGGATGGTCATTATGATGAATACCACAAAGGTGAAAAGGGCGAAAAAGGTCATAAATACGAAGAGAAGGGGCATTACGATAAGGGTCACTCCACAAAGGGACATCACGAAATACATAAACTGGACGAGTTCAAAAAAGATAAACATTTCTTTGATGAGGAGGGAGATTCCGGTCACGAGGAGAAGCATGGAGGATTCCACGAGGAACATGGCCACAAGAAGGGCGGTCACTTCCACAAAGGTCATCATCATGGTGATCATCACGAGAAGGAACATGGCGAGAAAGGTTTCCATGAGAAGGGCGGCCACCATCATGAACATAAGGGACATAAAGAGGCCGGTGGACATGATTCACATTATAAACATCATCATGATCACGGAAAGAAGGGCGATCATGCACATCATAAGAAATATGGATACAAGAAAGGTAACTGAAGACATTTGTGAGAATAGGCCGAATGAGGTTCAGTGTCCGACGGACGACGCTAGTGATTACGGATTTATTTATTTTCTGGGAACTGTAGCTTATCTGATGACGGTGAAGTCAATACTGTGACAACAGTTAAGTGCAGTTTAATTATGTAGATAATTAAAAATTAAATTATTATTTCTTATTTTAAGTAACTACGTAAGTCATTAAATAATATCGCAAAATTTGAGTTTATTATTGGTCTTTTCCCTTTTAAATTAAACTTCATTGATTAAAGTGTCGAAGAAGAGCATATATTAAAATCATAGCTTTACCCCAACACTAAAGGTTTGAGTGCAAAATTCCGCCGCTTATCTAAGTATGCTTTTAAACTAATTAAGGTTGGTAACCACCACTCAGGATCGCACGACATTCACGTCGAGATTTAATATGTAAATATAATGTGCACTACGCTTTATAAATTTAGAAAAATGGAACACATATGGATCCGTCTGATACATGTTTACCGTAATCACCGTACACGTGGACTTTGATAATAGGCACGTCTCCAACGATCATTGGTGGTAACTAAATGAAATATAAATTTGAGTAGGTAAATGAAAATAACTGACATTCATCTAAATAAGTACGAGGTTGAGTACTGAATACAGATTAGATTAATATGTCAGAAAATTACATTACATTATAAATAAAATTGTTAATTAATATTCCTCATTATATATTTCGAGAACTAATCAACCTACGTTAATTACACAAAAGGCAAAAGCGAATGAACAGATCAGGTTCACGAAGGTCGCAAATTATGAAATAGCTAATTAACCTCGAACTTTAGCTGTCATCAATTTCACTATTGTTATTGTAGTCACATTGGCTCTCAGCGGTGCTCACCTCGGATTCGACACGGTTGGAATTCTGCCCACCTGTAATGCTAAAGAGCGTGATATTGGATCTATGTCGCCAGCTGACGGATAGAATCGATTAAGGGTTGAGTTACACGATCGATGTTTGGTTGAACAACGTGTCGGTCAAGGATTAAAAATGAATAAGCTTCAGTACTATGCACACGATCGACTCAATCAAACTGTCGTTTAGCCGACAAACAGTCCAGTCAACTGTCTACATGGACATGTTTTATTCCATGTTACAGAATACTTCTTTTTTCGTTCGCCCGGTGCGTGGGTGGTAATTTTAGACGAGTCTTTTGTTTCACTGTGTTGCATACGTAAACAACTCACGTACTAATTAAAGTACGTCTATTGGAACGTTATTCGTTTAATTCAGTGGTGTCAGATTGCGGTTTATCTAATTATTTGGTAATTTCACAGGCTGTACCAACTTGATTTGTATTTTATGTTACAACA
Source organism: Shargacucullia verbasci (assembly GCA_947562105.1). Classification (NCBI taxonomy): domain Eukaryota; kingdom Metazoa; phylum Arthropoda; class Insecta; order Lepidoptera; family Noctuidae; genus Shargacucullia; species Shargacucullia verbasci. The sequence continues at coordinate 6,456,016 of OX387287.1, forward strand.
TAGATTTTATACTTATTAAATCGTGAATAACCCAGTTTGTACCAACAATTTTACACCGGTGTCAACAGCAGTAAAACTATCAAAGTTGGGTCAGCTAGTTGTAAACTATTGATAAAAATAATAACAAAGAAGTTTCTACTCTTTTAGATGAACAATGAACAGGAGAAGTTTAGAGGATACGTCAAAAGTTTAATTGACGCACGCTCTTTTTTCGGAGCAATATGATAGGCCTGTCAGACTTTTTTATTAGGTTTAATACAAAGTTACGACAAGGAAGGTTTTCTTGGCAATCAGTTTTTTTACTCCTTTGGTAATTTGATTCGACTTGCATCGTAGGGCTCATCTCGTAGCCCCTTAGCGCTACGAAGTCGACGACACACGTAGCGCTACGTGTGTCGTAGCTGGCGCCATTTCACTTTGTGCGTTTCATAATAATTACCCAAATTGTTATAATTTATAGTTCTAGTTATTTTTGATATGCATTTAACATAAACATACATTCAAAGTTCTGAGAATTTTATGAGAAATAAACAATTAATGGGCCGAGAGATACCATCAAGCGTCGTCATGTTGTCCAAGTTTACATAATGTTCACTAAGGATGTTGATGTAAGTGTGTAGCATAGCGTATAGATTTCTACATTAATGTGTATTTATATCTATCTATCTCTATATTAATGTGTATCTGTAGTGAATCTGTAACTTGAAACATTTCTCGTAGCAGGTGTGTTTTAAAGCCTTTGTTTTAACTTTATAACAACTTTTTAGGATGTTACCATATTTCATTTTGTTACAAAAGAGAATAATCATACCTATAATAGGTATAAGCAATGCACACTGCTCCAAAGAAAAAGAACTTCAGAAAAGTTCCTTATTTAGAGTGTGCTCATATAACAATAGTAGATAGGTACTAGTTTAGTGTGAATAACTAACATATAAAACGACAGACTCATATCTGTAATGTAATATTTCCAACTTTAGTTTTTACATCTACACCACATGCCATAAAAATATCTAGAAGGTATATAAGTTAAGGAAATGCATATAAAAAAATCATTTTTTGAACGTTCTGTGTACGTTTGATAACAATAACAAAATTATCATTGTTCACACTTACAAATATTATGGTTAGTACTTCAAATCCTGGCATTATTTAGAATACATTGTGTATTTTAAATAATTCCGTCCCGACGTTCATTGCTACCTAGGTCAAAAGTCAATGCTTAAGTCTTGTGCGGTTACGAATAGCCGTTAATTCCGTACCCTAAAAAAACCCTCATCGGTGTTAATCTCAGAGCCGCAAAGAAGATTTGTGAGCATTTATCCATATATTTTATAATTTACGAGGTTACAGTAGACGGGGAAGGGTGTAATCCATTGATAACGCTTTTACACTAATTAGCGAGTGAGTGTGGAGCTTAGTGACGTCACGGCGGCAGTAGATTTATGGGTGCAGACGCTGTCAGCTCGTAATCCTGACCAAGTGAGCAGGAGCTGACGTGCCGAGCCCGCGCCTCCACGGGCTGCATGCCGCTTTGTTATTGCCGCCTCTCACATTAATTGCACTATTATTTCGAGGTGTTATGTTCATTTATATTTAAGCACACCGCTGATTGTATACCTTCATACAATGATTATGATATATGTGTAACCATAATCATAGTAAATCTAATCGGATCATAAAGCACCAGTAATGGAAATTTTGATTATTACCGCACTAATCTGTACCGTACAGTACGAGTAGGATGCTACGGCATTGCGGTTGAGGCTTCCTAATGCACACAAGGACAGACTGTCAGCTCGTTTATCGCAAATTGCCGTAAAATGACTGCTTATTTTCTATTCTTTGAAATTTAGGTATCATTTACGCGAGATAATAATGTGAACATAACTTACACCACTTAAAAATATGTTTCGGCAATGAAAAAGAAATAATATCTACCAGAATGCATGAGATGGTTTTTCACGTGAAGGCTGTACGTCGTAAGGGTAACGGCGAGAAATACATATATAACTGTTACTGGTATTACGTGATGGTCGAGCTACATCACTATTTAATGTTATGTTACTAACTGTAATAAAAAAAGCGATGTAGCTTTTGTTTCATAGAACACAGGACGTTAAAAGGTTAAAAATATTTGGAAAGTACCTATTATTTGCAATTACCCAGCGAGCCTCAAGGAATTAGAGTGATGACCCCAACACATATTTATATTATAAATTATTTTATTCATCACGACACAAGCTAACCGTATATTAAATTAATAAGTAATACACTTTTTTATGTTTGTATAGTAGGTAAAGTAAAAATACATTTTCTTTTTTATTATCCTGTTTTGTATTTTGGCCTTATACGAAATTATATTGCTATTTAACTTTTTACGGACCCCCGTAATGAGTTAAGGTGTTGAGAAAACACTTCAAAAACATTAAAAGTTATAACGAGCATAGATAATTTTTTTGATAAACGCGTATACATTTTTCACTGAAGTTCATGTAAGAATTTAAAGTGTCAGTTCTTACTTGCTGTCAACGATCGATGGTCGTTGTTCCAGGAAATACGGGACAGCGAGTTCAGTATAACATATGGCGCTCTATGCCCTTTGTTACAGCACAAGACAAACAAGTGAATAATGAACGCGTGTTGGGGCAACAATATCTTTTTGAAGTACCGATGTGCATTCAGAAGTTCTATCGGAAAACGCCTATTTAATTTTAAGAGCACAAAGTGCGCGTTGCTTTTTTGCGGCGATTCTTTGAGATCATAATTCAGCGCTCGAACACGTTAACGCAAACATGTTCGATAAGAACACTAAATTATAAGCTGCAAAAACAAAGTAAACCCTATTTAGTAACTATGCTACATTTTTTTTTTCATATACCTAACTCATCCTTGCATTATAATTATAATTAAACAGGTTTCTGGTACAAGAAGGTTATTTTTATCGATTACGGTAATTTTATATTTAAACAGGGATATATCAAATAGACACTCTTAGCTCCACTAGAAATTAATTCCAGTTGTAATTAGAAAACTAAAAATAAAATGGTAGGCAAAGTTGACATTTAATAAAAGTAGGTAATATTGAGTTTATTTGTGTTAAATAAATTTTAATTAGATATGACCAAGGTTGCAAACATTTTGCCTTTTCTTTAATTAATTAGTTATAGGATATCTGCTTGCGTAATACAATTTGCAGTTTTCTAGCTCTTAGCATGATTACATAAACTGGTCTGTCGTGCTTGTTAGCACCTCGTTACCCTGCGAATCAATATCGTTTTCAAACATTTCATGTTTTTCAAGATAGATTGATTTTATAAATTAATCTATGGAAGGTTCATGACATAATTGATATGATATTATTTGGGACAAACAATTCAATACTTCCTATAATTAATTGCTTAGGGATATATGTTAGTTTCAGTATCTGTATTGAACTATTTCTTTCATTTAGAAACTTAAAAATATATTTAGTTTTAATAAAATTGCTTCCCCGGTGTTGGGGCGGTTTAATGTCAAAGTTGTCAATATTAAAATCTTACGGTAATGTTTAAATAGTCGAGCTAGATATTTACATAAATGAGAAACCGCCTACATAATAATTTTATGAAGCCTGATAAATGAGGCGGTATTAAAGTAAAAAAAATGGATACAGCGGTTGTTATTTTTGTGTTTAATTATTTATAAAAAATAAAAAGGTAGAATTTTAGAAAGAACAAAATGCAGGTTCCGTATATATTTATAGTAACACCATTCATACACGTTGATTTTTGGTGCACGTCGACGCGCACTTCGTTGTCGGCGGCGACGTTCGCGTCATGAGGATTTAAATAATGTGTCTGCGCAGGTGACCAACTATGACTTATTTTAATCCACGTGCGGAAATTGCGATTACTTGCGATTAATTACGTGCGATTTTACAATATTTTCCTGATCTTTAAATTGTGATTAATTTTGTTCTGAAACGGGATCCTACATATCCATAGTCTTCTGGATAACCAGGGAAAATTCATAGACGAGCAAGGATGATGGTCACGCTACTGCTTTCAATAAGAATTCACCGAGATAATGAATTGATGTCTGGTAATCCGCCAGTTTGTTTTATCTGCCGCAAAGATTTTGCGTTATGGGACGTAAGACGGTGTATATGGCGACTTTTTATTTTATTATCGACTCACCTGTGTTTTGCATCATGGTATGCTATATTACAAACAAATATAATCTCTCACTCATTGAGTTTCCCTGAATATTATCCTATCCAGAACGTGTAAATTCAAGTTTTGTATCATGTCTACATTCCGTTCGTGGATAAACATATAATTTAATATCAAGTAAGCGAAAGAGTACCTCCTGTGAGCTTTAGTAGAGTTTTAGTTGTTCTTATAAGCAAAAATATGGTTGTAGTTATAGTTTATAAATATAAATAACACATTTAGATACATCCAAACTTAGAAAACGATCTGTTAGACATATAATTGTTTTTGTTCCGTGCAGCAATCAAACTCTACGACCGATCGCGTATAAAGCTAGTCACTCGGACACTGCGCCATCCGTGCTTCCAAGACAAATTAGTAGCGGTGGTCGTTGCGCAACTTAAACGTTATTGAAACGAGCTATCGTCATAATAACGGTTAGCAGGTTATTTGAAAAACCTGCTAACATGCTAACGCTAAAGTAGCTAATAGCGGTAGTCGTTGCGCAACTTAAACACGTTATTGAAACGAGCCATAATAACGGTTAGCAGGTTATTTGAAAAACGTGCTAACGTGCTAACATGCTAACGTTAAAGTAGCTAACATCCAAAGAATCCGATAGACAGTTGCGTTTCGTTATCCAATGAAATGGAAGTGCATCAAAGAAGCTAAAAAAAAAAAAAAAAAGCTCATCAAAACTTCACGGAGTCGTTAATGAATTTTGGATAAATAGGGAAGCTAAAAAAAAAAAACCACCACCAAAAACCATTAATTCTTGCGCTTATGGTGAAGCAACCGACAATTTGAGCATTTTCAAAAAAAAAGGTCATCAAAACCTCAGGGAGCCGTTCATTCATCATGAATGAATGAATTTTAAGTAAATAGGTAAGCTAAAAAAAAAAAAAAAAACGTCATCAAAACCTCACTAGGATATTACGTGTTGCTCATGATATGACAAATAGCGACCAATAGCAGGATAGCGCGTTTTAACAACCGCTATTGATATCCGATAGACAGTTGCGTTTCGTTATCCAAAAAAGATGCTACTGCCCACCGCTACAAATTAGTTACTTAACACGCGACATTTAAGACGCGAGAAAGCTTTTAGTCGGAAAGCGATAAAGTGAAATGCCTAACTGTTTTCTACCTATTATATTTTGCTATTGTTTCCGAATAACATCTGAAGTACTTGTTATTTTTCAAAATCATCTCTCTTAAGTTCTTATTCAAAAAGCTATGTATGCATTCTGAACTTGTTTATTTTCACGAAGACTTCGTTATATGAAAATTAAATAGCTCTCGAATAAAATAGTGTATATTTACATCGTGTTTCTAACAAAAATATAACAAAACATAACAGCTACAAGTCTTTTAGAGGTACATCCGTAAATTAGTTGCCTAATTTAATGTCCTTTTTTGAAACCCCAATGTTTGTGGTCTTCATGCCCGCCCTTCTTGCCGTGGCCACGGTGGTGATGGTGATGTTCATGGTGACCGCCCTCATCATGGTGGCCCTTATGTTCATGATGATGTCCTCCCTTTTCATGGTGGCCCTTCTCTCCGTGGTGGTGTTCATGGTGACCGTGGTGTTTGTGTCCCTTGTCGAAGTGACCTCCCTTCTTGTGTCCGTGTTCATGGTGGTGGCCACCGTATCCCTCGTCAAAGCCATGTTCACCGTGTTTGTGGTGGAAATGCTTGTCCTTTTTGAACTCGTCTAGCTTGTGAACACCGTGATGTCCTTTTGTAGAATGGCCCTTGTGAAAGTGTCCCTTTTCTTCGAATCCGTGACCTTTTTCACCCTTTTCACCATGATGGTGTTCATGGTGGTGGCCATCATCGTGGTGATGGTGTTTCTTGTGTCCGCCGTGCTCCCCATGGCCTCCTTTGTGTCCCTCGTGGTGGTGGTGGCCTTTCTTGCCATGTTCATGGTGGTGGTGGCCCTTGTATCCCTTGTGTCCGTGGCCCTTGTGGTCGTGATGGTGATGATGGTGATGTTCCTTGCCACCGCCCTTTTCATGGTGGTGTCCAGTAGCGGCCGCCTCAAGGTCCGCGTCGCGCTTTTCGCGCAGATCCCGTGCATACGCAAGCGTCGCCAACGCTACCACCACACAGCTCAGTACAAGAGCTACCCTCATTGTTGTTGTATTCGTTGACAGATCGTGATGAGATATGGTACGTATTATTGTCTCGACAACATTTTATAGATACTGTGGCTCCGGTTTTCTCGGACCTGCATTAGGCAATTATTGCAGTGGCTGGGTGCTTGCACTTACTTTACTAGCAAGGTCAAGTGCCCTAGCGCTACGTGAGTATTGATTGAAGTTTTAACTACCGTCAGTCACCACTCTGGTTGCTATATTACATTATAGCTCGACCTGGTGTTAAATATATAGGTAATCTTTCGACTCCAATGTAGTATTGATCATCAATCAGAAACACTATATTGCGTGCTTTTAAGCTAATTGTAATAATTATTTGGTAGTGTAAAGGTCTATTGTGAGGATATATCTTGATGATATCATTTGTGTGTATTTTATAGAAGACTGTAGCTTCTAACAATAAAAAAAGAGTTACATCCTGGTTAGTTTCCATAGGACCATATTTTTGGAACCTCTTTAAAATAGGTTTATTTGAAATAAAAACAATTCTATTCTATACTATTCTAATATCTCGATCTCTTAAAAATTACGGGAACATTGTATAGTCAGCGTCAATAGAAGCTTATCATTATACATAGTTGTATAAGTTTCATTTGAATTGAAACTAGCATTTATTACTTTTTGTTATTAATGTTTGTAGAATAGCAGAACGTTATCGACTATCGACTGATAAATTAGTTTCAACATGATTAAAAGTTTATCTACTTTTTATTTTTACAGGATACTGTGTCGGTACTATACATAATATTGTGTCGGTAGAAAGCATTTAAAATAAAGGCCACGAAATATATGTATAGGTAGTGGTAGGTAAGTACATATATGTAGTAGGTATCTTTGTACAAACCCGCCCCCGAGCTGGAGGCTTTAGGTTTAACAATCAGGTCGGGCACAGTGGTACTAGAGTTACCTGCTGAGAAATGTTGAACCATGAACTCATCAAAATTGTATTCGCTACATGCTTCTTTCGTTTCGGTCTACTGTAGATAGTTTTATTGTCAATTACAGCAAAAAATATCGAAAAGAGATCGAGCGATTAGAAAGTGAAAAAAGTGCTCTAAATAGCTTGTTTACTTTTTTCAGTTTTTTATGCAATAATGTAAAACCACTGTAACTACCTATGTTTACAAATAAATAAATTTATTGCTTGATTGATTAGAATTCTCTTATGATCAGAGATATCTCTAGATACTAATAAGCAATACTCGCGCGCTTCGACTTAAATCTATATTAGAGATCGTCTTTTCCTCTATTTAGTTATGGAAAAATTTACTTAAAATATTGACTGCATACATCCAATGACGTGGCATTTCGAGCGTTTAACGCCAAAATACCTCTAATGAGATTCTACGAGAATTCAGAAAAAGTTTGGCGATGGATATTTTACATGGTCTCTAATCGGTCGAGAATTGCTCCCTTGACCTTTTGATATTAATTTACGTTGACAAGAAGTTTTCTCCAACAGTCACTTGTTAGGCTTTGTTGCTTTTCTTTCAATCAGTTTTCAAGGGACATCCTCCTCTACGAATTAACTACCACATTACCTGACGCAGTTGTAAATAAGCGCCTAACATATCGAAAAGATAGTAGCCGTGGGGTTATTTGTGGTATCAGGAAATCAGGATCTTAACTTAGGGTCAAAAGGAAGAATGAAAACAAAAATGTAGATTACATACATAGCATCACGTCTGTATTCCCCGAAGGGTTAAGCAGAGGTGTACTATTGTATACCTAGATTTCGCCGTTATCGAGAGCCGTTATAAGGACGAGCCTATTGCTATCTATCGGGCACAGTTCCAGACTTCGTAATGCTACTGAGTATTTCCGTACAGAAAAACCCAATAACACTTTGCCCGACCCGGGAATCGAACGTAGGACCGCACGCTCAGTAGTCGAGCTAGCGACCACAATAAAAAAAAATGTGTTAGTATACTCATATACGTACGTATTTTAAGTAAGAAGTTATAGGTACTTCTTATTTAATTTTTTATTTCCACTGATATGAAACACGTGTTACAGATGCACAAATATTTTAATAACTACCTTGAATATAGTTATCAATTCCCAAGGAAATTTAACAGATATTTACGACCCTACTTCATGGTATGGCTTTTATCTGTCGGAATGCGCGGGCATCGTAACTTCAAAAAAAAATATAGTAATTTATTATCTTTCTTCAGCATTCCAACAAATAATGTAAATATATTTCTATACTATTTTATCGTTCAGAGCAGATCAGAAATCCTACTAATCCTACTAATCCTATCCTACTTCCTACTCATATTATAAATGTGAAAGTTTGTGAGGATGGATGGATGGATGGATCTTTGTTACTCTTTCACGCCAGAACGGCTGAACGGATCTGGATGAAATTTGGCACAGATATAGATCATAGTCTGGAATAGCATATAAGTTACTTTTTATCCTGGGAAAATATACGGATTCGTAATCCACGCGGGCGAGGCCGCGGGCGGAAGCTAGTATTATTATAATCTTTTAATGTTAAACAGCTAGAACTACGTAATGTTTACATGTATCTGAATTGAGAAATAATTTATAGATTTTTTTATTGAGATTTAAAATAACATTCGTTTATAATAGAACAATTGCAAGCTTTAAAAACATGAGTTGATACGGCTCGCCATTAATTTAATGATTAATTATAGATAATAATATTTTTTTATTTTCGGAGATTCTGAAACAATTAACCTAGAGAACCATTATTTTCGACTGCAAGGTACAGCGAGGATGGTGGATTGGTGGATTTTGTCTATCATACCTGAATCTGTTCTTATGTGTGTATGTTTGCAAGGCCTTAAGCTCCTGCAAAGCCTTAAGTCTTTGGTCCGATGTCTACGCCAGAACTGTTGTTGGGTTTTTCTGATATCAGCACTTAGCAGTGCGAAGTTTAGAGTTGTCGATAAGATTACATAACGTAATAGTACAGTGTATCGGGTCGACCTCATTAGCTGAACTCGCGTTTACAGGAAAAAATACTCTCAGTATTTTATATTGTGTAAAATAGGGTAGTTTGCCTACAGGTAAGTAAAATGAAATGTATAGTTATTTTGTACAAAATTTAATTCTTTGATATAAAAAAATAACAAAAAACACTATTGAGCAACATATCAACAAATAACAATTCAGGTACAGTCAGCCACAGCTTAGTGGCCCTTCTTGTGTCCCCAATGCTTGTGGTCCTCATGACCTCCTTTCTTGCCGTGGTCATGGTGATGATGCCAGTGCTCGTGATGCCCGCCCTCACCGTGGTGACCCTTGTGGTCGTGGTGGTGGCCGCCTTTCTCATGATGTCCCTTCTTGCCATGGTGGTGCTCGTGGTGTCCGCCGTGCTTGTGTCCCTTGTGGAAGTGGCCGCCCTTCTTATATTCGCCTTCATGATGGTGTCCGCCGTGGTGTTCATGGTGTCCCTTCTCGCCGTGATGGTCGTGGAAGTGCTTGTCCTTCTTGAATTCGTCATGTTTCTCGACGCCGTGGTGCCCCTTTGTGTCGTGTCCCTTGTGCCAGTGGCCGTGCTCCTCATGGCCGTGGCCGTGGTCGCCCTTCTCGCCGTGATGGTGATGATGATGGTAGCCGTCGTCATGGTGATGGTGTTTCTTGTGTCCACCGTGCTCCCCGTGGTGTCCTTTGTGGCCTTCATGGTGGTGATGTCCATGCTTGCCATGATGGTGCTCATGGTGTCCCTTGTGTCCCTTGTGGTGTTCGCCGCCGTGGTCATGATGGTGGTGTCCGTGGTGTTCATGGCCGCCACCCTTGTCCCAGTGGTGACCATGTGACGCGGCAGTTTCGAGGTCAGCGTCCCTCTTCTCCCGGATCTGCCTGGCGGAGCTGAGAGCAGCGATGGCCAGCAGGCCAAATGCCACAAGAAGGCTTCTTCTCATTGTTGATAAGACTTGTTGTTGTTGCTGAATGATATTGATTCATTGGTGGCAATGATTTTATATACTCGACGGCAGCAACGGTTAGGTAAGTCACCGCTGCTCGGTAGTGTCAAGGTTGTTACAACTAACTAGCGACAGAGATTTCCACTTCCTTCCGTTGACAGATTGGCTTCCGAAGTAATATCCAGTAAACATATTTTCGTTTTACATTTACTTTAACTGTATACAGATCCTTTATTTTCATCCTATTCATATACATTTTTTAAATGTACACTATAATTATCTTAGACGTGCTCCGCCCGTAGCCAGCTGGGTAAACCCAAGCTAACTGTAGTCTAATCCACGGTGAGGAACCTCAACGCAATACGCGCCATGTCAAAAACGACTACCTTCTGTATCCGGATCTTCTTGATCTTGTATTATGTATGTATGTAGGTACTTATATTTATTTTAAAGTATTCGTATATTATATAGTGTTATGATAAACGGTATTCCATGTGCACCTATACATGATCAAACATAAAAAAAAAACATATTCTTTTCACATTGGCATCCAGCTAAACCAAATCACTCTAAGAACTAAGTTTGTGAATTACTATGATATCGTAAAGGTGCATTCCGTCTGACTGAAATTAACCGTTATTTTTGTTTTTACACACCCAGGTGAGAGATGTGGAAGCTATAAGACTGAAGATGAAGTTAAAGGAGGCTTACACGCAGCACTCATCATAGTGCTGCGTGTAAGCCTCCTTTTGATCGCGCAATGCTTCTCTGTCCGTTTGATCAACGTTTAGTCATTGGACGTCCCATATTAATGGTCTTACCACTTGTCCCCATAAGCTCTTTTGTTACAGAGGAAGAAAGAAATAATATCAAACGAAGTAAATAAATAACATCGATCGATAATAAATAATACCTTGACCTCACACCATTTTACTATAATGTTAAAGACGGCTCTATGTGTTCTTTCGCATTATGCACCAATTTTTTTTTCATCTTAGAGTTTATATAAAGTAAAATCTTTCAACAAATTTTAATGTAAAAAAAACCTAGAAAAATTAAGAACGTACATTATTATGAATGCAAAAAATATCATTTGCACATTAACACCATCCTTATCTCGTTTGCCAAATGACTGACATGGCGTTAATATTCACTTTGTACATGATAAATGAGGCTGATATAAGATATTTCTGTGTCTCTTACTTATTTTCAGGTTTCATGTTCGTTGCTCTTTGTAATTTATCACTGTTTTGTGACGATTTCTGACGGTAGGGAGCTGTTTCCATTAGGCATATTTTTATCAGTAATTCTGAGTATTTTAAGTTTTATATTATCTTGTAATATAAAAAATGCAGATTTTTTGCAGCATCTTTCTTGGGTAATCATAATCCAAAACCAGTTTTTGGAAAAAGCGAATGTTTAAATTTCTAAACTGCTTAAAATTCGTAACGCTAAGCAGAATTCCTTATATTCCAGTAGTAAATGTTAATATTTAGTAGACCCTTACATTGTATGCCGTACGTAGTCCATTAATCAGAATTTTATCCAAAATCTCCACAGTAGATGGTCAGTTTGTTGCGCAACAGGCTATGATTGTACGGTCAGTTACGTCGTGAATATGTAGCGCTGGCATTCACATTAGTGCACCACTGTGTTATATTGAACATTTGGTTAGCATTACAATCCGCTAACTTGGCATTTCAGCAAAACATAACTTGTTTTATGCACCTACGTTGTGAAGTGTTTCATGATAATGTACTTTTAGAGAAGCTTAATATGAAAAGATTTGATATATTGTGGGTAATTCAGCTCATAATTTTTCAAGTTTTCTTTATAGTATTTCCGCAATATTTTTCTCCAAACACAGGAAAATGTTTGAATACGATATTCCTAACATCTTTCTGCTTATGCGTTCGAATTGATTTCTTCTAAGAGGATGTAGGCAAAGTCGATAAGCAATATACGTAGGGACCAATAGGACTATGATATGATAGCGATGTGAGTGGGTTATAGTTAGGAATGTCATTATCTTTCCAACCCCGCCCGGACCGGGAAGGAATGCATGCGGATCGGTATATGCCGAATGAATCTATAGTTCCTGATAAAACATTGGACTCATCTTTATACTGAATGTAGAAACAAGACTTTAGGAATGTCAAAGTCAATGTTATTAATTTAAGTAATTATTTTCTTTTATATTGTAGCTTATGATATGACTCTTGTCGAGATATTTTTTATTTTCATTCAAGAATTTAGCACAATTCTGTTCATATTGGTATTTACGTCGTACATTCAGCATCGAAGGTATGTTATCTGTGTATGTAAGTTTATGAAATTATTTAAGGTTGCCAAAAAAAAATATTTTTGACAAATATATTAAAACAGTAACTTTTTAAAGAAACGGAACAATATGAAATTTTGAATGATTAAGATCTGAGCCAATTTGATGGAAAATACTATGTTATTATATACATATGTGCCCAAGTTCCATAGCAAAGCCATATATAAGCTGGTAAAATGCCAAGTTGATAAAGCTGAAGATATAATTCTGAACCTAGCTCTAAACAATGTACTTTCATACTTGATACCTATCGCTTGAGTTTCTGTTGCCGCAAGGAAAGATTCATAAAGAGGAGGTTTCATAGGCAATGAAACCAACGATACTATCAACGATATACTAAGATACTGTCAACATTGTTGCGTGTATCGCATTTTGTATCATAGTGCATAGATTACTAGTATATTTTTAACAGTGTCGGAGTAAATTATGGGTATAGCGACAAGACTTTCAAATTTTAACGTACATTGTGTTACTTTTACACTAATCATTCATATATATATATATATATTATATTATTATAAATGGTCATAGGTTCCAACGTTAAATAGATACAACGTATTCTTCGTCATAAGTACAGAAGAAATCTTTTCGTAAATGTATACTTCATTATTTATATTACACGACAATACATAATTTAGTAATTTTTAGACAAAAAGAAAATGTCATTTAAGAAACCATATTTTTTCAGGATTATTTTTGTTCAAAAGCTACAAACAATTAGTAACCATAAACACATCGCCGCATGAAACGCGTGGCTGACTCACATTATACTTTGTTTGGTGTACAACCTTTTTGTTGAGCGTAGCTATGACAATGGATTAACGCTAATTTGTCGGAAAATTACTTAATTGTTACCATAATTAAAACAGAGGATTTGTTTACAATTTATTTGGTACCCACGCTAGCCCTAAACTCAATGATCAAGGCTAAACTGTGTTAGAGTTTAGCCTTGATCGTTGAGGTTAATTTATAAATGTTAACAGATGGATATAATAATAATAATAATGTATATGTATGCTAAAAAGAAATATTTAAAAATATCAATTAAAAAGAAATCAAAACAAATACTAGTTGAGAGCAGGCTACATAATAATGAAATTAGCGAAGGATGGCCCGCTGTTACATAAAAGTAGCTAGTGTAAATATAGTATACTCTTTTTAGGCAAGCTCTACAGCTAGGACAGTGGATTAGGTATTCAGTGGGGATTTCAACCGCCGACGCTTCCCTAGAGTCCCACGTTGTTAGTTTTATAAAGCCGTTGCTAATAAACTTAAGTAAGTTTTGAACTCTTTTTTAAATAAATATACTGATTTTTGTGTTTCATGCGAAGGCAACGCCGACAAAAAATACAATTTTAATACTATGTTAGGATAAAAATACCTGTTTTTTTTTTTTTGACCATTGCTATACTAGAAAAATATATAAATTTGTGTTATTAGTATGTTTCTGTATGATAACGATGTGGCTGATGGTTTTTGGAAATTTTTGGTAGAGATGTTAGAGGTCGAGAAAATCTCTTACTATACTCTGACTCAACTCCGTTACAGGAGACTAGCTTCAGATGGTATGAGCAATTTTCCAGTGAGAAATTTCCTAAGATTATATACAGTTGACACCAGAAGAAGATTAAATAAAATATAATATCCTTTTGCATACTTAAATATTTAAGCGCCAGTAATTTTGGTTTATTGTTAGAACGAAGGGGAGGGTTTATTAGTTATAGCAAATTAAAAACCCAGCAGCAAGATATTATCTGTTTTTTTTGTATTATCTTTGTTTGTATGAGAAGAACACTGAAAGGTTATAAAGGGCCTCTATTTAACCGAATTTTCAATTCGAAGCGTATGTATGTGTGTACATCGTTTAGGTCGTTAAGGTACACCGGATTCGTTAAATTAAATTTATAAGGACCGATTTGGATAATTCTGTTACAGTTTTGAAAATGGGACGTTTACTCTAGCAATTGTTTTTTTTTTTTTTTTAATAACAGTAACCATATGTAATATCACCTAAACAGTATTGATACTTTTCTCATATTAGTAATGAAGAGCGGTGTGTAAATATCGGGTACAAGTAGGTATCAATTTCACACTCGAAATATAGGCGACCTTACTTCTCTGCGGAATCAAAATATCTAGTGTGAAAATGATCACTTACAAGTGTTGGTAACGATCTACTAAATATTAAATAACATCTTTCAGTATTGTAATAAAATAAATATTTATTCGCGTATCACAAAGTATCAACAATAACAAAAAGCCTCATCTTAGATTAATCAATGTGTTAACTCATTTATGACCTTTCTTCCAGTCCCAGCCTTTGTGGTCTTCATGGCCACCCTTGCTGCCATGTCCCTCGTGGTGTCCCCAGTATTCGTTGCCGGCGCCCTCGTCGTGGTGACCCTTATGGTCGTGGTGGTGACCTCCCTTCTCAAAGAAGCCCTTATTCCCATGTTCTTGTTCATGGAAACCGCCATCCTTGTGTCCCTTGTCGAAGTGTCCACCCTCTTTGTAGCCTCCTTCGTGATGGTGACCACCGTAACCTTCTTCGAATCCGGACTCTCCGTGTTTGTCGTGGAAGTGCTTGTCTTTTTTGAACTCATCTAACTTGTGAATCCCGTGATGTCCTTTCGTCGAATGACCTTTGTGGAAATGTCCTTTTTCTTCGAATCCGTGGCCCTTCTCGCCTTTCTCACCGTGATGGTGTTCATCGTAATACCCGTCATCGTGATGATGATGCTTTTTGTGGCCTCCGTTCTCGTCGTAGTGGCCCTTGTGTCCTTCATGTTGAGAGTGTCCTTTCTTGCCGTGCTCGTGCTCGTGGTATCCCTTGTATCCCTTCTCACCATGTCCACCGTGTTCGTGATGGTGGTCTCCGTGGTGCTCGTCACCGCCACCTTTTTCCCATTTGTGGGAGGCTGCAGCTTCTAGGTCAACGTCTCTTTTGTGACGCATGTCCCTCCCACTCACAGCTACCACCAGCACCACCAAACTAACTGCAACGGTTGCCCTCATCCTGTACTGTTCTCCCGGTTCTGTTGGGCAATGATTGCCAAATGATACCTGTTACGGTTTTCTCTCAGTTTATATAGTATTGCCAATAATCGTGCTGTTGTTGTTTTTAATGTCAGGGTAAAGAATGGCGGTCACAGGTACGCGACTGACCTGAATTAGATTTTTAAATAATAGATGACGAATAAACAACAATAGCTCGTTCTTCAAAACTGCTGAACGATATTGCATTAACTTATCGGTAATACAAAGTAAGTTAATTTAATTGAAGAAAGGCTATATTATCAGTACAAAAGTAAAGGTATAGGGTACTACCTATTTACAGTAAGCAAACGCAAATAGAGCAAACCAGGTTTACAAAGGCGTGTCAAAATATTCTGATATGCAATGCGAATCATAATACATGAAGTTACAAAGCACAAATTACCTACTGTTTGTTACACAAAGGAGAATCGGGGCATGTTGCGGCCCACACACAAACCAATACTTATCGGTTATGCTCAAACATGTTTCTAGTAGTAGTAGTATTTTGACAATAACTTTATTTCGGTAGTTTTTTTTCTTGTTTTTTAAATAACGTTGCCCGACAATGTTATTAATTCCTGTATCGTGTATTCAGATACATTAAACTCAGACCCAGAACTACTATCTGTAGGCACATATGGCACATGTGACACATAGCGCAGAAAGCCAATCACTTTACCACTGTGCTAATCGTGTCATCAGTATAGATTCACTTTAGTATTGCTTATAAATATTTTTACGGCAAAAACAATAAACAAATGATATCTTACAAACAATACGAGTATAATCATAAAATAGTCACGAAAATATGGATTAGTTTTAAGTCTGATTAACGATAAAGTCTCGCTCTAAAGCATTAACAATATGACATACAAAACGATTGATATAATATTTAACAAATCGTAAATAGACCCATATTCAGTTAAGTTCACCGAATGGCAATATTTTTGAGTTTTGACCACCTAAATGACATTCCAGGATGAAATCGTATAGAGCCGCAGTAAATAGAGGCAGAATGTATTTATCAATATTTGCCGTTACACTTCGCATTACATAACTTTACATTTTAAAATATGCAATAATTTCATACTCCGCCCAAAATGTTTATTTCCGAATAATAAAAGTAACAGACCTATTTACTTTATTTGCTACATAATTTTTCCATTGGTACAGATGTACGTAGACCAACTGGAGGGGAAAACATAAGATGAAACTTATAAAATGAAGGAAATTGCACAGGATAGAATTAGATGGAGATTGCTACACTTACAAGTGTCTGGAATTTAAGAAAGAAAAATAAATTAAAGCTAATATTTATTTTGGAATAAAGTCAATGTTGGGTCTTCATAAGGTTGTTACAGATTTTCTTCTAACTAAATTTGTGTGAATATAGCAAAGTTACTCAAATTAAAATTCATGAAATTTAGGCTTCCACCAACAGGCGCAAAAGTTGGATAAACTACCATCGAAGAGCCGACGACGAGGAGTAGAAACTTTTGATACAATTTGAACTTTGAGCCAATCCGTCACGCACTCCGGCCACGGAATAAATTAATGCGCAGTATGTGTTCAGTTTGCTTCTATATCTCCTTGCCATCGTTCAAACAAATATATGTAGTGAAGCCTCATCAAGATAAAAAAGCAATTGATGATTATTATGTAGATATGTCTGCAGTGAACTATGGCTGATATTTATATTTGTCTGAAGTCATCTTCAATTTAAAACTATATTATTCTAGGGATTGGAATTAGTACTCAAGTGCTATACTATAAACTAAGTTTGCTTATATAATGATACTCTTCAATAATGGCATCTGTATACTTAAAACAAAATTCCGTGAAGACTGAAATTGTAAATCATATTTTAAATAAATAAGAATATTTTCATGTTAAGGCGTATTTTATTTTATTAACTATATATTATTATTCATACACTGCAGTTAAAAAAAAAACAACACAGATTATATTTTTCTAAGGTTACGTTACAGCGTTGATGAGCTGTTAGAAGTCGCGACCGTTTTCACTAGAGTCAAGGGCATCACCAGTCAAGGTCGTGTTGCGAAGCAGTCGCCCTCATTTTTTATTATCTTTTGTCTAAATAAATTTCTTCTGATCGATTTCTTTCGCAATCGTTTCCGGTCGGGTGCGCAAGAGTCGCACGCTCGCTACTGACAAATAGTGTTACACAGTCTATCAAATGACACCTGTTTGCAGCATTGATAAAATTAAATAAAACTAGAACTATATTATTTTATCAAATCTTACTACTATAAAATGAGGCAAGATGAATTTTCGTTATTCATATCCTTAAAGGTTAATAATTGCATTAAGAAATTTGATAATTCTTCTGTTGTTTATCGTATCGTCTCACCATAAACATTGCCTTCATTATGTATTGTAAGTATAATATGTGTTTGTGACTAAAGTATGTACGGACATGAAAGAGAAACCATCTTCCGTTAAACATCTTTATTAATTAATTGGTATATTCTATAAATCCGACGTTTTTAAATTTTAGCACCTTTCTACAAGTAAATGTATTTATAAAATTATTTATTCGTGTTAAATTAGTGCTACTCTGAGTTATCTAATAAACTTAATCACGTAACATTTCCGTTGGCCGATCCGCCTGTCTCTATAGGAAACCAAACAAAATGGGAGAAAGAAATTTACTACGCAGTCGTGTTCAGAATCTGAATTAGGGAGAGGTGTCAGCTTTGAAACAACGCCTGTAGCTACATATATAATATAGTATTTGCTCGTATAGGCGTTGGAGGTATGTTATATAGGTAGGAACAAAAGATCGTTTATGTATACACGTAACACCAAAACTAATTACTGCGTAGTCCGCGTAATCCGAGTGTGCGCTAAACCAAACCCGGCGCGGTATTAATCCTCCGTGGAGGGATACTTCCAATGTGTCGGCAGGCAACAGGCTGGTGTCGGCCACTTTATTACGTCACATTATGTATGTATATGGGGTACACAGTACGCGGTGCGTTGTGGTGTAATACGGCCGAGCCCTATGTCCAGGTAAGTTGATTGATTAGATTAAATTTAAGGAAAACGTGGTTTATATCTATTTGGCTGATTAAAGTACGTTAAAACTGCTAGAATTACAAGTTCTATCCGCTAAGCAGACTCAATAGTTAAACAATGGATGTGATTCACGGGACAAGGAAAAGTTACTTACATTATATATACATATATCATGTGACCTACATAGTAGTCATTTCGTAAAAAAAATCACTTCACTTTATAGGGAAAGGGCATTAAATATTAGTATCTAATAAGCCACAAGTCCTTCAACCGCCTGTCGATTTCTATTTTTATTAAAAGTTAACAATTCAATTAGTATGATTCTTAGCTTAGAGATATAATTAATAAATTATTGTGTAGTGCGTAACAAAAACCTTTTTCTTGATATATGAACTGTGTCGCATGTAGGTACAGCTGCTAAGCCTGAGGTCCTGGGTTCGTTCCTCAGGTCAGGCAAAATATTGGGATTTTCTCAGAATGGAATCAAATATCAAATAATAAAAATAAAAATTCCATTTTTAGAGTTCCGTACCCAAAGGGTAAAAACCTACCTATTACTAAGACTTCGCTGTCTGTCCGTCCGTCTGTCTGTCACCAGGCTGTATCTCAAGAACCGCGACAGCTAGACTATTGAAATTTTCACAAATTATGTATTTCTGTTGCCGCTATAACAACAAATACAACAAACTAAAAACAAAATAAAATAAATATTTAAGGGGGGCTCCCATACAACAAATGTAACGGAACCCTTCATGCGCGAGTCCGACTCGCACTTGACCGGTTTTTAACCGACTTCAAAAAAAGAGGAGGTTCTCAATTCGACTGTTTTTTTTTTATGTTTGTTACTCGATTATTCCGTCAATTATGGACCGTTTTTAAAAAATATTTTTTTGTTTGAAAGAGTATGCTTCCCATTTTTACAGATAACATCTACATGTTGGCTTCTGCTAACTACAATCATGATCCATTTCAATTAACGTCGTCAAATGGTCATTGAAGAAAAAGGTCTGTTTCAGAAGGACAGACCAAGGTGGTTTTCATAAAGTGTTCAGTTTTACCAATTAACTGATTTTGTTACAGAACAGTTATTATGCCAGTACAACAATTCCTCTATTAAATACTGAGTATTAATCAAACATGAGGTTTCCGCGACCTCAACTACTTCTGAGCAAATACACCTGCAGCTTGCAATGTTTGCACCACTAACTATGTAACCGGGAGTTAATTAACATTGCCTCTCCACAGATGGCAGACCAGACAATATCCGAATAAGGTTTTATACTAGAATACGGTTCAGCCCGTCTTCATCACAATAGTTACAGATAGTGACGAAACTTTCCTTTTATTAACACTATATTTAGTTTCTTGCATAATAAGAAGACATCATCTTCAGTTTCCCAATATTATACTTAATTTATATTCATGGATAATATTGAAATTCTTTGGGTAACAAAACCGTAACTTAGTTCTACTTTTGTAGTTTGATGAGAAAACCGAAGTTCGTGACATTTTCATTCAATTTTGCCGTTAATGAAAGCTAGTTGGTAAGTTCAGTCTGTGAACGAGAAACGTGATAGAAAGCTATTATAATAGTTTTCCGATTGTATTATACCTACTTACTATTTTTGTCTTCAAGTAAAGCGATATATTTCTTAAATCTTCTATTCAAGTACACAACTAGGTACTTGTTTAAGGCTGAAGTTGGCTCGGTGTCCCCAAACTTTGGTCGTAATATTAACATATCTCATGATATCTAAATACATGAAAGCTTTGCGACCTTGTGGCTGTAGTTTAACACCTGTGGTACATGTCTCTTGTGGTCAAAGGTTACCCGATTGCCGACATAAAACAGGGCCTAGGATAAGCACCGTCATAGATAATCGTAACTTGCTCACTTTATTAACTTATGAGTACGTGCATGAATTTGTTAAACGTGGCTCACTATTTAGGAACCTGAAATGTTTTTCGGTATGGACTGGGTTCCTATCTTAGAACTGAATAAATTATATTAAAATGGTTTTATGAAAATCGTATCAGCCGTCTTTATTTGGGATTTTAGTTAATGACATTACTCTGTATTAGCTTGTATTGAAAAGGTATATGGTTTATCTCTCAGTTTTGTAATCTTTTAATTTCTCTTTGATAGAGCCCGGATCTTGAAAAACTGCTCGACTAATGCACCGAGTAATAGTTACCTAGAGGTCTTGCAGTTCGGGGAAGTGTATGAAACAGGGGCTAGTGTTATCACTAATCTCTAGCCTACATAGGAATCGATTGCAAAATATTGACGAATCAGTGAAAATAATGTCTGCAACCAAGTATTGGCTGTAGGTTCATATTGGATAACTCTGTACGTGATCGACAATTATTACGCTAATTGCGACAATCTGATTTATATTTTACATCTGTGTTCGAATAATGGCTGCTTAGTAACAGTGTTGTAACTTGCACTTTAATTTCACTATGTTTGTGTACATATCATTATTGTTTTATCAGTTCGTGTGTTAAGTTTGCTTAGTACCTATGTTAGATAGCACTTCAATTTATTTCGCTCAGCCAGTCTATTTAACTAACTTTCAGAAACATCAAAGGAAAATGCTTCTAATATGAAATAATGTAGAATAAGTATCGTTCAACTGAAGATAACTTCTACTAAGAAAACGTAATGAGAAAAAATATAATAGAAACCTTATTTATACGGACATGTGTCTGTATTAAATAAATATTTTTTTGTAACCGAACTTCAAATATTTTTTTGTTAAACCAGATCAGATCAGATGATCAGAACTCCCAAGTGGTTTGGTGTTGGAGTATGTTCGGAAAATTAGCAGTAGCCTGACTATACCTCGTTTCCGACCACGGTAATAGTGATTTTCCTAATAATTACTCCTGCTACTAAAATCAGGGCCGAGACACGAAAAATACCGACATCGTGTTCTACGGTTTTAATAAGTTTTGGTGTACGTGTTTTCGTTAATTGACTCGTTAAATAAATTATTCAGACTGGCACTGACATGTACCTCTAATATAATATCGCAAAGGCTTGTTCAAGAGGAAAAAAATGCCATGATAGGTTTTGTTGGTTAACAGGTGAAACTTACATTCCTTTTTTGAAAGTATTGAGTACCTATATTAAACGCATATTTAAAATACGATGGCTATAAAAATACAGCTAGTCATATATGCAGCGTACCGTGAACAGGCTAATTAATAAGTGGACACTATGTTACCTGGTCCAATAATCTATACAAGCAATATCACTACATATTATAAAACAAAGTCCCTCGCCGCGTCTGTCTGTCTGTTCACGATAAACTCAAAAACTACTGAACGGATTTTCATGCGGTTTTCATCAATAGATAGAGTGATTCATGAGGAAGGTTTAAGTATATAATTCTTTAAGGTTTTGTGTAAATTGACTGAAATATGACGATGATAGTTGAAGATGTCGGAAAAAATCATGCCGACTGGGAGCTTTACTGGCGTGCGCCGAGTAAATGCTCGACGTGACAAGCTGATCCGAAACTACGACAGATTTTTTTTTAAGGCGTATATTCTCTGATACCCGTGCGAAGCCGGGGCGGGTCGCTAGTATACGTATAAGCAGCACTCGATACAATAATTATTATTGATTTAAGGGTGGCACCACACATGTAATCCTCATAGTGCAATTTTCATAAGGTCACACGTTTCATAAGTGTGAAACCACTACAAAGAAAATTAGTCTATGTATATATATTATTGTACTGGCATATATATTACTGTGTTTATGTTACCCAGGAACTTCTATTGTAGAGCACATCACAGCCATGGCGTCCGGAAACTTTGGAACAGCTTAAGAACTTAATGCATAGTACCTATTTACTCGTAAATGGCATTAGCTGTGAAATCATTGCTAGTAATTATATCAGAGCTTTATTAAATCTGTGCAAACTACTAAAAATTGTTAATAACAAAAAAAAAAATAACAACTCCAGGGTACAAAATGACAATAAAAATGTTCATCGAAATCATATATACTTGATTGAATTGATTTGATCATGGTTATCCAAAATAAACAATAGCCATGCTCAATCAAAATAAATGAAAGAAAAGAAAGTCACGGAGATGAGTGAAAAAAATATGATTTATGAAAAATAGGGAAAATAAATGGTGTACCTAGTTGTTTTTCACATAATTTTAATTGAATTACCATTTTATATCAGCCTCTACTAGTAAATTTGTGTTCATAAGAAACATATCCCAATACAAATGAAAACTAGGTAGAGAGAGATATTTATACCTGGAACGCTTGGAATTACATAAATAATGAATTAGTAGACCTCTTTCTAATAAGATCCTTCTTCAAGAAATTCTATAATGTACTTAGCAACGAACAAATATTTCTTATTACTCTGTAATATTTCATATTATCTTACGCCAACGTAATAATTTGTCGTGTAGAAACAAATCAGGCACGGCTGATACTCAAATAGTGTCATGGCACGATGCTAACGGTTCGTTAGGTTTGCTAATCGTTTGTTAATTACAGCGCTCGTTATACATCGCTGCAGCGGCCGTAAACAAAAGAGACTTTGAGGTATTCCGAATGCGAGGACGCAGTGGCATCCCTACACTGCGACGGAAGCTATTAATGAAATTGGAATTGTCGCTGGCCCCGGAGCTCCTCGTTCTCCCCAATTGATTTTCATAGACAAGAATTGTCATTCCGCTAGAGAGCCGATTCCTCGGGGTCGGCAATTGTCGTGATATGAAAAGCAGGTGGATCGACCTTTCGTGGCTTGAATACTAAACGCCTTGTTATCATCTCATCCTACGCCACCAAAGGTTAAAATATCTTCGTATCCTCTTTTGATATTCTTTTTAAATCCATTTCATTTTAGATTTTAATTTACTTTACCTTCTCTTGGGAGTCGCGCTGCTGCATAGAGCTTTTGCTTTGTCTGTATTGATTAAGTTTAACGTTTTTATTATTGGGAGAGAAATGTTATATTCTTGTGTGACTTATTGATTTATTTTATTTTTCTTTATATTCCATGTTATTCTAGTATTCGATCCGGCGTTTCTTATTTGTGTGATAGAGAGTAATTTTGTCGTGGTTTTATAGTTTGCAGAACATGAATTATTTATTGGATAGAAAATGAAGCAACAGAGTTACGTTAAAGTTGACCAGCAGTGACAAATGGCTTATCATAGTTGACAGCAATGAAACTTGTAATACGTGGGCAAAGTTAAGAAAGCGAATATTGTAATGAATTATTAAAGAGTCATGTTATTGAGTATCGAGAGGCGACACGGCGTGCTCACAATGGACGCGTCGTTCGTCGGCTGCAAGTTTCCGACCACATTTACATAACTTGACAATTTCGGATACGTTCGACGTTGCTCACCCACAATACTTTTCGCATTGTTGGAGCTACTTGTGCAATAATTCGCTTTTTCAACCAAAACTGTGGTTAGATGTGGTTACCTGTCTGTCAAAGTTTTCCATGGCATAAAATTTAGTAAAAATATAATCTTCAAAATATAATCCAGAACAAAACAATAAGACTAATAAATCCCGATTAATTGTTCCAAAGTAAACGAAAATATAGACAGTTCACAGTAGTAATTAAGACACCAAATGACCTACTAATGGAACTTTTTTCAAACGAAACATATTTTCGTCTTATTAGAAACTAGAAGCAAACTCGCGGCTATAAGCTAATTGCAGTGTATGAAATGGTAAGAAGTGTAGTTAGGAGTGATTAGAATGTGCAGCGGTTTCGTTGGGCTGCCGGCGGGCGTGCCAGGGGGTGCGGTGGGTCTGCAGGAGGGGCGAGGGGAGGGGTTGACGCGGCTCGCGGAGCCCCGTGCGAGCACCACCCATGCATTTCTCAGTTCGCTGACCTGGAATGTATATTTAATTGATTTCGGTATTGCGGTTGGCATGCTAACGAAGCCTGAATTTCAATGAAAAGTTTGATCTTTCTGCTAGCAACGATAGTAAAGTTAGAAGTTCATGCAAATGGCTGATCAGCCAGTGAACGTTGCTTAGTACAATATATAATATATTTATCGATTTTCTCTATCATAATAAACGTCGGCTGCTATATTTTATCCCTGGTATTAGTAAAATTTGTAAAGATAAACACAACTTTAACATACCAGTGTTATATTCGTACTTCTATATATGTATTTTAATATCATAATACGAGTAGTTACACCTACACAATATTGGCTTAATTAATATAATGGTTTAGATATAGAACACAGGGAAATGGTTTTTGTTTCACCAGTGATTGTTAGAACGCAATATACTTAAGTACTGAACAAGGTACTTGAAACATGGTAAAGTGCTACGCGTAGGGAATCTGATACCCCGTAGCGTTCGTAGCACGCGTCTACACTGCGTAGACACTTGTAAGACGTGTTCACGGACATTAATCTTATTTAAATAACACGATATTAAAATGTCCTTCTAATATTTTAGAAGGGCATGATGTAGCCATGAGTTTTAAAATAGGAACAACACTTATAATAATAACAATAGTTCGGTATGTGATGAAAAATACGTTTAGTATTTCATGGAGTTTCTTGCCGGTTCTTCTCCAATAGGACCTAATATTTGGAACTGTGCACCTAGAGCGTTGACATTTTATAAGTGCCTGAATTTGCTTTACATGGAATAAAGATATATTCTCTTTTATTTTTGGTAGTATTTTAGTGTTTTTCTACGGAAGAGAAATGCTCGGTTAGTGAAAAAAAAAACTTTTTTAATCATTTAATATTAAAAAGAACTATATGAAACAAATTTTGCGAAAATAATTGGAATATTTCATACCGTGACTGTGTACTACAAGACATGGTATAGTTGTTATGTTTACGCAACGGTCACCCATCCGAAATATGACTGCGGCAAAGTTGAAGAGCCGCGTAGAGTCTACATCATCTAATAATAATCCCGGTGTGTGTCACGAAGCCATGAGCGCATATATCGCACTGTCTACTTGCTTTTATTATGTCTGCTTCAGTTATATCACATAACTGGAGGAAACTATATTGTATTTTGATTCCTGTACTTGTATTGTTGTAAAACTTATGTCGGTAGATATTTACACTATAGTATTACTAAACTAGAGATTATGAGGGTACGGCTGGCACAGTGATTCGTTATCTATGCCTCGGGTCGCGGGCTCGATTCCCGCATGGAATAAATATACGTAAGGCCTACTACTAGTACTAATTTCGAGTCAGTGTGTGCATATGAGATTTATTTCTGTTGACTGTACCCACCGGATAATTTCTAGTGTGGAGTGCGGGGTAAATAGAAACAGAACAGGGGATAAAACTCTTAATTTTAAACTTATCAAGGTATTATAACAAGTTATGTCAATAGGACCTCTTTCCTTTATATTCATTATAGTAATGTGAGTCAAGGTTAAGGCGTTTCGTGCCGGAGACGTGACGAATAATAACATCGCAAAACATAAACACAAAAGGCGTCGGATGACAAACTCGGCGGTTTGTCGATCAACAATATTTTGATATGGTCAGAGAGATTTATTTCTTAAATTCTAGTACTTAGAGTATTCTTTAATTCAATTAATGTTCAATATACTTTTTGGTTTTTAAACTCAGAATTGTCTCTTTGACAACATTAAGTACATGTATAACAAATACTTTGTATAATTTAATAAAATAATAACTTAGGTATATATATACACAACTACCCAAACAATTATAAGAGTTCCAGCGAAGCTACCTTCCGAGGTTCAAGCTATCAGGAGGCACTCCTGTACTTTTTGTAATAGGTAGGTCGATACTCAATATTTCAGAAAATGTAAAGAGAGTCATGGCCACCGGGTAGGTATTAATGGACGCTTAAATGGAGGTGAAACTTTAGCCAAGTCCCGTTACCGCGGCAATTTGTCAAACAAAAAATATGACTGAACTTTCAGCCCAGAAGCGTTGTCTGACATGACTTATATAAATAACCTGTGCCCGGCGACCGACGGTTAGTTTTAGCTTTATTTTATGGGACTTTTTTATTGGACTGAACTTACCTACTGTTGCCCAAGTTCGGGTCATCGATAACCTTTCAGAGTAAATTGTTATGCGAACTGTCAAATGTGAACGTGTATTAGATGTAACAGGTTAAATGAGACAGTCGATTAAATTTATTGGTATTCGATAAATTCAAAATAATGTTATTTTTGAGTTCGTGAAGAACGGACTGAATGGAATTATAGTGTGTAGTTAATATTGCAGCCTGGAATAGAAATAGTTTCAATATTCAGAGGCATTGAATGTTATCAGTGCCGATTTGACACTGAAATATTAGAAGCGACCGAATTTACATTTTGTTAAGATACTATTTCGGGAGACCTATTTCTATCAGAGGACGAAAAACGCTGATGTTGTTATGAAAATATAAATAATAATTCAGCCCATTACAGTCTTTTTATTGGGCACGGGTCTCTTCCTAGAATTTGTTTTCGAGTTCAGATATGTTTAATAATTATAGCTAGATTTAAATATAAAATTTCATATTTAGTCGAGATCGTGATGACGACAACGCAATTTACCTTTGTAGACCTGTTATTTTATATCAATGTTTATCGCAATTCAAATCCACAAATTGTGCTGCAAAAAATAAATAAATTGAAAATAAATATCGACTGTATCGCTACTGTGCCCTTGCTATCGACACGAGCGGCAACAATTTAGTTAAGTGACCTCTCGGCACGATCCGCGTACATTACATAATTAGCCTTTTAGTGGGGTGCAGGGCAACGTCCTACAAAATAATGATACCTTACGTCCGGCATACACTGGAAATAAATTTATTATTTTATTTCTGTCCTCCATAATCGGACAACGGATCGGTCTACTGAGAATAATCCAGGCGCGTTACATACCACGACATAAATTCCCATGTGAGAGAGCACGACTAAATGAAAAGACACGACCTCGTCAGAAGACGAAGACTTTAACATTCTGTTAACTCCCAATGTTCGGTGTTTTGTTTTGTTGTGAAGCATTAGGGATTCATGATGCTGTATTAGGATATTCGACATTTCCGCAAGCACTTACTAAAATATATAGAAATTACTTAAATCCGTATTAAATAACAATTATTATGCAACATCTGATCTGTTTTCTGTAAGATCACAAGCTGAATATTACTCCGACAAGTATCTCGCAAAAATGAAACACTAAGGTGATAGTAATCAACCAAAACAGAACTTGCACACATGAAACTTTACTTCATATACTTACTCATACTCATAAATATGAAAACAAACTTTATAACGTTCTTGTATAACAATGTAAATGATAGGTAAACTTGCGGGCACGTCTACGTGAATCATTGATACCGTGAAGACGCGGCGCACTGTAATCAAAGCAAGGAACAGCCACTCGGGGAGAGCTTCCAAACTAGTATCTATCGCACAAACATTTAACGAATTACCCGAGGATTACTAACTTATTTCATTAAGAACTTTGCGCAGGCGAAATGTTATTTTGGATAAATCCCTTAAGTGTTATCTAGATGATTGCAGCCGAAATCTCTCTCTTTCAGCCACATCGCGACATTGTTTTTGTTTACTTACTTTACGTGGTTTGAATCGCTGTTATTGATGGTAGAACAGCTTTACTAATAAATTATCATAGTATCAGTCTGTAAGCATTATCTTCTATTTGGCCCCTTAATCGACCGCTGCGTTATAAAGAACAGCCCTGAGGGAACATTTCCATTATCACCATGCTTGTATGGTGATCGCGTTACGGTTTTATTAGTCACGTCGGCTTGATATAAGCTTATAATCTGCTTCGACGACACCCTCAACAAACTTCATATTCCAACTTTAACACTTATGGACAATATTGTCACTTAAGTTCTTTTCATTTAAGTGAGCACGACGACAAGGCAGATAGTGAAGCAATTTGCATAATCAAATCAAGTGCCTTGTGATTATAAGATTTATAGCATTATGAAAGCAAGGATTATGTTTTAATCTAAACTGTAGAGTGTAGACCCTATTATGAAAGACCTAATTAAAATTTGTGAATAAACTGCGAACAAAGTAGTAGTTTGGCGCAGAGATTAGTACTTTTACAGCGGGAAAATCCACCCTGAGAAGATTTACGTCTTACTAATTAATCCATACTAAGAGTAAGAGAGTTTCTATTTTTATTCATCCAAATAAATAAAACTCGACGAAGAATCGACGTCCATGCGGTGAGGTGCAGGAAATAATAAAATGTGGTCTACATTTCATTATTTCTTTCACCGCTCTTTCGTTTTCAAATTACGTAGTCCATTATAGCTACATTAAATAAAAGAGATTATGCGAAGTAGCGCCGCAATTCATACAAGGAGGTCACGTGCATTTCGTCAATCAGCATACCCCCAGCAGGTCTCGAAATAAATACGTTCATCTCAGACATTAGGGGCGTTCGCCTCGGTAATAATTCTTCCGCATATCAGCCCTTGCTCTACGATGTCCCTTTGTCCCTTGTCTTTGATCGAAAGCCTCTTGGATTGATGACATCTATTTGCGTCGAGTTCGAGTTCGTTGAATGACTTTCAAGTTTGCCTCTAACGTTTGAGTTATTTGAAAAATAGTCATTGGGTTGTGTAGGTTTGGGTACCTTTAATAAGTTATTTTACCGGTATCTACTTATAACTTATGATTGAGTAAATTTTCGGAAATGTATGTTTAGACGATCGCAAAATTATTAGTACAGATAGCAAAGTTACAGTTTATATTTAGGAATATTTAGTATAGCTCTTAAATAACCTTTTTCATTGATTGAAAGTTTCGCAATATGTATTATAATAATACTTAATTGTTACTGTATTCTATACATTGTCTATGTATAGAATTGTAAGTTGAATATAACCTTATAACCTACATGCTCACTTCACCATCTTCGTACATAGCGTAGGATAGTACCTTTCATATAAAGTAATACTATGAAATTGAATAAAACGCAGATAATCAATGTTGCCGTACTCAATATTTCATTAAAATCAACTTCACAAAGAGAAACCGTAAAATAGCATTTGAATTTAAGTCGCATTAAAAGTTTGCGTGAGCAGAGTTCGTAGCACAATGGGGCCGTTGGAAAAATTCTAATTACTTTACCGAGTTGGAATTTAAAAAAGTTACGCTCTCTGGTCGGCCGTCTGGCTTGACGCACTAACGTATTTTTTACATTAAAACATCACTAATGGACATTTTTACATCATTGTTTATAAATTAACCCTCAAAATATTCATTCTAATATACAAAAAAGCCTGCAGTTAAAATTTAAACTCTCCACGTGAATGTAATAAAAGGAAATACTTTTTTTTTGCTTTTCTGAAAATATGATTTGTGTTCATTATCTCTCTGTATGAAAATATTCAGGTAAAAGGCAGTTCCTGAATTTTTATAATTGAGAATACTTTTCAGTAACAATGCAACTTAATGACAACCGAATTCTGTTTAACATTTATTGCCAGAGATCTCGAAAATACCTACGGACAACGGGCGAATCGTATTTATCTCTTTTATTTGGTGCATGTAGTGCTGGTGCCATCATGTAACACTTCCCGCGATCCCAGATCGATGCAATGTAACAAATAATGAAGTGGAGTGAACTCCAGTAGACGCCCACGGCTCAGAAGTGTTGGCAATTTAGAACAGCCGGCGCCGCTTGTTGCCGTCGTTTTTCTTGCCGCTTTGTTCAATAAATGTACGCCCGGAGTGCCTTTCTCACGATGTTAGGTTCATATTACAATCATAATTACGTACTAAGAACGCTTTAATTGTGTATTTAAACTTAAATCGAGACACATGATTGGCCTCTCATCTATTCCATTTCACTGAAATCCTGTTCGTTTAAAAATACATGTTTTATTATAGTTTATCTTCATTTGGAGTTGGAAGTTTAAACAGACCTAGACGTTGTATGTCCACGAACTTGTTCAAGTTATGTCAGTATTCGTACAAAATTCAATAAACTTTGATGATGGCTTCTGATTATTTAATAGAGTTTAGTTCTTGGAGTGGATCGTATCAGTTTCGGCGGAAGTTTTCTTGTAGTAATTACAGTGGATTCATTATGTTAATGTATTGCAATGGTCGTGCTTAATTTTGATAATTCTACCATCTTAAAGAACCCAGACACCTGGGCTGGTGCCAGACGTGGCCTAGCAGAAGATTTTATTGTCGTCGTTTCAAAATTTTCTATTTAATAGTTGCTTTCGAGATATAGGTATTGATACTTTATTACTCGGTAAATAAAATTATGGAACCAGCTATACAGGTTTGTACCATAAATATTCATATTATGCACGTGACGATCGCTAGTTGTAATATAATTATGACTTATTTATCCTGTGTGTATAACTCGTGCCGTTTCGTTTTCGGATAAGAATAGACAACCTCTTCTCTTCCCGTGAGTGTTTTATAACGCTACTAAGGAACCATCTCGGATGTGTAGATTTTGTATTCCTATCCGCCACTTACAAATGTGAACAAGTGGATACTTGCAACTACGCAATTCGCACGCACACAACCGTAAGCTCACTCATCTCCCACTGCCATAAAATAAGATATTTTAGAATGTTTTGAACTAAATTTGATTTCATAATTGAATAATAATATATAATATAATTGCCCTAAAATTGAAATTTTAGAATTTGGCCTGTCTTTATAAAGTTACCCCGTATTGTCAATTAATTTCTAAAACACAGTATTCATTTAATATATATAAAACCCAATCCAGATTCCAGAATCAGTTATGTAGTAACGGTGTGAACGTAGGAAGGGGTACGTTTAACAAAGCCGTTCGTGCCCCATGCGAATTAAAATCCCAACAATACGTTCGGGCAGGTGTTTTACGTGTGTTGTGTTTTATAGCTATTATCCTGTTACATCCGTCCGTACCTACTTTCAGACCGTTTCATCTTACGCCCAAACGGGTCAGCGTAATTTATTACCTATTGTGCGGATATTTCATTTATCACGGTGAATTCAATTTACAGAACAATTAATCATTCCACAATACTTACTTGCCGACAGCGGACTGTTGCTCGCCGCAGGAGACGGCGCCGCTGCGATAAAAAAGTTTTTATGCTAAAAATACAATAAAAATATCATTTTCACACGTCCTTTACCCATGTAGTACCTATTTACCCAAATGTATTCGAAGTACGAAACCTGACTTTCATTTGGACGTTTCTTTGGGTCGAGAGGGCACTAGCAACGGAGAAAATATTCTTAAAAAGTTGTGAGTCAGCGTAATTAAAGATCGGTTGAATTATCCATTAATGAGCCAGCGGGGACACTTGATTAAAGTGAGATAAAGACTGTTATAATAAATTGTATTACCGAAACGTAAAGTCCTTTAAAACGGTGAGCGGGCAAATCAAGAGACCTGGAAAATTATTCTCTAAGAAAGAAATCTCATGATTTTTAAAATAAAAGAAAACCGTGTTGCGCAAGTTTTATGAAAATTATAATTTAAAGCCTTACTTCTTATTATAATTATGTGAAGTATGGTTACGTCAGAACCGGTTGAAATGCCGCGCTTTATATCCGTCGCGTATTATTAGTGAATAGAGTATGTTCTCGCATGTGTTATTTCAGTATACGTGTTCATTTTAAGCCG
This sequence comes from Shargacucullia verbasci, assembly GCA_947562105.1. Classification (NCBI taxonomy): domain Eukaryota; kingdom Metazoa; phylum Arthropoda; class Insecta; order Lepidoptera; family Noctuidae; genus Shargacucullia; species Shargacucullia verbasci. Next base: position 6,488,330 of record OX387287.1, read on the forward strand.
GTCGTTAGCATTCAGTTCGCTGCTGCGGAATTGAATTAGTTGTCGGCGTCTACCCGTAACCTTACGTACGCGTCGACTCGTACGTTAGCTCCGTTTGACATGACATGTCTGCCGTGATTGCGATCCCCCACCAATTAGTACATACGCCTTTTAAACTTAAAAACAATATTAAACTTTTTGTTACTTTCATAAAACATACTTAATTGAATAATGTACGTAAATATGGTAATTAGGTCAGTGGGCCTAGCTCTACACCCTCATTTTGATTGATTATTTCAAGGCCTTTGTTTCACTCACGTTTTTTGAAAAGGGGATTGTTGAAAATAATTTCCATTTTATGGATTATTTATCTGTTGGCTACTTCATTGACCTAATGTTCGCAAGCGCAACAGCTGAACGTGAGGACCTGGATTCGATACCCGGTTGGAAAGTGTTACTGAGTTCTTCTACATGGATTTTCTCACTAGCAGTCCGGAGTTTGGATTTTGTAGTATTAGATGGTAAGAGGAGAACACCTTCTGATACATGGGACTCAATAACGGCATCGGAGACATGTAAGCGCTTAAAAGTCTTGTATGAATAATTAAGAATAAACATTATCCTGCTACTACACTACCTACTGTCTGTACCTATAAGTATAAAATGATTTATCAACGTACAGCCAAAACCGCGGTGCTAACTTGAAATTTTGACAGTAGGTCCCTTTTATGATTAATACATTATGTTTTTTAGGTAAGTCAATAAAAAATAGTGTTGGCGCTTTCGGTTCAAAACTAAGAAACACGTGTTTCAGTATTTCCGAAAATTTTATTTGTAACAGCAATAAGAATTTCGTCAATAATACCACATATGTATTAAACACAATATCACGCGAGCAAAGGCGCGAGCAACGGCTAGTTATTATAATATACCTATTAGGTATGTATAATTTGAAACCGCTAAAATATTAAATATTATTTCCCTAGATAGGTATGTATTGGATGAACAAGATAAACAAGCGATGGAAGTGAAGCAGCTTATATTTAACTTAGCTAATTGAATCACTACTTAATCCGTTGATTTGATTTCTATAATGAAATTGCAGAAGTTCCGCACAAACACGATCTTATTTCGCGGTGATTTTATGCCTTTATTTCTCAATTAAACTAACTCTTATAATATATCTCTGGTCTGGGTCTGGTTGTGTGTGCATGTGACATGTATGTTTGTAAACTGTACCCACGACACAGGAGAAATCCTAGTGTGGGGCAACGTTAAAAAAAAAAAAAAAAAAAAAAAAAAAAAAAAAAAAAAAAAAATAAATATATTTTTTTTTAATTTTATTTATCTGTAGACATTGAAAGGTATATAATATAATATAATCATGTATGAAATTAAACCGAAAATGTTGATTCGATGTATCATACATGATACTACATACATATTAATACGTGAACCAAAAACTTTGTACCTCTTTTTACGAAAATTACGCGGACGGAGGAGTAGGAAATTTGGCACAATAAATGTTTATATAGAGAAGAAGTTATAATATGCATTAGAAATACATTATTTTTATAAAATACAACATTCATTGTTTACGTTCATACTCTATGTCAATTGTCAAATCAATGTCGCTCGTAACCATAAATTTAGAGCAATTTAGGAGTAACCGGAATCCTAAGTCTATTCTCAAATTAAAATTGGAATTGGAATTGGAAAGTCTATAAAAATAAAATATATGCTATGAATACAGAGAGGTATATACTCTTTGACAAACTCTTTGAAAAGAACCTCAATAATGTTCAAACTTAAAAATTGATACGGTCAAATTTCGGCCACAAGGCGACCACTAGTATTATATAAATTTCTTAGTACGCAAAAGAAGAAAACAATAATAATATGACATGTGTTATCTCATTGGTAAGCGAATCTTTCTTCATCCTGTCTTGTATAGTTTCGTTACGACAGATGTCGTTTCTTTTGTCTTGTAATCTCTGGGTCTTAATTTAAATATAAGATTCCTTTTATTAGATTGGTAACTTAAGCAACTCTATCAAACTAATGGTTAGGCGTAAAACGGACGATTTCTCGGTTGACAACCGTCCTTGTTAAGAGCACAGAGTACTTTATAATACAGAGGCAAACTCCAGTAAACAATTAGACGAGTTCGGGGCTTTGTTTTGTAAAAATAAAAAACGACGCCAAAACAATGTCGGTCACGTTTATACGAAAAACATGTATTTGGTGGGCAAATATACGTTTATTTCATTTCACAAAGCTATTCAAATACAAACGGTGGCAGTAAGGAGTGGCTGCCTACGTCAACCAGAAGTGTCGTTAAGTGCTGGGGCCGCGCCGCCTCTGACAATTACCGCTACGAGCCTGTAATGACCCAGAGAGACCCTTATTAAAACTTGCTTCACCCCACTTCCACTAAGTAAAGTTTAAAGTAACGATGCATATTAATTGAAATATCGATACGGTAGTTAGTGGACACTTTAACATCAAACGGCCTCAAACACTAATATGTAAATAACTAATTAGATCAGTACTCTGTCACAGTAAATATACTTGCCTCAGTTTACATGTTTAGACATTGAACTAAAATGAAATGAAACGTTTTGTGGAAATTCACTGATATAATATTTATTTGCACACGTATTCCATATTAATGACCCAGAGAGACCCTTATTAAAACTTGCTTCACCCCACTTCCACTAAGTAAAGTTTAAAGTAACGATGCATATTAATTGAAATATCGATACGGTAGTTAGTGGACACTTTAACATCAAACGGCCTCAAACACTAATATGTAAATAACTAATTAGATCAGTACTCTGTCACAGTAAATAAACTTGCCTCAGTTTACATGTTTAGACATTGAACTAAAATGAAATGAAACGTTTTGTGGAAATTCACTGATATAATATTTATTTGTACACGTATTCCATATCACAGTTTTACTTCTAAGAAACGAATTAATGTACGTGAGAAGCTTAAATGTCAATAAAAAGATTCATTTAATACGACGTATGAATACAAGCATTGTTTTATTACATCAGCTATAAAATAAAAAGTTCTTAAGCATATAAATTGGGGGTGTGATATAAAAAGAGCGAAGGGGTGATACAGCCCGGCTTTATAGGCGTCATCGAATTGTGTGATCGTAAGCGCCGTGTTTTATTGTATCCACTGCTTATTATTATCCAATTTTACTGCTGGCTCGAACCTATATAACTTCGACCGCTAGCCAGGGTAAAGTTTGATCGAGCTGTGTTCCCACAAACGATTTGCACGGAATCAATAGAGCACAATTGGAACTATGAAAAACGTATCTATGAATTGTGTTCTATCATTTAGGTGTCGAAGTTTTGTAGGTCGGGGTAGTGCGTGTAGGGTTTCAAGTTTATGATCTATCTCTTTAAGTTTGTAGCGAATAAACTGATTAATTATTTATGATACACTTGAATTTTGCTGGTATCAGCGCCGTAAAATAATACACAGAAACACAACTTGAAAGTACAGTAGAGCTTTGGTGTTGAGTGGTTACTCCACTACGACATCGAAATTTCATTAATATTACTATAGATTGGTATTTTACCTGGGAATTGCACCCAGAACCTTACAATCAGCAGACGTGTTTGCGACCGCTAGATTTGATTAATTTTGAAGACTACTTCATTACGCAGTAAAAATATTTGATTCTACATAAATGATGCATCTATTAGGTATATGCATCATAATATGAAACAGAATTGTCTCTGGTGACAAAAAAGTTAACAACAATATAACAGTGACTCAACTGGTACTTAATAAGAGGCAAGTAATTAGCTGTATCTGCGCGGAGTGGTAACGCCACTCGTATTTTACATTATTATGCCAGATTACCGAAAAGCTGCACTCTGTGCTCTCGCGCGAATATTGTCGCAAAACAAAACATTACGGCGGATAGTTAACGTTTCCAATTTCAACTGTTCCTGTGCGTTGCACGTTCAACCCAGTGGGCTAATATTTAGTAATAAGTTTATGGATAAAACTCGAATCTAACATTTAACTGTTACTGTTTCGGTTGGCCTGTCACACCCCACCACTGGGCAAAGGCTTCCTCCCTTGATTACCAAGCTATTATATTCTGTGTTGAGATGAGCAGTCATTGCAAAATATGTCCAGTTCGTCCCGCCATGCGCCATCTATTTCGGGTTTTGTCGAGTCAGGACTTTAGTGTGTTATTAACAAATATCCGATCATGAATCAAAAATCATAAAAATGATAGAAAGGGAAGATATATAAGGAGTGACTGACTGATTCGCTACTATCCATGCTGACAAGCTAATCTTGCCAACACGCATATGAGCAATGATCAAGTGAGAGTTCATGCTACGACGCATATTTTTATCAATATACCTACTAATGTAGTACATAATGTGATGATTGCCTTTTTGGTCTAGAGGTCGTATAAGCCCTGATACTGAGCGTCACGTCCAAATTTCGATTTTAGAAAATTCTTAGTAAAAGCCTGAAGTTTGGAATTATGCACGGTATAGGGCAAAAGGCTCTCCCCTATTACGTGGTACTGAAAAATGGTAACAGAAATGTGGCTGGTCCACAATCAGCCACATTTTGTCAAAACGTCAGTCAGTACGTATAATCGTATCATAGTAATACTAGCTCGCATCGTCTTAACTTCGTTTTATTTGGGTAAAAAACTGGAACTAGAAAAAAAAATAGGTTACTGCAACTAGTCTTATTGCATTAGCTTAGCTTGGTCAAGCAGATGTTTAATAAAGTATCTCAGTTTTAGAGTTTAAAAAAAGAGGTATTCAGAATCAGATTTATTCTCGCTCCTCATATTATTGTATTTATAAGATAAATGGGGAATCAAAAGGCGGAACAAAAATGTCACGTTAGTACATAGCTAATGGGTACATCACTTCGTAAAGGATAAAGCGAGCGCTAGCCGAGCTGGATATTAGGCTTTAGACTACTAAAAGATTTGAAATTTCCATGACAAAATTATCCTGTGTCTAACGTTGATAGCTGCTTTCAGTCTGTCTTGCTGCTAAAATGGCTTTATGTTGAAGTTTTTATTAAGTTACGTACTTGCGAAAATGTAGATTCTTTAGGACATTAAGTATATAAGATGTAACTCTGTTGGAAGTTCTATTTTATAATTAAGTAAAGGACAAAAAGTTATCATATAAATAATACAGTGTATTATATTTAATTCACATGTATGTGTGTATGTACGTAGTGATGCGCGGAAATCAAAAAAGTTCCATCGTGCGATCCTATCTCTTTCAGTTGGTGTGTCAAGTGCCGCAACGGCTGCAAAATTAGCCTCACTCTGTTAAGTAAAGCTTCGATTCCCAGGTCGTGCAATTGTGACCACTTGGCCAATAAATATCCCGGTCCTTAAGAAATGGTATCTACATACATAAAGCAGCACACGTTTACTGCATCCACATCATGTACTTAACAAGATTTTTAAAAGAGATTCGAGTTTTTAAAGCAGTTTCCATGGAGTTTGTTGCCGGTGCCTCTCTATATAATAGGACCAACTTTTTCGAACCGTACAACTAGAGTCGTATTAACGTTTAAAAAGTGCCTCTGATGGATTTATACATATATATGGCATCACGCCTGTATCCCCGAAAGATAACGCGTAGGTGTACTATTGTGCACCCACATTTGCTTTTGCACAGCATTCTTGTTATTAAGTCCCATGTAATAGGAAGCAAGCTTATTGCCATCAACCAGGCACAGTTCTTAATTCCGTACTGCTTCTCAGAATTTATATACAGAAAAACCCAAATTCACTTTGCCCGACCCATAATCGAACCTAGGACTTCACACTCAGCAGTCGCGCTTGAAAACTATTCTATTCTAACTCAGGTACATATATAGACTAGGAATTATAAAAATTTTAACCACCTTTGTTCATTAGTTATGTTATTATAGACAGCCGATACACAATTATCGATTTCTCACATACTTTCATATTCCCTTTGTCATAAACAACACGTCAATCGGGTCGACGATTTATTATACCAAAAGCACATCAAGTTAAATTGTATAGCGATGCTAGCGGCCAGCATGTGTTCCATAAACATAGTCACACGAGCGAAAATAATACCTACCTACAATATGACCATATACAAATAGTTCCTTGAATCAAATGACCTTTGACCTTTGTAGATTAATTAATCAGCACCCAGCCAGTATCAGTGAAAGATATCTATCGTTAGGCGCGTTGGATATCACCGGGGTGTCTACACTGCGAGGACGCCCCGGAGGACACGGTGCAGCACACGGTGGAGGTGTGCCCGGCATGGGAGCCGATGCGCCGTGTCCTCGTAGAGGAGATCGGCGGCGACCTCTCGCTCCCGACCTTGGTGAGATCCATGGTTCGGAGCGAGAGCGCATGGGCGGCCGTCGCCTCCTTCTGTGAGGCGGTCATGGCCGCCAAGGAGGAGGTAGACTGGCGACGCCCAGGAGGCCGCCGAAGGGGACGCCCGGCTCGTCGACGCCGCGAGGCGCGCGACGATCTCCAGCCACCATAGAGGAGGGCCTGCGGGCGGCGGACTTGGGCCGTCCGTCGCCCGACCAGAGAAAGGCCCGAGACGGGGGGGGGCAGCGTAGTGTTCCACGCGCCCCCCCGTTAACAAAGTGAAGTCAGCAACAGTCGTGGGGCCCGCCTGGGCTAAGGGCGGGCCAACGCCTGCCGGGGCTGCGAGCCAATATAACAGATATCGCGGCCCCGGTACACCAAGGGCGATCATGGGGACACGGGTGGGTTTTAGTCAGTAAGAGTCTGACACATCCCTTCGCTCTTGCCCAGGGCGGAGGGGGGTCATTGGATGATTTCCCACCCAAAAAAAAAAAAAAAAAAAAAAGGCGCGTTGGATATTCCGAATTCAAGTAATAAGTACGTAGCGAAATATCTTGGATAAAGTTTCATACAGTGTCCATTAAGATCATAATAATTATGTCTTCATAATAGAATATTATATATATTTTTCAAAGAAAGCGCTAATTACACTATGTATGTCAAGTGGGTCTGCCCACTGTATATAATTATCCTGTGGTCTATCTATGTTTTCGTCCATAGCCGTTCGCCCACTGTCCACCCCTATTGTTCAATGATTAATTGCTGGGAAAATTGAATCACCGTGATAAATGAAATATCAACACAATATGTAACAAATCGCTATAGTCCCCGTCCTTCGATCAACGACCACCCGCGATTGTTTGATTACGAACGACACAGAAAGGAGCGAATTAACGAGCGGACGGCGGCGGCTCTTTGCGGCTTTGCACACATGCTAAATCACGGAAAATCCTTTTCTAGTCTACTTACATACAACAAGGACGATTTATTAAGGTAGAACATAGACGATGAACAATTGGTGGGCGATTATTTATAGGTAAGCACGCCATAACAAACCTTACACAATTGACGTTCCGTGCGAATTCAAATAAATACGTGACATTTTTCAAATTGATATTGCGCAATGTGCGATATAGTAGCGTATTGGATACGCTTCACTATATACTTATGTTTAATTGTTGATCTCATCAATATACGTACTATTTCAGTGCAGAATGCAATCATTCAATACGCTTTTCTTTCAAAAACACGATAAAACCTAAAGCCCTTATACCTAGTCCGATAATAAGCAGCAAAATATAAAATATTATTCACTGGACTCTGTTTATAAAAGAAAATAAATTAATTTTGAAGTAACGTGTATACTCAACAATTTTATGGAATGAGGTTGAGTATCTAGTTGACCTACCTACATAAGATAGCAGTTTAGGTGCATTCTTGTAGGTAAACTTCAAGGTGTTAGACCAGCCGTCAGGCCAGCAATAACAGTTTGCTTAACACTGTGTATATTTGAATACAAACATACGAGAATGAAGTGATTGATCGTGTCTGCCTTATACTTACTGAATTTAAACGAAAAGAAGCGAGATACTTCCGGAAAGCCCTTTAACCTCGAACGACATGCTAGATAAACCCAATAAAAAGTTGAGGCCCGATTAAGATATCTTTTTATTATTTTGGGTGCTGAAATCGGAAACATACAATCGCCCGTTAAAACTAGCTTGGTTGCAAATATCTGAATCGTGTACTGTAACGGTACGGCACTGTAACGTTTTATTACAAGAAAAGTGCTATTACACTGCTTGTACGGCACTGTACTAGACTAGTGTATATCACCTTGCGCTTGAAAGCAACTACGTTGTTTTACTTCATTCCCTGATGAGCTCAGAAATTATTGTGTATTTCGGTATTATTTTCACAGTAGAAACTTTTTACCGTGGTATTATTACAAGGAGGGTCGTTGTACGATGAGAGTCATATTTTAATAATGAATGAGTCGTGCATTAAAGCCGTGACATTTAAGTTAGTTGGCGGCGCACGCCGGGTCGTGGCGGCGCGGCGGCGGCGCTCCTGCCGCCTGTCGCCTGCCTCGTCGCTCTCGGGCCCGGACACCTTGATTATAACATAATTGAGTGCTTCCGGTGAACCCCGGAGCCTCCATTACGTTTATAGAAAAATCATAACGCATAGAAATTGAAACCTTACTCTGTACCGCGACAAATTGCTTCAGCCAGCGAGTCGAAGTTCGAATAAAAGTATATTTTTGGAGTATGAAAGATGTTATTTTAGATTTCTGTGTTGTGAACTGTTAATAAACTCCAGACAGCAAACCGATTGTCGGTCGCGCTATATCGACTCGATATTTTATGATCTAAATAAATTTTGCATGACTGAATGATTTATTTTATTTAATAAATCGTATAACTAGAAATCTAAATTGGTGTTTTTATCTAAATTTAATCAATGATTGAATCGTGAATCGTTATTTGTTGTCTCAAATTGACGCATTTATAACACGATTTATCAGCAATTGTAAGATTGATTTTTATAATAGTGTTAGGTGTTTTCAAAAAGAACATCTACGTCACTGTAAAAATATCCGAGGAAGTTAAATTTCCAGGATGATAGTTTATTCGCAGAAAGTTTTCCGCTTTTTATATTTCTGTGTGGAAATGAAAAAGTTTTACGAGTAGCGGCATCACATCGCCCGGAGCCACATCCGTTCTCAAATTCTTTGACTCGGGCTGGATCATATTTTTGGCTGGCTAAATTTGCGGCAATGAATCTTTTCAAAGTTTTGATTGTACACATTCGTTACCTTCTACCATTCGTCAACGCTAAAGAGTTCCAATCCATATAACTTTGCGGTCCGAAGAGTTAAGCTTCCAAGTACTTAGAAATTGAAATTTGTTACGGAATTAGTGTCTTAGAATTTAAAAATATCGGTATAAATTAATTTTACATATGAATACTAAACAGATGCTTGCGGATATTTTGGTTTAGGTTATCGTTAAATAGATTTGCATTGATTGATTTTCGCAGAATGAATGGACATAGCAGTGTAATACTCTATATTTTTAATATCAGATTACTGCAGGGTAGATATCAACGCCAATAGTCCCTTATATTATTATTATTATAATTAGGGTTACGTAAACAGAAATTGTTTTGCTCACTGTATTATAATTTTAGGCAACAAAGATAAACATAAGAAAGAAGCCAAGTAAGTCATTGCTATTATTATAATGAATGTATCAAATTAACTGAGGCAATTATGTACATTGCGATTATGTAGTATAACTCTCAAGTAAATACTTCAACTTTGTGACAATTAATATTTTATTGTAAGTAGAGAAATTTCACAGGCCTCTGAGAAGGGGTGGGATAAAATATAATCATCCCGTCTACTGTGAAGCTAATGAATACTTTTCTGATTAGCGAAATAAACGTCGTCATTAAATAGGCACTCAAGTAGATGAGCCTAAATGTTGTACAACTTTGCGAAAGTTAAATTCGCTCGTACAATCATGATTTATATTTCTTTAAAGAGGTACCTATTAAAACTTTTTTCAGATTGCAACTCCTTTAACACTTTCAATTCCAAGTGCAATAAATCAGAGCTAACCGCGGCAGCTTTCACGTTATGACTTCCTCGTAAAATTTACATTTAAAAGTTAATTTTCTCGCTCCCCAGCTTAGGGCAATTGTTAATCTTGGATTCGCTCGTATTGCCCTCAGTGTAAAAATTAAGAACATTAGTCTACGTTGCAGCGGCGCGGTGGCGGCGGGGCTTACCCCAACCATTCTCGCTTTTGGAGCACTCATACACTCTGGTACGATTATTACCCAAGCGAGCGGCGTCGCGGAACCTATGTTTATCTTGTTTGTTTATTTTTGAGTTGGTTTAATCATAAAGTGAACATTAAACGGGTTCATGAACGTAGCTATGTGACTATTGTCTAAACTTTATAATTAAATCCAAGATATCTTGCGCTCCCAGCCATGTTATTTAGAACGTACGAAAGCTTGCGATTTAGGCCTCACATAGTTTAGAATCCTCCTATAGGACTTTAATAAAAAATAGGTGTCTGTTATTCTTTGTACCACTAAATTTACGTGTTTATGATAAGACTTAATAAAAAAAATTGTAGTAATTGTCACTCATAGTTATTAAAGCCACAACGTAATACTTGCAGATGTTAGCACTGAAAACAAATGCTGGTAACGAGCAGAACATGTTATCACCAGCACATCACATTCAGCAAAGGGTTAAGAGATAGTTACAGACACGAAAAATTGTGTGACCAAACTGCATAAATATGCAGAATCTAGGTCGTTAACCGAGAAATCCGGTTACACAAAAGACTTGGTCGGGTGCAGAGTATTTCGTAGTCCGCAAACGAATTGCAAATGCGGCTAGAGCGCGAGTTACTCACCGAGTCGCCAAACACGCTCGCGCCAGCCCGAGCCGCGTCATCGCATGCAGACACGACGCCCACGTCTCCCTCTGCATCACAACACCAGCGACACTAATCAATATACGATAGCGAACGAAAATAGTTACACACATCACTAATACGATCACACAACTAATATTTCCTCACCATCACAATAGGAATTTAAAATGAAGAATCACGTCTGTCTTTAGAGCAATTACTAAAACACGACTATACTGATTGATCTGAAGCCGTAATAACAATATCACCATGCCATCATACTTAACAATCAATCAATTTTAGACAATCTTGCCTTGACTATAAGGCTCTAACAGCTTTCATGTCGGTAGTCGTATGATGACTTTATGATTGTCATACCGAAGTTTATTAATCCTAAAGTGGGTACTTTGGGACACACATTTAAAAACAAATATATTAGTTGGATGCGATAGACCAGCGTTGACATACCACTAAGGAAACTGCTTCATTAGTCTAGTACCTGAGAGGTCCAGGATTCGATTTCCAGGTCAGGCGAGTTTAATGCTGGCCCCTTATTCCATGGGACTTAATAATGCCATCGGTGAAATTTCGGTGTATAAGAATAGAGATACTTCTTCCTGACCTACTATATAATGTTAATACCTATAAGAAATAATAATAATAACTTTTAAAGTTAAATGGCGATGGTTTGCTAAATTGTTTGCTTACAATTTTTTGACTTGGTTTTAAAATTAGTTTGGATATTTATTGCCGAATAATCACCGACAATGAGATAGACATCTAATGAAATTAGTAGGTATAAATTTATGACTGAAAGTAGAATATTGAAGAAGAAGACGTAAACATTTTTTTTTTAACAATTATGATGGTATCGATTTTTATAGTTTAGGAAAACTGTTTTGATATTTCCAGAAAAGTGTTGAATTTATTTGATACAAATCATATTTCTTTTATATACTATTATTACAAAATAATGTATGTAAATAATAATATAATACCATATGTAAACATTTTGAGTTTAGTGGCTCCGAGTTCCGACGCTCATGTATGCGAAAGAGATTACTCATGTAAACTACTGCTAGTCAATAAATACTTACATATCAAGTATTCCTGCGAGAAATTTAAGCTTCAAATCTTATTTAATGGAAATGTTATGCTTGTTCCGTTTGAAAAAATTGAATGTCATATTTTTTCGTTCGTAGATCGTAGAATAATAAAGAAGCATGCAAGCATAATAAATCTTTATTTTTCTCATCATCATATTCATTATCATACCCTCAGTCTGCAGTAAGCAAATTCTGTATTTCTGTAATACAGATCACAATATAAATACCTAATGAACTTATTAACAACAGTATTCCTTTAAAACTAAGTGTAGAAGCATTATTAATATAACTTGGCTAGGTTGTGAATCTTCAAAATCGATTTCCTTAGTATCAATGTTCAATAGAATTCCAATTTGTGATGAGTCCGCACCTCAATAGGTGAACGAACTAAAAGTACTCCTTGTTTGCCAGATCTTTCGGTTCTTTTGTCACTATCCTATCCTTTGATTACTTAAGTTACTATAAGCTATGCCCTGCCTGAAAATGACTGTACGTCTTTACAAATTATAGAGCTATTATCATTTATTTTTAATCCATTTCGTTTCGTGTCGCGAAGCAATAAAAAGAGCCTGATTTATTTTTAAGAGACTGCAGACTATTTGCGATTGGTGTCTCTCATGATATTCAGAAACTTGTTTTGTATGCAAATACTAGTTTTACAGGTAGTAAAACCTCATTCTCTTTTGCCTCATTAGACGTAGAACACTATGGATTTCTTTCTACTACGGGCTAGGTCTAACTATGGGTCCAACCAAGTAAATAATTCCGTCTATTCACTTTATATCGATACAAAATAATTACAGGCGCTAACAGTCAACTTAAAATCTGCATACCTATTGACCTAGGGCAACGCTATTCGAGAAGACCACGAAACCAAGGTGGTAGTCTAAATAAATACGGTTAACTGCAGCTGTGCCTGTGGATGCTTACAGGTGTTAAAGGTCTTGGAGTTCAGATAGCTTTCTAACCCAGAATCAATAAAGGAAGTACTTACCATGTTATTGGGTAGGAAATAGTCATGTTAATCTGGCAAGCCATCTTAATTTATACGAGTCAGGCCAAAGATTGTAAAAGGACATGATTAGTAAAGTTGTCTCGATCAGATCTTTATGTCCGGCGTATTTACGGGAACATTCCAGATTTCCGAGGTATCTGAAACTTTTGTGGAAGATTGGTCACAAGAAACTTATAAGCATCGATATAACCTTATCTATCAATGAATCAAAAAACTTACAGAATTACAAGTAGTATACCTACACAAAACGTTATCGTTTTTCTAGATTACATTTGTACGTCAATTAGTTAAAGGTTGTTGAAAGTTGACGAAATAAAAAATGGTGAAAATTGGCTCTTAGCACTGTTGTCCAACTCATTTTGCTGTTGGCTGTGTAACTAGGGAAATGCATCGTGCACAAATAGAAGCTCTGGAATTTCACAAATAGTTGGATAAACGCCATGGTTAAGCGGAATGTTTGTTCAGTGGCGCCTATGTACCTATGTAGCTGTATACATAGGTAGGTACAGTCTACACTGTTGCAACTACCTTCAAATCTAGCGTGCAAGTGCTGACTAGTATATACTTACTATAATAATGGAGATTTATTTACAATTGTTTGTGGCTATGGCGACACTTTATTCCAACAAAGTATTTGAATGTTTATGAAGCCTCATGTGTAGGTGTAGATATTGCACAAATTGGGGATGTACTCCTATTAAATATCAGTAAATGTCATTCAACACCACATAGTTATCACAATCCTTTGTAAAATTACCGCTCCAGTTAACGCCATAATATGTAGTTTTCGATAAATGCGGTCTCAGTGAACAGATTTTCTTTTTGACTGCCTCATTGGTCTAGGGGTCGTAAGCGCGACTGCTGAGCGTGAGGTCTTGGGTTCAATCTCCGGGTCAGGCAAAGTGTTATTGGGTTTTTCTGTATGGAAATTCAGCACAGAGTCTGGAACTGTGCCCGGTAGATGGCAATAGGCTCGCTCCCTATTACATGGGACTCAAGAACAGCATCGGCGAAATGTGGGTGTATAAAAGTATACCTCTGCCTAACCCTTCGGGGAATACAGGCGTGATGCTATACAATGCTAGATTTTCTTTTATCAGGAAATTTGTAATTCATTATTAATATTGGGCTCAATTAGAGGTGAGGCGAGCGACGCGAGGCGTGCGCCAGTGGCTGTCACCATAACCGAGCCGAGTTAACCGCCTCTCCGAGAGTAATTACACTGAACTTCATTTAACTTCCGCAGCTCAGTCCAAATACCAGTACCACTAAGCACTGTACTTACTTTACTTAACCCGTAACAAAACGATGCAATTTTAAGTAACGGTCCGGCGGGATAAGTCGCAAGCGTATATAGCTTAATGTACTTATGGAAGTAAACTTTTGTATAGAAGTGTAGCGTTCTTGCTAAATAGTTCTGAGAGTTAGTTCGCTTGTGCTGCTAACTATTTTAGTTATATTTCGACCTTATCTGTTCCATATATACTTACATAGTTCAAGGTGGATGATCCAGTTACATCGAATAAAGTATTTATGACTTTGTTATGAATATTTCTCTACTATGAACATCGATTTTCATTTACCTTTGATAAGTTCTTAGTTTACTTTTGCGTGATAGGAATGGTTTGTGATCATAGCACTTACCTATTTATTCAGTATACAATATTTTTGTTTTATTGTATCTACTGTGAAACTGTGTTGTTATAAGTTGTATAAATTCTGATTTAAAATTATCTTAGTTACAATTATTTTGGTCAGCTATGAAGCAAAACACTAGTCTTTTATCGGCGCTCATAAATAGCTGTATCCACTTTACCTACTGTGATGTTGGCAACCGTTAAAGACGTTTTTCAGAAATAAATTGAGCGGGAAGGGGCGAAATATGTTTTCGCCGGGAATATTAGAGAGCGATCGTGTACCTTCTCTAAAATATTTAAAATGGAGTGAGTGTTTGTGTTAGGGTGGGAATTACTTAACGATTTTGTTACATAATACACCGTTATATAACGTCTTTCACTAACACCCTCAGCTCGTATTAATTCCTTAATCTGAAGTCAAGCCTTGAGGCTAGGCCTTATTTCATGACGTCATTCATCACTGTAATGGCAAGTTTTGTACTAGAAATAGAAATATTACATTTGAATTAGAATTGTTTGTTTTAATTAGAAATATTGTTGTTTTAATGTAATATATAATTGTTTCAATTAGAAATATTACAATACATTTTTTTGTGTTACACAATTACGCAGGCTCTTGTGTTCAAAATAATATGAGTCGGTGTCCTCAAGTTTTGTATGGCAACTTAACGGGTTTAATTACACAAATTGTTTGCCTTGGCTTGCGGTTTCTACTGGAATTCACCTATTTCCATTGTGCTAAAAACCTGGTTGGTACTTATTTACTTTTCATTCGTAGGCCTCATTGTTGAACATTTTTTATGAACATGTGATACAATCTATTGTATGATGATGTATAATGTTTAAGGAAGTACGAACATTTATTTAATTAGAATGTAATAATTCTTCTTACTTCAGCTGTTTGAGCGGTGTATTTTAAATCAATTACATAATATTTCGTTTAGAGGGTGTTGACCTGTTATTTAGGGATATAAATATATTTACTTGGGCAGCAAGTATAACGCCAGTAATTAACTTGATTGAAAATATTTGTTTATTATGTATTATAGGTGTGTATATAATACACATAAAGTATTTTAATAACTATTTGAGCTGGTAATTATAACTTATCAGAAAACAGTTTGTAAATTTTTCGAGGGACGTCATAAGTTTAAACGAAGCCAATAAACACGATTAGTATCTATTTTTATTACTTTTAAACTTAGTAATACTGAAACTATAAAAGTAGGAACATATCGTGTTGGCACCTTCGAGAATTCAATTTTTATGAAAGCTTTGAGATTTTGTGTTGGACACACTTGAGCTTTTATTCGATGTGAGTGTGGTTGGCTATTTCACATCACCAGTATAAGCACATTTCATCGCCCTTTACCGAGATTCAGGTTGTCGTGGTTCGAAAGTACTAACAACTTGTGATTGCTGGATACACTTTTTGTTTTTCGTGTAGTTTCTAACATTGAAATTCTCTGCATCATCATTTAGTATGATGTCCTCCTGACCGATTTCGGTCACGGCGGCCAATCTCACCGGAGATTAGCCAACTACGCAGGAGATATTATAGAGCACAAATGTGTGCGCAAACACAGGTGCTCTCTCTGTTCCTTCACTCTCATAGTCCGATGGGACGGCAATCCTACACGACCGGAGCGAGATCAGGCGCAGGACAGACGGCTTTACGTGTTTTCCGAGACACGGTGTGTATTCACATACACAAACACCCAGACCCGAAACAAATATCTGTAGATCGTACAAATATTTGTTCCGTGCGGGAATCGAACCCGCGACACGTTGCTCAGCAGTCGATCTCTCAACCACTGCGCCAACCGTGCCGTAATCATCTAGTATACTTACATTTTAGTTACTAAGATAAACTAGTGATTTAAGGACTGATTATAATTTATCGATGTGTACGTATTATTTAGGTTCTCATTTTTCAAAGGTGTTGCTTGTTGTTTTATGAGTGATACATGGCGATTTCATAGTTTTATAGCAAAATGAGGTAATACTTCAAGAAGTCTATCTCACTCCACAAGTAATTACAATACACTAATGAACAATAAACTGTAATAAAATAAAATAAATTTAGTTTGTTTATATAATGTAAGCTACCGTAGAAAGCAATGCCAACAAACGTAAGAAGTATTGTATCGATATAATTTGCGTTGTCATGCCCCTATTCCACAGGAATGGAATAAGGCTCTTGGCGCTCTCAGAGATCTGATGAATTGCCTCATAAATTGTAGCTTACGCTATCCTTCGTGCGAAACGCAAGAGGCCAACTCCGCTCATGCCACTGAACACTTGGTGCCACTCAGTATAAGAAAAAATGTTTGGTAAGAATTTTAAGAATGGAATAAACATACATTTTGTTACGTTTGAGTCGGAAGGTATTTTTTTTTTGTTAAGAGCGTTAGGTACATTCGCACAAACATAACTGTAGTATTAATCCATTATTTAATTAAAATACAATAAAATGCCCTTTTTGTTCTGTCAGACAAAATCGTATTATTTTTATAATCATATTTGTTATTTTTGTGATAATGAGAAAATAACTGACTGCCTCATTGGTCTAGTGCAGCGGTTCTCAAACTTTTTTGGCGACGGAACCCTCATGGAAATCAAAATATTTGACGGAGCCCTAAGAAGTTTATTTGAATTTATTATACTTTATTATTAACCATATTAATTGACATTAACATTTGCATCTAATAGGAGGTATGAAGTTGTTTTTTACTTTTCATCAATTGTTTGATGTAAGGCTTGATAGAAGAGAGTGGATTGTGAAGAGAATGACCAGTATTTTCGCGGAGCCTTTGCGAGACAGAGGCTTTGCGGACCCCTAGGGTTCCGCGGAACACACTTTGAGTATGGCTGGTCTAGTGGTAAGACAACTGCTAAGCGTGAGATCCTGAGTACGATTCCCGGGTCGGGCAATGTTTTATTGGGTTTTTCTGTCTGGAAAATTCTCAGCTGCTACTGAGAATTTTCCAGACACGGACTCTGGAACTGTGCCTATTGGCTCAATAACAGCGTCCGTGAAATGTGGGTGTAAAATAGTACTCCTCTGCCTAATCCTTCGGAAACACAGGCATGATGCTATGAATTTGGTTATGAGAAAAATAAATCTTATTCTTATCTAAATTATTAGTATTATTTTATATATTTCCGTCCTCGAGCCTTCGAGCCGGATATATGTATCTCACATGCGCATGAACCTATGGGAATT
The DNA here is from genome assembly GCA_947562105.1 of Shargacucullia verbasci. NCBI lineage: Eukaryota > Metazoa > Arthropoda > Insecta > Lepidoptera > Noctuidae > Shargacucullia > Shargacucullia verbasci. The sequence goes on from OX387287.1 coordinate 6,506,117, forward strand.
ACGAAAATTTTTCTACATTATTAAATTAACAGTGAAGAGCAGCGATAGCTTAGCGGTTGAATGCTTGACTTCCTTGGAGGAATATCTGAGTTCAAACCCAGGCCACACCTCTGGCTTTTTGGAATTATATGCGGATCAGATTATGACGAATCGCATCGAATACGATGGCTGAGGTTATGAAAAGCATTCTTAGTCATCTTATCTTAGTTCTTTTTTCTAATTGCTTTTCTAACCCGCAATAAGAGACTTTCTGCACACTTTCGTACAAACAATGAAACACTTTCAGAGCGTGAGTGATGAAAAAGTAATTTAGTCTCAGCAAACGGAGCCGGTCATAAAAGATCAAAAGAAAATTAAAAGAAAACAAGGGTCGAGACATTCAATGGTGTTGTTCCTTTATCACTTTATTAAAGGTGCTGCATTTTGCGATAATGTTGTTTTGTATGTGCGGATGTTATTTATCAACGTTGCGTTTTCATTAGAATTTGTAATTTCCAGGTTGGGAAATTGCGAATCCGGTGAAGTCGCGCCGGCGTTGCACCCGTCAGCGTCGCAAGCAGGCGGAGGAAGGAAGAGGGGGGCACCTGACTGCTCATGACGTACTGCTTATTCATTAACTGCACTTGACTTGTCTACTGCATTATCATGTTATCTAACTTACAAGTGTAGCATATAATATTATTATGATTATGGGTAGGTTAAAATAGGTTGCTTAAGTATAGTTTGAAAGAGTCCGAAAGTCATGTGCAATTGTTTATGAACAGTTATTTAAATATGAGATTAGATATTTCAAAATAACCACGTGTACGAATGGTTACAAAATCTTGATATTCATCTGGTTAGACTGGAAATAAACCTGAAATTTGTTGGGTAATAGTTCTAAGTGAAACATTTATTAGCTGATTAGACTGATTATAAAAACCTAACTATCGTAGACAGCAGGTCCTACAATTGTAGTAGGTAGTCGTTGCACGGATAAATGGAAACTGCCAGATAATTGATGATAAAACTTGCTAATGAGCGGACGTCATGTAATCCAGTTCCTTCAAGGAAGGCGGACTTTGGCACAAGAGAAAAACAATAAATAAAAGAACACGTCATTACTTTTGCTACAATAATGCTGAAACATTATTCGCGACATCGCTATAACGATGGATTCATTGTTTGAATTAATTTAGAATGTTCACTGGAATAACATTTATCTTGAAATTCAACAAATCTCTGCAGAACTTTCCTTTATGCCCAAAGGGTTTGTTACTGCAGTAATCTATTCGAATGTTTTTTTTTTTAAATTGAAATTTTGAATTTTGTTCATCGAAAAGTCGTTATTTAGTTTTTAGAAGGGCAGGCATCGGTTTGCCTATATCTGTATGTACTATGTGTTACAAATTAATTATACCATAGATTTTATTTATTTTCGTTCACAGGTTGTCAAAGCGTTCGGTAGAGACAGTTTCTAATTAAAACACAATTTATCTGTTATAAATCTGTACACTGGAATGAGTGAGTACGTGAGGCATAAAATAAATTTTAGCTGACGGAAGGCTAAGCATGTTTTTACAAATTATGCTCAACTTTATGCATAGTACTCGAAGCGTGAGTAGCTTTAATGGGCTGTCGCTGTTAATTATTTTTTATTGTTAAATTTATCGTCGGTTTACGCGTTTAAAGGTATTTAAGAAATGATCTTACCGGTAAACATCAGACTAATTTGGCAAGTTCAATTTTAAATTACTAATTGTGGTATTAAAAAGCCGCGTGTTCAAATAACACGCATTACAAAAATCTTGGAACTATAGAAACGATCCCGCCATTAACCCAATTGTCCTGAATGTCCATAAGGGTGGTTGGTTTTAATGACATTCAGCTGTCGTATAACAGTGATGATTAAATCTAGGTTACCATATAGAACACTAGTGACTAATTCAACAATTACCGATCATCACGCCGTCCTACTAACACTAAATTTAATGCCACCTAAGCTAAATCGTCCTCAGACAAAGGCTAAATTAAACATAAACAAACTTGAAAATGATTTACACAGTATTGATTTTAGTCTAATTTATAATACTGCTGACGCAAACTTGTCTTTATCATACTTAATAAAAAATGTCCATCGAGCTATATTACACAATACGAATATTACGACAAATAATAAAAACATGCATAATATCAAACCTTGGATTACACCTGGACTCATACGTTGTATTAGACACAGGGACAAACTTCATCAGAGAACAAAGCGGTTCCCAGATAATTTAATACTCCAAGTATCCAAGTATATAAGAGGTATCGAAATTTTTGCAATGATGTCTTAAAACGACTAAAAACTAAGTATGATAAAAATGAATCGCAGAAAGCAGGTAACAATAGCAGATCACTATGGAAACACATAAAAAAGGTCACTTATTTATCAAAACAGCGTGAATCAATCTCAAGTTTACTGCTTAATGATTCTTCACCGCATCTGTCAGCTAACAATGTAAATAACTATTTTGTAAACGTAGGAAAAATCCTTGCTCAACAGATCCTAAAGTCAACAGGTATACAACCATCAAACATTCAAAATGCGAGCACAAGAAGTGAAAAATCTTTTGTTATGCTTGACCCCGACGAACAGGAAATAGCGCGAATTATTTCAGGACTGAAGGATGACAGTGCAGTCGGCTGGGATAACATAAGCAATAAAATATTAAAACGCTTCAAGCACATTATGGTGCCCCCTTTAACGTATATATTTCGACTATGCCTCTCAAATGGAGTTTATCCTGAATTTATGAAAAAGGCTGTAGTAATCCCTATTTTCAAATCAGGAAACAAAGATCTAATAAATAATTATAGACCAATATCGATACTTCCTTCGATATCCAAAGTACTAGAAAAAATTATTAACAGCAGACTTGTCAATTATTTGGAAAAACACGGCTTACTTTCGCCTATGCAATTCGGCCTGACTGACTACGTCGCAGAAGAACTCGGCAAAGGGAACAAAAGCTTAGCAATCTTCATTGACCTAGCCAAAGCTTTTGACACGGTATCAATTCCCTTGCTTCTACACAAACTAGAAGCTGTAGGTATTCGTGGCACACAGCTAAAACTAATAGCAGATTACTTGAATGATCGTTATCAATGCGTTCGAAATGATACGACCATGAGTGACTACCTGAAAAACCATGGTTTTGGTGTGCCTCAAGGCAGCACCTTGGCGCCTACCCTTTTTCTTATCTACATAAATGACCTATGTAATCTAGATATAGAAAACGGTAAAATAATATCATACGCCGACGACACAGCGCTAATATTTACTACAAAACTACCAACGAACTCTACGAGAGCGCACAAAAAGGTTTTAATACTGTCACTAACTGGCTCAACAGCAATCTACTAACACTAAATGTTGATAAAACAAAATATATGCGCTTTTCTATGCGCAAAAGTCAAAATAACATTACTGACATTCATCTACACGCACATTAGTGTATAAATCCTTTAATCAACTCATGTCATTGTCCTAAAATCCTTAAAACAAGTTATATTAAATATCTGGGAGTTATCATCGACGACACACTTTCCTTCAGACAACACATCGAGAGCTTGGTGTCTAGAGTACGGAAACTAATGTTTGTTTTTAAAAAACTACGCACAATCGCAGTACCTAAGCTAGTGACGCAAATCTGGCCCTATGTCTATCTATTCTTACATATTGTCTCACTTCATGGGGTGGAGCACCAAAAACTGTAATGCTACCCATCGAACGAGCTCAGAGAGTAATTTTAAAAGTAGCCCACTTCCGTCCTTTCCTCTTTCCCACAGATCAGTTATATAAATCCTGCAACATTTTAACTGTTAGGCAATTATTTATAATGTACGTAATACTAAAACAACACTCTCAGCTTTCCTACAATTCTAACATTACTAACAAAAGACGTTATGATATAGTTTGCAGTCCGAACTCTACTCTACTAAATATGTGTATACTAACAGGTTCTTTAGATTTTTAGGTCCATATATGTATAATAAACTAAATAGTGAACTAAGTATTTATAGCTTAAACTACTTTAAACGCAGAAAAAATGTTAATAATTATCTACAAAGTCTGTCTTATGACCACACCGAAGACCTAATTACAGTGTGCAAATAAACAATAAATAATGTATTAGGTATAAGCATAAATATTATAATTGATGTAGATATTTAATTATAAGTTTATTAGATTGTAGATTTATAATATCAAATATATTATGTAAGCTCTTTTTTCGCCTGAGACACAGGTTTAACCTAGTTCAGGCAAATAATAAAATGTTAGCACTAATGTTTAGAATGTAAGACAAATTATTGTATTTTCGTTTGCATTATTGATATGAATAAATGATTTGATTTGATTTGAGTGTAATATGTAACCAACTCAATTTAATTTTATACTTTTTACTTCGGATAGTAATCGTTCTTTCCAATTTGGTTTAGGTATACAATGTTCAGTGTTAAGTTAATGAGGCGAGACAGTGGACCAAGAATTATCCGCGTGCAAGTTTACTACTACTAGTACTCCATGAAGGGACCAGAATATAAGTACCTACATGTAGAGCTATAAAAGGATAACATGAAGAAAAGCTTTGTACCGTGCACTTTGTACAATAACAAATTTATTTAAACAAAAGCGTAGTTTGTAACGCAATCTGCTTTATAACAAAAAATCGAATCACGGGTAGGTACCTACCTAAAAATGTACGTGACTATGAGCGTATAGAGTAGAATTTCACATATGCTTCTATATCCTACACATACCTACAGTAAGTATAGTAAACAAAATCCAAAATTTACATATATAATACTTTAGAGAACATATTTTAATGTAGGTAGGTCCTATGTCTAATTATCTTTGGCGGGCGGTGTTAAAGATATTTCGGCAATAAATTAGCAGGACCCTTTGTATAGGACGGGCAGCTTCGGGACTTTGGTCGGCGGGCGATAATAGGATCCCTGTCATCATACGTGCGCCGTTCATGCGTTATTACCTGTTGAACATTAACCGCATAAAATAATAACCGTAGGCAGCGAATGATTACGGTGACGCACACAGGTAATGTGGTACTCTTAGACTGTCCTTTTTCATTGATTATATTATCAGACAGTTCATGTAGGTTTAAAAGTCCTAACCGATGATCGACTACACTGTAGACTGTAATTTGCGGGTAAACCTACAGTTAGGCATCAACTGCGTTGTTCTAGTGGTAATAAGCTAGACTGCTAAACACGAGATCTAAAGATTCGATTCCCAGGTTAGGTAAAGTGTTATTGGACTTTTGTGTTTTGAAAAGTAGTTTGGAGATAAGAATTGTCGTTGTTGTAAACAGCAATATTATAATGTAACCAAGGCACTTATTATTATTAGGTTATCGTCGAAATGTACAAAAATATATATAACACCTCTGTCTTACGCCTCGGCGTATAAGTACAGGCGTGATAGAATAGTACAAATAAAACATATTTTATCGAATACGTCTATATTCTATGTAATCGGTCAAAACTCACTAGACCCGTTGTAGCGTCGCAGGAAATTAACTCTAGACCGTTACAAATATGTGTCTTCCTGTTTACAAATGATAACACAAAACAATGCGTCATTGGTATTTATAGACACTTGAAGACGGGCTCACCCTTCGTAGTAATAACTATAAGACTAGTCCAAATAATTGATGGTGATATACAGACTACGGTCAGTCCACCGTAGGTGTTCCTTTTGTACGAAAACCTGAAAACAACTACAAAGATGAAAAATGAATCGTATTATAAAGTCGGAAAGTTAGAGCATAGTGCAGGCAAAGTGTCTGTCTTGTCGTAATCGAGCTGGGCCTGGGAGCGGCTTTAGTAGTTAACCAAGTAAGTAACTACCGGCGTAGGTATCCAAAGCTTCTGTGAGGTACTGGCTATTATAAAGCTATCATATGGCGAAAGTGCCATATCAATCGGACAAGCAATTTAGTAACTCCCTTTTTTTATTACCGTGGTGAGAACTCATCTTGGGCTACCCTCCGCTTGGGGCGGGCGGAGGAGTGTGCTGGATTCCTACCGGCTAAACTCACCACGGTGGTCCACCTCGACACCATATAGTGGCCCTCGGAAACTCTTAGAAGACATCACCGAAGCCCACCACGGTGACATGCCGAACGGCACTTTCCGGAGGGGGTGACTGTAAAGGGGCCACCCCCTCATGCACGTCCCGGGAAGTACCTACCTATCTATATACGAATAAATAATATTATGATTTATTATCATGTGTTACTTATGCGTATAATTCTATGAAGTAGTGAATAGAATAAATAAAATAATGAATGTTGGAGTGTAAACAGTAATACTTCATTTTATATTTTTTTTTAAAGAACGAACCAAAAGAAAAGTCATTTGTCTCCGCCTAATTAGCGTCAGGTAAACTAGTCACCCGATAAAGCAGCATAAGTAAAAGTTTTTCAAGATCTAGACAAAAAGAAAACGTAGAATTGATCGCCGGGATAGAACGTTTGTCGTAAGTATACGTAGTTCGTAAATACCGTCGGCAATTGTCGGGATCATTCGGCAATCAGCTTCGCTAAATGAACATTTCCTGTTGTTGTAAGGTCTCTGCCTCTCCGGTTAGTCACTCAGGGTGACATCATTCAACGTGCTCGTAATATTTTCCTCTTAATGTTTTCCTTACAAGACGAACACAATAACCTTCGTGCATTATTATGGTTTATGATCAATGTACATGCTCTTCATACGATTAAATAATAAGTATACGATTATTTAATCTAAATCACACTCTATACAGCTTTGCGATTAATGTAATTGAACTGAATGTGAAACTATTGAATGTAGTGTAGTACCTAAGTAATAACTAATAACATCATTAATATTTTATCACTGGTAATTCTGGCCGGTGTTTGGTATTAAAATTAAGGTTAATTAGACCAAAAATGAACATAAAAGTAACAACCCAATCCCTCAGTGTACATAGATAAATTATAAGCTTTATGAAATTAACACGTAATATAATAATTTAACGGGTAATAGTGGCTGCCTTTCAGTTGTTATCATTTATTTCGTTAGTTATTTTAATACAAATTATAACTATTTGACCCTTACTTTTTCCAATATAATATTTAGTAATTAAAGTTATATTTAGTTTTGTTTAAAATAAAAACAGATTGTAGTTTGTAAAGTTTGTATATTAAAGTAATCTTACTGAAAGTAAGTAATGGGTGAACTAATGAATGTATGATATCAATAAATATACTAATATTTTATAAAATACAGGTATTTAAGTTTTCAACATGAATTTTGGCACTTATGCATAAATTTCGATTTGGTAGTTGAGGCCTGATCCCCGGTCGCTCTTGAGCCTGATGTTAGCATACGAGAAGCCGACGCCTCCAGCTGTGACGCTGGGAACGGCATCTGTGTGGTCCAGGTCCCGCAGAATTATGCCCTGAAAATTGTAAAATACTCGAATTAAATGAATGTATGGACAGATTTACATACACACACCAGCCCCGTAACAACTATCTGTATATTATAAAACTATTTTTATCGTGCAGGAATCGAATCAGCGATACGAAGCGTAGAGTCAGTTGCTTAGCCACTGCGTCAAACGAGGGTTATTGGTAATCTCTCTCGACTGACCTTTCCGGAGGCCCATGTACAGAAGTAGAAGGTACTGATGTCACAATGATGATAGAATTAGGTTATTTATTTTAAGTTCCACTTTTAGGTGTAGTTAAATGGACGAAGCGATATTTCGATAAAAAATATGTTATTTCTGGAAAACGTAACAGAGGTAGGGGTAAAGGTACACTATAATCTAATGGTGCAGACTTGGCGATCACAAAGAATTAGGATAAGTGCGCGCTGTTGCGACTACGACGACGAATACGATTGCGCCTAGCCAAATGCGGCCATTTTTATATGGAACATACATACTCCAATGTTTGCGTCTTTAGCCGTAATTGTTATACCCATTACTAGTCGTTTATAATTATTGTGATTATTTATTTTAAATAAACACAACATTACGTTTTACAAAATTTAATTAGAGCTGCTTTGAATGTATTTTCATTCAGATGATTTTAATTTGACATGCTTTTAGAGTACCTACGTAGTGAATAACGTATTGTGTTAACTAAATTGATGTTGAATAAATTTGGAATTTGGGTTCCGGAAAAAGCATTTAACATTGTTTGAAAAGTCCTGACTTACGATCGATACTAACCTATAGAGACTTAAAAACCTATCGACGGTTTGTCTTAATTTATTAGTACACACGCAGCGCCCGGGAAAGAGACGAATACATTTTTTATTGTGTCTTATTTGCATCACTTGACGAGTTAAAATATATAGTTTGACATAGGTAGACTTCGTAAAAGTAATTTCATATTTCTGTCTTAAGGGAATACCAACACTAAATAGGTGATTAGTTATCGGTCAATTTTATTGGATTATAATGATTTGATGAGTAATAGGCTAATTTATTGCATCATATTTTTTTATAGCATCATTGTAAGGTGGTATGTCAAGGTGGGTACAACTGTAACTTGTATTGTAACCAGTTTTCATTATAATGTCAAGTATGCGTCACTGAAGTGTTTCGTCTGGTATTCCCCAACGACTCGCTTGAGACTTGTGAGGATGTCTGGCCAATCTTACCATTGATTTTATTATTATGGCCTTCTTTTCTACTTCACTTCACTACATGGTAGGTATTATTTAGCGAAGTAGCTAAGTACTTGACCACATGGCAGTTTGTTTTCGTATCTTATTACTAATGTCGTGTGGGGTCATTCCTCTTGTTTAGTATAATTTTACTTTTTATTACGTTGATGGACCTCTATAAACATTATTTTGGTTACGGAAGCTTTTGTGTTAACCAAGCCGGCACACACAATAGATAACAGTACCTACTACGGATATCGGAATTACCTGGATTTTGGACGCGGCTATTGCCCAGTTCCTAACAAACCACTATTTCTGGCATTTAACATTTGATAAAAATATTTGAGCCCGTATTGTCTCACTGCAGGACAAAGGGCTTTTTGAAATAAAGCATTCCACACTACATTGCGTACTAGGAATAATCCCTGAATCGTGGGTGCGTTTACGATCACAAATATTGACACGCACAGCATCCAGACCCGGAACAACTATTTGTAGGATATACAAATATGTATTTGTTCCGTGTGGAAATCGAACCCGCGGCACGTAGCGCAGTAATAGATAGCTAAACCACTGTACCAACCATGCCGTCAGACTCTTACTCTCTTTCCAATTTCAGTCTATGTCCTTTACATACCTACCGTTATGTAAAGGACATAGATTATCCTACCGTTTTTATTTAAAGAGTCCTGCTCATGCCACCTGGATCTGCCACAATGTCGCTTGTCATGCAGAGGCACCTACTTGCTCCTAAGTCTGTCTCGTAAATTAATTCATTATCGTTATGTTTTCATCAGTATTTATAAACAATAGTGATGAAAGTAAGTACCATTCATAACTTTGAATATTCTAATATTATCACCCATTGTAATTGAGTAAATTGTTTACAAGCAAAACAACTTTCACTACAATAATGGTGCAAATGAGCTCTATAATTAACGTTCTGTGGTTTCACAACAATCTGTCCAAAACATTTAGAGCTGGATATTAGAAAAGCTGAAATCAGAACGATAGGGCCTGTTCACACTACGACGTGTTGTAGTAGCGACAATCTTGTCGTGTGGATGGTTAAATTATAGCTTTGAAGTTTTTCTGAGGAAATAAGGCAGGTACCTACGTCAGCGTAAGCGTTAATGAAAACCGTGGCAGCCTGTGCAATTATCTCAAAGTCTATTCCAATAAGAAAATACAGTCAAGTATCGATTTTCTTTCACCCAACCAATGACTCTTTATTTGGTAATAAAAAAACCTGAGCAGAAATGAATGTCGGTCAGTCTTTTTTAGGTACTATACAAAGTATTTTACATACAGGTGCTAATAATAAGAATCCAGCAAAAATTAACAAAAGTCAGCCAACCAGTTTAGTTACAACGATAAAAAATCCTACAGCTAGGATCAATTAAATGAATGAGATCACTAGTACTACCAATGTTAAGGTACGTTTTACGTTTAGAGACGCAATAAAAAGAAACCTTTTTCTCTTAAATACTTTTATGTATTCACGGTATTATTATATGTATTTCCGAAACATCCACTAGAGTATCAATTAGTTAAGTAAGTAAAGACTACAAAGTAAACCGGATTAAAATTATGATGACTTCTATAGAAGTAATCATAATTTTGTCAGGTACCAGGTCACAGGTGACTGTGGTTGAATTGTGGCTTTTGCAGAATATACTGCAAAGCCTCGTTTACACAACTCAGCTTAATCCTAACGTCTGAGTGTCCCACATTTTTCCTCAGTATCTACCGTTGTATATTTAATTTCTTCCAGTTTGAGCAACACGAAACAAATTGGAACAAGTGGTCCCGCACTTAAGTCTGGCTATGGATGACTTCTATAGAAGTAATCATAATTTTGTCAGGTACCAGGTCACAGGTGACTGTGGTTGAATTGTGGCTTTTGCAGAATATACTGCAAAGCCTCGTTTACACAACTCAGCTTAATCCTAACGTCTGAGTGTCCCACATTTTTCCTCAGTATCTACCGTTGTATATTTAATTTCTTCCAGTTTGAGCAACACGAAACAAATTGGAACAAGTGGTCCCGCACTTAAGTCGTTTAGTCTAAATGTAGCTTTATTTTACAAACATGTTTTATTCCGTAGCGGCCGGTGGCTAGTGTATAGCAGTGTAAAAATGTGTCACTTAGCTAAGCCATGGCTCTTCTTAATTGTAGTATTTGCTAGGTACAGTTTTTCATAATCATTACCATCATCATCGCCCACAGCCCTACTTCGCCCACTGTTGGGTAAAATACTCTCTTTAAAAGTGCACGTGCTAGTCATTGGCAATGACTAGATGAGAGTCAATTTATGCGGACGACTCTATGAATACAAATATTTATATGTGTTCCATACAAGCGTAGTGTGCAATGCGAAAGTTCATAAACGAATAGAAATGAATTTTTGCGCTGCAATGCGCCCTGCTGCGGCCCGGAATAATACGCACATACCTATACAGACACGTGAGGAATTTATACAAAAATGTTGGGAATGTATGAATTAGCTGTGTACAACGTACAAGCCCTATGGCATAAAACGGGAACGCTACATGAGTTATGTACGAAGTTCGTATAAAATATAACGCAGTGTTTGTTCCAGATTTCAACTGGTTATGACTGGAGTTTAAACAATGGCTTTGCTATTACCTAGCTAATACGCCGACAGTTTGTAATAGCGTAACATTTCTGATTACTCATAATTAGTTAAACAGTCCAAAGGAGGTTCATTAGATATGATTTACGTAAGATATACACATAGAGTTAGTCATTAATGTACACTTACTCTGACCCTAATCGATAACGTTAGGCGAAATACTTATTGACATAATGATGTCACTTTTGAGACTCTCAATTAAATAGTACGTGGGACGACGTATCTAAACTATACATAAACTGATACCTAAAATAACTACTTAGGAGAGAGCAAAAGCGTTTACTTGGTGTAGCTTCTGCTGTGGCGCTGTACGCTAGTATACAATCTGTTGGCCCAGCTGACGCATGCGAAAATATTAATAAACAAGTTTTCTTGCAAGTTTCTAGCAACCAAGTTTAATCCAAGAAACCTTGCCAAGGCCTTCGCTTATAATCGAATCAGCTGACTGAATACATTATTTTGCAAATTGTTGTTGTCATAATATTTAGATCGCCTTAAACAGACTTTGTCCTTAAAACTTGAAATGTCAGTTGTTATTAACAACTTCCTTCATATTAATTACGGGTAACTCAATCAACACTCGAGATTTTAAGGCTGATTTAAGCATTTTTCTCTTTTAAGAAAACTTTTTGAATATTAATTAAGATATTTAAATAGGTAAGCAGTATACCTACACTAATAATGAAATTACGAAATCCAATTAATGTTTTTTTTTTATACTTCCATTATTGCAAATAAAAGAGCAGAATTCAGGAAGCTGTTACCTTAATGATTTGTTGTCCTGGATCAGAAAAGAACACCTCCTTAACTCGTTTCTTGAGCGGGATGGCATTGTACTCGGCTTTTTGCTGATTTATCAATCTGTTGTTGAAACTGGATCCCACAATCAGATCCTTACAATAGCTGACACAAACGAACGACAAAAGTACAACAAGTAATATGGGCACGGTCTTCATTTTGCTTGTATTGTGTGTAACGTATTAGGTAATGTGGCCCGGTCAGTGGATGTCGATCGACTGGTTAACTCGCCTTCGCGTCGTATACAAAACTCGTTTACCTCACAGTGTGACCGGAAAAAATTAAGTGTTAAACAAGGGCTCTCGTGACCGTGTTTACTATAATAGTACGTACATTGTGTATATATATACTATTGATTTCTTCAAACTTACGTTTAATTACGTCTGGTATATTACGTTGGTGAAACCAAGCTAAGGTAAACTGTGAATCATTTACTAAGTTTATTTTAGGTGTGCCTTTGTCTCACAAGAGCTCATAACAATGAAGTCCATGATATATTCACTATATAAGTAATTGTTAGTTAAGGAGTCCAAAATGTTAATTGTAATTATAATGTTGTAATTACACTGCCGGTCATGAAATGACCTTCTGTTCTTAATAATTAGGGTAGCTGGTTAATTATGATTTTTATTGTATACATACGGGGAAGGTCGGCTCGAGTGGGATCTAATCCTACTCAGCCTCGAAGTTCTCACGTAGCTACAAGGACAGTGTCCAACCTCGCTTACATTTTGATTATTAGCGATATTCATTCTGTTTTAGCGAAATATTATACTTACATAAAAAGGTCAACTGCGTGATTGCCTTAAATTAAATATTTAGTTATTTTTATACTCGTATTATGAGTAGAATATAATTATACAAATAAAGGTTCGAATTACGACATCGCCATTTGAATGGAATATAATAATGTTATGCTGTGATGTATGTATGTAAAGTACCTATATTAAGCGGATCAATCATTATGACGATAGGTACATACATACACCAGCAATACCTACGTGACATTACTTTAAATATATAATCACTGCAAATCACTGATCAATTCAGTACTTGAGATTCAAATTATTCAATTCAGTATATTCCACTGCAGCTTATCAGAATTCTTTGCGTAAAATTCCCGATAACCTCGACGGAGTGTATCGGTTATTTACATTTTGCTAACAAAGTATTCTCGCTTCTTTTATCGTGTTCGAGGAAATTTCATATTCTATTAGGAATTTTAATTCTGGATGGCAGAATGGATAACTGAATTTGTACTTTTACTACCAATAAGGTTGGATTTATAAAAAGACAAGTTTATTTAGCTACAGTTTTAGTATCATAATAAATGCTTTTAGCGTGGCTTAAGGGACTGTCTAAATTTGTAAACCAAGCATGTTTATCCAGCTAAATAAATGTATGTGCATAAAATGAAAACGCCTGACGGATAAAGGGTAGTAAACGATTTCTACAAGGCAATGATAAATCATAAACTTTAATTCAACAGCTGCACTAGCTTGTGGTTTGAAATAAGTTAAGAAATTATGTCTACAGTTTATGACTAAGCAGCAGTTTGACATGACATGCGGGACTTTTCAACCGACCAGTAAACAAGCCTAGGATACGGGGAAAAACTAGTATAAAATTAAACAAATTCAATCAGTCCATCTCAGCTGATTGAATAACATCGGTACGATAGCCCAGCTACTCCAAACGACCACAGTATGTATAAACAAAAAAACATGTATCCGGTCTCCCGAAATAAAAATGCCGAGAATAAAACCTCTCTGACTTACCGCTTTCTCCCGTGTTCCTTGTCAACACTTATTCAGCGCATTTAAACTACTAAAATAACGGGGTTGCTTATCTGTTTGCGAAATTCGTGTAGCAAAGCCATCCAGGAGGCGGCGCTCTAAGCATAGGTAATTTATTTCCTGCACAGAAGCAAAGTATGCGGAGCCGGAGCGTTTGTACACATTAACGTGGCACACCTCATGAAAAATCGCTTAGGAGACGCAGACGCTGGAATTTGTGATATGTTATATTACAATGAATGTTTTTTATCCCGTTTCTTCTGGTCCGCTTAAAGTACACATCATTACCCAACGCGTTGTCAGTCACAAATACCTGCAACATAACTAAAACTAGTTTAACTAAGAGATTGGTTGCCGTGGGCCGAGCACCTATTATCTCCTCAGATATATGTTAATATCTGGAATTTCATTTTATATCTATCATCAACTCGGCCTATCTCAGTCCACTCTTAGTCGTAGCCTTTCTTAAGTCTGTTTGATTTAAGTAATAATTCAGCCAGTCGCCGTCCCTCGGCTGATAAAATGAGTTAGGCCCACGCGTGCCTGATGCTAGTTGGTAGGCACCATCGAGAAATTTATGGAGCATTCATAGATACACAGGTTTCCTCAAGATGTTTTTCTTTACCGTTAATGCAAGTGATATATTTAAATAATGATATATGATAGCACATGATTTCGCAAAGTCAGGGGTGCGGACCGGGTTCAAAATCAGAATTTACATAAACATTAAAATTTAATTTTAAGTGAACTCTTATTATTTTCAACTTTATTGTACTTATCTATTGTTCTGAGAAATCAGAAGCCTTGTTTATTCCGAAGATATTTTTTTTTTCTTTTGATATCGCAGTAGCTTTAATGTCAAAGTTAAAGTGTCGCTCATAACAGATGCGCGACACTTTAACTTGATATGATTTATATAACACAATTTTTCTACCATATTTACTGAGAAACTGCTTCTTAAAACTAGTAACTGACTCGAGTGACATACCTATGTTTTATAAGCTCATTTTTTATTTGAAATTAAAAGTCTAACACTAAAATTTACTGAGTTACTAAAACATAATGATTAATTCAGTAAAAAGTGTAATAAAATAACATTTGCATGAAAAGTAAAAACGATACCTATGTTAGTTAAAAGTTCGTGCAAGTTGTATATGTCACATAAGTATCTATGTCGTGTTTTGCGCGTCTTTATAATTTGGTGACAAAGTATAAGTTCAGAATAATGAGTCATATATTTGGCTCTTTAAAAGCTCATAAGAGCTTTAAACGATAAAAGAAAAGAAGTAAAACAATGAAACTGAATACAGTACTTAAATAACAACTATGATACTATTACACTTTGTGAACTAAGCTACTAATAAAAGTCATTATTACGAGAGGCCTATGTCCAGAGAGTGAAAAAAAAGTGTGAGATTTTAAAAATTAGTGAAGATAGTACTTTTTCTTTTATGACAGTTACAAATATATTCATAATAATAGATCTCAGAAAATCACAGAATTTAGGACCTACGCTTGCAACCACTAGAAACTATGGTCTACAGGTATATCTCGGGTCATAAAGTTATAAGTAAAAAGTCTTACGTTGTAGGTATAGTATTCGTTTTTTCTATTATAACTATTAGATACGGTCACTGAAAAAAATAAAAACATATACGAATTTATTGGCATGTCTGTGAACTTTGGCTCGTTAGGTTGGTACACTTTAAGAAATGTCAAAACCTTATTACAATATTACGGCCTCGGTAATGGACGGAATACACAATTTAAGAAGTGCATTCTGTAATTGCTCTTGGGTAATATGTACATTTGTAACCCAGATTTAACCAAAATCTGCATAATGCTTTAACTTGTCACATAACAGTGCAGGAACAGTGGCTATACTGAGTTTAAATTGCGTTTTGGTAGTTTGGGAATGTTGTGGCTGCATGTGCGTGGCCGCATTTTAGCACTAAAATATAACCGGCGATAATTGGTTGTATCTACATAAACTGGCAATATTACGGATTACTACGATCAAATTACTACGCGGATTAACAGCTTACCAGTTACATGTTCTGTTCGGGGAGCAATTAAAAAAAAAACAAAAAAGAAATACGATGCGTTCATGATATTTTTTATGTGAGTCTGCGATTTATACTAAGTTTTTATCTTTGTTGACCGCCCAAAAAGCGAGTGAAGATTCCAAATCTTTCTTAGATTTTATAGGACATATTCCAGCCAGCTGACTTTTCTCAGCGTCCCGTTTCTTTGTGTTGATACGCGTAAAGTCCAATAAAATAGTTCTGACTTTTAGATCTAAGGTTTTTATCATTAAAATGTTGAGCACGTCGATGGACATCGGCTCACGTAATAATATTTTTTTTCCACGTAGAGCTATTAATTCGTTAGAACTGTATAATTTTGTAAGTGAAGTGATTTCCAGTTGATCCTCTAACCCAGATAGTTACAATGATTAGTATAAGTGGAAGAGCACGATTAATATTCGGTCGGTGGGACGCCGTCACTCACTGAATAATCAGATTTTCCGCGTGGGTCGAGGTGACTCCTTCGAGATGTTATTAGGATGAGAAGTGGCGCTCACTTACATTAGTATTATATGATTATGCTAACAGTAACACGATAAAATACTACGTATTTTGTATGTATTTTTCCATGTTATGAAAGGAAATCGGGTGTTGTTGTTTTTAACATGGACATTTAAAGATTTTCTAGTTTAAGTTAGTTTTATTAACTTCTGAAGGGATAAGCAGAGTTGTACACACAGATTTGGCCGATACCTACTGTTATTACACCATGAAGTAGATAACGAGCCTCACGCCATCTACCGAGCGCAATTTCAATGTTCGGGCTGCTACCGGGAGAATTTACGTAGAGTAGTTTCGTATTTCTTACAGTGTTATTGAGTACAATAACAGTTATAGATTCGGTTATCAAATCAGAAATAACAAAAAAATAATTCTCAAATATTATCTAATTTAATTCTCCCTCGCGGATGGGAGAAACATAGAGCGTCGATTTTGTTTAAATATTTATACATTTCGGAATTAACAAGGAGGTCATAATTTATTCGTAAATACTATTGACCTTAAAATTGATGTACGGTCTGAAGAGGGGGGTGGCAACGCATGGAGGCTGAGCGGTAGAATCTCTGCGAAGCCGCTGGGATTAGCGTCAAACGAAGAAAAAGAGAGGCGGGAAATAAGCCGTAATCCATGAGACGTGACCTAAATTCTTCCTTAAACATCGACGATTTGATATCCTCGTGAAAACAATTTGATTTCTCCCTTTCTTTTCTAACCGTGCCCTTTGACAGTAAATTGGATTGATTCGTGTTTTACGCATGAATTTTTGCATAATTTGTCTACATATTCAGTAGGTAGACGAATTTTATGTTTATTTGCATACATATTAATGTAAATTCTATTTTGATTTTAATAGAAGGTAACGACTGTATTCTTATTTAGCGATGTTATGCGTTACTCGTTTTAGGTAATAAAAATGAGAAAAATGAGAACTTCTTCCTTCACTTTTTTATGTATTAGGTTATAGGCATATTTTACTGTTTATAATAGTAGAAAGCAATTTTAGAATCTCAAATTTAGGAGGAATGATTGTGCTCGATGGCATCTTGGTAACTCTATTACGTTCAGTGCCGCTAATCAACATGAAGCCTATTTTTCTCGTTTCTTCGTTACTTAGTGATGCAGATGGGAACAAAATTTTAGCGTTAGTATTTTCCGTGATATAAACTTCTATGCCTAGTCCACCAATAAAATGTTTCACCACATTCATCTCGATTCAGTAAATGCGCCATTACCTTGTAGTCAATATGCAACTAAAATAGCACATTTACTTCGGGGAACGATACAATTATGCACTTTCTTACACTGTCTTATCAGCATTAAAAATAAATATGATTTTACAAATAAAAATATATATACAGGAATAATAGTTGGTGGCGAGTGTCAAAAGAAATGTCCTTGCTTTTTATAATTTAGCAAAACAAAACGAGGCACGATGAGTCGGTAGATATAATCGAGCTAAATGTTAAAGAGCAACCGTTTACATTAACCGCTTTTGTGAAACAAATGAAAACTACGCTCAGGGGCAGCGTTTCTAAGTTAAATTATTCTTTTCTCTTAGTATCAGCATTCTAATTTTCTTTTCTGTATACCCTGTATATAGAAAATTATGTAAGTAATTTATGTAATATTCTGGAAGTTGGTACCTATATGCTTGAATATCAAAATAATTTTAGAGTAGAACGAAGTAGGGTTACGTAGTATGATTGGTAGTGTTGGCTTCAGTTCTCGCAAGATATTTCCTATAACTAAAGAAATACTCAAAACAATAAAACTTTTATAAGCTTGAACTGTCTAAAAACTATTAGCGCCCTATTCATGTTATATTTTGCTATTTTTGGTACCATTCCAAACTCCGAATTCGTTAAATAGGTATTACAGCTTTTAAGGTACGAAAACCTCGAACTGAATCAACTTTATCAGGCATCAATTCGATGTCAAAGAGCACTGAAAGTGGTAAAGCAGGAACTGATGTGAGGAAATAAATTTCAATTGCATTAGTTCGGGCATCGGACACTCTAATAGAAATAACTTTTGGAGCGTTCCACAATTATTGGAAAGGGCCCTAGAAGATTAGGAGGATTACGTATATGTGAACAAGCTGATATAATTCGTCCACACTCTGTGCAATGTTTCAATAACCCATATCACGGATTAAAGGGTTTTGGTTTACGCATAATCCTTTCTTATTCCTTCGTAAATGGATATTGAAAAAATTTGATGGGCGCCTTTTTATCGGAAACTCTTTTTCAGAAGTGCTCTATTTTGCCTTTCGGAATGACGTCGATTTAAGGTGAATGAACGAGCGAAATCCCTCTACATGGAAGAGGCGGTCCTGAGGAGGTGATGAGTTTATACAGTACCATTTAGTCGACGGCGCACCTTTGAACCAATAAATTGGCGTCAAGAATAAGCTTACTTACTTTTCAGCAATCTTTTACGTTCGCTTTCTTGTGCGAAAAGGGGTGTCGCCTTCTTTCAGTTATGGAACAAATCTTCAGTATAAGTGGATTGACATTCAATTCCTTCCATCTCACTTCAATACGGTCTTGATGGCGATACTTTCTTTAACAAAGTATACGGCGCGGATTTTTACTTTGTTATACATAGTATGTAGGGTTTGGGTACAATACATTTTTACACAATTTGGCACTAGTAGCTGACAACTTCACATAAGTTCATTATTAAGAGCCTAAGGAAATGAAGGAAGAAAATGTGTTTTGTCTGTGATATTAGCGTCGAATAAATTCGTTATTATGGCTTAAATTTGCAAATCCGTATGTTATTATGGTGGAGGGGCAGCGGCTACTGTGTCTAGAATTTCATTTAACGATCCCAGCTCGACAATAACCGTCCGTGGAATTTAATGGTTCGTAAAGCGGTCTCGATTAAAACTGCCGTCTGTATGGATAAGGTCAGTCGTTTTAGTATATGGAGGCAACTTTTAATGAGTTTATGAGCGCTCCTGGAGTTGCTCTCGCTGTATAGGCAACACACGTGGTCTTTAACTAATTCCCAAACGTCAAATTTTACGTCATTAGTTTGTCTTTGTGACATGTCAATAACAAGTGTAATGTGATTTTGTTGAAAATAATATGCGACCCTAGAAACTTTTAACAGTGTACTGCTATTACTTTTAAGTATTATTATACATAGACGGTTGGTGGTTATCTCTACAACCGTCAGTAATCATAGAACGCTTCTGAATATTATTGTCACGACAATTTTTGCTAGCGTCTCTATAACAATCAACAGAGCTCATGAAAAAAAAAAACTGATGGTGGTTATTTGAGATTGCAATTTTTTAGGATAGAACGACGATAGTTGTTCAGTTCGTGTTGGTATAGGAATAAAGAAAACCTTGAAAAATAATTTCACGGGATCATATTTTTACATATATCCGCAGCGGTTAAACGCCTGCTTTCCATGCATGAGGCTCTGAGTTCAAACCCGCTCCGCACCTCTGACTTTTGGAATCATGTCGGATCAGAATTTAATTATCACGTTTACGGTGAAAGAAAACATGGTGAGAAAACCTGCACACCTGAGAGGGCTCCATAAAGTTTTTGATAGTATGCGCAGTCTGCCAACCTGCACTAGGCTAGCGTCGTGGAACGCCTAAGCCTTCTCAATCTGAGAAGACACCTTTGCCCAGCAGTGGGAAAATTATTATCTATTATATTTATATATACATATATGCATACATATTGAGCTTTTGGTTTAAAAACCTTTAAACAAACGTCCGAAGGTATACAGTAAAGGCAATGATGCTTAAACACACATGTAGGCGAGTCAGTTCGTAACATTGGCTGCCGCTCGAGTTTCTCCTTCCGTTAGTCTATATATTTAAGACGTCATGTACAAATGTTGCACGAACAAGGTGCAGAAAGTTGGACAGCAAAAGGGACATAAATCAGGGCGTGGAGTGCGCCAGCTGGCAGCTCGTGAATAGTTCTGTCGGGTAGCGACCGCGTATGACATTCGATTACCCTTGTGCCAAGAGAACCGTCTAACGTACGCTACGCGACGCGATACATTGGAAAATTAAAGTCAAAAGTTCAAAACAGGCGGTTAAAGAGTTTATTTGGTGTAATTGTACGATGCAGTAATTGTTCGTCGCACGCATGGATAAAAATATCGCACTGGAACGTTTCAGCATTTATTTATTTTATTAATTGTGGTTAATTATTATTTGTGGTTAGTGGTATTGTCGGAAAAGTAATATAAAATGTGAAACGAACTTAATTTCTTGGTTATTTAAGAATGCTGAAGTATGTTTTTTACCCTTAGCATTGAGTAGATACTTACTTAGATGCTATCTTAATTATTAGATATTATAAATTTAATATTTTTTGAAGATGTTTGCTGTAGGATATCGATTTAGTTTAACAGTTGTTTAAGAATTGATGACTATTATGATAAAAACTATTATGATTGGCAGAAAACAGACATGATCTAAATGACCTCAAAAATAATTAAATAGTCACCTCATTGAGGAAGGAAAACCTTCAAGAACAATTCAACGAACTGTGCGAATCACTGGACAGCTCACGAAGACACAAACATCCTTATATGAGTATTTTTTAATTGCTTTTATCCTTGTCACCACAACATACGAGAGTATAAGTTATGGAACGCAAATAAATTATTGGGTATTTTCTAGAAGATCCCACTCATTCATACCTAGTCATAACCTATATCATTGGAACCTACCACTGTGACGTTCGATCTTTGGGTTTTAATATTCCTTAAAAAAGCTTTTTAAATATATGTATAGGCAACTATTACGATAGTGCCTATGATGACCGTCGTTGGCACTGTTGGATTAATTCGGCAAAGTGGTGTTCCGGAAACAAAACAAGTCAAACGCATTTGTTTAAAATGATTTAGGAAAATACCAAACCAAAATCAGTTGTGCCTAATACATAATAATAATAAGCGGTCTATGAGACAAGCGTACATAAAGTCAATTTCACGTAGGGAAAAAGCAAGGTAGCTTTGAAAGTTTTTCTTTTTACCCAGTATCAATACAATCTATAAACCAGTGATTTTGAAGATGAAATCAATAGAAAGTAATACCGAGGGACGAAATGTAAATGGAGAGGTAGACATTTAAATAAGGGGGACTATGAAGGAGAATTTAGAAGTATAATTTACGTAAAAACGTGCGCTGTGTTCATAGGTCCTCATAGTAATTGCTTAATTAGCAACATTTTAAAGATCGTTTCATAGTTGCAGAATGTTACATTAACGTTTTTAACAAAAACTTTTGTCATATCTGCATCCATTCTGTTAACGAAGCTTTTTATGAGGTAATTAAAACTGGGATTATCTTGCATTTAAGGTGCGCATAACATACGGTTGTATTGTAAAAGTTGTTGGTATTCTATTTTGGAAATTGTACAACCGAAATCATTCCAACAGTGTTTGCATAAAATGTAATGGCAGATTGCGGCCGTGCCGGGAAGTACTACCAGCGATTCGCATTGTGCCATCTGCTCACATTTAGATCCCTTATAAAATGTTACTGCGCATTATCACACGTGGATATGGCTCCGGCCTCGCGGTTATTTCGAAACGTTACCTTTTTATGACACTAATGGAAAATACTGTTTAGCTTCACACTCATATTTATTTAACGCACTTCACGTGAGATACTCGGATTTTCCTGAATGGACATTTTTATTTCTATTTTGTACAACAATCAATCACGGCAACAAGCGATATATCGAATGTAGGGCTGTCGGTTAGTTTGCCACTCCTATTTACAATTTTGTAATATACTGATTGTAGATAAATGTTTCTATATTTTTAGTGACGTATTAAGTACGATGAAATCCGTGTATACTTTTAATTGATTTTATTTACTTGAGAAATTTGTTGTTTTGATAGTTTATGATTATGGATGTGAGCTATCGCAAAATCAAACGCGTAAAGTTCGATACGACACGTTGTGTAAATGACCATATAAATCATGCTGACTGACGTTAAATTGACATATCGAAGTCATAAATCAAAAGGGTGTACCATAAGAGAACAAGTTTTGACAAGGCACTTAACTTGGTTTGGGACAAAGTGGTTTTTGGTAAAATTTACCAACTCATATGATGTTATACTCATGTGGCGTGTTTGAGATATTGCAAACATCGAAAAGCATATTTTGAGTTAGTTACTTGAAACGGTGAAAGCAATGGCCAAGCAATATCAGATAAGAAAAGGTAACCAACTCCATCATTGATTAAGCGTCAAACAGGGGTGAAATTTTGATTTTAAAGCATTTGCGAGTTTAGGTACTTATATTTAAAAATCTGACTTTTATATTGTATCATGAAAGTAGTAATAAAGATTTAAGTTTACATATGCCAATTTTAAGTATCCATTAACAACAATAAATACTAACTACTAAGTACTAATTAGTTAACCAGTTTCTCTTTTTTTAAAGAAAAAAAGACAAGACATTTAGAACTTTAAAACAATATCAATCAAACTATTCTAAAGAGAAGTTTTGTTTGTTTGTTGTCCAGGGCACCATGCATAAATTAGGTTATTAATTTTTAGTATGTTAGAGGCAAAAACTTTTTACTAAAAAAGTCTGAAAAGAGGCCCTAGTGTAAGTTTCTTTTGACAAATTCGATTTACTACATCGAACGCGTTCGGCGCTCCGATTGGTTCGTTTCGTGCTCTCCACCAATCGGAACGCCGAACGCGTTCGATCTACTTGTTTGGAAGTAGTAAAGCTATTTTTTGAATTTCTACGACTATCACAATAAAATTAAATAAGTTTATATTCGTGTTGATCAGTGAAGTTATTTAATTATATAATCTTTTTTGTCTAAACTTCTTGTCATGGTGTTGATGATGTTAAACACAAAGATTATAATAGAATTAATAAGGACTTTTGTTAGATTCATTAGTTAGTTTAATTAGTGTTGTGCAAAAATAAACTATTTTGATGAAAGCGGCCAAAGATCAAAATTTTCGTTCCATCAAAATGTTATTCTACTATTCCTTGATTGAGTATCTCTATGTTCATCAAACTGTCGATCGGAAAATCATTTTGATCTTCAGGTATATTTTTATTTTCCGAATAAAACGATTAGACCTATTTTTGTATCATGTCTATATAAACTTATTATGCGTCGTGTGATTTCCACCTACCTAATAAGGTCCACAAGACATCAATTTTCTAAGGTGTTATCAAACCAAGTTATTTATTTTTTGATAATCTTTTTAAACACTGTCTAATATATTTGATGACTAATTTCTTAGAATAAACTCTAGGACTTTTTATAAATTTTATAAATAATGTGAATAGAACAAGGAAATTTTACTTCGGACTGAATTTTTTATCACGGCTGAAGGTTCTACGTAATTTTCAGAATTTTTAAAGTTAAAAAAAAGTGTTCTTTACTCTTCGGATATGAATATGGAAACATTTAGTTGTAAGATTTTTATGTCTCTCTCAAACGAATTGCTTCAAGCGAAAAGAAATAAAAATGATTTGTGTTCCATTTTCGCGTGCGAATATTGCCTAACTAGAATCTTATAGGTATCTCGTTAAGTTTTTTGATATCTCCACATTGCGTTCACTATAAAAACATGTGATGATATGAGAATATGATAAGAAAGAATATTCTGTATCTAAGTAATATGAAAGTAAGCAAAAAAGTAGTGCTTGAGTGTCTTGGAACTTGTATCATTATGAGTTATTACACTCATTACATTAAGCACTTGTTTCTTGTATTGATGTAGGTACCTACATTTCTTAAGGTGCCACCTATAATGGACCCATGTCCGTTATAGGTGATACGACGTGTAGGTAATATGCATTAGAAAAAACATTATCATCAAAATAGGCTTTGTGGCTGTAACAATGTAGTTAATGTATATAATTAATAATGTCTAATAATAATTCCTCAATAATAGTTCATATAGACATCCTATAAAACAACCTATAATTTTTTAAATAAGATCATAGCCTCACTGAACTCGGCGAACTAAATTATTATTAACACTAAAGATATTAAAGTTCTGGAACAACTAAGGAAAGATTTTGCCGATACGCTTCTCAAACAAACTTTAATACTAACATTTTCAATTAAAAATGTATAACTTCCGCCACTGAGACTCGCAAAATATTTTACGTCAAAACTTTTTACTGTTGCTCACCATTTATTCATATACTATACTTTTTGTGTAATCTTCAGGTCCTGCTAAATTCTACAGTAAAAAATGTTACGTGTTAAATTCATAATTCTCGGTAAACTCCTATAACCGAAATAAGTTTTTTGGTCCATTGACTGAGTAAACATTGAATATAATTAACCAGTAGTCCTAAATGTATTTACGATAGAACGGGTTAGGAATGTACCTGTCGGTATAGATATATGTTTTTGTTCAATATGAATGTGTGGCTACATTCATCCCCTTCTCCTGACATGCATACATGTCTTACACACTTGTGACTAATGTAAGGTACCCGCGTCAATGCGTGACGAAGGTGAAGGCGCAGGTGAACGCCACTGGCGCCAGTATTGACGCTCCAGTTACGAATTCTATGCCAATAAAATTCAAATCAACGTTGTGATAATATCGTCGTACCCGTCGTTTCTCATTTTCGTAACATCGTACCAAATAAATTGACGATCGAGTGACAATTTATTTTCTACGGTATTTTGAAAACGTTATCCAAATATTATGTCTAAATAACGAATTCAAAAAGAATTGAATACTTATCTTGACTGAATCGTCATGTGTCACATAGTAGATACCTTCTTAATGATTTGTTTTACAGTGTCTTATTCAAAACATTAAATTTGTTACAACGAAATAAAGCTTACCCTTTGTAGGAGGACAAAACGCAACTAATTCCTGTTCTTAGATTTAATGTTCTTAAAGAGGTAATTTACTTTTAAAAATGGAAACTCCTGTTTCAAGAGAAAAAGAAACCCTAACGACGCGGTCCCTTAGAATTTAGGACACGAGACGTCTTAAACGAGCAAGAAGTCTGTACAAACGATCCAGAGATGTCTCAATTTAGACATCTCGTCCGCGGCCCTCTCGAGCTGAGAATTAATTTAAATGAAATCATCACAGTTTATTCTACTGTGATGGCGAAACGGGCGTTCAACCGACAAGAAAGCGCCGCAAGACTCATTTACAATTCCAATTAAGGGCAATTCTCATTTACTTTTGTCCTGCACAAGTAACGAACCTAGCGAGACCTCTAGTGCACCGAGAGCTCCAAACATTTATGGCCTTAGTTTCCGCGCGGTCAGCTCGGTCGATAATTTATAGTCTCTGTGTTCGTTTTCGTTTCATGCTGCGTATTGCGTGCGAGAGAGCTGCCTAACATCTGCTTCTAATTGTATTTTATTTCCCGATAAAAACATACAATATATGTTAGTAATTAAAAGATAATGAATCGTAAAAGTCAGGACTGTTTTATGTATTGCATAGAATCCATTAACTAGTCGATAAATATGGCGGCTTAACTATAACTGTTAAATTTTTCCTTTGAAAAGAGTTATAAATTTATTTGAAAATATATCCAATGGTGAACCTAGCTTGAATCACAGCAGACGAGTGAAGCAACGGGATTTTCTTAAAGACTCCGGTCGCTTCCAATAGATACTGGTATTTGCTGAATCCTCGATTGCGAGCTTAGACATTCAATTTAACTTACTGTACGCTAACGGAGATTTGTGATAGCGTCGTACACAGACTTGGTGAAAAGTAATTTATTATTTGCTTGAGCAAAATACGTGTACGCACTAGCTTTCGATTAATAAAGTGACTTTCATCTTCGATACTGTAAAAGTATCGGAAATACTACCTGCCAGTCACTTGTATACCCTAAGTGACGTCAAATTTTGTACATATATTTTATAATAACGTGTTGTAGTACGGACCCGCGTCGAACAAATTATGATGTTCATGTACATGCATGTCAAACATCAGTTACGAGTGGCATATTTGCGTTTTAATAACATTGTTGACAGCAGGCAGTCTGAAGTGTTTTGAAACGAAACACTGCAAGCTATTAAATTGATTTTAACTTTCATTTAATTTATTCTACACAGTTTTGTAACAGGATAGGACACGTATCAATTATATAATATTGGTGGAAAATAGTGAGGAATTATATTTAATTCTGACAAACTAACGGCTTCCAAAATGACGGCGCGGCGCGTTTGCGGCCGTCCGCCCTTCAAAGGGTCTTAATCGGCACATAAATTTTCTTTTATGTTTACTCTACTCTATGTACCTATATATGAACGGATGGATAGAAACCTATATATGTGGTCTTCAACATTCGTCGCGTAATGTTTATGTTTGTATACTTATTTTTTATTGTTAAATGACAATCGGTTACTTTCAATATCGATGGGCGTGGCATATAGCAAAACATTCAATATTTTATATTATACAAATGAGAAAATTAAACAAATATTCTATTAAAATAATAATGCATCTAGATAGTACCTACAGTCAGCAACAGAAACGAATGATTTGACAGTGTCAAAATTGTTTTATGATCGAAAACATGCTTATTTTATAAGTTAATAATATTTATTACAACTATGATATTTTTATCGACTAGTATTACGGTTACTAAAATTAATAGTGGTTACTATAAATTATTAGCTTTTATGACACTTATCTTCCAAAATCGGAGGTCGTTTCTACCATAGAGGTATCAATTATTGTCACGTAGGTATAAACGAATGGATGTGCTGAGAAAATAATAACGTCGATAATAATTGGTACAAAAAGTATATGACATAACCCTCTGCTATCTCAGGACGTTTTGTATATGAGGTTTTGAGCACAAACAAATATTATTCAATATAATAACAGTTTATTAACAGTTACTACCTCGGCATAATTAATATAATTAATTTATTAAATAATTATATCGATGCATAGGCTTCAAAATTTAGCATTTTTAACCTCAAATTGTACTGTTATTGTACTTACCTCGAGATAAATTTTACTTTTTGATATTCTATATAAGGCTTTGATATTCTTATTAATTTATACATTTTCAACAAACTTTCCGAGGGTCATAAATATAACCATTCAGTCTGAAAATTAAAAAAAATGTCCACAATGACGAGAGCAAGAACAAAAATTTTCCCAAAGTAGATCTAGACGCTATTCCTTGAAGATAATAATAAGTTTTTAGGATTTATATTCCACCATTTTAATTTCGCACTTGTCGTCTTATATCTTAATTAATTCTGAATACTTTATAAGTAAATGTATATTTATATGAAATTGGTTGTTAAAAGTTGGTCGCGACCGCAGGTGCGGGTGTCACCTCCACTCGTATGAAACATTTCTCTCTTGCAACTTGAATTCATATTTTCTAGAAACAAATTGCTGTATTTATGGCTGTTTGAAGTTTCCAATTGGAAACTCATTAGTCAATGAAAATTCAAAAAAAGAGATTGTGAGAATAAAATAAAATAATAAGCCTAATATTGTCTACTTCGTTAATTGAAATAATATTTATTAGAAACATTTTCTCATTGCCTTGATTGCGTGGTCAAACATGTTTATTACCTCTGAAAGTAGCATAATGGAAGCTTATCATATTTTAAATATTATAATGACTTTAGTTTAATGCAATTAATTTCTATGGGATTATATATTAATTTTACATGAAATCAGATGAAAACAAAATCATTTATTTTTCTTGATTTGGCCTGGTATTCATAGAAATACACTTTTTCTTTCATATTAAAAGAAAACAATATAATTTGGAAGAAAGGGACGTAAACTCTTATTCTCACCTTGTGAAATCGTATTTTACTTTCAAATTAGATATTATAGTAAGATCGTAAGTTATGAACTTACTTTAATATAGATATATTATCAAGAATTTTATGAAAATACTTTTAATTATTAGGCGCAAAACGTTCACAATTTGCATGGACAAGTATCAATATTTATAACTGCAAAATGGTGGATAACTTCTAATTCTAGAGAAAATTATAATGGACAGACTGCATAATAAACGAGAGATTCGAAATGGTACGGTTTTTCATCGACTTGGTAAAAGCAAAGTATTTCAATAAAAGCGGCCGTCAAATATGTGTGTTTTATTATGATCGTTCACTATATGGTTAGATAAATGGTGTAGCCCAATATTATTATATTACATATTATATTAGGCTACTTCAGTATAAATATATGTTATCGTATTGCCGTTCTGCGAGAAGATGGATAGAGAGATTAGTACAAAAATAATGATACGTGTTTGATTTTGTATATTTTTCTATTGTTTATTGCCATTATTGGTTTGTTTATGTAAGTATGATTTGTTTAACCTATTGCATTTTGAACAGTGTAACGTATCGATATTTTGGAGTTTTAATACAGTCTCTTGGACTATAGTATACTGGTTACTCATTGATATGATGGATCCCTAGATATGATGGTGGAATATGAACCAATTTGTTTGCGGAATGCTCAGAGGGTTGTGATAAGTTGATCTGCTGCCACGAAGGGCGTCTCAATGGCAGATGTGATTTTTTACGAAAAATGTTAAACGTTAAAGAAGGTAAGGACGTCCTTCTCTGCTCGAAATTTTATTTAGATTAAATTATATCAAATTTGAATGTTGTCCAAAAACACACTTCATTTTCTTAAGTAATAAAATTGGATTCATGTTCAACAGGTAATAAGATACGATGACAAGGATCGCATTATCGCGCACAAGGCAAAATCCCGAAAGTGGGTTGATTTATTGCCCAAAATACGAGTATCCTTGACGCAGCTTGCAGAGAATTATATTTTAGCCAGGTAAGTAAGTGGGTACAAGCCCTTCTTTAAATGTAGATTTCGCACGTTTTCTCCAGGAATCTAGTTTTATGAGACCTTTCGCCACAGCAACTCCTCAATGTAATTTATTAGTACTAGACCAACTTACTTCTCCTTGAAAATGGCCGAGATTCAATCTGAATCAAAAGGCATGCTTAAGATATTCAGTTTATTACAACGATAAATCTTCTTATTTTTGAGTTTCCCTAGTTGAAATAGACCAAGTAGACAGTAAAAATAAAGAAAGTCTATTTTTTCTAAAGAAGTCATGTGAGGTACAGTATCAGATTTTTATTTATTTGCCGAGTTTCTTTTATGATGGTAACGTATCATATAAATATTAGTTTTTAATGAACATTGTATGTTTAAATCTTCATCCTTATTTTCTCATATCTGTGTTACATCGTAATAGATTTCAGTACCTAAGTACCTATGACGTTTCATTTGGTTTAAGGCTTTTTCGTCAACTACTTTTACCTACAATTTTGGAGAAAATTACATTGGAAAGGTTCGTTCCTGATTTATTACGAATGTGTGCCGTTTGCCTTCTAGACCTTATTCAGGTCTCTTGTTTATTCCCTTATCGTTTTCTAACACAAATCACTTTAACATCAGCTGTTCCAGCCCGCCGTCTTTTTAACCTCGACGTGAAAAAAGAGGTTTGGTGGCAATGGACTTTATATGTGTGATCGAGTAGGTAGGTACTTGATAATTGATTCATGTTTCGTGCATAGTCGAAAAAAGAGATAGGTGTAGGTGCATCATTTTTTTTTATATAATAATAATGTCCTCCTGACCGATTTCGGTCACGGCGGCCAATCTCACCGGAGATTAGCCAACTACGCAGGAGATATTATAGAGCACAAGTGTGTGCGCAAACACAGGTGCTCTCTCTATTCCTTCACTCTCATAGTCCGATGGGACGGAATCCGACACGACCGGAGAGAGATCAGGCGCAGGACCAACAGCTTTATGTGCTTTCCGAGGCACAGTGTGTATTCACATACACAAAGACCCAGACCCGAAACAACTATCTGTAGATCGTAAAAATATTTGTTCCGTGCGGGAATCGAACTCGCGACATGTAGCTCAGCAGTCGATCTCTCAACTACTGCGCCAACCGTGCCGTCGTTTTTTTTTAAATCCATCACGTTTTTTTTTTAATTTCATTTATCCGAAGACCCTGCATATGTTCAATAATGATTAACGTAAACATATTTCTTTACTTTATGTTACCTGTCAATAATACCTGTCAACATGTTTGTTAATGTTTAACATCCTACAGTTACTATTATGGTTCGAATTCACTCACCTATACTTATACTTGTCATCCGCTGAATCCCATCTAAGTAATTCGTTGAAAGGGTACTTGGATGAATAGCTATCACTCAGAAGAGGACCCGTCGACCTTAATTTTAGACTTCTTGTAACAAATGACAAGTGTATTTTGGTCCAAAGTGACAAACGTTTAGTGAACAACATTCGCACTATGAAACACATTAACATTAACTGATGAAAGGAATGACTAGGGTGGATTCATTATTACATACCGTTTTCTTGTATTTTCAGGTGGATAAAAAAAGAAGGTATTATATGAAGGTATGTTAATAAATACTATTGTGCTGCTGTATTAGAGGACGAAGCGATGCTTGTCTCCTCCTACTGGTATGTTTTGTTATAGAATGTATAACTCTGCCTAACGTTTCGGTAAGCACCTACAAGCGTGATGCTGTTATGAAAGTAATGTTACCGAACATTGCCTGAAACTATCAAAAATAGCCTTTAGTTTTGTAATTAAATAGGTATATGCTAAGACGATTGATCACTTCTCCTGCCCTCACCAAAAAGCAAATGTAGCAAAGATAAGTTATCGACGATAATCTTATTGAGCGTAATAAAATATCCTTAAAGCAACCTAATCCTTTGATTCAATTATAATGGTCCGTCTCATTAGCGAACAGAAGTAAATATCACGAAGTTCCTCGAAACCTTGGCGACTGCAGGAGGAACTCATGACATACGAGCGCAAAGGGCTTATTCTATCTTATCGCGAAACCAGTAAACTTGCTTTGAAAACTCCACTGGGAATACACTGGCACCGAAGACAAATGGAATCGTCCGCGACACTCGAAAGCGATAACTGCGAAAAAATATGTTTCAACTTAGAAAATTATAATTCTAATTTCTTTTTAATTTATTGTTCATATAATTTTTAAGTTCTTTTGCTTTTTAACTTATTTTGTTTTCATTCTCGTTAAACATATAAATGCTCAGTCGTGGATAAGTATATCGACTGTGAACTGGCAACTGGTACTATCTCATTTTTGACAACATTACAGGATTAAGAACAAACTATGTTAGTACAAATTGATTTAATTCGATTTTGGCGTCTAATTTTGATTGAAGTAAAATATGCTTATTGAAATGAAATGAATTTTTTTTTATTTTGCATTTAGGATTTTTCAATCACTTTTACACGTCTTTTTTAAACTAGATGGCGTCGGCATTTCCTATGACTATCCCTGAGAAGAAACGACGAAACAAACTCAGGGGTCAAAGTCTATTTTAAAGTCCAGACAGATTGTAATGATGTAAGGGTTTATGTGAGACAAATATAGGGTGGAATAGCCCTTTGAAGAAAGTGCCATAACTATTTGAGCTAACCTGTCGCAACAGAGTGCAAGCATGCATCAGTTATCGTGAGAATTAATAAAATGAAGAGCGCTCAGCCTAGATCTCACTCACATTTACAATGTATAGCGGTTATATATAAGAAATAATTTCAATTTAAACGACATTACAGTATCAAAATAATGAAGTAAATAATATAATAATTAATGGCAAAAAAGCGAAAGCGAAAGGCTAAAGAGCGGCTCAATCCCAAGCGTTTTTGTCATCTAAATAGTCCGAAATTTTATAGTAACCTTTTTTACAAAGTTTAGATTTAATTACAATTTTGAACTTCTTTAATGTTAAATTACGTATATCATTGGGAAGCTTATTGTAAAAGCGTATACATTGTCCCATGAACGAGTTGCTTATTCTGTGGAGGCGCGTAGCATGTATAGCAAGGTTGTGTTTATTCCTAGTGTTCAAAGAATGAGTATCAGAGAGTTTGACAAAGTTCGAAATATTTTTATAAACATATATTAAATTTTCAAAAATATATCGTGACGCTACAGTTAGAATATTAATTTCCTTAAATCTGTGTCTCAGCGACACCCTTGGACCAAGATTATAAATAGCTCGGACAGCCCTTTTCTGCAAGACGAATATAGTATTGATGTCTGCAGAGTTTCCCCAGAGGAGGATGCCGTAAGTCATAAAGCTATGAAAATAACTGAAATAAGCTATTCTGACTGTATCCATATCAGTTAAGTGCCGTATTTTTTTGACAGCAAACGCGGCAGAATTAAGCCTACTCGATAATTTGTTTATTTGCGGGCCCCATTGTAGTTTGGCGTCTATAGTGATGCCTAGAAAAATAGTCGAATCCACAATGTCCAGTTCCACTCCATTCAATTTAACATTGATTGGTACTTGTCGGACATTGGGCGTTGAGTATTTAAAACATTTGGTTTTTTTCTCATTAAGGAGAAGATTATTAACATTGAACCAATGAACTACATGAGATAGTGCAACGTTAAGTTCGCGAAAATCTAGTAATTGTCGTCGAATTTTAAATATTAGAGAAGTATCATCCGCGAACAATACTACCTCGTGATTATCCCGTACGTAATATGGCAAGTCATTAATATAAACTAGAAACAAAAATGGACCTAGAATTGAACCCGGCGGGACGCCCATGGTGACCTCAGATCCCGAAGATCTCTTGCCATTAATATCGACCCTCTGAATTCTATTGCTTAAATACGAAGTCAAGAAGTCGAGAGCCTTGTTCCTTATGCCGTAGTGGTAAATGAAATGAAATGAAATGAAATGAAATGAAATGAAATTATTTATTTTGCAATTAGGATTTTTCAATCACTTTTACACGTCTTTTTTAAACTAGATGGCGTCGGCATTTCCTATGACTATCCCTGAGAAGAAACGCCGAAACAAACTCAGGGGTCAAAGTCTATTTTAAAGTCCAGACAGATTGTATTGATATAATTATATAAAGATTGTATTGGTATAATTGCCTGATGAGTGTATAATGGTGTACGCAATCGAAAGCCTTTGACAAATCGCAGAATATGCATCTTGCAGCGCTGCCGGATATGAAATAGTTTAGAATGTTATAACCAAGTAAAATCTTCATAAAATCGATATAGGACATGTTGCCAGTTCACAGTCGATATAAGCTTTTAAACTTTATTTAAAACTATGAGTAAAAATTAGAACAAATAGAAATAAACCACGTTAATACATTTAATAATTATAAATATTTCAGTCCTTTTAAATCACAATACTCACTGGAAAATCTGTCGTTTACTAATGCATATTGAAGTGTTAATACAGTAGAACAATATCAGTAATGGTGGCTATTTAGAGTAATTTAATTGCAGCCAAGCAATTAGCTCGGGTGTAATGAATTAATGCTCATATTTTATACAGAGGCTGGAGAATCGTCTGCTATTTATTCAAATGGCTTCACTAGTACAGTTATCAAAGGCCCAAACGAACGAAACGAGATGAGAACTCTGTTTGGGAATCCAAATAAACACAGTTGTATAAAGTAAACAAATTACTTACCTTAGTGTGCCTGAGTTCTTGTGTTCGGGCTCGGCTGCCAAGACTGAGGAACTGGTAACGATTCTTCGGCATGGTAAATGAAATGAAATGAAACTGTTTGTTTTTCTTCTTCTTTTCATAAAACGTCAACTCTGTTAATCTGTCAGACAGGTGTGATGATGGTATGTATCATATGTTAGACTTAGAATTACGCTTACGGTATGAATAATCTCTTTTATAGCTTAAAAGGAGGTTAAACGTTTAAATTACATTAATTCTGGTACCATTCATACCAGTTTAGATGCTTGTCATAACTAAAGAGCAGGTAAAAAGTTATTGACGACCCGACCTTGTAAATGTTCTACGGTTAAATGCCCTCGTGTCGCAGCCATTTGTAATCGTCTGCTGATGGTTCGGCCATTTTCTTAATATTATGTTCTCGTTGACGCCTCGATCGTGAAAACGGCACAGCTGCCAACTTGCAGATTAAAATTTGAAAACAGAACGACCATGGAAATTTTGTCATTAATAACATAAATGTGACAGGTGACGTTTTATGTCACATAAATATCATACCGCTTCAATTTATACCAACTTCACATTCGAATATTGAAGGACATCCTATTGACTATTGATTCTCGATCTAACTGTCCGTCTAACATTTTACACACAAACGCGTTGGCAATTTACATTATAAGTATTTTGAAACTATGCCGTGCGGAACGTTTTTAAATTTTATTTATTTATATATAAAGTCAAAGATAGGAATGGTTTTGGGTTTATCAGAGGTAATTAAGGTGAGAAGTAAAGAAATATCGAAAAATAAAGAAATATTTATATAATTACTATGCTTTT
This sequence comes from Shargacucullia verbasci, assembly GCA_947562105.1. NCBI lineage: Eukaryota > Metazoa > Arthropoda > Insecta > Lepidoptera > Noctuidae > Shargacucullia > Shargacucullia verbasci. The sequence continues at coordinate 6,540,995 of OX387287.1, forward strand.
TTGACGTTTTCTTTGCCAGTAACCTCATGTTCCTGTCGTATGCATGCAGTTTTCTTTACCTCGTCCTTGATTAAATGCGCCCTAGTTATTTCGTGGTTCGTTGCTGTTTTATTGTGAGCTATACAACTTGCGACGAGACGATTCTTTGTGAGAGCGAAACATGAAAAGGTCGTTATAACTTATATGGATTCATTTCGTTACTGGTATCCAACATGCAGCCGTGCCCTATTTCTCTAAAAACTTGTATGCAAAATACCTGGTGATGTTTATAAATGTATGAAAAATGAAAATCCCATATTCTGCCGGTTTCACAAATAATTCCACCAATTATCGAAATTCCATTTTTGTGAAGTAAAATAAATAAAATTTGCATGGTAGAACACGAACAGAATTGATTCGATTCAACCGTCCTAACCATGTTCAATGAGAGCTCTCCAGCCGGCCGGCGAGCGCGGCGGCTCGCCCGCACGGTTCGCGCTCATGTCGGAATTTAATTGAAACCGACGCAATTCTATCCGGCTCGACATATGACACGCACCATGCGACGCACTAATTACAGACATCATAGCCGCCACGTCGCCAGGAATAGAGTGACGTCTAGTGGTCATACACAATTTACAAGTGGCTACGGGACGTTATTGACCCCTACGAGAAGTTTTCACAAATACGATCCGTACTCGAATGAAAGAGGCTGTATTATTCTTAAATATAGATAACGGCCGGATGTTTATTAAGTCTGTTTTATATTCTGTTTTGCCAAGGGATGACCACTCCAACTGTCAAGCCTTATCATTAGGTTTTATTTGAGAACGGTTGAGTTTCGTAAAATACAAAGATAAAGGGTGGGCAATTTTATTTAGCAAATTTAATAATTAGTATGTGCCGCAGTAAGATAGGAAAAGTCTTTTACGATTGAAATCCTATACAAACAGGATTTTACCTTACCTTTATACTCAAATAAAATTTGTTTAATTAATTCGATGAAATGAGTTATACCACAGTCTATATATGAGTTATACCAATTTATATGTTGACTTAATAGGTACTTTCGGTTGCAGTTCCCAGTGTTGTCGCGTGTCGTATGTGAGAAAATTGACCTATGTTGCTGATGAAATTACGATACTGAAACCAGTCGATTTGCTTGACATTTAATGTCGTTTCAATTAATTCTTTGTATGTGACGACCCTGTAAAAATGTCAAAGGGTATTAGTCACGAGTAACAATTATTATTGAAAATAAATGTAAAATTAGATATTACTTAACACCGACTCATCTATTAATTACCTACCTGATTTATAGAAAATCAATACATACATCAATCAAAAATTAATCTTATTTGATAAATCTATTATGTCTTTAATAAATAAATGATTTTTTTCTACAAGACGGTAAACTGGACAGTTGAATTGGCGTTAAAATCAAATTCCAATGACAATAATAAAGTCGTTGATAGCGTCCTATGGCTACGCTTCGTGAGCGTGTTTCACCATTTAGTATTACAAGCTTCAATTCACCCGATTGATAGCAATTGAAAGTAAATTGCATTTCACAGTCTATAAAGTACCTATCTGTTTGTCCCGGAAAAGTTTGATAAATTCAATTTTCAAGCGGGTAACTTCCGTGTCTGGGCGGTTCACGCTTGATACTTTTTGAATAAATTGGCCCCGCGCCGAATCAATAGTAGTATAGAAAACTCGGAAGTTATCGAAAGGCAACATAACTTTTGGTAGAATATTGAATCAGTAATATCCGTATTTCTGAGCTTGTTTGTGGTCGATGGACGGACGGCATCAGCGTCACATCTATCAAGAAAAATATTATTTTTGGAAATAGGCGTGAAATTCGCCGGAAATTTGACATCCTGTGTTTTGTTACTGCCATAAGTAAAATAGTAAAATAGATATATTCCTTGGCATACGATATTTTATTATTCTTTACTTTTATCTGTATAATAAATAGCTACAGTAGAATAAAGTAAGATAAAAATAATAATAAATGGAAATCGGTAAATATAAATGAAATAACTATGGCTAGCGCAGGAATTGAACTACTAACCCTAAAACTTATATTTAATTAAATAAGCAAGTTTCGCACACAGAAAGCAATGAAGTGCAAACGTTTAATTTCCCGAGGGTTTTTGGACGATTTCAGTTGCAACATAAAATTACGAGTATTTTGAACATTCGCCCACTTCTATCAACGGTTAGGTACGTATGTGTGTGTAAAGCGCTTTTATAGTTCTAGGTCTACAAATAAAGTCACAGAGCCCGTTATTAAGAAATAAAAGTTAATTGTCTGAATCAATTTGTTTTTGAATGGCACGTTTGAATAATCCGTAGAGCAGCCGCAGGGTTAAGCCTAAAAATAATTCAAATAGGGTAGTCCTCAATGAAGGATTAGTTTATGCGGTGAACCCATACCCTTTAAATCTGATGCAGGGTGGAGACCAGGACTAATCAGCGCGGATTGTTGCCCTTCCGCCACTCTACGCCCTGATTCAAGTAAATGAGAAAACTTTCTAATTGGAATTTCAAATAGGCCCCGTTTATCCAGACGAGAGCTGTTCGCGGTTCGACGCCAACATGCTGGGCCGCATTATAATTCTCTTCGGTTTGGGTAATTGATATGGGTTTTAGTAATTTAACATCGCAGTACCTACTATTGTCAACGGGCTATTGTGACATTAATAAATGCAGTTGCGTGATAACTTTCAGAGTGTCACCTACAACGACTGACATTTTGGTGTCAAATACCATTGTTATGAAGTAGTTTGGGAGTTTAGAGTCATTTGAGGTGATATTTTATTTAATGTTGTTGTAGATACTTAGTTATTCGGCGAAAGTTTGTTTGTTGTGAGAGACCTTTTACTGGAGATTATATTTCAAAATCGAGGTGTAGTCGGAATTAAGGAAAGTAAAGTATCACGCTCAATATTTCTTTTGATGGGGTAGGAAAAGTTTTAAACTGTAAACTTCGTTCGTAAAACAACTTTGATGCTATTTTACTCCATAACGTTCAACTTCAAACGATTTAAATTTTTCGTACAAACGAAAATGTTCTTCTCATGTGTAATTGTGTATAGGGTGAGAACTGAGGAAGGTTGCGCTACCTGTCTCGTTTGGCATGCTCATTAAGCAATTTACCACAGTGACGTGATTTCATTAAGGATCTCTTAATAAGTACTGCCAAGAAAATCAGAAATCTTCGTACTTTGACAAAAATAAAACATTATAAGTATTTTTCAATTTCCTTTAAACCGTGTCGTAGGTAGCGGTGGGCTGTAGCATCTTTTTTGGATAGCGAAACGCAACTGTCTATCGGATATCAATAACGGTTATTAAAACGCGCTATCCTGCTATCCTGCTATTGGTCGCTACTTGTTATAGCGACTAATAGCGGGATAGCGGGATAGCGCGTTGCACATCAATGAGCAACACGTAATATGATAGTGAGATTTTGATGAGCTTTTTTTTTTTTTTAGCTTACCTATTTACTCAAAATTCCCGAATTGTCGTTGTTGTCTCTTGACGAGGATTAATGAACGACTCCGTGAAGTTTTGATGATCTTTCTTTTTTTTTAGCTTCATTGATGCACTTCCATTTCATTGGATAACGAAACGCAACTGTCTATCGGATTCTTTGGATGTTAGCTACTTTAGCGTTAGCATGTTAGCAGATTAGCAGGTTAGCAGGTAAGCAGGTTAGCAGGTTAGCAGGTTTTTCAAATAACCTGCTAACCGTTATTATGACGATAGCTCGTTTCAATAACGTTTAAGTTGCGCAACGACCACCGCTAGTCGTAGGAACTAGAGTATTTTATTCTCGAAACTGTTTTGTATTAATATTATAATTGTTGTATTATAATTGTTATATAATTAACTAGGTAGGAGTTCTTATTTTGAACGACAGTATTACCTCATCTCTACCAAAGGTAAGTTAAAAATGTATTAAATTAATGTGCGCGCATTTACGATAGGAGTTCACTCAATGCGCACGCACGGTGTTTTCATACATATTTGGCAGATCGAGGTCGTAGAAAACTCGTAGGCAGACCCCCAGATAAGCGGAGAAAATAAGAGTAACTTATTGGTTATTCTTTCTCCTGTCTGCCCCGCTTCACTAGACAGGCAGTCTTACAGTGTGATATGTTGTGGTTTTTTATCTACTACGACATTTTATCCAGAAATAATACGAATGAAACAGTTTCGTGTATAAACGGAACAGATATCGATCGATAATCTAATTATTATTGTAAAGCGAGCTTACCAAAGCTCGCTTACCTACAATTAGGATTTCTATTATCTTTTCTATATTAAGGTATACCTGATTTAATATTTTCTTTGATTGCTAGGTTTCGGCTTTGATTTAAATTCTAATTATCTTGCCCTCTTGGCCTTTCGTAATGATATATGTTGAGTGTGTATTGTGTAGGTTATATGCATGAGTTAGATTATAGGTATGAGAGACCTTTCAAGACCACAATATTACAACATAATGATAATTAACGTGATTTTTTAAAACGCACTTTTTCTCATATTTTTTTTTTAATAATAAACTCGACGAGCGTGCTACGTTTGGGAATTCAGCGTTATTACGCACCTTATGGATTTCGCTTTATTAACAATATTGTTGTAAAAATAGTGTAACAGAACGCATCGGCACTCGTAACGTAGCATAGAGACGTCAGTGATGGTGAACATCCCTACGATCAAGTAAGGAAAACGGACTGATGAATCAGCAGGAACAATGCGCATGTATTAGAGAGTTTCGTCAGAGCATTCGCGTTACATCAGAGACGTTGTAAAACTTGTCCGGCCGATGGTCGAGTAAGCTCGGAACGAAATTGCCAATCCTCTTTCACAATGGACCGTAAAATGGTTTTCCGTTTTTGCCCGACCGAGCGGAGCGCTTCTCGTTGATTCACCGGACACGTCGCTCGGTGGGCTATCACTAGTGGGGGGAATTTGTGGAAATAACTCTTCATATACCTGGATGACGCGGCCCGGGAAAAACTATAACATTTACGCGCTCTTTAGTACGTAGTTACCCCTGAAAGTAATGTTAACTGTCGCACATACAAGTGTTTGTACACTCATTTTATCTACTGCTGCTGTGTTAACATTAATCGTTTTGATATTTTTAAAGAGCCATTTATACATAAAAAATTAGCAGGAAAATGCAATATTCTAATAACAGCTTTTATTATTAGTTTTCAGATATTTTCAAAACATACGCTAAATAATTAATATAAATATGTAGTAGATATAGGTACATGATAACACACGTTGTCAAAACCAATGTTTTAATAAATGAGAAATCTTGAAATCCTATTCCTAACTTATATTATAAATGCGAAAGTGAGTTTGTTTGTGTGTTTATTTGTTACGCTTTCACGCCTAATCCACTAAACGGATTTTAAAAATTCTTTCCGATGGAAAGCTACGTTATCAGCGAGTAAAATAAAATATTTACAATGACTACAGAGGTATATACTTTTTGACAAACTCTTTGAAAAGGACCTCAATAATGCTCAAACTTAAAAATTGATATGGTCGAATTTCGGCCACAAGGCGACTGGTTGGATTCGGTTATGCTTATAGAAGGCAATTTTATAAGATAGGTTTTACCAATAGATTTTAGATATAAGAAGATTGTATGTTCTCAGAACTATATTATCCTACCATCCTATCCTATCCTATCCTACTATAAATATAAATGCGAAAGTTTGTGAGGATGGACGGGTGTATGTATGCTTGTTACTTTTCCACGCAAAAATGGCTGAACGGATCTGGATGAAATTTGGCTCAGAGATAGTTTGTATCCCGGGAAAACGCGAGCAGAGCCGCGGGTAAAAGCTAGTATTATATAAATAAAAATAGCTGTTGTTTAATTACCGTTTCTTAGTAGGAGCTCCGCGGAACTTAATAAGTATGTATAAGAAATGTGAATGTTTATGACAGAAGGAATATTCAGAGAAAAATAATATTATTTACGAACTTTATTTCTGCCTCACGATGTAAGTAGCACATGAGAGCTTAAAAATACTAGTGTAAGTAGGCTTTTTGTCCTGTAACTTTTATGAGAATTAACATGTGAAGTGAGTTATGTATAGATTTTTAGTTTCAATATCCTACCTTTATTTATATATGTATAAGTTGCTATTAAAAAAGGCTATCTTCAGTTAATAAGTTGAAGGAAAAAAAACATTGTAAATAAAGATTATAGGCAGTCTTTTTTATTTATATATATTTTGAATATTACGACACCGGCATATTTTTTTTTTAATAATCGTCTCATTTTGTTTATTATGATGCCAACTGTGCCAGCGTTGATGATGAATTACTCCAGTTTAATTGTGACCTAAAGATCATATTCAAGAAAATATAAGTTATACCTTTAAAACTTCGTCAAACATCCTCTTGTCGTACATAGGCAAATACATTCACCGAGCAAATATCATAATTTAGATTTTTTAGCATTGCAGACTGCATTTAACGGCAATTACTCTCAGTTCTCTGCAAAGATATAAGTGTAAAGGAAAACTAGAAAACAACCGATAATACAATGTACGGAACCAAATCACTGCAAGTTACATTGGTCTACAACATATTAATAAACATGAAGACAAAAAACAGTCGGGTGAATAAAAAAGAATAATACGACGAAGCAACACATTCCCTCCCGGTCCACGGACTATGAAGTACAATGCGGCGGCGCGGCGCGGCGCGCGGCGGGACGACACAAGTACATAAGCCAGTTGAAACTACTGGCGGTGACAGCTACAGGCAATATCTTTGCTCCACCAGACCAATATCTGTAGTGCTGCAAAAATAATGATACTTGAGTAAAAGTTGCACTACGGAATAATCTACTTCACGTCTACATATGGAGTTGTTCCTCTGTAGCCGTTCTAAGCGAGTCAATTATTGTTTCTATCTCAAGAACACTTGCAGGGTTTTCCTTTTCCTCATTAACCAAGAATATTCTCACTGTTGCCACACTCGTCTCGAAGGCATTGAAAATAATTGAATAATTCTTATACATAATAATGTGCAGCACAAATTATTCTAAAAAAATCCAGACGATGTAGGTTGAATATTTGCTACTATAAAAATGAATTTTAATTATTATTGTAATTTCAAATAATAATCATACCTATTTCAAAGAATAACATCTCCATACATATATGTTTCATGTAAATGTCAAAATAAACTTCATTATTCGATGACACTTAGAACCTATGGAGCTTAATATAATTTTGCATGAGGAAATATCAGGTCAAGGAGAAGGACGTAGCCTTTTTATCTCGAAACATCACGTAATGCTCTTGGGACTGTATTTAATTCAACGCGGACGAATAAAGGTATACCTACATACGTATTTACATGCGGATATGAATTATTCTTCTATCTTTCAAACAAAATATGCCGTTGATGAGCGGCGTGTCAGAACACACTGAAAAATGGCGCCGATGCCAATTATTTCAGCATTTATACGACAACTTTCATTAAAGTGAGACTTGTTAGCTATTGGATGTTTTATTTTAGCTTCGTGTCTGTAAAAAAAGGTTCTTTTGTTTTACAGTCGTCTCTCTAACGAGGTGATTTCTACGTATATTTATGAATAGATATTGTTTGAAACAGAATATTATTATGAGTCGGATATAATAATGAGTCTTGTATCCTGTTATCCACACTCAGCTATAAATCTAAGCGCGTAATACGATGGTCGAAAAATACCCATTTAAAAGACCTTCTGGGTTCTGGTTATGCAACAGTTTTCTGGCTATTGTCCGGTACGTTTTAATTAAAGAAACTCGTTGTGCACATACCTACCTAGTTTATCCGATAGTTTACGAGTTTGTTACTGTATGTAAAGCAACTGTCTTGTAATTTCTGTAGTCTTATTAGGTACTTGTTTTTATAGCCAACGTCTGTAGACTAATCTAAATGCATATGCTGTTGTATGATGGTGTCCCAGTTGCACCTATGACACGTAAGTATACACGTTAAGACATAAATTAGCTTATTCTTAGTAGTAGTATTTTCCAATTACGTATTCCGACTAAATTATTACACCGTACTTATTAAAATGGCGTGAAAACCTTGAGTCAACTTTAGTTTTACACTTATACATTCTCATACAAACTCATGCTTTACGATAGTCTGATCTCTCTCGAACGATTTTCTTGCCACAACCTAGAATATGAATGACAGCTTGTATTGAACACGCATGGCGAGAGACGTAATAAAAATGTCATGTACAGTAGACCGTTTCTTTTTCCTATCGCGTGACCTTTTCCATAAGCGGATTAGGTGAAGTTGGTCTGCCTGGCGTGTGACATTAATAGTGTGTTATTATTGCCGCTAATTATGTCACATCTGTCAATAATAGTGACGTGTGAATTGCTTGTGAATATAATACCGCCCACCTGATCTGGCGGCTGCAAGTGCGTGGGTTTTATTTTAAGTAGGCGAAAACGTATTGGTAACGAAATTCCGAATAACAATTTACAGTACCTGATCGGGGTTATTATAAAAAAAATTGGGTTACGCTATTTGATGATTCTCAATATCAGTGAAATGTGATATATGTAATATATTATAATAGGTATAGACCTATAACATATTTTCTAATCTCAAAATAAAAACTGCGTATAAGGAGTGATTTAACCTAATTTGCACCCTCACCAGCGCGACATTTGTTTAAGAAATTGTATATTTTTTTTACTATAAAAAAATGTTTGCCCCATACTAAAAATAATTTCTGTAGCGTAGGTGCGTTTACAAACACAAATATTCACATGGACATACACACAGGTCTGCATTGAATTGAATTGATTCACATGAAAAATATTTCCAAGAGTATATAACTAAGTACCTTCTTATATTTATTTTATAAACCTTAGTATACATATCAATGCTGTCTAAAAGCATAGCTGTTTACATAATTCAAATCGAATAGAATCTAGGAATGCGTATTTAAGCGCTCAGTGGTTGAACATGCATTCAGATTGTCGAATCGCTGCGGCGACTGAAAAATTCTTGTACACTTTATTCCTTATGGATTTGGCATACGTTTTTGAGCACATCTTGTGAAATACAAAGGGTTGGCTTTTACGTGATGGCTTTTTGTAGTCTTGTATGTATATAGTGACACTTATGAAGGCAGCAATGGAGGTTTACGGTGGTGACTGTACTGGTGATATTTTGAACAGTTAGGAAAGAGACAAGAAAAAACTAATTCTTAGTTATTTGTACCTCATATCCTTCTATAGGCATCAATCACATTTCCCAATAAGTAGGCTAATTTCTTATATATTATACAATGTTGTAACTGAAAAATTTTCAAACAGAAAATCCCATATACACTTTTCCCGACTCGAGGATTGACCAGAAACTCACGCTCAGCAACCACACTTGTGACTACGAGACCAATGAGTCAGATTCGTCTAAGCAACCAACATATGCAATATACCTATTACGTACATTGCCGTTTGTTGAAAATTTTTAACATTTGGATGAAAATGACATGAAATACAAAGATCATATTCAAAAAATTGTGTTATAAAATTCAGAGATATTAATCATGAGACGTTGGTCAAATTAGCTAATCACCTTGACCCTTAGGCCGCCACGTTAACGTTGCAAGCGGTATCGATGGCCCCGTTAAAACGAATGCCGTGTTTCTTAATGTACCAACGAAATAATGACGCGGTAAATATTAAAATTATATGATCGAAGTAACAACCAAATATTTTAATTAGAAGGTAGCTTTACTTGTTCATTAGACGTGCTGAAAATACAGATTATAATACCAGCGTATTTAATTTCCTAAGTAAATATACGAGCTCTTTGATACTTATAATGAGAAGCGATACAGCACGGAACGTGAGCCACATTTTATCCGGTTTCATTTCAATTTCCCATGTATTACTTATTAAAATCCATAGCTCTAAGATGATAATAGAGACACCGCCGTCACATAAAAATAAAGTCGATTCTTCAAGATTGTAGTCGTCTATAAATACATCTAAACGACAAAGTTAAGGTGATCGCATAGCTATTTACGTGTTTAGTACGCATTCAGTAAAGGAAAAGATCGCGTATCGTAACGGAAACATTTGTGAAGTATCCCTGAACATTGGGGCGTGGGCATTCGGGTCACGTCGCCGTAACAACGGAGCGATGCCGAGCACCTCGAGGTTTGTTGTGATATCGCCCCTGGTTTTTTCACAATACCTGACCCCACTAAGAGAGATTCCCCTAACGTTAGTTTGTTGAGATAGCTGTACCAACTTTATGTTCTTTTTAATGTTTTAGTGGCCAAAGCGCTACGTGCCGTTCAGAATTTTGAGATATCTGTCGCGAACCCTTTTTATCTCGGCAAAATGTTAATTGGAGGGAATTGTTTATTAAGTTAATATTTTAGACAAAATTGATATTTTACGTAGGGATTTATAGCAGTGAACCTATACATGAAAATTTCATTAATTGAGTTCATATCCGTGTAATTTTGTTGATAATGAGCCTAAATACATTAAAGATATGACTGAATAATGGTATCGCTGAATATTATAAAACCGACGCATTTTACGAAAAAATGCTAAGAATACAAAAAAATTAATAGCTAAACCAACTTAACAACCTATACAAATGAAAACCTTTTAATTTACTATAAAGGGCAACGATACGTAAGTCTGGTTAGAAGTTTATTTTATAATATATAAGAATATTATACATTCACTTCTGTTATACGAACATAATGTTTGTTTATGACTCCTTATTATTCCTTAGTGTTCCAGAAACTTCTGTGGAATGGGCGCAACAATCTTAAGGCTTCTTTAAGAAAACAAGAAAATATTACGTTTCCTTTTTAAACTTTCGGTTGTACCACGTACTTGTGTTGGAAACTTTCGCAATGTCGTTTACAATGCTCTTTAAACGCGTAAACGCGAATAAATGCGTTTCCAGTAAAATCGTTATATTTTTATCCTTAAATGACTCATTACCATATTGGTGTAGTGGTTGGAATCGCGACTACTGAGCGTGAGGTCCTGGGTTCGATTCCCTAGTTGGGCAGTGTTATCGGGGCTTACTGTATAATAAAATTCACAGTAGCATCTTAGAGTTTGGAACTGTGAAATATTTAGTAGTAACACCTCTGCCTTAACCCTTCGGGTGATAAAGACGTGATGCTATGTATTTATGTTTTCCTTAAATAAGCATTGTATGTCTGCTGATAAGCCGCCTGACGTGTCGTAAAAGGCGACTAACGGATTATGGCAACAGGATTAGCCGCAGCATCCTCCTGCTCTAGTATGTGTTACACTGCTAGAAACATCACTGCGATCATCATCTATTTATCAAGTTTAGTGATTTTTGCTTTGAGAGGATTCTTAAGTGTTAAACATGAGATCGTTCTGCGCACCATGGCCAGTCAGCTGCGATACCACCGTTGCTAACTGGCTAATTTTTCCGCTACGGCATGAGCGATTCCCATAACCATGATGCTCGTGCCGACTCGGGAAAAGAAGAATTGCTTACACTATTCGTTCAAAGCCGTTAGTTACTTGTAGTATGTGCTTGGGTGACTGACGTCAAGTTAATTGAACTTTTCTTTGTTTCCAAGCAAAACAAATAAGATCATTTAAAAAAACGAGTTTCTAAGTCCCGTTTGACAAATAAATAATATCTTAACTGCTCTCAACATCGTTATACAAAGGGTCAACATCGCTATTGATATACATATATCCCATCGATGTTAAGATCGTCTGATTTAGATCACTTATTAGAATCAAAGGCAGTAACAGGAATTAGTCATTATCTTTTTTTAGGGAAACATTTTCCGACGCTACACAGAAGATAATTTGATCGTTCTATATGATTGGTGGCATACGTGACACAGATTTCCAATTAGGCACATACATCTCATGTAACATCCGTATATTGCAACATATCAAAAAAAAAAATAAGGCATCTCGCAAGGTTCAAACAATATAGGTAACGCTTGAATGAATGAAAAACGTTTAAAACAAAAGTATATATAAATAGGCTGGAGATGTAACAGTACAAAATGTAGTTATTTATGAACGATCAAGTACACAAAGAGATGTTCAAAGCGAAATTGTGTGCGACTGCTTTCAAGAACACCAGTCGATATAAAGGTACGGCCGGGCTTTGGAGTTCCGTAATCAGTGGAAATATTACGTAACCTTTGTGTAGGTAATATTTCAGCTATTTGTGAGAAATATTCTTATGAAAATACACGTACCATGTGCTTACGTATTTTTTAAAATAAACTTTATAAATTTGTGGAAAATATAGTTATGCTTCTTAATTTACTTTTGAAGTTGTTGTACAATTCCAATAACTAATTTATGTAAAATGATGTAACATGATAAATTAATTCTCTCTTTTTTTAATTAATGTGTTTTGTGATGACAATTATTATTTCATACAGCTGTTTTTAAATGACCGTGGTACAATCAGAAATGGTGGGTTGTTTTATAATTTATAGTTGGATTTTGGGGCTCACGTAAATAATAATATGCTATCGCTTGCGCAGGATCGAACTTACGACTCTGAAATATTGCTATGATATTCGATATTTACATCGACACGATTTTCAATCACTAAGGGAGGTAAATTAACAAAATTAGAGAGCTTCTTTTAGTGAGGTCGAGATTGAATTTCGTTTAACAGTACTTATTAATATTCGGTACACAGTTATGCACTCTTGCTACAACGTAGGTAGCGGGATGACGTCTCCGCTACGCCAGTTACGCTTTCTTAGTAGTTGAATAATCTGCTTTATTGTGTTTTTTACAAACAATTAAGCTTCTGTAAATCTAATGTTCATTAACAGTAAATAGAATACTTTCGCGGTAAAGAATATCTTTAAAAAAATATCCCTATTAATTTGTGGAAAAAACGCAACAATAATGGAAGGTTCATCAAAATATAAATTAAACAATTTTGATATATACAGCATTTATATTTGTAGGTACGCATTTGCTATTATTTTTCTTATAGTATTGATTGTACACACTGTACACACATTGTACACTACGGTTTCACTGCATAATTATACCATAAGTATACATAATACTCAAGGAACATTATGCTAAGGGACTAAACCCTGTAAAGTCATCGCTATCAATAAAATTGTAATCGTTTATCGGCCTCCTAGAAAGGGCGCCTGAATATTTAATATCAGTTTCAGCATGTTTACGTCGTTTATACGGAACATTCGGTAAACAAGTGGGTTCGGCCTTGACACTTTTTATAGAGGGGAAAGGAGCTCATATGAGAAATATTAAGGCTTAGCGATCGCCAGCAGCTGACGCGGGCCACGCGTGACTCACACAGAAATGTACCCTATGACCTTCTTCACCTTGGAAAATGTCATTTATCCATACATTATAATAAAGGAAAAGGTGCATTTTATTCTAAATACCTACATGACATGTTGTGCTATGAATACGGATTCAGTTTTGCATACACTGTTGATCAACTTCAACGGCGACATAACATTTACCAAATCGCCAAACTTATATATTACCTATTTCCTATCAGACAAGACGTGAGAAAATATTCGTTTTAAATATTACCGATATTAAAACATGACAACTTGACGAGAAAGGAATGGACACATAAAGTTTTTATCACCGTTTATGCTCGAATCAAAATATCATTTGAATGAAGTATGTACAGTTTTAAGTTTTCGCAGTCATTAAGTAGTTTCGTTTGCATTAAAACTGGCATGAATCATCTGAGAGCGTTAATTACTTTGAAATATTAAAATATTTCAATTGAGCTTAATAAGCACAGTGATAGAACAATAAAGTAAGCATCTGAGCTTAAATTCTCTGTGAATTATGATCTTGTACAAAAGACACACACACGCTATAGAAGTGGATACCTCTATAAACAGATAGGTAAACTTCAGACGATAAGCTTATTGTAATCATTATTTTATATCGTAAGAACATTCAGTCTGTCGTGTGTCATAAACCTATTGTCTTGACTTTATTGTCGTCCTCACAATTAAAACAGTAAATAATTAAATTATCTAATCATACCTAGACGTCGTGAATAATGTTCATAGCAGCCATTCAACAACCATCAAAAGCATTGTAACTTAGAATTATTAGCTTTTTAGTAAAATCGGTTAGAAATATAACTAGAACACAATTTTAGAGAATATGTATGTATGTATATTTGTGAAAAATAATAATTAACGCTTTCCTTGTGCAGTGATTCACATATGGATCACGGAAACTGTTCACGTATTGTGTCTGAATCGTGGAAACGCGTGAATAACGCTAAGGATACGAAACTATCAATTTTCTTAACTTCAAGTAGAGACAAGCTAATGTTCTTGTCGAAGTATAACAAAATAACAACGCATATTTTTTATACCATTATATTATGTATTAATTCCCGATATTAAAACAGTCGCAGATTCGTAGTAGAGATGTCGGAGGAGCATGCTCACGTTTTCGTAAAAAAATGTGGTGTCGGGAGTGAGCTCGTTTGTCAAGGCGGGCGCGGCCGGTGCCTCCAGCCATCTGTTTGTCCAGCTGCCACCTTCCTTCTTTTAACAAGAGCTTTGCTTGATATCCGGAAATTTATTTTTCTCACAATTTGTCGCGACGTAGCTCTACTCGCGGCTGCGTCGACGATTTATGAGAACATGCTCCTCGTCACAAATGTTCGTAGAAGCACGTTGATTAAACTGCCTATCATTCACCAGACATGAATGTCGCAATCAAAACTAAAACATGTCATGCCTTCTTTTATTTGTATGAAGGTACTTTATGATTAATATATTAATTTGATAAGCATACACTGCGATACTATTTTTGATGGATTATTTAGACGTAACACGTTAAAATGCAAATAAATGATAGAAGTATATAATGTATTAAATATAAAAATAATCTGCACTTAGTTTGTAACTGGATAAAACAATATGAAACGAAATTGTTTACTTTTGAATTAGGATTTTTCAATCAATTTTACACGTCTTTTTTAAATTAGATGGCGTCGGCTTTTCCTATGACTATCGCTCAGAAGAAACGACGAAACAAACACAATAGATGATTGATTATTATTATGTTATCAAATAAATTAGGGCATGCTATTCATTGTTTCAATATGAAGTGATGTGCCATTTTAGTGGCCACGTTCCGGCACGTGCAGACAGAAATTGGGCCCTCATCAAACCCTCGGATCCACGTCTGAAGGAAGTTTGACAACTCCGTAGTTACAAGTGCACACTTTACGAGCTCACGAATCATTATCTCATTGTTCCGGTGAAACTCCAAACACGTCGTTCACGGCTACGCTTTGTTCCCCAAAATTATGATCGTCCCCTCGGTTATCCTGAACCATTAGTAACATTATGTCCCCGGGTATTAGCTTAGTTATACGCCTGGTATCTTGCGTATGATTTAGCCGTCAGTATTATATACACATGTCTATAACTTTCTTTGTGACTTAGTGTAGGTAAGCTCGTTCCTCTCTCCCGTTATGTCGTATTCCACAAGAGTATTTTTTAAATGACCCAATATCACGTAAAAGTGCGATCACTACCCACATGGATGTTTTATTTATGTATCGATTGTCTATTTTTTTCATTGAGTGAATCATATTACGAATGCATATTATTTTTATGAGAAAAGTATACCTATTTATGTCATATCTTTTATAAATGATAGGTTTTATTGAAATAGGTAGTTATTTTTAAAACTGTGATATTTTGTACCAAGATCGTTCATCTTGCCCATAATAATAATTCAGCCCATTACTGTCCCTCTGTTAGGGAACGGGCCTATTCCCAGGATGAATAATTGTAAAATACTAATTAAAAATATACAAAACTAAGTCATTTTAAAATGGTACGAATCTACTCTGCAAAAATATGTAGTTCGAGATGTTTATAGCAAGTTATAAGGTGCTTTATATGAAAAGATACGGATATAGATAATATAAGGAACCCACGCTTCAACGAGGCGATTGTATGTCTGTTTCTAAGCCCAAAACAATAAAAGAATACGTATACGAACCTCTTAACATTGACCGAAAGGAGGCACTTTCAGAACTAAGCTCGTATAAATGCATTTCACGCACAACCGGAAAGGTTAAACTACACTGACATACTAAAAAGAGCATAGAGTAATATTTATTCTTATTGTAATTACATGTGTTTACAAACATGGGGTGTTGCATGTTTGAGAACCACTCAGGGTGTTGCTGCTGCCCAGCTTCTTGACACCCTAACTTTAACGGGCGGAAGAAATAAAAATACTAAAGCTTTAATAGCGTTCATATTATTATAACAGAAATATCTCCAATCTCCGTTTGTAATGTTCTGAATGAGATTTGATTGTAGTTTTATTTGTTGCTCCTCCACTCTCTACGGGCTCGGCCGACGATGAAACTTTGCAGAGAAAGTTAACGTGACGCAAAAGGACATAGGATACTTGTTCACCCGATTGGATCGCTAGTTCCTCTGAGATCAACTGTGAAATATGATTTCTTTTAGTTATTAAGTTAGGATTTCTTTACCCTAAAGTTTTCCGGCCTATTGCAGAGGTTCAATTTAAGTAACGGTTGTTTGGTGAGCAAGCAATAAAAAAGTAAGTATAATCTGTTTATCAAATAGACCATTTTTTGTTTACGTAGAACGATGGCTTCTTGTTGGAAAACCATTTATATCTGACTTAAACCCCTTAGGCACTTGCGGCAGGTGATGAGGTCCATAACTACAATTTAAAGTCATGGTTGGCGCAGTAGTTGTATTGTCGACTGGTATGCTACGTGTCGTGGGTTCGATTCCTGCATGGAACATATATTTGTATGGTTGGTCAGAGCGTTTGGGTTTCTAAACGCACCAACGGTTAAATAATAATGCCTAGTACGGCAGTAATATTTTGTTCTGCTACAAACAACATCCCAAACTTTTTTATTTTCTCATAGAGAATTCGATTAACACCGACCCAATTAGGCATTAAACACAAAAGAAACGACTTCAGAAAACGGGCAAAATCTCCTAAAATACACCAGTAAAACGGGGCTATTTATACACGTTCCATTTGACATCTTGTATCATTTGTTAGTTGTGGCAGTATTAAGCGAATGTTTGTTTATATAATATAACACGGCGGTAGGTGGGCGGTGGTCAGGCGGTCATCTGAACGCCACACAACGTTCGTAATCCTGCAGTGCATCCATCATTCCGTAAGCCCGGCTCTAGCTCACCACCGCTCAAAACGGCTATAAAGGGGCTTTAAACGATTACGTGCGTAAACGCTCCTTATTCGCGTTCAGTGTTCATTAAAAGTGATAATTAAAAGAATGGATGGTATAGTGATGATGGTGGAGGATATATATTACATGGGAAATGCCTTTTTTATAGTAGAGTACTTTTTTGGTGTTTTGAGAATAAATATCAGGACTGGATATTGCGTTTACCGCGAACGTTTATTGCGCTTTTGAAGATTTAAAAAGTTCAATAAGTACGGCGAACCTATTAACAATGTCTTAGCTACAGGTTTTTTAAATATTCTCTATGTCATTATGGTTAAAACCATTTATCCAAATCTTGGTGGTTACATATGTAATACAATATGCGAAGAAATTAAAAGAGCTAACAATCCAAAGGCATTTATTTACGTTAATATGGTCCTATATTTTACAATGTAAAGTAAGTGTAACGAGTATAACATCTAGAACGAACCGCTAACCACAATAACTGGCTCTTTATAACTTCTCTTAGACCTTCTTCTAGACATCAATTTGCTATTCAATAGAAGAACTAAAACGTATTTATTATGCATTCTTATCTTTAACAAAGGTATTTATTTAACGTTAAGTGCTTCGTAATACTATAATTTAAACATTATGAAAATAAGCGTGAGTTTAAACAATTTAGTCGAGTACTTATATAAGTACATTTTATGTTTATTTATGCTTTTGACCTTTCTGTTTTTATATTTCTAAGGATATTTTAAAGTTATTATGTCTCTTAGAATGACCTAGATTATATTCTTATGAGGTAGATAAGGATATAGGTACCTACTCTCCTTGCAAAATCTCAAAGTTTATTTATTAATAAGTGCAATTTCCAAAAGTCGTTTGTTCAGAGACAGGAGGCCCCAAAGAACATTCATTGTGAAGTCAAATTTGTCGTTTGAGTAAGAGTCTGAAATAATATAATGTACCTTATAAGCCTGTTAACGTCCAATGAATTTGAAAAAGTAGAAGATTGAGAAGAATGTTTACTACCTATCTAACTATATATATCATATTTTGTCTTCTTGTATCTTCCTACGTATTTAGTTCATTAAAATTTACTCAGTCAATCCTGAATAATAAACAATGTAAGTACCTATACTCTATTTATAATTGCATTAGACAGAAGTTAAAAAAAGGTTATTTTTAATGCACACTTTGCTTCAAAATTACAATAAACATGTTCTATTATTTATACAGCAGCTGTCTCACTTAATTGTGACTATTTTAACTATTTATCTTATAAAATTAAGTGGCTTTCGTTTAGTTTAGTTATATTATTTCATTCTAATTTAAAATTAAAGTCTCAATGCTAAAAACCTAAAAGAAGCAGGGGTGAACAATACCGGGAACATTTTTCGTTTCACTATAATTCTACCAGATTTAAAACTAAACTAAAATATACCTAACCTTTTCATAAGTTGTGACATAGTAATTTCTGCCAAAAAAAAGAGAATGAAGCAAACTCCACTTCATGCGTAGAAAAACAAACTGTGATCAATCTTTCTAAACAATTTAAGGATCCTGGCCTGCAGGTACTCCTTGTTATAAGACTAAGATGATAAAGATAACCGCAGAAGTTGCCAGTAAGGATGAGTCATAACATTATTACAATAAAAATATTTGGAAGTAACATGCATTGAAAATATACGTTATATTTTCTTATTGGCGTATTTCGGGACACTGTATACAATATACTCAAAGAGTACAACACAAAGGGTCGCCCCCTCCCTCTCTCCCCCTCGCCAACGGAAGCTAAAAACAATGGTGAAACATGATGATTTTGATGACATGACGTTAAAAATGTTTTAACTTATCTTTGAAATAAAATGTTTTGCATTCCTGCTTCTGCGAGCGTCTTTTTTCTAATGCTATTATAAATGGAGTATAGCTATTTCGTCAGTAACACATTGATCTACATATTAAATATATTAACAGCTTATATTCGAATCAAATTAGGGAAATCTGATCGTTTCTTTCTATTATCCTTATAAATTATTCATCCGACTTTGAACAACTTCACGTCTATATTCGTATTAACTCAGAAAGAAAGCTTGAAGGCGAATCATTGAAAGTAATCTGCTCATCAGACATTCTGCGTTATCTTTACAAATCGTCTCTGGGCATGCAATAACGCGAATGTACTTTTTTGAATGAACTTCCTTTGCGACAGCCCATGTTTCTTATTCAACTTAATCTTGGGTACTGGGTTACATATTCTGTGAAGCAACCCCTCGCTGGCCTTGTTATATAATCATTCTTGACCATTTTATAAACGTATCTACACATAGTTTATTATTTATTCACATTTGGACTATCTGATCAGAAACTTGGTATCTTTCGTTTTTAGGAAAATGTTAATGTGTTTTTAAATAATTATTAACACACAATAAGACTGACTGAAGAACGCTTAATAAAACATTATTAACCCTTTACCTGTCCCGTGAATCGCATATAATTACGGCCATTGTTTAACTATTGTGTCTCCTTAACGGACAAAGAATCTGAACAACTCGGGGAATTATTTGATATTTATTCAGCAAGAAATTAATTTCGTGAATAACGCATCAATATCAATTGAATGGCGGAGCGACGAAAATTAAACACAAGTACCAGCCAATAAATTGACAAATTTCACTCGTATAACCCTCTTTTAGGCTTGTTGAAATCACAAATGAATATTCAAATTTTACATTGACTAGCTTACGAGCTTTAGTTTATAATTGAAAGTGTTGCCTTTCCTGACGTTTTCACGATTGGGATGCGGCTAATTACGATTCTGAATGGAACTTTGAGTTGGGACTTAAACTGGTTATAATGTCCGCCGTACTCTGGTCACGTAACATTTTAAGCCCTAGGGTTGCGCCTTCCACTTCGCACATCTATTTGTTGTTGACTGTTTCTGACGTTCACGCCTTCCAAACTGGATTATTATAGTTAATTTAGTATTTAGGTCACGCAATTGCAGGTGGATTCGTAAATTGTATTAATTTACAATAACGCAAAGGTTAACTGAATTAATTTTCCAAGAACTCTGAATGTATTACACATATTGTACATTAAACAAAGCAATTTATTCTGAAAGAAATTAAGTAAACGAATATATTTATTTTATCCACAACACGTAGGTAATGAGTTGTATCCGAAATAATATTGCAAATAAATAAATCGAAGCTGATTAATTTTCGCATGTTATAAAATATGAAATGCGGGGTCAATCTGTGGACTTTTGATTAAAATTCTTGAAGCGTATTTTAGCTTTCAGTAAAAAGTTTAGAAAGCCATAAAAGGGTAGCACTTGTTAGCTGTAATTGTTTATAAAATACGTAGGTATAGGAATTTGAGTTGTAAATGTGTTGGTCTTTTTACGACTTAGAGTTATGGTTCTACAAAGAAACAAAGAAGATTCGAAAAAGTTCACACACGATATGAATTCCCGGGAGACAAGATGAGACGTGGTCGGAGAGAGAGTGGCGCTTGCGAAGCCCGTATTACGAACGTGCCCGTTTCAAAATGTCTAACAAGAATTGTGTTTTGAAAATAAAACTTTAAGTAACACTTTGTGGGCCGTCCTTTTTCCGTATCGAGTTTAATACAGCGGGTCGAATTAATAATTGAGTAGGTACCTATTGTATATAAATTTTGCACCTAGCAAGGATAGGTATAGCCCCAACAAGTGATGAAACCTTAGATCGTCTGGCGGATCCTGGGCAATCAGCCCTGACACCACGAATGCTGACTGGTGATCCTTCCACTACGTCTTAGACGATTCCCATGCTTGCACTCAACACAAGAAGTATATGGCACCTGGCGCGCTTTTCAAAATATGTACCTAATGGTAAATTTAGGTGAAGTTGTATATAAATGGTAAAAGATTTGTATAGTGTTTTATATCTTATATTTTATGGTGTTTAAATATATTGTATTTTTATATGAAAAAGTATGGTTAGATTATTGTTTACGTCAATCGAACCCAGGACCTCACATTCAAGTTGTTGCTTGCGAATGCTAGACTAAAGAGTCAGCTAATAAGTAAAACTAAAATACAAACGCTATTCCAAGTGGATGAAGTCGCGGGCAACTGCTAGTTATAAACAAGAACAATGTTTCCTTTTATTCCTGCTGGTTAAAGACACTTTAACAAATACGGATATAAAAAAAAAACCGCACGTTATAGCCTTAAACCTAAATGCAGAATCTATCGAACTATTGGTTGAGTGTCGGGCACTCAATATATCTAAAAAATACTTGTTGCAAAGGTTGTAAAAACCTGCCTATTGGTGTTCTATGCTATACCTTCTCTCCTATATAAAAGCAATGTCTGTAGTTAACAGGCTAAGAAACCACCTTAAGATAAATATGGTATTATTATCATTTCAACGTGTAGGCAACCTCGCACTACAAATGTCCGTTTCCAGTAAGAGATCTCGAGGGAGACCTAAAACCAGGTGGATAGATGTAGTGCACAGGGACATGACAGCTAGCGATATTTCGCACACGGATTGAATACAGTAAAGTGGAGACATGTGATATAACAGTTGGGAAGAGAGAGAGACAGTCTAAAAGTAAACGTCCACTGCTTAACTTGACATGACGGCACGGTTGGCGCAATGGCTAAGCGATTTTTTTGCACTACGTGTCGCTGATTCGATTTCCATCAGATTGTTTTGGATCCGGGTGTGTGCCCCGAAACGGATTTTTTAAAGAGCCTCAACATAACATCGCGTTACGCCTATACTCCCCGAAGCGTTAAGCAGAGGTGTACTATTGTAGACGCATATTTCGCTGATGCCGCTATTGAGTCCCATGTGCCTAATAGGGGGCGAGCCTATTGCCATCTACCAGGCACAATTCCAGACTCCGAGCTACTACTGAGAATTTTCATACGGAAAAACCCAATAACAATTTGCCTAGCCCGGGAATCGAACCTAGTAATTATATACGAGTATTTTTAAAGAGCCATAGGCAAAACATGTTCTTCAAGATACATAAGAAAATATTACAGAAAATATTTTTCCTTTTAATATCTTGATTCTATATAGGTACCTACCTAACTAGCGCAATTGGGTAGCGCGTTTGGCTGTTAACCGAAAGGTTGGTGATTCGAGCCCACCCGGGGGCGGTTCTTTTTGGGTTTCTTTCTATTTTGAATCTCTTATTGTTGATTGTTTTAGATGGAAGTTAGTTTCTATTGTGAATAATTAAACTTGCACACAAACCACACTCGCTGATATTGAACATAAGCTCATCGACAAATATACGATTATATCACAAATGAACAAATACACATCTGAATACATAGTTATTATCATGATACCGACACCGGCTGCAAAGTATCAACGTAAAGTCCAAACGTCCTTTGATCGATACATTAATACTACATTTTCTAAAACGATCATTTTTATCACAATAATCCATCGGAAACTTAAACTTTGGATACTTTTCGCGCAGGTACCTACCTATTAATATTTTTTAAACGGCGGCTCATAAATTTTATTTACCTGCCTATCTTTAAGTTTTCGTAAGAACAATACTTAAGTTTCAAAAACAAATGGTAAAGCTCAAATACGTGCGAGTATTCAGAAACAAAATTAGATTTTCCTTTGTTGATAGCTGAATAGTAACGGCCTATTAATGCCCCTGGTGGGAGAAGGCTCTTTGTTGAAGTTATCAGCACAACGAGAGGTAATTGGCATAATCACCAAGCTACCCGCAGAATGTTAGTTGTACCTGGTTTACTTTTAAGGAATTGTGTGCAAAGGTACTTCGCGAATACATTTAATTTTAAAATTGTATAAAACCTTCGCTACCAAATTTTTTAAGCATTTCAGAAAATAATTAATTTTTGGAAAGAAACAGGAAAGAAAGCTAATTTTAAATCAACAAATGAAAACAATTCATTAAACGGGACTAAACATTATACTATGTACTTACAATACACGTGTCCGATTACTTTATGAAAATAATATTTATTTGGTGAATACACTTTAAAACTACACTGTATGTTGTCATAGAACTATGTTATGTAGCATTCACCTTAACCGCATCATATTCCAGTATGTATAGTGGGAGGTTCGTGGACGCTCTAACAAGCCACTATATGACGAGTTTCCAGCCATAATGGATGCCGCTGTCGTCCCAACCTCGTAACCCTTAGGGAAACTAGATTTTCGCAATATGATGTTATCTATACACCTGTGTAGATGGGACCGTAGGTGTATGGCGGTACCGTACAGGCTGATCGATCACTGAGATTAAACCGCGCCTGCCGCGGTCAGGCCTTGGATAGTTGACCTTCCTTTGCATATCGACTCCATGCCTAGGAAAACATGGTAAACTGTCGGTCCAAGATGTCATATCAATGACCGTCGTTAAGATCTACAGATAGTAGAAAGACTGAAAATCAGTAAATTGGTCTTACAGTTAAGGGTATCGTTTAGCTGTCTGCTTTTGACAAAATAGCCATGAAATACGCGCAAAAAAAAATGTGTTTGGGCGTTAACGTTTCTTACATCGAAATCTTAACGAATGAATTTGATTTTGGTCTGTATCGTTTTGTCAGATTATAAACTAGGTCGACACGTTTTGTTTGTCCAAAATGTTGATTAATTTAATAATTATCACGGGATAAGTAAAAGGAAATTTTTTAATTAAAAAAACATTTTGAGGATTAATTATTTCTCAATCTATAAACAATATCAGAAAAAAAAAACTTAGACTTAGACTTAGACTTACTTAGTAAAAACTTACTTGTGTAGGTATATGTATAACATATAAAAACAATCAGCAAAATCAGCTCATGTTTTGTGGGGTAAAAGCGTTAACGCATTTTGTATGAAAACTTTTAGCTAAACTATAGTCTTAAGATGGCAGTCGATCTGTGCAAAATAGGTGACGTACTGATATTTAACAGCACCGATAACTTATCCCCGCTTAGTTCAGGAAAAGACTGGCGAAGAAGGCACTTTACAAGGCTTGGCACGCCCATGAAGAATGAGGTAGTTAGTCATTATTTTTTAACAATGTTTAATCAATCAAAATATTGATAATAGTTTTAATCTCAGCTAGCAAAATAATATCGTCATCGTTTATATTATGTGTGTAAGTGAAGCAGAAATGAGTGCCAAAGATATTGGATGTTTGTTGGGCGGCAACTTATAGCAGAATTCTATTGTGATCTCCACATGAAATGGAGAAATATTGGATGTAGTAATATCTTCGATGGTCCCAATATGTTTTACTCCAAGTATTTTAAAAGTATATTTGTTATACTCAACCACAATCTTATAAAGAGATGCTTGACATTTTGAAATACTTGGACATTCTTCGAAAAGAGAATTATGTATTGGTTTTCGTTCAAAAATAGTATAAACGCTGTTGGAAATGTCTATGGTATACAGGGTGAATTTTTCAAGTGGGCGTGGATGGCCAAATCCGAAATTATAAGGAATAGCAAAAAATACTCAAAGGAGTATCCAGCCCGATTTTGATGAAAACTAAAACTGCATCATTGGATTTTCGAAAAATCAGTTGTCATAGCCAGGAATCGAACCAGTTGATTCTGAAAAATAAAAATAATAACATGTACTGTATTATTACACCCTCCGATAGTGTCGCCATCGGTTGCCCGCGACTTTCACAATGTCGTCGATCCACCAAGAAGGAGGCCTTCCTACGCTGCGTCTTCCGGTTCGTGGTCGTCACTCGAGAACCTTTGTTCCCCACCGGTTGTCTGTTCTTCGAGCGATGTGACCTGCCCATTGCTATTTCAGCTTGCAAATCCTGAGGGCTATGTCGGTGACCTTGGTTCTTTGGTGAATATCTTCGTTCCGGATTTTATCGCGCCAAGAGACTCCGAGCATAGCTCTCTCCATTGCCCGCTGCGTGACTCTGAGCCTCTCTAAGAGGCCAACAGTTAACAAGGACGTCTCAGTGCCATATTTCATCACTGGCAACACACACTCGTTGAAGACCTTTGTCTTCAGGCACTGCGGAATGGTACGCAATTTTACGAATGGGGCTCAATTTTGTTTTTTTGCTACATGATAATATAAATATTTTATATACTAAGAAACAACTTAAAAATTAATTCGACTGCCTCATTGGTTTAGTGGTCGCAAGCGCGACTGCTGAGCGTGAGGTCCTGGGTTCGATACCCGGATCGGGCTAAGTGTTATTGGGTATTTCACGAAGTCTGGAACTGTGTCCGGTAGATGGCAATAGGCTCGCCCCCTATTACATGGAACTCAATAACGGCATTGGCGAAATGTAGGTGTACAATAGTAGGTAGATACACCTCTGACTGATCCTTCGGGGAATACAGGCGTGATATTACATTATGTTAGAAAATAAACTTTTTTTAGAAATGTAATGTAAATTATTGTATGTTAAGGAGGAGTACTTCCTCCACAATTCATTGCTAAAAATCTATAACTAAATAAAATATTGCACAGCTACTTACAACTACAACAATAAAAATAAAAACCGACTCCAAAAAACTCAAAAACAAAACTAATAACTAAAAAGCAAAAAATAAATCTTTTATTATACAATATAGTAGTTGAAGAATATTGAAATCGGTGCCAAGTAAAACATAAAAGTAATATACCTTGCTGCTATAATAGCGACATTGAAACAACGAGTTCACGTAGAAATTGTCGAGTGCGGAGCGAATTATGCGTCGGACACGACAAATGCACTTCGCCAATCGTGTCGGTTTATCATTGCATGTTTTACTTGGCACCGACTTCAATATTCTTCAACTACTATATTGTATAATAAAAGATTTATTTTTTGCTTTTTAGTTATTAGTTTTGTTTTTGAGTTTTTTGGAGTCGGTTTTTATTTTTTGTTAAAAAATTTAATTATTTTACAATTTTGAGTGATGGGTAGAACTAGTAAAGACGATTCTCTTGAAAAACTTTACAAAGGTCAAATGTATGTTGCCCCAAGTCGAGTGAAAACCTTAGACGGTATTGCACTATGAGATTTTAAAATCAAATAAATTACTTAGCCGACCATCGAATCTGCAATATTACCCATCTCGGCTTAAAGTGCGCATCAATACGAATAAAATAAGCCCAAACACTATGTAGCTGCTATCAACCATTAAGGAGTTTCCTAAACTGTACTGCACCTGCATCACGGACCTTGCAGTGGCAGTCATTACCCATCTCGGTGTAAAGATCTTGTCAACACGAATAAAATAAGCCCAAACACGAGGTAGTTAAGATGTACCGTTGAGGAGTTCCCTCGATCCTCTGTCGTCTCCATCATCAGATCTGCCCTAAACCTCCATAGTATTGTATTCTCATCAGATATGCACATAAATATCAAGTTTTTACCCCATGCTCGCCTACAATTTTCAAAAGATGCCCTCGATTTCTCAGGGTTTCCACCATCAGGTCCTGACCTGATGAGAATGGGACCAAATGACAAGCATACCCTTTCAAATAAAAAAAGAATTTTTGAAATCGGTCCAGGCGTCTTCGAGAAATCGAGTAACAAACATAAAAAAAAAAAAAAAAAAAAAAAATACAGCCGAATCGAGAACTTCCTCCTTTTTTTTGAAGTCGGTTGAAAAACGTACCTAATATGAAACATATTGGAAACGGATAATTTATGACATTCACAGATCTTTTACATTCAGAGACCAATGCTCCTCACGTACATAAATACACCCTTGCTTCTTCCATTATAAGAAACCATCAAGTCATCATGTTGAACGCAACGCAACTTATAACTCATCGATATTAGAAATATCGAAGATTATAGATACTGCCCATTTGTTGAAATGTTTTTGACTTGACTAATTTCAACTATTAAAAACAATATTATTTTCAGTTGAAAACGATATGCTGAACGCCATTTACCAGGTCAAATACAATGTCTTTATAGATCTTTTTGACTATTAATATCTTTGTAAATATCCCTTGATTTATTATGATGAAGAAGATGATTTGTCGGACTATGACATCATCATCGAAAAGAAAGACGTCCACCGCTGGACATAGGCCTCCCCAAGCATCGGGCATCCAGCGGGTTCCCGCGACCTTCACCTGGTCATCAGTCCACTATGACATAACAGCTATTTAATAGATTATCGAAAACATAGTAATATGTACAAATAGAACCCACATTTACCCCGAAACTCAATAACAATTTTACTATTGCGACCGATATACCGTAACTAATATAAAAATACCTATAATATTTCTATATCATGCCTGATTAGCTTAAGGCAAATAACATGTAAGAGGAAAATGTATCGGCGTGTAAATGTTCACTTGAGATTTTTCCGCAGGTGGCTGGCGGTGAGGCGGTATACCTCGCGCCAGCAATGTCACCTCCCTGCGATTTCTCAAACGGTAATACCACTTGATGTATCTGCTCGTCGAACTTGATAGGAGATTTATACATACCTACATATTTCAACGTAAATACTGTAATAACCTTTTAGACAGGTTTTATAGGCATTTTACACGCACTTGAGTCATGAGTGCTCGATTTTCTAATTTTGATGCCGTGATCGTTTTGCTTATAGATAAGGTATCGATCTAAACGTAACGTTTTGAAGTAGTGATAATTTGGAACCTGTCATGATTTTATGAGATCTTGGAGTAAATGTATAATAATCATCCAAAATATGTATGTATCGTAACTGGTTACTGTAATTTTCCATAAATATTTAGTATAATAATAGTGTAGTTGTTGAGGTACCTGAAATAGCTAATATCAATAATAACGTAAAGAGTAAGGTAGGAGGCCAAAACTCTTCAACGTTAGATTTGGATCTGTCAAAAGTTTAGTAACAAGTGAATCTCTCAAACTGGAAAAGAATAAGTTGGTATTTAAATAAGCCAATTACAGGCACTTTCGCAAAAATAAAACTTAGGAATACAACAATTTTTTAATATTGCAGATATTTGGAAAATTATTATAATAATATATTATAACAATTTTCCAAATATCAGCAGTTAAAAAACTAAATAATTATCTGTCACTCGTCCAGGAAGTTTTCTCAGGAATTCATGGATGCATTCAAGTAATATGAATATAATTAAATAGAGTAATAGTTACAACTATATTTATGATAAACTGTTCCAAAATTTCAACTGTAGATACAGTTGAAATTTTGGAATGAGATTACCTAACTACAATGCAACAAACAGTTTAATATCTACATTTCCTGTATGTGTACCAGAAACAATTTGATTTCGAAAACATTCGAACACAATTCATCAACATCATTTGTCAACTGCCTGTGGGAGGAAAATTTTGTGCGGAAAGCAACGTTCATACAATATTTTTCGGTGTATAATGTCCAGAGGAGCGCGATAGTAGCACCTGTCACGTGGGCAGGAATACCGCCAACGAGTATATCGGACATCAAGAATAAACCACCATGACTGACACTCGATTTAATACTTCTACTTGAATTAAACCAATTCTGTAAAAAAAAGTCTGTTTCGGTGGTTAGTATAAAAGGGATTGATGAATATATCCTATCCTATCCTAAAACATTATTATTTTAATTAGTGCCTTATCTCCATCATAGGTACAGGTATTCAGCTAGGTAGTAGGTAGTAGTATTATCACGTAACATTCTTACCCGTATTACATAAAACGAATTCGCAACGCAAGGCCATATTTCTTAATCGGCTTAAATGAAATTCGGCATATGGGTACTTTGGGGTCGGTTGAATTCGCGAATGAACCAAATCGACTCATTAGAATTAAAATGGCGCGGTTTGATATTGCTATAAAAAATTACACGCCACCCCATATACGCAAACGAGAAAGAATTTGCTAAAAAGCTTAGTGGTCTTGTGCCGTTGTAATATAGACCTTATATGTGAGTCATGAAGTGCACCGTTGTTGAAGATACAATATGAGCGAAATTTTGCGACAATGTGACCTCGTGGCCCTTCTTTACTAAATCCCGATCCCAAATTGTATCATATTAGATCTGACGAAAATAACCCCGATGTTATTCGTTGGAGATCGTGTTCTTATTAGGACATAGGCTTTCGACTTACCACTAATGAGTGTTTCTACGAAAACCTCATTAAACAAGCACTGTAGTTTCAGTGCGATATAACAAGCAAAACCTAAGCTAGAAGCATCGCTAGTTACCCAATTACGTTAACAGTAGGTACAAACTTCGATATTGCTATACGTTCAACTTAATGTGCCGTTTACAATAAATCTATTTAGTAAGACTAACGCGGTCATTAGTATGGGCAACAATTTGGCTGCGGGCGTAGTGGTAGGTACATCATTAAGGTTAAGACTAAATGGGACAGTGTTATAGAAACGGTTGCGCAATCCATCACGCGTAAGCGAGGCCCGACAGACCACTTAGCCACTGTCCGCCAGCATCGGACGTACCCTCCGCACAACATCCGCCCCGACGCGGACTTGTACGGCTGAACCGGACGATACGTGTACAGTGGAACGACCACAAAACGAACAAATGGAAATGCTTCAATCTTGTGCGTTTGTCTGAAAATCTCTTTTCGAATCGCACGGGTTTTCATACTCAATGGATACTCAATGGTTACCTTAGAGTTGGTTAAGTTAGTGCTACATATTTATTGTGTGGTTACTTTGAATCTTCTCAATCTAATACATACAAAATAATTATTATATTTTGAATACAGTAAACTGTATTTCGTATATAATATGTTCACAAGCCCTATATAATATGTGTACTCACAGAATATGAATGCCTATTCAAATAATAATTTAAATCTAAGAGTTGCTCGAATTCGGTTTGCTTGGAACCCTTACCAACAAAACCTTTCAATATTCCAATGAAAAGCATTCGATCAAAAGATTCCGTGAAACGAAAAAACACATATAATGTTGGTTACCATATTACTTTAATCGCGCTTAGAGATTCATTCGACGGTGTAAGTCTCTGTATATGGAGCGGTTACTCAGAAATCTTAGATTCATTTATAGATTTTTTATACTTGTATTTCTAGGTGTAGCAAAATCTTAATATATTAAATTATAATTTGCTGATATCATCTTAGCACACACAAAAAAAAAAACATTAAATTCGATCGGTACATAGTTAAGTTTCACTTTAGTACGTTTGTTTTAGCAGACCACTAAATATATTATTTTTGAAATTCCATCCGGAACCTAAAGCTGCTTATCGCAGATGAAGTCGCAGGTGAAAGTTAGTCTATAATTTTATTGGTAACATAATAGTAAAAGTTAAATGTACGTGGGAAAACATGCGAATGGACGGTATGGGAATTTAACCCCATTCTATTTTATTGGCGACATAGTTACCAATATATCAATACAGATCGTAGGGGTTCATTTTATTTTTAAACTGAACAACAATGGGTACGTATATTTTCACCAGTTTTGTAACTTATCGCAATTGTTCTTTTACTTTTTTAACTTTAACTTTTTAAAACTGCCAAACAGGAAGTTAAAAACTGAAAATAGGTTCATGCCATTAAATAAATGTTTACAGAAAACATTTGGATAAAGGAAATTATTATGTGAGCGCAAAAAAATGGTTGATTCGAATTTAGATCAGTAGCGTAGCGGGGGCGGCGGGGGCGGCCCGCCTCGGGCGGCACTTGTAGGGGGCGACAAAACTTCACAATAAATAATAATAATATATATAATTACTATATCTTATAAATATTTAAACCATTTCATTTCGTATTTATGTCGCACCTACAATTCGGACCGATAAAATGAGCTCGGAACTTTTAATTCCTTATTCCGTGACAAAACCGGGGAATCCCCTTTCTTTAAAGACCTAAATAAGGGGGCGGCGAAATTTTGCCTGCGCCCCGGGCGGCTGAAACCCACGCCACGCCACTGATTCACATAAGCACAACTAGATTAAATGATGGCAGTCATGACAGGCAGCCGAGTGACGTTTACTCTGTCTAGCCGTCGAATAGCGCTAAATCACTGTCATTCCAAAAACATTGGTGTTGAGAGCCATCGCTAAATAATTGACATTGAGTGAAATAAAGGGATCGAGAGCATAGAACTGAATATACTGAATAATGAATCATCATCAGCTTATAAATATTCCTACAGCACCACTCTGAGAAATAAAATGAATCCTACTGAGCCTAAAATGTCTAGATTCATGACAATACTCACAGGCAGTGGCAATATCTTATTTCTGTCCTTCTCTAAGCCAAGGGATGGTTTACTCTTGTGGGGGAAATGTTCAATGTTAACAGATTAACTCGGTCGGGGATCCCGCTTCATAAAAATAAATTCCAATATTTCCCTCGTTGCTCTCATAACTCCTAAGAAACGGCTCTCGCTGGAAAGTTTAAGGCGGACGATTGGAGAATAAAAATTGCATTTTTACTATGTTAAATTAAGTTTTTATTGTGAAATTTACGGGGTGTAGTAAAAAGAATGTTACGTAATAGCAATTAGATATTTTTTTACGTTTTCCGCGACGGTATAAATGTTGCTGTAAAAATAACAAGGTCTTAATACTTTGTAGGCACAGTTATGATTTGGTTTTTATTGTATAGAACTAGATATTATGAAACATTATTCTGAACCTTTATCCTTGGATTATTGATTAGACATCGAACTTAATCTTCACATTCTGGGCGCACGCTCACGCTCAACGCTCATACTAGTGTCTTTTTTTCCAGAACCCAAAATTTTAATGCTTCTTACTTCAAAAATACCTGCTTTCTCAAACAAAGTTGCATTATTATTTTAACTCCTTAGGGATGAAATTTCCAAAAATCCTTTCTTAGCGGTCGTCTACACCGTATAAAGAAATTACTTACCAAATTTTTAGGTTTTTGTAATTTATAGTCAGTCAGTGGTATTTTGCTTTTATACAAATTACAATATAAATCTTTTTATATCTATAGATTACAAACAAAGGATTTAATGCAACCAAGTTATTAATAATCACTGATTTTATTTTACACATATCATAATAAAGTAATTTTGAGCATCAAATTTCGTTTGATTTATATTAAAAATAACAATCGTATAAAATATGTATGTGTGGCTCCTCTCTCGCAAATATTATCCGTCGGCACGTCGAGTAATTTTGCGATATAGTTACAGTAACTGGTATAACCTTGCTGTGACAATGACTGTCTGGAGTCTCGAAGGAGACAAACATATGTATTATAATTAGCAATAAACTTTTGTGATAATATTGTTTGTATTATAAATGAGGCAATATTAAACTAGTGTTGAAGTTATAATATTTCAACATGTCTAAGGAATACAAGAATAATGGGATATAATGTGTTTAGAGTTCTGTAAATAAACAATTTGAAAACTTATTTATTGGGAGGTTTCTACGTCTTCTGAAAGAGTGGTTTGTCGACGCTACGCGTGACCGGGATGACACGTTCAGCGGCCAAAGAATTATCTTCTGGGCGCGTCACCGGGCACTGGTGTTATATATTATTTAGTTTGTGAATGTAGTTAGTACAGTATTTTAAAAAGTATAGTACTGAAAGTAAGAAAGCGATGAAGCCCAAAAACAAATAATAAGCGCATAAACAATATTGTCTGTAAAAAAAAACACCTAGAGACTAGTTGGACCAATTGCACTCGTGACTACTTTGAGCGGGACCTATCTTATTATCCAGAACCTTTAGAGCGCGAGTTCTTCTCGCTCTTGCCAACTTTTGAAACTACTATCATTACAATTTGGCAATATTTGAGTATAACAATCAAATACATTAGCCATCAATCTAGTTGTCAGGTAATAAAGCAAAGCCCAGTGGATTTAACAAATGTGGTTATGAAACGGGTCGTGATAATTATATATTTGTTACAGTCCTTCTACGAATTATTTACCTACCGTTACAATATATGCACGGTACAATATATTATAATACAATACTTTCAGAATTTTGGCGTCTTTATTAAGCATATCCGCCATTAGGGTTTAAAACAAAGGAGAAAGATTAAAATTATTATTTTTATTATTACTTCCTTAAGCATACAGGAAGTAATCCAGGTAAAGGCGAATTTCTGGAAATGTACTTTCTGACTTTACTTTTGGAGATTTTTTCTATTTTATTTTTTCTTTCCGAACATAATAATATAACTCCAGAATTCTACTTTCTCAGTACTATTAGGTAATGGATCTAGTATCAGTAAGCCTAAGGGTCTGCATTCTACCTTTGTCGTAAATATTTGATTTCAACTCAGGTCAATACGGAACGTTAAATTAACGAATTTCAAAAAATAAAGGGACATTCTTTTATACGTTACAATGGTCAACATAGCTGAGCCGTCCGCCAACAAAATAAAACAATAGGCGCAAATTTTAAATTGTTAATCTTCACTCTCAAACAAAAAACAATTTTGTTTACCTACCCTTAAAAGTATATATTGTTTAAAATATCCACGCTTTGTGTACCTTTTACCTAAGCTTACGGCTACATATTGATATTGTCGTCTCTGTAAAGTATGTAATAAACGCTGGTATGCTATCGATTGTGAAATTCTTTTGTGTGTATAATTTAGAAGTGCTGGCGTTCTGCTTTATAATAATGCAGATAACCCGCAAAGAATGGGCGGGTCTGGGTGTGGGGCGCCCCCTTTACTGTTCAGGCTTAATGGCCCTGTCGCAAGTCAACAAGCCGACCGACGTGCTCAGCGTCCCCAATTAACACGTACCACCTACTGGAGAAAATAAACATGACGAACGATTGAATTCTCCATATTCAATTTTTAATTCCGTTGACCGCGGTTTTGTTCGTATTAGATTTCGTGTTAGGAGCGACACCGCAATGGACGTTAAATCCAAGCATGATATCACAAAACGTATCTTTTTCTTGAACCACATTTTATAATATTTCCCTTGTGTCTATATTACCTCACAAGGTGAACGGAATACTTGGAATTTCCTAAACTAATAACACTTTTATAAACCGGGGACGCAAATCCAGAACCGATGAGGTCGTAATTGAATATACACATGGAAGAGTAAATAACATTATGTGTGGTAGGATCGATGGCGAATCGTTAGCACTAGGTGTCGGAGTCGATGGAAATAGAGCGGGCACAAGTGGCCGCATCCATCACACGCCTATTAGCCCGAAAATCCATTTAAATGTTTGTTTTCAATTGTATACTCGTATTAACAACATACTGTAAACGAGCCACGCAACTAGCGTGAACCAAAGTTGTGAATGTGCAAAATTATAAATACAAAGTGAGACCGCGGAAATCTTAAAGTTTTATGAACGAAAATATTAAATAGGGAATATATAATATTTAGTAATTGGGTAACAAGAGAAAAATATGACTCAATAAATCTTTGAAGATTTATAAAATTACCCAATGCTATTGCATTAGGTAGTTATATGGTCGAGTACCTTTTGAAAGGTCAGACAAAACCTATAAAAGTAATCACGAGGCAGCCCTAGCATAAAATAACCCTGCTTTGATACTCTCATAGAAAAATACGCATTTTGTTTTTTATTGACTTTACAACGAACTATTCTATGAACACACTAAAGATTCGTTCCAAGGAAAACTTTGAACCTTATCAGTGTGTCAAGATAATCTACTCGTGGTACTCATACTACTTACAGGGGGTCTAGTATGAGAATCGACCTCGATCGTAGTTACCATTAAACGAAAATGAATGAAAAAATCGTGCGCGCGCATTTGAATGAATTCGTATCGTAAACGAGCACACATTATTTTCTACATATCTTACGTTAACTATGATCCAGATCGAGGAAACCTCGTACTAGACCCCCAGTAAATGTAGATAAGTTTGTATGTAAGCTAAAGCTCGAGCTTCCTATGCTGAGAGACACATATATTTAATTACATTTATTAGGTTATAAGGTAGGTAGGTAAGGTAAGGTAAATTATTAATTCTATTTCTAAAGAAAATAGTTTATAATTTCCAAGTGGACGAAGTCACGGGAAGAGGTAGGTATAATTCGCTTGATTGCAGACAGATTGGAAATTGAATCGACGCGGCGGAATCTGCCTTTCGTTGCATATTTAGTCGATTGACACCGATCGACCGACAGATTATCCGAATATGTAGTGGAGCAGTGAAACGGGAAAGTGCATTATGCCGATCCATTTAACACTTTGGATTTAGTACTCGGCGCGTCAATAAAACAAGACTCGCGCTTCACTGTCAGCTCTCACGTTGAATTATAATATTGCTTTTGTAAAATGAGTCTGACTACGTACATAAATTAAATCACTAGGATGCCTTACCCAACTTAAGTTTTGATTACTTTTTAAGAAAATCACTTAAAAGTAAAAACTGATTAAATTTTTAAATGTTTAAATCTGACCCAGTCGCCAAGTGTGTTCGAATATTTTCACTGTGTAGGTATAAAGACTTGCTTCATTGGTCTAGTGGTCGCAAGCGGGGCTGCTGGAAGTGAGGTCCTGGGATCGATCCGCGGGTTGGGCAAAATGCTATTGGGTTTCTATCTTAGAAAGTTCTTATTAGCAGCCCAAATTTGGAATTGTGGTGATAGATGGCAATTCGCCTTCTCTTACCTATATGAGATTTGATAATTAGGTATCGGCATCGGCGAAATGTGTGTATAAAATAGTAGGTACAACTCTGCCTAACCCTTCGGTGAATACAACATGTTTTGTTTAAAGACTTAGAGTATTTGTCCCACTTTTAACAATAAAACGGGTCAAGGGCGTCTCCAAGATGCATTATTGAGAGATTTTGCAGCTGTTACAATATCTCTTGTGGACTTAGAATAGAATAGAATAGAATAGAATACTCTTTATTGTACACCGATAAAAATTTGGATACAACTTATATATTAAAAGATATGTACAAAGGGCGGTCTTATCGCAGTCGGCGATCTCTACCAGACAACCTTAGGATGGACAAGAATAGAAGGCGAAAAGATAAGGGTAGTCTGTGGTGTAACAATTGATTAATAGTTTATATATATGTATATATATAATTATATATATATAAATATTATAATAATAGTAAATAATTTGTATTACATACTTAAATACAGTTATAATATACCTAATTAAATAGATAGGTAATGCTCCTTCACAAGCTTTTTAAAAGTTGGTAATGTTTGAGCATGCCTCACTTTTACTGGCAACGCATTCCACAGGCGAGCAGCTTGCACTGTAAACGATTTACCAAAGAAATTGGTGGAATGCGTCGGTATTTTTAATGTCAGATTTTCTGATGACCTTAGACATCTCGAATGTGAGTCATGGAGGAATTTGAAACGTTCCTTAAGATAGTGGGGAGTGGTTGGATTGTACAAAATACTGTACAGGAGGTGAAGAATGTGCGAATTCCGGCGGAGACGTATTGGAAGCCACTTGAGCTTTGTACGAAAGTCGGATACATGATCATATTTGCGCAGGCCAAATATGAATCTGATACAGAAATTTTGAAGTCGCTCAAGTTTATCAAGTTGGTCCTCATTGAGATCAAGATAGCTGGTGTCGGCGTAGTCAAGAATCGGAAGTAAGAGAGATTGTGCAAGCGCAGTTTTTGTAGCAATTGGCAAGAAGTTACGAAGTCTTCTTAAAGACCCAGCTGAAGCAAACAGTTTCCGACTAACCTCTTGTATTTGGGGTCCCCAGGATAATGTCCTATCGATTACTATCCCCAAGTTCTTAACTTTGCCACTCACGGTTATCGCAGTGCCACCGAAAAGAACCTGAGGAAGCTGGAGCCAGTCAATTCTTGAAATCATCCGGGGGCTACCGACAACAATGGCCTGGGTCTTTGAGGGATTGACGTTTAATCCGTATCCTTTACTCCAAGCACATATTTGCTCCAGGTCTTGGTTAATTGTACCAATGGCTTCCCATAACTTATCCGGCGGTGCATGGGAATAAATTTGGAGATCATCTGCATAAAGGTGGTAGGAGGAAAGAAGTCGATTAGATATAGAGTTTATGAATACAGCGAAGAGAAGAGGGGATAAAACGCCACCCTGAGGCACACCAGCAGATGTATTGCACCATGAAGAAAACTTTTCTTCAATGCTAATACGCTGCCGTCGGCCAATCAGGTAACTACGAAGCCAATCAATCACCGTTGGAGATATGTTAATAGAGCGTAGTATCCCAAGCAAAATGTCAAAATCCACAGTATTGAAAGCATTGCTGAAGTCTAACAGCGATAGCACCGTTAGATTTCCATTCTGCATGGCCAACCTAATGTCATCCGTAATATGTATCAGTGCAGTTGAGGTACTATGACCAGGGCGGAAGCCGGACTGTAGAGGATTTAGAAGAGAGTTTTTACAAAGAAAAGAGCTGAGTTGATTGTAAGTGAGGCGTTCAAGGACTTTGGACATGAAGGGTAATATAGAAATCGGACGATATTCAGAGAACGATGTGGGATTCGATTTTTTGGGCAAGGGAATAATTTGGGCTTCTTTCCACGCTGTAGGAAAGTGACCACTGGATATTGAGGAATTGAGGATATGGCATAGGATTGGAAGGATTTCATTAAGGATGGGAAGGATCATATTACGACTGACACAATCACTGCCAACAGCATTAGACGAAATGGATAAAATGCTCTTATTAACATCACAAGTAGTAAATTGATTAAAAACAAACTGTGAGTAGTCTGGGGTAGGAAGGGCTGAAAGATACTGTATGGTGTTTGCTTTCGCAGTCTGATCAACATTAGACGAAGAAGAGAAGTATTGGTTAAGTAAATCAATATTGAAATCTTTTGGAATAGAATCTTGTCGAGACTTACCAACCCCCAATGACCTTAAAAATTTCCAAACTTTGGCTGGATCTCCGTTTTCAACAGAGGCATGGATATGTTGGCGTTGTGCGTTCCTACACGCCTTATTGCAGTGATTCCGGATTAAAACATAATTGTCCTTGTTTGCGGCTGTAGGACGGCATTTGTATTTGGCTTTAGCCGCTGCTTTCTTATGCATTAAAGATTTAATATCACCGGTTAGCCAGGGTGCTGGAAGATGTTTTATTTTTATTTTCCTTATGGGAGCATGCACATCGTAAAGTTGATTAATGTAGCTTGTAAAAAGGTTGACCTTATCATCAATCGACTCAGATGCAGTAAGTGCACCCCAATCAATGCTGCCGACATCCTCCCGAAGTCTGTGAAGATTCATGTCACCAAAACTGCGTTGCAGAAGGATTTTGGACTTAGCCTTAGGAGGACGAATTTTGTATGACAGATATATGAGATCATGATATGAGAATTCATCAGCCGAGCATTGTCCGTGCTTAGCGACGTGCTCTTGGGAAGAAATCATGATTAAATCAAGTAGAGAGGGTACCGAGTTCGGAAAATGATGAGTAGCATTTAGAGGGAGTATGGATAAATTATTCGATTCTACTAAGCAGTTAAGAGAAGAAGCACGTGAATCTTTTTTAAGAAGACAGGTGTTGAAATCACCCATAATGATAGCATGACTGTAGGATGGGAGCAGATTTTCTAAGATATTATCTAAGGAAGAAAA